>JALMGJ010000003.1:72240854-72840854 GCA_023362775.1 Charina bottae | reverse complement strand
ACGCTTCCGCGGTCATGTGGCCGGCATGACACGCACGGAACTCTGTTACCTACCCACCAAAGTGGTACCTATTAATCTACTTGCATTTGCATGCATTTGAATTGCTAGGTTGGCAAGAAAAGAGACAGCAGTGAATACTTAATGTTTTTTTTCTCCCCATGTATGTCTTTCCACATTCCAAGTGCCATCAGGATAAAAGCCCCAAGAAAAGTAAATTCTGAATGAAGAAATTGTGGATGGGATGGAGATTAAATATCCTCTCCATTGCTATATTTCCAGTACCAATTATCTCAATGGGATCCGTTTTTCACTCATGTTACAGATTATTTGGGCTCTCCTTACACATATTTATGTGTAATTTGTAGGTGGGCCCCATTGCCACATTAACTTTTGTAAACATTGTGCAACATCAATCTTCTGGCCTGCAACAACTATTATTTCCCTTGTTTGGAATCACAAATAGACAATAACCAATTGCCTGTATGTGGGAAAAAATGGTATGCAAAACCTATATTTTTGGTTATACCCTTTCCAAGTGCCTGGGGGCTGTGGGGGCCTGGATGGGGAACAACAGGCTTCAGCTGAACCCTGGTAAGACGGAGTGGCTGTAGATTAATGGCTCCTTGGCATCTGGGAAATTGTCATCTTTAGTTCTGAATGGGGTTGCACTGCCCCAGTCAGACCAGGTGCGTAACTTGGGGGTCCTCTTGGACTCACGACCCCTGCTCAAAATGCAGGTGACAGTCGTGGCCAGGAGGGCCTTTGCTCAACTTTGTGTTGTACGCCAGTTACGCCCCTTCCTGGACCGAGAGGCCCTTCGAACGGTCACTCATGCTTTGGTTATCTCCCATATAGACTGCTGTAATGCGCTCTACATGGGGCTAACCTTGAAGAATATCCGGAAGCTACAGCTGGTCCAGAATGCAGCTGCACAGGCAACTTTAGGTGCACCAAGATCAGCACATGTAACACCTCTGCTTCGCACGCTGCACTGGGTCCCAGTTTGCTTCCGGGTCCAATTCAAGGTGTTGGTTATTACCTTTAAAGCCCTACATAGCATGGGGCCGGGCTACCTGAGGGACCGCCTCATCCCTCGTCAACCCGTCCCACCCCGTCATGCAGAGTGGGCATGCTACAGACCCCATCCGTAAAAGAATTCCATCTGGCAGGGCCCAGGAAGCGTGCCTTCTCTGCAGTAGCTCCCGTCCTTTGGAACATTCTTCCCCCGGAGGTGAGACAAGCCCCCTCGCTCCTGGACTTTCGAAAACATCTAAAAACCTGGTTCTGCCAGCAGGCCTGGAACGGGAGGGGGAATAGTCATGCTTGGGGATGGCTACCACCCTAGATTTGACCTAGAACGGCCCTTACGCTCGCGATCAGATAAAGAACTTACCCATCTGGATTTTATTCTATTTATATTTTATTGTATTTATTCTATGTGTAAGTTGTATTCAATTTTAATTGTGATTTTTTGTAAACCGCCCAGAGTCCCCCTTTGGGGGGAGATGGGCGGTGATAAATTTGATAAATAAATAAATTTCTGTTCTGAATGCAAGTGGCTAAGGTAAAAACTTGCCTGTGATATTTTTAATGACTAGTTGGCTCTGTTAACTGGGAATTCTAGGTGCTTTACTCCCAAAAACAGGTGGAGTACCAAGCTAAGGAAGCTTGCCTAGTGGATTTAATAAAAAGTAAGCTAGTCAATTCATTGCTGTCTTCACAAATGGGGGTTAAATTGGCTTCATTCTATACAAGAAAATCTGGAGTATAGGAAACTGCCTCATACAGGTTGGATCATTTAATCATCTTGCCTAGTATTACCTACAATAATGGCTCTCTAGTATTTCTTCGATGTCTTTCCTATCTCCTGCCTGATCTTCATTTTACCTCTTTTTCAAACAGAAACAGAATTTAAACAACAGGCTTTAATTTTGAAAGTTCTGCATGCAAAATACACCCTCTACTCCTTTACCCCCTTTCCAAATGGCAGGGTTTTCATAAAGTATTCTCCTATTCTCTCCACAAGGTTCCAAATGATACATCTCAAAAGAGACACCAAGAGTTTTAGGGCACCCTAAAGGGCAATCTGAAATATTTCTAGAAAGATATATACCAATAGCCCCCTGGCAGCTAAGACATAGGAGAAAAAGAAGCAAGCAAGTTTTGCCTTCCACTGATGCACTGAGACTGCAGCCAATTCAGAACAGCTGCATTCCATACAGAAGGGCAATTCTCAAATAAATCGAGGGCAACATGGGAGGACATCAGCAATAAGGTTCTGAGATTTTGCTAATGGAGGTCAACAAAGCGGGAGACTTTCTAAGTAGGAAACTGGGGCAAGGAAACCAAAGATTTGTGTGATATAACCAAACCTGACCCGGTTATTGCGCTGCAGGTGTTGTCGGCTAATATACCTAAGAAAAGGAAGAAAAATGTGATTGTGTGATTTGCCTCCCTCATTCATTAAGAGACCAGCTTTCATCCTGACTCACATTATGAGATGGCCTTAAAGAGGCCCACATAAGCAGAATTTACCAGAGAGGAAAGGTGTATGGAAGAGGAAGGAATACACAAAACCAAGGACTAAACTATAGAAGAAAGACATTTCAATTTTACTAATCTACAGTCCAATCTATATTTCTATAACATAGATTATTCTGAGCATACATTTCATGAACAATGCCCACATAACCTAACGATTTGGTATATTTGATCTTCCTTTCTCAGACTTATTATCTTGATCTTTTATGCTTTCACTAAATCTTCAATAAAACATTGAACAGTCCCAGAATCAATGGTTCTGTGAAATGGAACTATGATATTTTAACTCCAGTGAATGTGGATCCTGAATACATGGTATTGCCTTATATTTCAGCATGCAGCAATTACTATGTATACCACTTGATTATTTATCCTCCATAAACTTTACTGATTTGTATATGGAAGAGAAATAAACTTTACTGATTTGTATATGGAAGAGAAATTAAGTCTTCAGACAAAGCACATTCCCTCCAATTTAATATATGCAATTATCAAATGCCCAGTTATGTGCATGCCTTACATATTTGCAGCCACATATTCTATTCAGCCCTTTTGTGTGGATTTTAGCCATGCTGCCACTCATTAAGGAACCTGTGCGCCTGTGAAATGACATATGTACAATTCTTTGTATATCGGAACTTAGTATTTTTACCATTCTAAACACAAGAGCTGCAATCAAGGCCAAAATCAGATGCCCAGAGAACTATGAATATGCCTATTTGCAATTTCAGAACTGCCTTTGGCTGTGGTCATGTAGCTAAAATAAAATTTACTCAGCAGTAGTTAAATTAGATAGAGTGTTTTAGGGTAAATCTGCAAACTACACTGAGTTGGCATAATAGCTCTGACATTTTAATCTGTCTTCTTTACACTATTTTATATAATTATATTGTCTCTAAATCTATGTATGCTTCCTGACATCTTGTAATATTGTACCATTAAGACTACAGGTAGTCCTTCTTTAGCGACTACAATTGGGACTGGCAACTCAGTCGTTAAGTGAAGCGGTCACTAAGTGAAACTGCAACTGTTCTCATGATCTTACTTCAGCTTTCTTTTGCTTTACAGACCTGTAGAGGTTGTAAATGTGAGGTTTGGTTGTAAAGTTACTTTATTTTATATTTCATTTCATTTCATTTCATTATTTCATTTCATCATTTCATTTCATTTATTTATTTATTTATTTATTCATTCATTTATTTTATTATTTTATTTTATTTTATTATTTTATTATTTTATTATTTATTTTATTTTATTTTATTTTATTTTATTTTATTTTATTTTATTTTATTTTATTTTATTATTTCATTATTTTATTTTAATTACTGCCAAAGAGGGACTCTGGGCGGTTTACATGCAGGATTTAGCCACAGTAACCCTGTTACATGTTTATCCAACCTTTGCTTTCCAATCCCACCATCTCTGGTTGCCCTGAAAATCAAGATACTGGTTATCTGAGCCTTTCACTCAGACCCAGCAGGATTCCTATATATATTTATAGATCTTGGTTAGGGCAAGATCATTCTACTTAACTTTTTATTGTTTAAGACTTTATCATCACTGTCGTAACTGTGAACAGTTGCTAAAAGAGGCAGTTGCTAAACGAGGACTACCTCTATTTGAGTGACAGAGAGGAAGAATATAGATGATGCATTCATATATGGTTGAGTGTCCTACCCACAGCAGCACTGCACCCATGCCAACAGTTATTGATATTAGGGGATTATTTTGCTTGTTTTATAGAACGTATTTATTGGTCAATGACCAAAATAAAGTTTCTACTACTACAATTATTTTGGTTTTCTGAAAAGCTTGGAAATACTAACCACAGAAGTGCTACTGATATAGTAAAATGCTTCACAGCAGCAAATTATGTAAAGCCACCTCACTAAATAGAAAACTAAAAAACCTGCAGGTGTTTGGTTTAATGGAAAATTGGAGGGGAGGGGGTTATGTTCCAGTGCACAGAAGAACATACCTTTCTACAGTTCTCTTCACATAGAGCAGAGCTTTCCAAACTGTGTGTGGCGACACAAAAGTGTGTCGCCACACACAGTCTGGTGTGTTGCCACACAACCCAGAAGTGCTGATCATCATCAGCGCTTCCGGGTTTTCCCGCGGTGACATGCCAACGGCGGCACACAAAACCCCAAAAGCAGCAGCAGCGCTTCCGGGTTTTTGCGCTCTGCCGCAACAGGGCACTTCCGGGTTTTCCCGCGGCGACACACCAACGGCGGTTGGTGTGTCGCCGCGGGAAAACTTTAGAAAGCCCTGACATAGAGGAACACATCTTCTCACATTGACATTTTATAATGTTACACAGAAACAATATACATTCTGATAAAACTCCCTAGTATGAATAATCACATTTTCTTTGGTGGAACAATACATCCTGAAGAAGTAAGAGCACTCCCAATGTCTGTAATGTCCATACCATGAGTGTGTAATTTGGTTTAAAGTTTCACTACCCTCCATTTCTAAGTCATCCCTATTTGCCTGTAAAAACTATCAATAGAAAATGCATATTGTTTCTGTTTTAAAACATGTAGGCAGCTACATCGTCAAATTCATTGTTCATATTATTATAATACTCTAATATTACGTGGTTTCTTTGACTTTGGTTTTGCATGCTGCATTTACACAGTCATTCAGGTAAACCATGAACCAGTAGGGTTTTGGCTTAGCATGTTGTGTATACCAGCCCATAGTGGTTTAGTCAATAAACAATGGTTAGACCAGGGCTTTCCAAAGTTTTCCCAGAAAAAACTTTGCCGCAGGAAAACCCGGAAGTGCCGCCATTGTGGCAGCGTGCAAAAACCCGGAAGTGCTGCTGCTGCTTTCAGTTTTTGCACATCGCCGTGGCTGCGGTGCTTTCGGATTTTGCGCGCTGCCGTTGGTGTGTCACCACGGGAAAACCCAGAAGCGCTGATGGCGCGCCAGGTTTCCAGGTTTTGACGCGACACATCTGGCCCCGCAGGTGACACACTTTTGTGTCGCAACACACAGTTTGGAAAGCTCTGGGTTAGGCAAAACATTGCTTAGTGTGTGTGAACTCAGTCAATGAGAAATTATATGGATATCATGTTAGGCTGTGGCCAGGCTAGGGCCTTGCTTACATGTTCCTGTGCACAAGGAATACCCTTCCTTCCTTCCTTCCTTCCTTCCTTCCTTCCTTCCTTCCTTCCTTCCTTCCTTCCTTCGCAACATTTGGAACTGTAATAAAGGAGTTGTAGCAAAAATCTAGCCTGTACTGGCATTTAAAAGTTGTATAAAGCTTCTTTTTTCCCCCAAATCGCTGCTAGAAACAGGCCATCACAATTGGCTGCCTGCTCTTTTTCATTACTTAGAGCAGGGCTTTCCAAAGTGCCGCCGCTGGCGACACACCAGTGGTGGCGGCGGCGGCAGCGCGGTGGCAGCGCGCGCATGCACAGCGGCAGCGTGGGGGACGTGTGGTGGCACGCATGTGCACGGCGGCGGCGCGGGGGGCATGCGGTGGTTCGTGTGTGCATGGCGGCGGCGGCAGCGGTGGCAGCCTCCGCTAAAACGCAGAAGCACTGATCCTGCGCCGCTGCCGCTGCCGCCGTGCACGCGCACACCGCCACTTCCGGGTGGTGTGGCGACACACCACGCTGTGTGTGCCGACACATTTTTGTGTCGCGACACACAGTTTGGAAAGCTCTGAATTAGAGTGTCAGTGTATCCAGCTTGCATTCAACTAAGTGAGTAGGCTTGGAAATCTGCTGTTGTGGGAGAGCATGTAGCATTTGTGTCACAAACTACTTGTGCTTCAAGTAATATTGCAGATTCTTACAGCTGCTGGTGCCGCCCTCCCTTTTCCTGTGCCGGGAAACCCAATACACTCTTGCCTTTGTTCCTTGGACAGAACCTTGCCTTAGAGTGCCAAGATCCCTTACAAAACTAACACAGTTTTACAGCAGCAAAGGAATGTAGGCAACACCCCCACACACAAATATACATGTTTCTAGTAGAGGACTCCTCATTTTCTGAGCCACCCTGCAGCCCTAAGGCCTTCACATTTGGCTGAAATACAAGAATAGAAGCAAACGGATGAGTAACGGTACCCTTCTTGGGCGAGGGGGGGAGTGCTATTGTGGTCCACCCATCTTTTTCAAGAGGTTTGCTTCAGAAGAAGGGTTGGAGCAGTTGTAGAAAGCAATGTAGCATAGAGATGAGTCCCATAACCAATGAAAGAGATTTTCTTAACACTTCACACCCCAGATCTCTGAGTAAGATGTACTTCAGGTATATGGTCATCGCTGAGTTGTTTCCTTGGAATGAGGTCACTGGAGGCTTATTGTGATTTCCTAAGATGTAATTTATTTGCTATCTGTTGAGATGTTTACTTTAACATCTCAACAGATACTGACCCATCAACCCTACAGGATTTTCAGAGGGTAACTAAAATCTCTATCTCTCAGTCCCAGACCCACTCCAGTGCAGGCTGGTCTTTTGTTTCTGTCCTGTCCCAGCCCAATCACACACAATACACCAGGGAGGCAGTTGTAAAACTTTGCTGGGAAACTTGCGAGGTAAACTTGTGAGGTAAACTTTGCTGAGAAACTTGTGAGGTAAATTTGTGAGGTAAACTTTGCTGAGAAACTTGTGAGGTAATGAACAGGCAGCAAGGGAGTGTGAGCGCAAACGCACACACTCTACAAAAACAAGCCGCAAAAGTCCCACAAGCTTGCCTTAAGGGAGTTTCACGTTCAAAACATGATTAGTCAAGTGAGTCCAAGAGTCAAGAGGTCACGAGGTTTTCCAATGGTTGTCCCCAGCGAACGGTCTGGGCTTGCGGCTCCCTTTTTATAGAGGCAGACCCAGGTGGAGCTTATTTAGGAGGGCGGGGCTACTTTCTCGCGTGTAGCCTTGCCGACCTCCACTGTTCCTCTCTCCTTTCCGCTCTCCTTTCTCAAGCACTGGGAGGGGGGGCAGCTCTGAGTCTTCATCCTCACTAATCAGCGGTGCCTGTGCCTGCTGCTCGCTGACCAGCCCCGCCTCCTCTGACTGCTCAGGCGGCCGTTTATCTAGAGCTGTCTGCTCGCCCTCCATCTCTACGTCAGAGGCTGGCCACCCGTCCTTGTCGTGACTCTGACTCCGAGCCCGAACCCCCCATGGACTCCCAGCCCAAGCCCCCCATGACAGTTTCCTGCTTATACAGAATAGTGCCCTGGCCTCTCCCTTCTGTTGAATCATGATGATTTCTCTCTGCCCATCATTTAATAAATTTTGAGGCCACCTTAGCTCCCGCTGATAGACCTCACCTCAATACTATGGACTATCAACAGTCTTGTGACAAAGCCCTGAAAAGGATTGCTTCAGGGCAACCCATATTGACAGCTCTTCTCTCAGAATGAGATAAGAATCATGGAACTAGAAAATATGTCAATGGACCACCCAGAACAACCCATCAAAATTCAAAATATACTGATCCTAGCTCAAAAGGCTAAACCAACCCCAGCTGCTTCTTTTTTGCAAAGTTTATCATAAGCCTTCAGTACAGTCCTACAGGAGAGGTCAACAATGATGTCATTTCGGCCTACACAGAACATGACAATCACTGTGGGTGAACCATTCTGGACATTGATTTATTCCTAGGTGCAATTCAAAATGCTAATTATTACTCATAATACTCTGGCTTAGGCTATGTCACCTGAGAAGGTATCTCATACTTTGGAATCTTTCTGTTTTTTAAGACCTGGTGTTAGAGCATTCATATGCACACTAAGGCTTTCTGAGGTATGACTAATAGTTATATGCAAAAGGGTCATTTCTGCAACAGTGCTCTAGATGTATTATCCCTTGTGAAAAGAATATCCTTTTCTTTATTGGAGTTTCATCTACTTTTTAAAGAGGAGTTCTCTTCTGGAAAGCTTTTGTTATTATTTCTATGAAGGTTCTCAGTCATCCAGGTGGAATTGTCTGTAGCTTGAATCATGTCAACTGGATTTCTATTTTCTCAGTGGAAACGTTTCGCTCCTTATCCAAGGAGCTTCTTCAGTCTGAGCAAAGTTGGTAAGGGAATCCTAAATATGTTGGACATATTTAGGATTCCCTTACCAACTTTGCTCAGACTGAAGAAGCTCCTTGGATAAGGAGCGAAACGTTTCCACTGAGAAAATAGAAATCCAGTTGATGTTTTGTTATTATTCTTCATAAGTTGACTTCCTTAGTTTTTGGCTATGTAGTACTATTTTACAACTTATTTCATTTTTTAACCATATGTTTTATATGTGTGTGTATTACAATTGGGTTTGGAATTTCTTAGCCATTATTAAAAACTATATATATATATATATATATATATATATATATACACATACATACATACATACATACACACATACATACACACACACACACACACACACACACACACATACATACTGTATATATTTATTTATTTATTTATTTATTTATTTATTTAATTTATATTACCGCCCATCTTCCCCCAAAGGGGGAACTCTGGGCGGTTTACAATAATAAAATTATTGGAGGAGGAAAGCAGGGTATAAATAAAATACATACAAATAATCCTCAAGAATCTCTTTTTGGTGTCAAGCTTCAGTTTTGGCATCAGAAGAATGATACTGAAGAAAATCACTGTTCAAACTGAGGTGTAAGCTGTACATCACAAAATGTTTATATTTAACAACCAAAAAAGTAGACATTGCAGCAGTACACTGCTGAAGATGATAAAACTGAGCTTGGCTATAGAAGATAAATGCATTCTCACAAGCTTTTTAACCCATGGTAGGATCTTTGGGCGCAGAGGGAATCATTTTAAACTGACTTTTCCTACCACCACAGTCTCAAGAGATTGTGTGAAACCTGGTTGGAGTGGACCCAGCTTAACCTGAATAAGTTTATACTAGCTGCAGTCACAGTCTCATACCCAAGCCCAAGACACAGAAGACCCAAACAGTCCTTTCCCTAGATTCACTTCTTATGAATAAGTCTAAGATCAGAAAGTTCAAAGGCACTTTGGAAGTCATCTGGTCCAACTCCGCTCAGTGCAGGATCTAGCCTCTACCTGACAACCTCCAACAGAGAATTGACTCCTTCATGTGACAGCCTGTCCCACAGGCTGATGGCATGTGCAGTCAGGAAGCTCCTCCTGATATCTAGCCTGAATCTACTTCCTTGTAACTTTAACCAACTGATTCTTGCTCTGCACTTTGCAGCAACAGAAATAAGTCTAGCCCCTCTTCTATGTGACAACCCTTAAGATATTTGAAGAATGGTATCATATCTCTCTTAAATAGTCTCTTCTGTAGGCTAAACATATCCAGATATTTTAACCATTCCTTATATAGCTTGATTTTCAGGCTACTCACCATCTTGATAGCCCTCCTATTGAGTTACTCACTCTAATTTATCAGGTCCCCAGACATAATCCAGTGGCACTTCTCTCAATCCTTCATTCCATTAATGAGCACTCTTTGATACAGTCATTCAGCCAAGTGTGAGTCCAACTAACAATTGTTACCATTTAACCCATATTATCCCACTTTATTAAGGAAGATAGATGCTTTTGAACTGTGGTGTTGGAGTAAAATTCTGAGAGTGCCTTGGACTGCAAGAAGATCAAACCAGTCCATACTCCAGGAAATAAAGTCAGACTGCTCACTTGAGGGAATGATATTAAAGGCAAAACTGAAGTACTTTGGCCACTTAATGAGAAGACAGGATACCCTGGAGAAGATGCTGATGCTAGGGAAAGTGGAAGGCAAAAGGAAGAGGGGCCGACCAAGGGCAAGATGGATGGATGATATTCTGGAGGTGACGGACTCGACCGTGGGGGAGCTGGGGGTGGTGACGGCCGACAGGAAGCTCTGGCGTGGGCTGGTCCATGAAGTCACGAAGAGTCGGAAGCGACTGAACGAATAAACAACAACATCCCACTTTATTAAGGAGAATGTCATAAAACACTCTGCTGAAGGCTTTGCTGAGGACCAGGTGAACTGTGTTTAAGATATTCCTGTGATATATTGTATTAACCTACTAACCCTGTCAAAGCAGGAGATAGGGGCAGAATTTTTTTTTTGCCCCAAACCCATTCAGGTTCTTGTTAG
Organism: Charina bottae; assembly: GCA_023362775.1. NCBI lineage: Eukaryota > Metazoa > Chordata > Lepidosauria > Squamata > Charinaidae > Charina > Charina bottae. Next base: position 72,830,220 of record JALMGJ010000003.1, on the reverse strand, counting down.
AGCATGGCTATTCAACTGCTCACAAACATGCTGTTTAATAATCTGTCTGAGGTTATTTAAAGAAAAATCCTCTGAAGCAGTGTTTCTCAACCTTGGCCGGCTGGGGAATTCTGGGAGTTGAAGTCCACACATCTTAAACTTGCCAAGGTTGAGAAACACTGCTCTGGAGGTATATACTTCTTTAAACTGCCTTGAGAAAACAAATCTATTCCCAGCAACCTTAACTGTATCTTCTCTGGGACTTTAGCTCTCCAAACTAAATTCTCCATTCTGAGTGATCCAGACCCACCAAAGTATCTATGTATGCTCCCAGTGCTATTGTGCGTTTGTTGTGTCTGGAAAGCAAACATACCAACAGAAATGGTTGGAAGAGAGGTAAGCGCTGGAGCTATGCTCATCAAGGCTTAACCTAGCCGCGTCAGCACAGTTTAGAAGGGTGGGAACACAAGGAGGGCTCTTTCGTGCACAGCTCAATGAAACAAGATCAGCCCTTAGGAAAAGCAGGGCAGAGGTGGGAAAATACGCCTCAACACGAAGCAGCTGCCAACCACCCCTCCCTAAACTGCCCATCAGGCTGAATCTGAAGGGCCTCTTTCCCTTTCCACAGCCCTGGAGGAAAAAAGAAAGAAAGAAATCACGCTTCTCCCTTTTAACCCTCCAAAGTGCCGAAGCCCCAATTGGCCCGCTGGCCTCTGCCAACCAACCAATCATATAACTGTTGCCAAGATGCTGCAGCTGAGTTGACTTGGTGTCTGCTGGGAGGGGCGAGAAAAAAAGATGGGTTTTTTTTCTTCCCTATTTCTGTTGCAGGCAGTCTCCGGAGAGAGGAGGCGCCTGATGCAACAGGCGACCCTGCAGGGTTGGGTGTGGGCAAAGTTCCATCCATCAACAGCTTGTCAGCCCAGCAGCTTTGTTTCCACCCTGCGGGGGTGGAGAGCAGGATCTCTGGATTCTTCCGCAAACGCACGCTCAGTGCCATATCTCTGCTCCCTGCAGCAACTGAGAAATTACATTCCTTCTGCAAGGGGTGCTGCGCATTTTGTGCTTTAACGTTAGCCTCTTTGTCTAAGTCAGTGTTTCTCAACCTTGGCAGCTTGAAGGTGTGTGGACTTCAACTCCCAGAATTCCCCAGCCAGCCATGCTGACTGGGGAATTCTGGGAGTTGAAGTCCACACATCTTAAAGTTCCCAAGGTTGAGAAACACTGGTCTAAGTCTCTGATCAGAAACTTGTACCACCATATAATCCAAACCACAGGGAAAACACGGATGAAGCTCATGGCCCAAGAAACTGAAGCCTCTAGGTCTGGATTTTTGCAGCCTGGATCGGGAACCTGACTTAAACCCCACCATAGTTGCAGAGACTAGAATTAAGCTCTGATTCTTCCCATCCCTAACTCCTTCATACAGTTTCCTTCTGTGGTACTCAGGAATGTTATCTAATCATCAAGCGTATGTAATATTCCTCCTGTTCTCTTCGTAAAACAAACAAGCCAAGAAGTATTTTTAGACTTTGTCAATAAGAATTCCCCCATCTCCTTAGTTTCTATTCATTCCTTCTCCCCTTTGTTGAACTGACCATCTGTCAGGCTGCACTGTACACCATGCACCATTATGTGCCAGCAGTGCCTGCACCATAAATATCAAGATATGTGCTTTATTTGGCTGTCAAAAAGAAATGTAGGTGATCTCTGCCGTGGCCCCAAAAGGGGCCTTTGAAAGATAAAGAGTAAACGCTGGCATCGCCTGCAGAAAATCCTATTCCGAGCTGGCTTTCCTGCACGATGATACTTGATGAGGTCAGGATTCTGGCAGGCCAGGGCTCATTTATGCTCTTCCCTCCTTTAAAGCTGGCAGTTTTTCACTCTGACACCAGGGGAAAGGGGACGGTCATTCTGAGTCCCCGCTTGGCTTGGATTTGTCCCCTCGCTAGCACACGAGGCCCGCTACATGGGAACGGTGATGAGTGAAAAGGCACCATCCCAGTCCCGCTGGCTGGAAGCGTGTGTATGTGGACCTCATGGTTACCCTTGGAAACGGTGCTTCAGCTAACATCTGCCATGCCTGTTTTTTTAGGGCCAGAGAGAAAAAAGGAGGCAGATATGCTTTCTGCCAGCCCTTTTTTCTGTGCTTCAAGCAGAGGTGTGAAAAAGCCCAGTATTTCTGGCTCTTATCATAAATAGCTGGTCCTGCTCAACTCAGCTATACTGTATGTGGGTAGCTTGATATCGCTGAACTGGAGAAAGCTTCACATGCTCACATGCTGCTTGCCCAAAGCACCGAGAGCAATTCTACACATGGGTGGTTGATTCGATAATACAGATTTCCCACACCTCTCATTCAAAAGTAGAGTCCACATTGATTGGAATGGACCTTGCTGGAGGAAAACCGATTCATTTCTGCGTTCCATCCTAGATAAGCAAATACATGCACTCAATGGGTGAAAACAGTTCTCAGGGTAGGCCTGGATGACTGCCTTCCTGACTATTGTGAACAATCTTCCTTAAGTCAAACAAAAGAAAGGGGGAAGTCATACCAACTTTTTCCCATCTTTATCTTCCTCAGTATGAGACTATACGGGGCATGATTATAGTATTATGACACAGATGAATATACCATACACAAATTATTTTAAGAAATGTAGAAAATACTCATATGCATTGATCTGTAGGTATCCAGGGCAATACTCCAGTACAGTGTCAAAACGCAGAGGGAAGATGAGCACTTTTGCCTTCTTGCTTGCTTTCTATTTTTTAAGGCTAGCAGCCCCATTGGTCACTGGATGGTATGCCGGATGCTGTACTCAAGAACTGGCAAGATCCAAGACAAGGAACTTTACTGGGCCTGGTCAAAAACCAAGACTGATAGACTAATCCCACCACATGGTTTTAATAGTTTTCCTTGCACATTAATAATTGAAACTTTTTAAGGGTTTCTACAGACAAAGGTTTGTGGAAAGGTACAGTTTGCTCATCCCATCCTAAACATTTGTGTTGTTTTGTTAGGGAAAACACATGACTGGATCACTCCTTTCAAAACCCCTAGAACTGTGCATTTCCTGGGCAATAAAACAGGAACCAGGATTTGGGGGAAGACAGTTTTTAGGACCAGAAAAGTCCCTGATCTTTCCTGGGTACATTCTGAGTTGGTGAAAAGCAGAAGCCTGTCTTCCATTCTTGAATGTTAAATAAGCCCAGAAAACTGGAGTGAGATGTGATTGCATAACACCATGTGCTGCTATTGACTCCTGTATGCTAACTTTATGAGAGGAGAGAGTTGGGAAATAGATCCTTTATTGCTGAGGAGCATAATTCCTACAAAAATAACAGCTGAGGGTTCATTGAGGGTGTCTGGCAGTGCCTGAGAGAGGAGGGAGGGAGAGCCCTTTGATCTCACCTCCTCTGCCAGCTAGCACCAGGATACTTCAAGCTGCCTTTAGGGCACAGGGCGATGTAGTTTCAACTAGTCAGTAAGGCAGGCTCAACCAAAACAGGAGACAGAGAAGACAGCTAGCATGGAGATTAGTGCAAGAATTACAGCGAAATCTGCTGAGCCAGGATTCGAAGCCTTAATATCCAAAGCATTCTGAGAAGGGGGGAAAGGAGGAGGAGAGGGAGAATCAATGAGGCCCCAGAGCTAAAAAAAAAAAAAACATGTCCAATTTTTCTAATTGATAGTTTATCTAGTCTGTGCCTGTCTCCTATACCTCCCTGCTCTGTGAGCTTATATTACCTCTTCTGCCTTCTAAAGGTCCCACCTCTCCAAGGTACCTCAGGTTTGTTGGGATGGGATGAAGAGGGATGGGAGGTGATCCCAATCACAAGTTATTAATTTCCTATCTGGCCACCTCTCGTGTGGGGATGAGAAGGGAAGGGAAGGGAAGGGGCCTGATTAGCTTCAGACTGCAAGGTTGGAGAATCAACAGAAGAACAAGGAGATGGTTGCATTATGGGTCTTTGCTTGATTCAAGCAATTTTCACTTGTTCCCGTAGCTGAGTGACTATAGCAGCTATTTCCCCTTTCAGTCAATAGAGATCCATATTTATGCAGTTTTCAGCAATTTGCAAAATAAAAAGGAGCCATGTGAGTAGTTGCAATTCATATTTAATCAGTGAAGAACAAGGAGACGGTTGCTTGATGCAAGCAGTTTTTACTTGTTCCTGTAGCAAAGTGATTATAGCAGCTATTTCTCCTTTCAGTCAATAATTATCTATATTTATGTCATTTTCAGAAGTTAAATTTATGTCATTTTCAGAAGTTAAATAAAAATAAAAAGAAATTTATGAGTAGTTGCAATTTATTTTTCATCAGTTCAGGCTTATTTAACCAGCTTGCAAAACAAAAACCAAAATTTTAAAAAAATTGCTTATAAAAACCATATAAAAATATTAATATGCATTTCAAAAGGGGAGAGAGAGAGATTTTTCACGATATGGTACACCATACTGCACATAGAGTTGTTGACATAAACCATAATCATGTTTCCATGTCAATATGCTTCTCTATTTTACACCAGCAAATAGAAGCTAGAAAGCACTATGCCACAAAGAAAATGAAGTTTGTAGCTTGCTGAAGATAAGAACTTTCCGGGTATCTTTGCAAAAAAAAAAAAATCTTCTCTAAAGTCCAGACAAAATGGAAAATTTCTCCTATGATTTGCCCTAATATAAATTGCATGTATGTATTAAACTGGATTGAGACTATGGAGAGGGAGAGAGAGATTAATCTTTTGCCCTGCCTTTTAAAAAGGTAAAAGTTCCCCCCACACATTTGTGCAGTCGTGTCCGACTCTAGGGGCCGGTGCTCATCTCCGTTTGTTAGCCGAAGAGCCAGCGTTGTCCGAAGACCTTCCACGGTCATGTGGCTGCATGACGCACGCGGAACGCTGTTACCTACCCACCCAAGTGGTACCTATTCATCTACTTGCATTTGCATGCTTTTGAATTGCTAGGTTGGCAAGAGCTGGGGCGCGTGCGGGAGCTCACTCCGTCACGTGGGGCTAGGGATTCGAACCTCCGAACATGCGATCTTCCAATCGACAAGCCTGGCATCTTACCCTCTGAGCCACCACACCCCCTTTTGCCCTGCCTTTTGCCCCTTCAAAAAAGGAAGAAAGCTCCCGTTGGGCCCAATAGGAGGTTTCTTCTCATTGCAAAGAACAGGTAGGGGTGAGATAATGCCAATCAAGACTATGGCAGAAAGAATTGTAACCCTTTGTCCCCCTTCCATTATCTCAATCTGGTCTAGCCTCCTTCCAATTTGTTTTAAACAGATCAAGCATTCAAGGCCATCACAACTGTTTTGGAACTTAGAACCATGGGGCAGTCACCTTCTTGAGAAGGATTTTGTTGGAGACAGGCAGCCCACAGCATTAAATTCCTGTTTGCTTCAATATGAGCAAAGCCCAGGTCTCAAGATATTAAATCATGCATATGTCTGCATAAAAACCCTAGATGTGTTTTTAATAAATGAGGGATTTAAGAAAAATCATGGCTGGCATCTTTCTTTTATGATTTTTATTAACAATACTCACTACTTTCTGGAACAATACTCACTAAACAAATCCAGTTAGCGATTACTATACGGGGGAAGAGAAAACTCTTTCTTGGCATCATGGTTAAAAAGATGGACTGGCTTACATAAAAATATGAGGACCTTGGAATGGATTCCATACTTGGGAATTGATTAATATAGTTGCAATAGTTTGTTTACAAAACATGGATTATAGACATGATAATTATTTTCATTTCTTCAAAAGTTTCATAACTTTATAGGCTGCAATCCTGCATCACTGCCTGAGGACTACTAAGCCCCATTAATGGAACTTACTTCTAACAACACATGTAAAACAGTGCAGTGTAAAAACTGTAAGTGCGGTTTTGAACATATTACCAAGCTTGCTATTTTTGTGTATATATAAATGTAAACCAGTAAAGTAAAAGGTGGAAAGAAATCATTTTACAGTAAAAGGTACAAGTAATGAATACAGTTTTATAGAAGTAAGAAGTGAAGATCATTCAGTGGCCTGTTAGAACCAGTGAATGGAGCAGAGCTTAACGTTGTGTAAACTCGTGGGCAGAAAAAAGGAATATTGTTTAAAAACACAGCCTGTGAGCACGTTAGAGAGATTCAGGTTCTTATTCTTACACTTTTAGCCCACCCAAGCATAAAGAAACACATGCTTAGACATTGCAGGTACAAAAAGTAAATACAAAAGAGTGCTTACATTTATTTTGTCCAGGTACAGCCATTTCAGTAGAAAATTGGTTTCAGATCTTCTTTCTGTTCCCTAAACTGCATAGCTCTGGCCCTGTTTGCTGCCAGAGGCTGCATGGAGAAAGGGGCTTGAGGCCTAGGCATGGCCTCTCCATGGAGGAGCTAAGGCAGGTGCATCCTACCCCATTGGTGGAAGGATCAGAGAGAGAGAAGAGGAAGTGGGAGGGGCAACAAGCAACTTCCTCTAGCACAGAGTTTGCCTCCTAGAGCAATCACCCATATGCATATGAGGCATGCTTGATTTGCTGAATCCCAACAAGAAGCATGATAAATTATCTTTGTATGGAAACAATCTAAATCTTACCATTGTAAAAAAAGTGAAAATATGTTTAGGTGGTAAGAAAATCATTTTTAAAAACCAGGGTGAAAATGGGGGAAGGGGAGAGAATGTAATGGTATGTGGGAATGACCTTGGGAGACAGGAGGAAGAGCCCCAGACTGGACAATCGTTGTGTAAAAGATATCTCAGCCCACAGAAGGAGGGAGGGCGTGGGAAACATTTCAGAAGGAACCCTCCCTAGTTTTCTGGACAGTAAAAGGAAAGGAGGGGAGAAATACTTTCAGTCTTGCAAGATTCTGTTAATAAAACCTTACAATAAAGATAGAGCAAGTACTCCTGGTTGTGCTTCTTGTCTGGACTACCTCACAGGACTAACAGAGAGGCAGAGGTAATTGCACCAGCCAGTCTACCCTTCAGTAAAACCTAATATCTGTTCACAGCTAACACTGTTCACAAAATCTAGAATCATGCACCCGGATCACACAGATGGTGCACTACTGAACACTTAATTCAGGGCTTTCCAAACTTTTGCCGTTGGCGACACACCAACGGACAGCACACAAAAACCTGGAAGCGCCAGCAGCGGTGTATCCGGGTTGTTGCCACGGCAGCAGCGGCGTCCTGGAACCCAGAAGCGCTGATGGCCCGTCACTGCCGCTGCCGCTGCCCCTTCGAAACGGCAGGCTCCGGGGACCCCGAAAATGCCCTTGGTTCTGGCAGGGAGGCGAAAAGCCTCGCCGTGTGCACACGTTACCGGGCCACTTCCCACCGCACAGCTGATCAGCGCGGAGAATTTCCACCCCGGCCCCCCCGCGTGATTTTCGCCTCCCTGCCAGAACCAAGGGCATTTTCATCAGCGCTTCCAGGTTGTCACACGACACACTTGGGGCCCCCAGGCGACACAGTATTGTGTCGCGACACACAGTTTGGAAAGCCCTGACTGACTTAATTCATATCTGTGCAGTTGTTCTTAGCTATATCTGGGAGATCAAAAGATCAGGCATACAAAGGTGGTGGTGTTGTAATTATAATTTCCCCTTCATCAAATGTCTGCCAAGGGCTATAATGATCTATGAAACACTCAAAGAGGAAGGGTGTTTGGCTGGAATATACTAACACTGCAATAGTCCATATTTCTGTTAATAAATATGTCCCAATGTTAAGAGCATACAGAGGCACACTTATTGAAGAATAAGCCTCACTGAATTCTGTGGGATTTTCTTCTGAGTAAGAATGCTTACAAGACAATCTCCAAAGACCAATGAAGTCACCAGGTAGTCATTTGCCAGAGTTCCAAGATCACAAAAGGGTTTCATCACTTCAAAGACTCCACCATTCCAAACCAGAACTGAACTACCACATTTATTTGTGGACATACACTGTTCCAGCCTTCTAACAAACATATGAAGATTGGGGACAGTACCAAGAAGCACAATCTCAATCATTCTTCCTACTCCATAGAGTCATATTGGATATAATTGCTAGTTGGCTCAAGTCAGCATCTCAAATGTAGTAATGAAACTGATGAGATGCAGTGACTTCTGTAATGCCATTGGCTAGACATGTAATCTTCTGGGTAGAAAGTGTATTATTCAGTAGGGAGTTATGAAAGTGGCTTCCTGCTCAAAAGGGTAATCCTTTAAAATAAAATCTACCTGCTAGCTGGACAGTATCAGGCAAGCATCTATTGTAATATCGATTGAAATTCTATACAATAGTATACAAATTAGAATAGCAGATATTGCTAGTGACAGTCCTTGCTAGTGGATCAGACTTCTGGATCAGACGATATAGAATAGAAATCTATATAGTGCCACTACAAAGAAATAGCTAAAACAGCAGTGGATTAGCACAAAACAATATTCATCACCAAAAAAACAGTGAATAATTAATGTATATTGTGTACCAAGGGAGACAATGGGACCTTCAATTTTTCCAAACGATTTCCACATGTAAATGCAATGCTTTGGTCTCCAGATCCCCTTCCCTGAATAAAACTCTTGCCTGAAAATACAAATCATGTGTTTTATCTGGCTGCCTGTGTTGCACAAATGAATGCCAGATTGTGTTTCTATTTGCTGTAAGACAACTAGTTTTCATCCTATTTCTCTCTACATATGTCCAACTTTTTGTGCCCCTCAAACTAATGAGGCAGTTGTATGTGCTACTAGTAACCATTTTCATTTTGAATCATTCCTATCTTTCTAGATACAATAATCAAAGTTGTTACCCTGTTTTGGGAATACATTCCCCTCACAACTGTAGGACTTACTTCTCTGAATATACATGCATAAAATTGCATTTTTCTTAATGTAAGACACTTAAATACAATTGTGTAATTAAAATCCAAGATCAATCAATAAAAAGAAACAATATAACAAACAATGCATACTGCCTACTCCTTTGTATACTATCATGATATCCAGAGTCAGTGGCTTATGACATGATAGGACACCTAAAATGGTGCCCTATATTCATCAAATTGGGCAAAGCCAATAAGATCCATCCAATTACAGTACTTACCACTGAAACAAATTCTTCATAATACAGAGTGTTGTATTCATTGATGTGAATGTTAACATCCTTGTTTGTTCTACTGAACCTCAGAGCAGCATTCAGCATCACTGAGTGTGGTATCTTTCTGGGGTTCTTGACAAATATGGGGTCTAGGGAACATAGTTTTATAGTGCTTTTGGTCTTATTTGACCAAGCACTACAAGTAAAAATTTCAGGGCGACACCCTGACAGGACGCCAGCAAATTGACCCACTTTAACATGGTACCCATTTATCTACTCGCATTAGCTTTCGAACTGTTGGGTTGACAGAAGCTGGGGTGAATGACGAGAGCTCACTTCGCCACGCGGGGATTTGAACTGCCGACCATTAGACAGGCAGTCTTTTACAGCTCAGCGGTTTAACCCGCTGAGCCACCGCGCCCCTTAAACAAATTTACAAACAAATTTTTGTTTGTTGTTTGTTTGTTTACTTTTCATATGCCACTCAATCCAATAAGGCTCAAAGCAGCTTACGGCAGAAAAAGAAATACTAAGTTAAAATAAAAACCATCATAAACCTAACAAAAGCAGAGCAACAGCACTTTGAGGAATAGCCACAACAGCCAAATCCATAGCAGCAGCACCAATCAATTACAGGGTTCTCTGGAAAAACCAGATTTTTATGACTCCCTCCCCCCAGACACACACACACACACACACACACACACACACACACACACAAACCCAGTAGGGTAGGAGCTAATCTCAGGAGAAATGCTGTTCTAAAGAAGGGGGAGAGTGACAAAAGAATTGTTATTGTAGCCCCTGGATATGGCATTCCTTAAGTGAAGGGACCAAGATGTAGCACCCCCTTCCTGATGTTATTGGGTAGGCAATAGCCACTGGGAGAAAGTGGACCCATATATATCCAGGTCCTAAGCCATATATGGCTTTAAAAGTAACAATTAGCATTTTGAATTATACCTGAAAGAGAACTAGGTGCAACTGGTGGACCTCTTGCAGTAGAGATATCACATGGGAAGACCTAGAAGTTCCTTGTCACTACATGAGCTACTGCACTCTGGACCAATTGAAGTTTCCATGTAATCTTCAAGGGCAGCACCATATCAAGTACATTGCAACAGTTCATACAAGAGGTGCCTAAGTCATGAGTGACCATGACCAGTGCCTCCCAGTCCAGGAAAGGCTATAACTGGCACAACTAGATGAAGATATGGCAAGGCTGTCCTAGTCACAGCTGCCAACTTCTCTTCATAAGTTCTAAATACATACATGAAACTATTGGAAAAAGTCATCTGGAGCATTAAAGTTGGGTTTCATACCTGAACTCTAGTTCTGTTTGTCAACTATTGCCAAGGAAGCTCTGCAAGTTCTGAGCTTTTGTTTGGATACAGGACTTTTCTCCCCTTCATGGATCACTGCCTTGTCGTGGCGAAGGGGCTTGCGTAACTCAATGAAGTCAGGTCAAGAAGAACAGGTCATGACGGAGAGTTCTGACAAAACGTGGTCCAAAACTGGAGGAGGGAATGGCAAACCACTCCAGTATCCTTGCCAAGAAAACCCATGGACAGTATCAAAAGGCTAAAAGATATGACGCCGGAAGATGAGCCCCTCAGGTTGGAAGGTGTCCAAAATGCTACTGGGGAAGAGCAGAGGGCAATTCCGAGTAGCTCCAGAAAGAGTGAAGCGGCTGGGCCAAAGCCGAAAGGACGCTCAGTTGTGGATGTGTCTGGAAGTGGAAGGAAAGTCCGATGCTGTAAAGAACAATATTGCATAGGAACCTGGAATGTAAGATCTATGAATCAAGGTAAGCTGGATGTGGTCAAACATGAGATGACAAGATTGAACATCGACATCTTGGGAATCAGCGAACTAAAATGGACAGGAATGGGCAAATTTAATTCAGGAGACCATTATATATACTGTACTACTATGGGCAAGAATCCCTTAGAAGAAATGGAGTAGCTCTCATAGTCAATAAAAGAGTGGGAAAGGCAGTACTGGGGTACAACCTCAAAAACGACAGAATGCTTTCAGTTCGAATCCAAGGCAAACCATTCAACATCACAGTGATCCAAGTCTATGCCCCAACCACTGATGCCGAGGAAGCTGAAGTTGACCGGTTCTATGAAGACCTACAACACCTTCTAGAACTAACACCAAAAAAAGATGTCATTTTCATCATAGGGGACTGGAATGCTAAAGTAGGAAGTCAAAAAATAACCGGAATAACAGGCAAGTTCGGCCTTGGAGTACAAAATGAAGCAGGGCAAAGGCTAATAGAGTTTTGCCAAGAGAACACGCTGGTCATAGCAAACACTCTTTTCCAACAACACAAGAGACGACTCTACACATGGACATCACCAGATGGTCAATACCGAAATCAGATTGATTATATACTTTGCAGCCAACGATGGAGAAGCTCTATACAATCAGCAAAAACAAGACCTGGAGCTGACTGTGGCTCAGATCATGAGCTACTTATCGCAAAATTTAGGCTTAAATTGAAGAACGTAGAGAAAACCACTAGACCAAGGGTCGGCAAACTTTTTGAGCCGAGAGCCATTTTGGTATGCTCGTGCACATTTTTAAGTGCTCGAGAGCCAGGGGGCGGGGTTTGCGGGCGGGGGCCAATCGCGTGGAAGGGGGCGAGGTTTGCGGGCAGGAGCCAATCGCGTGGAAGGGGGCGGGGTTTGGGGGCGGGATCCAATCGCGTGGAAGGGGGCGGGGTTTGGGGGCGGGATCCAATCGTGTGGAAGGGCTGCGCTGCGCTTGGCCGGCCGCCCCGGCCCTCGCTCACCTTCCATGGCCGGTCCTCGTTGCACTCTCCAAGGCCGGGGCCACCCGCAGCCAACCACACCTCGCGCACAGCCCGCGGGGCTCTCTGCCGCTCCCTTCGACGGAGGAGGGACTGGCGTGCCTTGGGAGCTGCTGCTGGCGGCATGTCTGGGCGAGGCGCGCGGGCGGAGCTGCCCGTCTGGCACTCTGGCACTTGGGCGCTCCCGAGCCTCTTCCCTTCTCCCTCGCCACGTTCGGGCGTTGAGGCCAGGCAAAGCCGGGCGGTCACGCAGGGGCGAGGCGAGGAGTCCCGCTACTCCGCCTACCGCCACATCCGTCCATTCCCGGCCTCGTGGATCCCTTCGAGGGGCCGCGGGGCTTCCCCGCTTTCCTCCCAAGGAGGCCTCGACGGCGCACCCTCCCGCCCCATCAATCCCCCCACCCCGCCGTTCGGCGTCCTCTCCCCCCGCTAACCCAAGCCCTGCGGCGGCAGATACTCCACAGCGCGGTTGGAGTTTTCGGAACCGGGTACCCCGGGGCCACCCCCCGCTCCCCCGTCCATGGAGAGCGAGAGGAAAAGGGGCGCTCGGGCGCTTTGCGCTGCGCCCGGCGCCCGGCGCCTTCGGCTCCCGATTGCTGCAAAGGGCACCACCCCACGCCAGCTACAGACCCGACCCGCGGCCCGCAGAGGGCTGCAGGGCTACGGCCACCTTCCTGCCTGCGGGAGTCCGAGGAGGAGAGCAGGAAGAGGGGGAGGGGGAGGAGTCGTCGCCGCTTTTACTGCTGCTGCCGCCTGCCTGCCTGCCTGCTCCAGCCCCGAGCGAGCCGCCCGCTCCTTCGGCTCCTGCCTTCACTGCAGAGGCACTGCGCACTACGAGCGCACCGCCCGGCAAGCCCCGGGCGAGCCTCAGCCCAGTGGGAGGGGGCAGAACGCAGAGGGAAGGGAGACGGCAGAGAGGGCAAGGAGCGTGAGGCCTGCTGAGCTTTTGCCGGCGGACCCGCGCTGTGGCGAGCTCTCCTCTCCCCCCGCTAACTCGAGCCCTGCGGCGGCCGGGGGAAGCCGAGCCAGGCGGGGGTGCAGCGGGGCCCAGCGGCGCGCTGCGGGCGAAGAGCCGCCTGCTCTCCCCTTGGCCGCCTCCGGTCGCTACAGTCGCCCCGCCGGAACGGAGCCTGGCTTGGCTCCCCCGGCCACCGCAGGGCTCGGGTTAGCGGGGGGAGAGAATGCCGAACGGCAGGGTGGGGGGATTGATGGGGCGGGAGGGTGCACCCAGCGGGCCTCCCGCGGCCGCTTAGAAGCAGAAAAAATACTTTGCACGTGATCAAGGGCACTCCTGCCATGTTTTAAAAGGAGGGCGGTTCCACAGGGAAGAGGAGGGCGCTTGGGCAACCCCAAGGCTCTGGCTTCTTGCCCTGCCTGTCCCCCGCTCCCCCGGAAACCCTCCAGATCTCCTTGGGTGTACACTTGGACTTCCCGGATTGGCGAGTTGTGTGAAGCGGCCTTTCTCCCACCTCCTCTGGGTTTCCAGGGGAGGAGCGCCTGGCAATTAAGCAATAGGGAAGGAGGAACGAAATGGGGCGTGTGGCTTGTGTGTAGCGATTCCGCCCATCCCGCGAGGTTTCTCCAACTTGAATGGCCTTCTGTCATTAAGGGCAGCTTCTCCCTTTAACGCAAGACTGAAACTGCGCTTTTCCGGCCTTCCTTTTTCAAAGAGGGAGAAGTGCGGGCAGGGGGAAGGGGGTTAAGCAGATTTTAAAATGCACTCGCTCAGTAAGCGACTGCCGTTTGCGCTGCAAGCTGGCCTCCCAGGTGGGAAAGGGGGCGGCATTAACGCGACACAGACCGGGGATAGGCCGGACTCGGTCCCGATGTAACCCCGCCGTTAGGTCTCAAAAGCATCTGCTCGGCCCAGCAGCAACTCGTCCGCTGCAAGCAGAACTCCGGCCGGCCTCCTTCCAGAGGACCCGCCCGCCCGCGCTGTCTGTGGGGAGAGAAAAGCAGCCACCGCATAGGCCCGCTTAAAAAACAACCACCCCGAAACCGCTTTCAAGCCGCCTCTCCGGAGGGTCCCTGCGGTCCCGTCGGGTGCACCCTCCTGCCCCATCAATCCCCCCACCCCGCCGTTCGGCGTCCTCTCCCCCCGCTAACCCGAGCCCTGCGGTGGCCGGGGGAGCCAAGCCAGGCTCCGTTCCGGCGGGGCGACTGTAGCGACCGGAGGCGGCCAAGGGGAGAGCAGGCAGCTCTTCGCCCGCAGCGCGCCGCTGGGCCCCGCTGCACCCCCGCCTGGCTCGGCTTCCCCCGGCCGCCGCAGGGCTCGAGTTAGCGGGGGGAGAGGAGAGCTCGCCACAGCGCGGGTCCGCCGGCAAAAGCTCAGCAGGCCTCACGCTCCTTGCCCTCTCTGCCGTCTCCCTTCCCTCTGCGTTCTGCCCCCTCCCGCTGGGCTGAGGCTCGCCCGGGGCTTGCCGGGCGGTGCGCTCGTAGTGCGCAGTGCCTCTGCAGCGAAGGCAGGAGCCGAAGGAGCGGGCGGCTCGCTCGGGGCTGGAGCAGGCAGGCAGGCAGGCGGCAGCAGCAGTAAAAGCGGCGACGACTCCTCCCCCTCCCCCTCTTCCTGCTCTCCTCCTCGGACTCCCGCAGGCAGGATGGTGGCCGTAGCCCTGCAGCCCTCTGCAGGCCGCGGGTCGGGTCTGTAGCTGGCGTGGGGTGGTGCCCTTTGCAGCAATCGGGAGCCGAAGGCGCCGGGCGCAGCGCAAAGCGCCCGAGCGCCCCTTTTCCTCTCGCTCTCCATGGACGGGGGAGCGGGGGGTGGCCCCGGGGTACCCGGTTCCGAAAACCCCAACCGCGCTGTGGAGTATCTGCCGCTGCAGGGCTTGGGTTAGCGGGGGGAGAGGACGCCGAACGGCGGGGTGGGGGGATTGATGGGGCGGGAGGGTGCACCCGGCGGGCCTCCCGCGGCCGCTTCTCCAGGAGCGCCAAGGCGGGTTGCTCGCGTCCCGGGCCCGCGCCCTTGCCCAGCGCCTGGATGCCTCGGCCAGCCAGCGCGCCAGCCGCTCCGGCGAACTCTGGTGCCGCCATTGCTCGCCGGCTGGACCCTCCTCCCCAAAGGTGGCGGTCCGCAGGCCCCGCTTTCCAGGGCCGTTCCTGCCACATCCTTTCAGCCTTTCCATTCTTCCTTTCCCCCTTCCGAAGCTGCCTGCTCTCCCCTTGGCCGCCTCCGGTCACTACAGTCGCCCCACCGGAACGGAGCCTGGGTCGGGTCCCCCGGCCACCGCAAGGCTTGGGTTAGCGGGGGGAGAGGACGCCGAACGGCGGGGTGGGGGGATTGATGGGGCGGGAGGGTGCGCCGTCAAGGCCTCCTTGGGAGGAAAGCGGGGAAGCCCCGCGGCCCCTCGAAGGGATCCACGAGGCCGGGAATGGACGGATGTGGCGGTAGGCGGAGTAGCGGGACTCCTCGCCTCGCCCCTGCGCGACCGCCCGGCTTTGCCTGGCCTCAACGCCCGAACGTGGCGAGGGAGAAGGGAAGAGGCTCGGGAGCGCCCAAGTGCCAAAACGGGCAGCTCCACCCGCGCGCCTCGCCCAGACATGCCGCCAGCAGCAGCTCCCAAGGCACGCCGGTCCCTCCTCCGTCGAAGGGAGCGGCAGAGAGCCCCGCGGGCTGTGCGCAAGGTGTGGGCGGCTGCGGGTGGCCCCAGCCTTGGAGAGCGAGAGCGCGCGTAAGAGCGTAAGAGTTTGGGGGCGGGATCCAATCGCGTGGAAGGGGCGGGGGTGAGTTCAGCTGCGGAAGAGCCACACTCAAGGGGCCAAAGAGCCGCATGTGGCTCGCGAGCCGCCATTTCCGACCCTTGCACTAGACCAATCAGGTATGACCTAAATCATATCCCTTATGAATATACAGTGGAGGTGAGGAATAGATTTAAAGGATTAGATCTGGTAGACAGAGTGCCTGAAGAACTATGGATGGAGGTTCGTAACATTGTACAGGAGACAGCAACTAAAACCATCCCAAAGAAAAAGAAATGCAAGAAAGCAAAGTGGCTGACTGATGAGGCTTTACAAATAGCTGAGGAAAGAAGGGAAGCAAAAGGCAAGGGAGAAAGGGAAAGATATAACCAACTGAATGCAGATTTCCAGAGAATAGCAAGGAGAGATAAGAAGGCCTTCTTAAATGAACAATGCAAAGAAATCGAGGAAAACAATAGAATGGGGAAGACTAGAGATCTCTTCAAGAAAATCGGAGATATCAAGGGAACGTTTTGTGCAAAAATGGGCATGATAAAGGACAAAAAAGGCAGGGACCTAACAGAAGCAGAAGAGATTAAGAAGAGGTGGCAAGAATACACAGAAGAACTATACAAGAAAGATCTTAATATCCCTGATAAATACGATGGTGTGGTCACTGACCTTGAGCCAGACATCCTAGAGAGTGAAGTCAAGTGGGCCTTAGGAAGCATTACTAACAACATTAGCTATTTAAAATGCTAAAAGATGATGCTGTTAAAGTGCTGCACTCAATATGCCAACAAGTTTGGAAAACTCAACAGTGGCCACAGGATTGGAAAAGGTCAGTTTACGTTCCAATTCCAAAGAAAGGCAATGCCAAAGAATGTTCAAACTACCGTACAATTGCGCTCATTTCACATGCTAGCAAGGTTATGCTCAAAATCCTACAAGCTAGGCTTCAGCAGTATGTGAACCGAGAACTACCAGAAGTGCAAGCTGGGTTTCGAAGAGGCAGAGGAACTAAAGATCAGATTGCCAACATTCGCTGGATCATGGAAAAAGCAAGAGAATTCCAGAAAAACATCTACTTCTGCTTCATTGACTACGCTAAAGCCTTTGATTGTGTGGATCACAACAAACTGTGGCAAATTCTTAAAGAGATGGGAGTACCAGACCACCTTACCTGTCTCCTGAGAAACCTGTATGCAGGTCAAGAAGCAACAGTTAGAACCAGACATGGAACAACCGACTGGTTCAAAATTGGGAAAGGAGTATGACAAGGCTGTATATTATCACCCTGCTTATTTAACTTATATGCAGAGTACATCATGAGAAATGCCGGGCTGGATGAATCACAAGCCGGAGTTAAGATTGCCGGGAGAAATATCAACAACCTCAGATATGCAGACGATACCACCCTAATGGCAGAAAGTGAAGAGGAACTAAAGAGCCTCTTGATGAGGGTGAAAGAGGAGAGTGCAAAAGCTGGCTTGAAAGTCAACATTAAAAAAACCCAGATCATGGCATCTGGTCCCATCACTTCCTGCCAAATAGAAGGGGAAGAAATGGAAGCAGTGAGAGATTTTATTTTTTGGGCTCCAAGATCACCGCAGACGGTGACTGCAGCCATGAAATTAAAAGACGCTTGCTCCTTGGGAGGAAAGCTATGGCAAACCTAGACAGCATATTAAAAAGCAGAGACATCACCTTGCCAACAAAGGTCCGTATAGTTAAAACTATGGTTTTTCCAGTAGTAATGTATGGCTGTGAGAGTTGGACCATAAGGAAGGCTGAGCGCCGAAGAATTGATGCTTTCGAACTGTGGTGCTGGAGAAGACTCTTGAGAGTCCCTTGGACTGCAAGGAGGTCAAACCAGTCAATCCTAAAGGAAATCAACCCTGACTGCTCATTGGAAGGACAGATGCTGAAGCTGAAGCTCAAATACTTTGGCCACCTAATGCGAAGAGAGGACTCACTGGAAAAGACCCTGATGCTGGGAAAGACTGAAGGCAAAAGGAGAAGGGGACGGCAGAGGATGAGATGGTTAGATAGCATCACCGATGTAATGAACATGAATTTGAGTAAACTCCGAGAGACAGTGGAGGACAGGAAGGCCTGGCGTGCTATGGTCCATGAGGTCACGAAGAGTCGGACACGACTAAACGACTGAACAACAACAAAGGACTTTTCTCCACTTGCACGTAACCATGGCACAAGTGTACCCTGTCAGTATCTTGTTCCTGCTGTGTTTATTTATTTATTATTTATTTATTAAAGAAATGTATATGGCCACCCTAAAAGGGGTGTGGTGGCTCAGTGGGTAAGATGCCAGGCTTGTCAATTGGAAGATTGCAAGTTCGGAGGTTCAAATCCCTAGTCCTGTGTGATGGAGTGAGCTCCCGCACTAGCCCCAGCTCTTGCCAACCTAGCAATTCGAAAGCATGCAAATGCAAGTAGATTAATAGGTACCACTTCGGTGGGAAGGTAACAGCGTTCCGCATGCGTCATACCGGCCACATGACCATGGAAGTGTCTTTGGACAACACTGGCTCTTCGGCTAACAAACGGAGATGAGCACCGGCCCCTAGAGTCGGACACGGCTGCACAAATGTGTGTGGGGAACCTTTACTTTTATATGGCTGCCCAACTCACTCACGGTGACTCCGGGCGGCTTACAGAAATAAAGTTCCACAACTTTATCTTCATTTTGTCCCCAGCCTAACAGTAAGACAGGCTTAAGTCATCCGTAGCTCCACCTGGTTATTAGTGTTTTTCTCTTTATTCTGATACCATCCAAGAACAGCCTACAAGGTATGTGAAATCTCTTATGCTTTGTCACCCATTATCTTGGAAGGAAGTCCAGATTCCAAGAATGACTGGCAACAGAAGCAATAGGGACAGGATAGGGATCAGCAATGGGCACTTTTTTCCCCCCGTTTGTTTTTGGAAAAAGCAAATTTCCTGCCAGCATAGTTTTCTGCCAACTCAAGGATTGGTGGAAAGTACTTCAGTTCAGCACTGAGGGAGACCCACACTGATGGACTGGATAGTGATGAACAATTTGATGCTCAATCCAGACCCAACAGAATGCTAAAATGGGGTTTAAATATCCCTTGTTCTAAATGAGATTGCCTTACTGCTGAAGGATCAGGACTGTAATTTAGGGGTGCTGCTGGACTGTACATTGCTCCTAAAAAATTGGATGGCAGCTGTGCTGGAATACCTTTCCCCAATCCTTAATAAATTGGTCTCCTTTCTAAATGCCCCATTGATCCATGTGATGGTCACTTCCGATTTAGTTTATTACAATATACTATACAATACACTACCAGTGAAAGTTATTTGGAAATGGTACCAGCTGCCAGTTTGTTTTTCAGCACAATTTAAGCTGCTGGTTCTTAAGTGGGCTGGAGATAGAATATCTGGAAAATCAAATCCTCCCATACAGTTAAGGACTGCTTCAAAACCTTTCATATATCCCACCGCCTACAAAGGCTGGGTTAGTTTGCTTGCTTATTATTAGATTTATATCCTGCCTTTATTTTGTACAATTCAAGGCAGCATACATAATGTTCCTGATTCCTATTTTCCTTACAAAAACAACCCTGTGAGGTGGGTTCAGCTAAGTGGGAGTGACTGGCTCAAAGTCACCCAGCCGGCTTTCATACATAAGGGAGGACTAGAATTCAGTCTCCCAGTTTCTAGTCCATGGGAACATGGAAAGGAACCTTATTGTGATGGCACTATAATTGTAAAATTGTCTAATTTAACTGATTTTAAGCTGCCAGTTAATCCTTTTTTTGGTTTTGCATTGTTTTTAAATCATTAAATGTCCTCTCTTCACTTATTGTTATGTTAAACACTGTTTTCCCTGTTCTTGATTTTACTAAGTGCAGTGTCTTAGGGTGTTGACTTTAGCTGTATTTCTAAGCCAAAGGAAAAGGAAACGGTTAAGATGCTGAGTCAGAGGCCATTAAGGCTGACAGCTTGGCAGTTCGAATCCCAAGAGCGCGAGCCGTGTGCCGGAGTGAGCTCCCGGCAATTTGTCCCAGCTCCTGCCAACCTAGCAGTTCAAAAGCATGCAAATGCAAGTAGATAAATAGGTACCACTCTGGTGGGAAAAATCACAGAGACATGAAAGGAAGTTCTAAAATGCTCTAAATAAGTAATGATTTGTGACATTAGTTTCAATAGGCATCACCATATTTATGCTTATGGACACAGAGAGTTCAAAAAATTAAGAGGCAAGGATTAATATTATTATAGTAAACAAGCCAAACAAACTGTTAGTTTTAGGGGAACTCCTAAATGTATAGCTTGCTGAACAATTTCAAAAGCAAATGTAGGCATATAAATGACATGAAATTATACAATTGTATTGTCATACAATATCCTCAAATATTAGCATTTACAGGATTTTTTTTATATCATACACATGCAAGGTTGTGTTACTTTAGTTCTCAAATGCTGTCCTAGAAACATAATTAGCAGTTGTCTATGAAGGTTCTCAGTCATCCAGGTGGAATTGTCTGTAGCTTGAATCATGTCAACTGGATTTCTATTTTCTCAGTGAATCCAGTTGACATGATTCAAGCTACAGACATAATTAGCAGTTAAAAACTAAGTATATTATCATGCATGGTATATATGTGTCTTATTGTGGCATAGTATAAACATTATGGCAATATATAAATATATACTAGTACCAATCAAAGAGAATATTTGTAGCTCAGGGTTGAACTGTGGAGTCCTTGGTGCTCTCTGAGCCTTGTTGTTTTCTTGCAGATGTTTCATTGCCAGGCTAGGCAACATCTTCAGTGCGAAAAGGGAGTGAGACTTGCTCTCTGTTTACAGGGCTGCAACTAGGGGGGGCAAGCGGGGCGCCACACTGGGGGGGGACACACCAAAATGATGAAATAGTATTTGTATACTGTTTCCTGGCATGATCGCTGATAGGGTGCAGCATGCAACAGTGGGGGACTGCCCCCACAGGCGGTGATTGGCTGTGAGGCAGCATGGAGACAGGCCGGCCAGCCCGCCCCCTGCTCTGAGGAGGCCGAGTGGCTCTCAGGTGCACTTGCCATTGGCCGAGGCTGCAGCCAATCCACGTCCGCCGAGCACTGCCCACAATCCCAGCCTGCCTCTGTGCAGGAGCACCCCGGCAGCCAAGCCGGGCACTTCTGCAGAGGCGCCTCTTCCCGCCCGCTGCACTTGATTCACCGGCACTCGCCGGGGAGGGAGGGAAGCGCAGGGTGGTCCCACCACTCCATTGCTCCAGGGGGGCTGCCTCCATTGCCCGGAGCAGCCCCCAAGCCACTGGGCTGCATGGCGGGCCAGCGGGGGCACTCCTGGGGGGAAGGCGGTGTTTCTTGGCCCCACCGGTGCTGCCCCTGGCACCCTCCTCTGCCCCATCCATGCCGGCCAGTGGGAGCCCCAGCGCCCCTGGGGATGGGGAGGGTCCCCTTCCTCCCCCACATCCCACCACGCTGCTGTTCCCCATGGGGGATGAGGGACTTGACCCTGCGTAGGGGTGTGGAATCCATGGGTGTGTGTGCGAAATCCATGTTTGCCCCGGGTGACACAGACCCTAGTTGCGGGCCTGTCTGTTTATATACCATGGCTTGTCCTGCTTGCGTTGGTGGAGGTGTTGAGAGTGAGAGACAAAAAAAAAGTGTGTGGCGCCCAGATTGTCAATTTTTTCCATCTAGAAACTTCAGTTGAAACAATCCTGGAAATTTCTTCTCCCCTTTCCTAACTATGTGTATATGCCATGCTTACATATGTGTGAAGCCACAGTACATGAAACAGCAGAGCCAGGACGAATATTATATATGGGTATCATTAAGAATTACTGACTAAAATTAATTGCCTATACATTTTTTGTTGTTTATTCGTGGATATCATCCATCCATCTTGCCCTTGGTCGGCCCCTCTTCCTTTTGCCTTCCACTTTCCCTAGCATCAGCTTCTTCTCCAGGGTATCCTGTCTTCTCATTATGTGGCCAAAGTACTTCAGTTTTGCCTTTAATATCATTCCCTCAAGTGAGCAGTCTGGCTTGATTTCCTGGAGTATGGACTGGTTTGATCTTCTTGCAGTCCAAGGCACTCTCAGGATTTTCCTCCAACACCACAGTTCAAAAGCATCTATCTTCCTTCGCTCAGCCTTCCTTATGGTCCAGCTCTCGCAGCCATAGGTTACTACAGGGAATACCATTGCTTTAACTATGCGGACCTTTGTTGTCAGTGTGATGTCTCTGCTCTTAACTATTTTATCAAGATTTGCCATTGCTCTCCTCCCAAGAAGTAGACCTCTTCTGATTTCCTGGCTGCAGTCAGCGTCTGCAGTAATCTTTGCGCCTAGAAATAGAAAGCCTGTCACTGCCTCCACTTTTTCTCCCTCTATTTGCCTATACATACCCTCTTTATAATTAAATGATAAATTTCATCAGTCCCCTATCTGCATATATCAACCATTCTCTGTCACACCCCTACACATACAAACCACAATCATGCAAAGAAACATACTACATGTTCAGTCTTCTCCATCCATCCCACCTTTCAGAAGAAACATCAAAGAAAAAGAAGAAAGAGATGGAGTACAAGCAGAAGGAAGAGATTGCTGTACTGGGGAGGAAAAAAAAGAGGGAGAATCCCTGATTACAAAAAGGGTGAAATTCCCCTGGCAAACAAACCCTTCCAAGGATTGGCTAAAATCTTCAAAGGCATTTAGCAGTGCTGTCTGCAGCCATTTGCATCTCTGCTCTTTTGCTGGTTTTCCACAGATTCTTCTGAAAAGAGTCGTCCTCAGGAGAATCTCAATATTCTCACGGTTCAGCTAAAGTGTCTCCATTTTTTTCCAGGCAGCTGCATATGCCTGTGGATATAACAAAGCTTCATTGACATTTTCTGGAAGACCCTAGAACAATTATTGCTGCATACCACAGAGAAGTTATAATATTTCCTGTACTAGATTGCTAAAACATTAAATGACAAAGAACAGTCATACTTCATGGGATATTTCACTTTGAATAGGTTCTCAGTATTGGTTCAATATATAATAGCTTATAATTTTGGTCAATGGTTTTTACTATCTTGACCATGGTTCCTATTATATATTTTTAGCTTAGAGCTTAGTTATAGTTTTTTAAAGAAATATTTTATAACTCATAAGTAATTAATGATATATTGGAAAACAATCTTGTATTTTTGTATTTTTTGTATTTTATTCCTTTTATCTCTTTCATCTCTTTTTGTTTTATTCTCCTCTAAAATATTTAATAAAAATACAAAAAAAAACACCCTAGAATGTTCAGATCCTTTGAAGCTATCATTTATCTGACAGTTAAAAAAAGAAAGAGTATAAGGGACTAAAAGGGGCGTGGTGGCTCAGTGGGTAAGACGCCAGGCTTGTCGATCGCAAGTTCGGAGGTTCGAATCCCTAGTCCTGTGTGCGGAGTGAGCTCCCGCACTAGCTCCAGCTCTTGCCAACCTAGCAATTCAAAAGCATGCAAATGCAAGTAGATGAATAGGTAACACTTTGGTGGGAAGGTAATAGCGTTCCGCGCGCATCATGCGGCCACATGACCATGGAAGCGTCTTCGGACAACGCTGGCTCTTTGGCTAACAAACGGAGATGAGCACCGGCCCCTAGAGTCAGACACGACTGCACAAATGTGCAGGGGGTACCTTTACCTTTACCTATAAGGGACTAAAGCACTATTTCCCAAGTGTGGCAACTTTAAGATGTGTGGACTTCAACTCCCAGAATTCCCCAGCCAGCATTCCCAGGGAATTCTGGAAGTTGAAGTCCACACATCTTAACGTTGCCATGGTTGGGAAACACTGGACTATAGCCTGGGCATGGAGTTGCGAAAAGGCTTCTTGAATTTGACAATGAGCCTTATTACACAGTGATTCTACCATACCTCTGTTGCTTGGTTTTCAGGACTTGTTCTGATGCCATGGTGGAAGAAAGAGTTTGAGGCTTCTCAGCATTTGTAATAGTTTCAAATTTTAACCTTCCATCACCCCGGCCACAGAACAATCCATCCAGAGGAAACGTTTAGCAAGCCACCAGACAAATGCACACAAATAAATGTGGACAAACACATGGGCTATGTGAGTGTTGCAGGGGTGGATATTACTAGAAACCTTTTTGCTTCTTTTTGAGCAAGAAGGGGTGAAGGGCTGCATGCTCCTTCACCAGGAGCAGGAAGCTGAGAAGGGGCAATAAACTCAGCAGTGGGCAAGTTTAAACAGCTAGCACTGATGGCTTCTGGCTAATTTGAACTGAGCAATAATTGGCTAAAGGTGTTGCCTTGAAGCTCCAAACTCACAAGCACATAGACAACACCAAACTGAACATGTCTTTGATCTGCAGATGGTGAGGAGAAAGTGACAGAAATGCAGGCTGGATTGGGAATGTTTGCAAATGGAATGAATGTGTGGCACAGAGTTCATGAAGTGATAGCTACAAATGGTTGCTCTTTCACAGAAGTAAGGACAGTGACAGGTGCAATATGGCTTACTATGACTTTAAAATATATATATATACCTTTTTGTCCATAATATTAACCTTCCCTAGAACCTATTGTGGGGAAATGGGTGGAATCTAAGTGGTAGTCTTTTCCCAACCTGCATTGACTTTGAATTAAGAAACGATTCAGACAACTAGCGTTTTTTTCTCAGTCTGCACTTTGCAGAACAATGGACTTTATTTTGTTTGAAGGATCACAGTGCTCACACTGCTTCACAGTCATTGCTTATTAAATAGCTTATAAAAACTTTCCCAGTGACTACTGGAATCCATTGTACATTCAGACCACGCTATGCTTGAACGTTTTAAAAAGATAATCACAAAATAACTATGTTCATCATGAAGAAATTAAAAGAGGGCCATAGGATGTACATTCCTGGAAGGATGTGCTGTGGTCAATCACAGCTTAACAGTGCTGTAATGCACATGATTTTTCCATATAGCTGGAAATAAAACATTTGGAAGATGAGCTGTTCCTCTTCTAACTTCTGTGCTTTCAAGAGATCTGCAAAATAAGAACCAGGAACACATGATTTCTTGGCAAGTTCAACTTCCTTAGTTGTGGATATGGGAAGAGGGCTAGATGAAAATTTGACAATATGTACATCATGTTTGCATATCTTGTGGTGTGCTTCTAAGTACAACTACCAACAACTTTCCATCATGTGTCAGGGCATATCATGCAACAACCACTTTGCTGAAGCTAAGCATCTGGATGGGAAACTGGGAATTCATCCATGTCACTTTAAGATTTATAATGGAAAAGAGATTTAGACGTAAATAATCATGCCTGAAATATCTCTAACTGGCAAAGCAGTCGCGTACCGTGATTCACATTATAGCATCCTTCATTTAGATAACATCATCATACATGACTCTAGAGACAGGCAACATGATGCCTTTACGTTTTGGATTTCAATTCTCATTAGCTTTAGCAAGTTCGTGAAAGGTCCTCTGTGCAAGCACCGAGTCATCACTGACCCTTTGGAGGGACGCCGCTTTCGCTGACGTTTTCTAGGCAGACTTATAGCGGGGTGGTTTGCCATTCCCTTCCCCGGTCATGATTACCTTTCCCCCAGCTTAGCTGGGTACTCATTTTACTGACCTTGGAAGGATGGAAGGCTGAGTCGACCCGAGCCGGCTACCTGAGAAACCAACTTCCGCTGGGATCGAACTCAGGTCGTGGGGAGAGTTTCGGTTGCAGTACTGCCGCCTACCACTCTGCGCCACACAAGGCTCTAGCAAGTTTGGCCAGTGACAAGTGATTCTGTAATTGAGAATATCTAAAGGAGAGGATACCAAGTTGCCTTTCCTTGATGAGAGTTTATAGAAGACAGTTCCCTTCCCTGAGGAATGTATGCTTCTCAAATTTGGGGCAGAGGGAATGAAAGAGTACCAACCCCCCAATCTGATGCCCTCCAGAGGTATTGACCACTATTACTGGCTAGAGAGGATGGGAGGTGCAGTTAAATACAACTGGAGGACTCTAGATGGGAGAAGATTGCAATAGAAGAAGGGGAGGACAATGAAAGATGGGGCAAACAGAGAAGAGCAGCAAGTTAGTGGTGCTAAAGATTGTACTTATGAGCCAAATCATTAATTTCCAATTCATTTTTTCTTGCCTGCCCAAGACCATAGGATCTTCTTCCCTGTAGCCACCCAGCTGTGTGTATAGTTTCTGTTCTGTTCTGGCAGTTTTCCTCTGGTTGGCTGTATCTTTTACTCCCTTACTATGTGAGAAAGAAGGTGAAACCTGAGTAATCGTTTTTGTGCTTTTGTTTATATATTTAGTGGCATCTCCCTGCCATGATTCATGCATGTGCTTTCTAAACTTAAATATTTGGAGCATTTTTTTTTTTTTTTTTTTTTGCAATCCATGCTTAAAGACTGTTGCTGTGTTTAAAGACTACTCACTCTTTTTATATTCACCAAATAAGGAACAACCTAAAGGAAGGGTGTTGACATGCTGAATTGACTAATTACTGTCTAGGCAGTCCTGGGCACGTCACCTTCATTTCCCACCTGTAAAATGGGAAGAAACTGCCTTCATCTTCAAAGGGATTTTGTTAGGGGATGATTAGTGTTAAGCACACCCACCTAATCTTCGAATCTGCTCTGCACAGACCATTCCCGTTGCTGATTTCACACCTTCAACAGACACACAGTATCATTCTGGGCAGCGAATGAACCCAATAAACCAGTCTTCTCCAGACAGAACCAAACAGGCCATGCAACCCCTCCCCAAAGAAGAGTGAGGAGGATTTTTTACCCTCTTTTAAAGCGCACCCCTCAAGCCATCTCAGGACACAGGATCGGAGACAGGCCAACCAACCAAACTCAAAAGAGTTTGTGATGGATGAGAAAGGGGAGCGTCAGATATGGCCGGGCTAGGAAAGTAGGATTGAGTTTTGCCATTCAGCAGCAAGCCCTTGAAACACTTCTGCACAGAGAAATCAACATGCAAATCCTGAAGATGTGAGCAAGCTCTGCTGCCCTGACCTGTATAATGAACAAATAAAAAGAGGCCACTTTGCTCCCAAGCTCCCTTGGCCCATTTACCCTCGTCCACCTCCCCAAAAGACAAAAGGTGCAGCTTAGTGATGCATGAAAGAAGGAACAAAAGGAAAAGCCCTCCTCCCCAGTCCTCCTCCTAAGCTCCCCCACTAGACAGATGGCAACAGTTGCCCCCACACCAGTTGCATGTGTCACAGTGAACAAGCCTCTTTTATCCCCCAACAGGTCATAAATAAGAATGGTGCAGACAGGGATGGTGTGAGGAGGGGGCAGGGAGGCAAGTCCGCTCCTGTTTCAAAGTCCAAAGGAAAATAATTCAAGCAAGCTGAGAGTCGCTTCCGTGTGAGTCCATCTGTCTGGTTTTGGAAGCGACTTCTCCCATGTGCTTTTCAAATATATTGTTGTTGTTGTTGTTGTTGATTGTCGGAACAGATTTATGGACAAGTGACTGTTCCATCAAGCTAAGATAATACTTCGAGCTTGCCTTCCCATTTATAATCTTTTAATTTTCACAGCATGGTGCATAAGATGACATTGCCTTTAACACAATGTCAGCTTCTCCAAGAAGTTTCACCCCCTTTAAAAGTGGCTCTTTTAGCTGGGTTACTGCGGTGGGAAGTTTTGTTCAACCATTACTATAATATATTTGCAGTTGGGTTTCTGATGATGTTTGGTTTAATGATTCTGTTATTTTTGTATTGCTGTATCCTGGTTTTGAGGTTAGAACTTTTTTAAAAAAATTGCTGAGATGCATATATACAGTATTTATAAGCTTCCTTAAGCATGGTTTGCTATAGAAAAATAGGGCATGAAAGCTATGGCAGTTAATGAGATTCATTCAAGACTAACAGTCTTGATCGTATATTATCACATTCACCCATAACAGGGTAATGAACAAAAGTTAATATACAATTATTAGCAGACCCATCCTATTCATGTTACTCAGGGATACATTCCACTGAATTCAACCACACTTACTCTGTATCATATTTGGAAAAGCAGCCTCACACACAAACACACTAAGGGACCTGAACATGCTTCCAGAATGGGTCTCCCTGCGCATGAGTGTGTATGCATGTATACTGTACATGTTGAACTGCAGCAGAGCCTAGAAGAACTGTGAATGCACCATGGCAATCAAACACCAAACTCAACCTACCCAGGCACAGAACAGGAAAATGGACTCTGCTTGCCAATGGGCTTTGATGTTAAATATGAGACAAGAAACCAGACAAGCACAGCAGAAACAATGAGACAATATAGGTCAGCACAATGAGTGTTAGAAGCCTCTGCTTACCAGCTGTCGAATCTATAGCATTGCTTATTTAGTACTGTATTGTTCGCTCTCATAAGCTTATTTCAAGTCTCCTGATTTCATGACACTTGAAGTGTATATCAGCCTTCCACAAAGTGCTGCCCTATAAATGTGTTAGACTTTTACTCCCACAATTCAAAACTAGCATAGCTGGGAATTATGGGAATTGGAATCCAACACATCCGGAGGGTATCAGGTTAATGATGGCTTCTCTTGAATTGAGAGGTTTGTAACGAAGTAAGATCTATAGGTTCCTGTATTTCAGGGGATAAATCATAAAAGATGTTTTTACCATTAAGTGATAGGTTCTAAATTTGTATACCCAGGAAACCACTAACTATTGCAAAGTCCTGGTGATGAGTTTGATAACATATGAATACTAATGCAGATGCAAAAGCTGAACAATAACACAATAGGAAAGAAAATTGTCATAATATAGACTTCTGAACTTCTCCAGCTTTGAGATGTGCTTGACAGTAGGTTTCATTATCCTAGGAGCACAACTACTCGTTTTATTGGCTGGGGCTGACGGAGATAATAACTGGAGAAACACTTGGAAAAACTAGTTAGGGAAAGATCTCATACAACTTGGGACAATCACAAAATTCTTTAAGTACTTACATGAGAACACTGACACTTCTAAGCACATTTTAATTCAACAATAAAAAAAAAGTTTAGTTATACAGTTTTTAGTTAAGTTATAAGACTTAAATTTCTTAATTGGAATTTAAACTATATATTTTATCATCTCTGCCACATAAATTGTAAAGACTCTGTTCAATCTCGTATGAGGGCTTTGCAAGAAATAATCCAGGCATCCACACTTGGTATTAGTCATATGATGTCTCCATATGACTTCCATTTGAAGTCTTGAAACCAGTTTCAAGCCAACATCAGCCCTACCTATTGGTACAATATTGGCTCCACTGAAAATCCAAGTCAGTTTTTTCTGGTCTGCACTGATTTATTTGAAACCAGGGTAAAGAAAAGTATTTTTGTCAACATTGAAGGAAGTTGTAGGAAGTTGTCCTTCCTAGTGCATAACCCAGTGCCTGGGGTTCAAATGAGCCTTAATTCTTTCCTCCCTCTCACTCCTGCAACTTTAAGTGTCCTCTTCCCATCCCCCAAATGCCCCATTCTAGCTTCCTACAATCATAATTAAGGATATCATGAAAGCAACCCACTACAAAACCAAGATTAACTGTCAGAGGCTTTTAATGCAACAAAAGAATGGTGTGAAGGTGGCTTGGATATTTACTTCTGCACACACACACTTTTTTTTTTACAACAAACATCAGTCTCATAAGCCTGGTGTCTTTGGACTGGGGTGGATGACAAATATTGTAAAATATAATAAATAATATTTTTCATCACAGTAGCGTAGATGGGGTTGCTGTTAGTCTTTTTTAAATTTCCCCTTTCTTTTATTTTGGTGTGAAATGATGGAGAGAAAATCTTTGCAACCCCAGAATCCACATCATCTTGGGAGATTGGGTGCTAACTAAATGACTATATTTATGCTCTCCATTGGATCACCTGAAGGGAGTACTAATTGGCTCATGGTGAGCATTTGGAGGTAGGCAGTAGGAAAGATGATTGCACAGACAGCTTCAAAATGCTTTGAAGGGAGTAGAAAGGATGCTATGTGGTAGTGCCATTAGCCTTTCAGGTTACTTTTGGGCTACAGAGAGATGTATCCAGGCAGACACTGAACAGATGCTTCTCCTCCAATCAATTGATAAAGATGCCCTTGAGAAATATACACTGGAAGCTTTTGTTCAAGACACAGTGTTTCCCCCAGATTACACCTACTATTATAACTGCCCAGACAGACATTAAGCAGGTCCACCAGCCATCTAAAATCATTCGCTTGATGAACAGTGATATTAGAAACCAGCTGAGTGTGTATACAGGGCAGTGTTTCTCAACCTTAGCAACTTTAAGATGGGTGGACTTCAACTCCCAGAATTCCCTGAGAATGCTGGCTGGGGAATTCTGGGAGTTGAAGTCCACCCATCTTAAAGTTGCCACACTTGAGAAACACTGATATAGAGTCACTCATCTAAAAAGCAACTCTGTTTAAAGATATTGAAATGCTGAATTATGCCCATAAACACACTGATTTACCTTCAAGACACAGAGACTATTGATTGCTTTTTTGAAAATCCATTCTGTCAGTTTTGCAGTGATCTGAACAACTTTTTCTGTGTCAGAATAGGCATTTTAATGGAGTCACATTTGAAGACTTATTCAGAAATGTAGACTGCAAAGAGATGTTTCGTTTCCTTTTTTTTTAAACCTCCTCAGTGTCTATTAAACTGACTTGGCAATTTTAATTGTATAACATGACATCAACATACATGTTTTTACATAAGAGATGTGTGGGGGTTTTGGATTTCCCCCTTTTTAACATGCAATAAAATGAGATTATATTATTTCTAATTTAGGTATTACTTTTTAAAAATGCTGACTTCTTTGATTTTCTAAACTTTATAGAAAACATTTTGCTACAGTATGCAGATAATGAAGATAAAATCCATATATACAATTGCAAAACAATTGGATGGCTGTTCAGCTAATGTGAGTCATCCCAGCTCTTCAAGGCAACAGTATTATTATGCCCATAAGAGAGGAATAGTTAGGCAAACAATGCCTAAGCATGTTGTGCAAATTCAGCTGGACTTCCACAATGCGTGAGCCTCTGAACTACAATTTCCAGTAGCCCTAATTTGCATTTCCAATAGCAATTGATTGTGTGAGATGTAACTCTATAGCAACTGGTAAAGTTAACTTACCTCAATACTTATCTGTTGTAGAAGAATAACATAGAGATGGAATACCAACTATAATCTTCTAGTGTTTATTTTGAAAAAGGAAACGATATGCTGCTCAGAGCCACTTGGAGTACAGCGGCATAGAAATGTCAGTAATACATTTAAATAAATAAATAAATAAATAAATAAATAAATAAATAAATGCTAGAAATTTATATATTC
Organism: Charina bottae; assembly: GCA_023362775.1. Classification (NCBI taxonomy): domain Eukaryota; kingdom Metazoa; phylum Chordata; class Lepidosauria; order Squamata; family Charinaidae; genus Charina; species Charina bottae. The sequence continues at coordinate 72,799,295 of JALMGJ010000003.1, read as the reverse complement.
AATTTGCTGATGGGAATGGCTATAAGAAGGGAAACTTGTCTTTGGGGCTCCTCTTGGTGATGACAGCTGCTGAGGCTGGATTACGGTGATTCAACAGGAAATTGATATTTTCCATGGGAAAGCAGAGGTTGAACTTTTATATGAATGTTCCACATCATGTAGAGGAGTCATCTTTGGAGGTCAGCAACCTGCTGGGCCGCCCCCATCCATCTGTACCTCCATGGCCATTTCTGCTTTGGTTGCTGGACACAACAGAAACTTACCTGGCAACTTTAGGGGGGGGGAAATATTGAGCTCATGGAAGGCCTTCCACAACATCAAGATCTCCATTGGGAAACCCTCAGGGGCAGATTGGAGCGTGAATTAGCACGTCGGTAATTCTTGAAAGCAACCATGTCTTTTTTCAGAATTTCTCTGGTTTTTATTGCTGCCACTTGAACCCAGGATAAGATGTGGCTGCTTTAATGAGCTTCACAGAGGTACTCCCTTTATGTGCCTGCATGCTTTGATGTACTTTGTGGAACTGAATCTGCACAGTCCTAGTGGTTTGAGGATGCATATTGCTATCCTGATACTATTAATCTAGAGGAAGAGGCAAGTGAGTTCTTGACCAACTAGAAAGGAGCCTGTTTTAGAACTGAATATGAAAAGGAGACAAAGAGCTGGCTTCCCTCTCCACAAGAAATCCTTTGATACTATGAGTTGCCCTAGAATCTGATGCAAAGGAGAATCTACTGGAGAACAAATGGTATGAGAGTTAATACTCAGCTAGTTGTCTCTGTGGGTACACCCTAACCTCCATATAAGGAAACTAAATCCTGGGTCAATGATGGAACCCTAAAACTCCTCAGCATTCAGAAGTAGGATGCATGCAAGTTGTCAAAAATGTATAGTGGTGTAACTAATGTCTGTTGGAAATGTTCACAGGACAAAGGAACCTTTTACCATCTTTGGTGGACTTGTGAGAAGGCTAAAAAGTTCTGGGACCAAATATGTATTATTATTCAGAAGATTCTTAAAGTAAATATACAAAGAAAGCCAGAACTTTTTCTTTTAGGTTTGATGGAAAAACAACTAGAGAAACAGCATGGAGTTTTGCTACTATATATGATCACAGCGGCAAGATTGTTATATGCATAACGATGGAAAGTTCCACAAATACCTACAGTTGAAGATTGGATTGTTAAATTAATGGATTTGGCTCAGATGGCTAAATTAACAGCTTTAATAAGAGAGCATTCTATTTCTACATTTATATCAAATTGACAACCACTTTTGGAATATCTGCTTATAATTGAAAAAAATGATGTTTTGATTCTGGGTTTTAGAGATTGAATTATTTGTTGTAATAGAAATAATGTTATGATAAATTAATTAATTGTAAGAGATTAGATTTGTATTTAATCTTATATCTGTATCGGAAATAGTCGGAAGTCGCCTTTTCTTTTCTCTCTTTCTACTCACATCTTTATAGTTCGTTCTTTTTTCTTTAGTTCTGTTTTCTATCTATTCTATAGTTTTTTTTCTTTTTTGTATTTTAAATACATCTTGAAAATAAAATGAAATAGAAAGGAAAAAAAGAAGTGGGATGCATGCATATGGGCATATACAGTAATACAAGATAAAAAGCTGAGCAGCAGAATCACATGGCCAGGTGTGGCCTTGAACTGCAAAAGTTGATTTTTTTTTGCTCCAGTAATAAAAATAAGGGCATCCTATTATGGTTCTTCAATGTTATCTACTGTTATTTAAATTGATACTCTGGGGAAAATGCTCACTCCAGGATCACAATCCAGTTACCTCTGCTGGGAAGATAATTTATGAAATGTATATATCTCAGCCACGAAAGTTCTCATTTGGTGTGTGAATGATTTTTGATAAATTGTTATGCCCCCATGCTGAAATGAGTGGGAAAGGAAGCACTGAAGTCATGATGTGAATTAAGTACTTCCCCCTCCCCTTGTAGGTTTCAGGCAGGCAGGTGTTGAAACTGTGCTCTAGGCCACAGACTGATTTCCCCAGATACAAGAGCTGAATGCTTTGCTCAGACTGTTGTCTGACTGGTCTTAATGCAGCCCAGAGTCACACCTCCTCCTCCTCCTCCCAGCTCTCTCCGTCAGAAAACAAAGCGAATGCAGGAAACATCTGGAGGCCAAGGCTGGCTGAATGGAACACGCCACTCGAAAGAAAGCCTCTTCAGCTGGTTTTTCTCTCTTTCTGCACCAGCTGCTTAAAAGTACAAGCTGAATCATTCATCAGTGCCCCACTCCAGGGCCATGAAATGTTTGCCCCTGATATGATTACCAGCTCAGCCTTCCAGGATTGTAATGCTCTCCCTTATGGGAATGATAGCCCACCAAACACATGCAGCTGTAGTCAATGCAGCTGGTATGGCATTACCAGGCTTCCCCAACCTGAAATTCTTTGGTAATGACTGAATTTGCATGCAAGTGATTGAAAATATGGAGGTGAAATTACTTCTATGATGGTCTGTTTCTCTATTTTAATTAACTAGAATCCAAAGCCCTATTCAGAGATTTAAATTTCATGCCATCTTGGTACATAAGCAGATTTACATCTCTTGGTAACTATCTACAGAGTTTAAATATCTGCAGAGCCAAAACACTCATACCGTGCATATGAAGGGTCTGTCCACGCAAACGTTTACAATGGATACATGTATACCAGTCAACAGGGCTAGGCATATATGATGTTGGGAGCATGGGATCTGCTGCAGACCCATCTGTGCATTGTTTGTTTGTTTGTTTATTTATTTATTTATTTATTTGTCATATTTATACCCCGCCTATCCCCTCCCTATCGGAGGACTCTAGGAGGCTTACAGCATTTCAATTTATATATTTATACAATTCATATATATATATATATATATATATATATATATATATATATAATTAACCGCGCGCTCAGGAAGGGGGTAGGGGAACCGACTCTTCTTCCGTAGGCATTGGACTACATGTCCCAGCATACCTCGCTTCCGAGTCGGCTGCTGACGTCCTGGATGTTCACCGATCGGGTTCCGTCGTCCTCCGTCGCCATTCCCGGGATTCCCGGGATCTTCCTTCGCTCCGAGGGCGACTCCCGAATTACAGGACGCCGGCAAATTCTCCCACTTTAACGTGGTACCCATTTATCTACTCGCCTTAGCTTTCGAACTGCTGGGTTGACAGAAGCTGGGGCTAGTGACGAGAGCTCACCTCGCCATGCGGGGATTTGAACTGCTGACCATCAGATCTTTTACAGGCAGTCTTACAGCTCAGCGGTTTAACCCGCTGAGCTACCACGCCCCTACTATTAATACCACTCAAAGTTCACAAACAAAATCATAGCGCATGTAAGACATCTCATCTACCATATCATCTGTTGCAATAGTGACCCAGTACCTATCATTCTGTAGAAGTGTACAATAAAAGAAATATAAAGGGGTGACCCATCTGTTTATTATTCCCAGAAGCAAAATAATTTCATACATCTGATCATGAACGTCCTTCCGTTGAAAAGCCTTCTTAACACACTGGCATGATTCTTGAGAAATATAAATAATATAACACAAAGAATCATGGATATCTACAGGAGGGCAAGGAATGAAATGTAGACAGTGACATTGTTACACAAACTCTCATCTTTATGTACCTCATGCAACACTGCAACACAAATAGAAAAGGACAAAACTCACACAGTGATGTGTGCACATTTTGTCATTTGAGCAACATTATGGTTTGCTCCAGATGCTTATGCAAATAATGCAAATAGTATCAAATAATCTAAGTAATGCAACAATTCTCAAAATACTTTTAGATGTGACATAAAAGAACTACTGATGATTTCCTGGACATTCCACATAATTATTAATGTAGAAATGGATTCAGTGTAACAGCAAACATCCATCCAAAGTAACTTTTACATTTACATTAACATCCCATTTAAACCTCAATTATAGGACTGAGTTCCATTGATCCATATCATTTTATAGTAAATCAAACTTGTAAGCTTAATATAAGACATTGTGCTATATCTTATTCTACAGTAGTGAAATGGCTTTAGATATTCTAAACCAGCTATGATAGATTTAAGGAGTTTCCAAATGGGTAAACCATGTTGGTCTCCTGCAGCAAACCAGAAAAAAATCTTGTGGCATCTTAAAATCTAAGACATTAGTTGTACTGTAAACTTGTGTGGATTACAGCCCATTAGTTCATATTTAGGGACATCAGTTTATTTGCAGATTTAAGGAGGTGCATCATAATCAGTCATAGACTCTCATTGTTTGGGTTATGATCATTAACTCTCAAATACAACTTCTCTGGGGAAGCTCCCGTACATAGGTTAGATTCACATACTGCACTAAGTCATGGTTATTGCAACTAAGGCTTGTTACGTAATCCATTTGGCTGGCTAATATACAATACATCAACCCATAAACTGAGCACAAACTGTGCTAAGCTAGAGTAAACAAACGATATCTTGTGAAGTAAATTTTCACAGTTACTTTAGATCAGGGGTGGGCAATGTCAGGCCCGCAGGCCATATAAGGCCCGCGGGGCTCCCGCCTAAGGCCCGCGGGGCTCCGCAAACCCCACCCCTTCCACACGATTGGCTCCCACCCACAACCCCCCCCAGTACTTGTGATTGGCTCCTGCCCGCAAACTCTGGCCCCCGGTCCGTGGAAATCCCAGAAACCCCGCCCCCCACCCCCCGGTACCCGGTTATAAATATCCAAATGGCCCTTGGCAGAAAAAAGGTTCCCCACCCCTGCTTTAGATGATAGAATATATGACTGTCAATAGCTTGTGAATGTTACAGATTTGCTTGAAGAAATGGTTTGTTAAATCATAAGACTTTGCCTGGAAATTTCATCCAGTCTAAAGAAAGCAAGAATTTAAAAAAAAGGAAAGAAATACCTGGCTTTTTATTTTCCCATGGAACACTATTTTTCCAAATATCTCAGGCATCCAGACTGGACTACTTCCAGAGTGACCCAACATATCTCTAGTTGTTTCCCAGGTAAAGCAAACCTACACTGTTGTACTTTTCATATCCAGAGGAAAAGGCTCAGAATCATTCTGTGTGTGACAAAATAAAAGAAAGCTTTTATTTCTACAAATAAAGGTAATATTTTTAAGCTACATTTTACAAAAATATTAAATCCATGACTGGAAATGGGTTTGAAAGTAAGGCATTATCTTATTAACAGGGCCATTATTATTTTTGTAAGATCCCTTTACATACAGTTTCACTGTTTGATTAGTAAGAGCTGATAATAAGGACCTACCAATGCTTCTGTAAAAGCGCACTGGACAGAAGTTGTCAGCTGTGGCCTGTTCCACCCAGCCACACCCTTTGTGACTCCTCCTTTCTTGACTCATCCGGGATTTCTGCTGCTTACAGATGATGTGGGTGTCTTTACAAAACTAGGCACCACCCTGTATAATTTAAAACTTTGAAGAGTGTTTTTGTAAGGGCCATTTCTCTCTCGCTTTCTACCTCACACATATAAACCCAAACACGTGATCTAAATGGACTGTGGTATAGCATTATATGGGTGGGGAAGTTTCCTGGAATAGATAAGGATGTGAAAGTCACATGCGTCTATATTCTTTATGAACTCAGGAGGCTGTAGAGCAACCCACTACAATGGTTCTGGTCCCAGAGTTAATCCATTCCAACCCTCTCACATATTAAAAGTCTACGAGAGGGACAAGCAGTTGTACTGCACAGCCCTGTCCTCCTTGCCCCACTGAGTCATGTGCTGGCAACATTCCCAGTGGCTATTTGAACAGCCTTTCACAAAGGACTGCCAGTATGCATATCAGGGGCAAGAATGTCCACCCCCATATTGGATGAATAAGAGGGGGAGGAACCACTCCTATTACCAATCTACACAAAATGGAGTCTTTCTGCTCATGTGTATATGAATAATTTCTCACACTGAGCAGTTTCCTAAAATAAGCAATATTCACTCTGTGATGTATATTTCACCTCATTTGTTATTTGCTGGCATGATGTTTCCCCTTCTGGATATTGACATACTTTTCAAAGAAGAAAATGGTGGATCCTGGTATCTCATAGGATTGAACAATATATTGGACAGAAAGAGAAATGCAATAAGGAAGTAAAGAAAAGAAGTTGCCTCATAACCTTGAACATTGTACATTGCTCTAAATTCTAGAGTGTAAGCACTCTTATTTTTGGCACTATTGAGTTATCATAGAAACTGGGTTTTTCCAGAATCCAAGTACAGACTAAGATGGCAATTGCTTGTGGAATTTATTGTTGCTTGCAGTGTTCATTTTCATAAAGCAATTATTCAAATAGACATTTATGTATTTGTATCCTCTTCTTCCAAGAAACTCAGAGCCACATGTTTGTGGTGTATATCATTTACCATGAGTGCTTTATAAATGCCTTTTGGTGATAGAAATGCTTACCCATGTATCACAGTAATTATTCTGTTATCACTGTTAACCAACCACTATAATACTAAACCATAATATGCATTGAAAAAGAAAATCAGAGGCAGTGACACCAGTGGTGTGATAAGCATTGTAGAACATACAGAACATTTGAAAGAGCAGGAATGCTCCTATAGCATCTTCTCAGTTAAAAACAAATAAACATAGCAAGTCTACTGGCCTCCTGAAATAAGAATGGGATGAAATTCTTTGCCTGGGTTTTACTGTACTGTGAAAGAAGTGAATATGCACCTAATACTGACCATGTGGAAAACTAGATCAGCCATCAAAGCTACTGAATCAAGTAGAGATTGAAGTCTGGCATCTCATCTAGAGCTTAATTGAATCTGGAACGGCTTGCCAGGCACATGATAGAAAAAGGCCCTAGAAGACAGCTCAGGCACATGGAGCCATTAATTTCCTCATGTAGATGGGGACAGAGATACAGGATGCAGCCTATACCTTATTAAGTCAACTGGAAACTCCTACTGAATTACTGGCTTTGGATTACATTTACATAAATTATCTCTAAGTATATATCGACACACTGTCTATGATGGACTTTATACCTAGAGCCATAGTGGAGAAAACAGCTGGAACTGAAGCTTTTGCCAATTTGGGGTATTGAGCTACACAGGACACTGTTTTCATCACTTCAGGGTATATTGAATAGCAATAACATTTTGCACAGCAAAATCCCCTTAACATTGCTCACGGACTTTCAAAGATCCATCTATCTGTAAAAGAATCGTACACAGCCAGGATGAATTTTGATACAGCAGAATGTTAACAGTTGAGGGAATCATGGTAGATGCTACACAAATATAATTAACTACTGCATGTATTAACACTGAGATTAAAGCTGCAATTTTTTAATAGCCTTGATCACTAGTGAATCAAGGTAAACCATGGTGAATCACTCTGTTAATTGAGATTGTTCACCCAAACACAGCTTTTATATCAGGTGGAAGTTCCTTGGAGCAGGTGTATCTTGATCTTAATAAATCTTTGATTTATAGGACTATTGGGTAATCAACCATTATTTTAGAAAGCCCTGTTTCATAAGTTAAGGATATTTCATACATCCAAAGAAGTGCTATTGGAGAAGGATTTAAACCAGGGTCTGATATGGCATTGTTGTTAACCTCCTTTTGAGTATGTTATTCTAAACTCTTGAATATGAGCATCTCAAACAAGATTAATCTGCAGAAAAGGATGCATAATATTTGGCTGACCCCAAATTTAGTAATATTTAAATGGAAACCCACTGAAATCTTTGTGATTTAAGGTAATGACAAATTTATATTCCACTGATTTTAACAGGTCTTGTTTTAAGTATGAATTTAGGCACAAGAAGAGTGTCTCATTAAAGAAAGGCAAACACTATGTTCTTTTGATCATATGTAAATCTGTTCAGGAAATTTGTAAAGTAAATTTTACTTTAGCCATATTTCTTTCTTTTTTTCCATCTCTTTTGGTTTATCTATGTGCATGTATTTTATCAGTGGTAATTTCTGGCTCTGTGCATCATTTTAAATGTGTATTTTAAAGTTGTTACAGCCTATGGGTTAAAATAACGAAAACCATTATTATTACTACTCTATTCTTAGAATGCTATTTCTGAAGAATAGTTCTCTAAGGCTTTCCTTAACTAGTTATTTTGAAATTGCACAGTCTTGGCAAGAAAGTCAGAGTAATGATGGGAAAAATGGAATTACAGTAGACCTCCAGCTGTTATTTCCATGACAACTGATGAAAGGAATGTGTGGTTTTTTTTAAAGTTTCTTTTCTACTTTCAAACTACATACAACCTAGACTTTTGCATCTACATTAGATAAATATTTACATGTAAAAGGTGATAACACTGGTAAATAAAGGTGAGAACAGGTAAGCACTAAACAGAATAGTGAGAATAGTATATTTTTATACTACTGTATAAAAAATCATGTTCAGGGCAACTTTCAGTATATTTTATTTTTAGGAAGCGACACTAACCGATTCCACTGTTTTGCATACATGTAGTCCTACAGGATTGTCTGCTTACTGGCATCACCACAACTACATCCTCAGCTTTTCTTTCTGTCTCTCAGGGACTTGCAGAACAAAGCCAGATCCTCTGCAGTCCCAAGAGAATACTGCCTATCAGCCAGTCTTATCATTCAGCATATTTCTGAGCCAGTTAGCTGTTTACCAGCTGCCTCTTCCAATCTCGAGTGATTATGTATGTATACTTGAAGTGAATTGCTATTGTGTCACAATCTACAAATAACTCTGGAGTTTCTGTTTGGGGTTTTGTGTGCATCAAAAACAGGTTTTATTCAGACTTCATTCATACACTACTTTAAGCTATTATTTGTTTTAACTATGGTTAAAGCCAATGTCAGTATTGTACACAAACAAGAAATGGCTTTTTTGGTTAACTCCTGATCTGTACTTTTTTTTAGCTGCTGTTGCCTTGTACTTCTCTATATTATTTAGCATATTGGAAGGGACACAAAAGCAAACCAGGGATGTGCCAGGAAATCATAAAACTTCCACTCGCAGATCATGCTATGCCACAACTATGATCATCAGTAAGTGAGCTACAAACAATGATGTTAAATTGTGATGCACCAAGTAATACATTTCTGAAAATCATCTCACTTTTTTTATCTCCAAATTAACTGCAAAGAAAATTCTAAGAGTCACGTTTTATACAGTTGCAAACAACCTGAAGCCCCAAGGCTGATTATGTGTATTTCAACTATTCCCAAACATCTGATCTAAGACTTCAAAAACCTGCACAACCAGCTTGATCAAAGACCATAGCAGGCAAAAAGTTTAAAAAAAAAAGATATTCATCTTGCAAGCCATTATGTCTATATAATATTTCCTTTTGATTGATTCAATTATATATATACTAAATTATGTGTACTAAATACAAAATTATGTATATTCTATTTAAAAAAAACCCTTCAGGGAACACTCTTACAGCCCTTGGGAGATCAGCTGAGGGCCACAGCCAGAGAGAGAGGGTGCCCTTGAATTTGCACAATCCTACATACCTTTGATACTCAGATATGCAGACGATACCACCCTAATGGCAGAAAGTGAAGAGGAACTAAAGAGCCTCTTGATGAGGGTGAAAGAGGAGAGTGCAAAAGCTGGCTTGAAACTCAACATTAAAAAAACCCAGATCTTGGCATCTGGTCCCATCACTTCCTGGCAAATAGAAGGGGAAGAAATGGAAGCAGTGACAGATTTTATTTTCTTGGGCTCCAAGATCACCGCAGACGGTGACTGCAGCCATGAAATTAAAAGACGCTTGCTCCTTGGGAGGAAAGCTATGGCAAACCTAGACAGCATATTAAAAAGCAGAGACATCACCTTGCCGACAAAGGTCCGTATAGTTAAAGCTATGGTTTTTCCAGTAGCAATGTATGGCTGTGAGAGTTGGACCATAAGGAAGGCTGAGCACCGAAGAATTGATGCTTTCGAACTGTGGTGCTGGAGAAGACTCTTGAGAGTCCCTTGGACTGCAAGGAGGTCAAACCAGTCAATCCTAAAGGAAATCAACCCTGGCTGCTCATTGGAAGGACAGATGCTGAAGCTGAAGCTCAAATACTTTGGCCACCTAATGCGAAGAGAGGACTCACTGGAAAAGACCCTGATGCTGGGAAAGACTGAAGGCAAAAGGAGAAGGGGACGGCAGAGGATGAGATGGTTAGATAGCATCACCGATGTAATGAACATGAATTTGAGTAAACTCCAAGAGACAGTGGAGGACAGGAAGGCCTGGCGTGCTATGGTCCATGAGGTCACGAAGAGTCGGACACGACTAAACGACTGAACAACAACAACGTACCTTTGCTTTCCCAACACACAGTAAACAAGGGCCAGCACTTGATTTGGCAAATTTCATTCCCATTGGTTTCTATAGAAGAGAAATTAAGATAAAACGAAATCTCAGACCGAGAAAGAAAAAGGACACACACACACACACACACAAAACTCTACGCCCTGCAAACTAGCAGAATTTAGGAAATAGTGTTTCCTCTGCTTTGACATTCCCCACCTCCACGTGGAGACAATTGCTTTCCCATCCCAATGTTGTTCTTTAGGAACTATGTGAGTAGGGCCTGTTTTTACAAAGAATGAGCCAATCCCTTTGATTTTTCCAACAATGTATTTAAATTGCTACATTTTTATTAAAGTATCAAAAGTGTACATTTCTCAATATATCTGTACATTTTGCATATAAAAACACCATTGTACAATAATCATCCCTCCCCCACACAATAGCTTACAAACTTGGTATTATTTTCACCAGTTATGAAACTAGGTCCCGCTCAACAGTCCAGCTCAAGTTTTGCAAACATATTTGAAAAGAGGAGGCAAAAAAGACACACACACACACCCCATAGGCAGTTTCTAGTACACAGTTCTTCAGCACTGGTTGTGTCATAATCTGAAGGCAACAAAGAGCACACATCAATTCACAGCTTTTACATGCACAAGTTACACAACAGATTGGGTCCAAATTTGGTTGTCTTAATGTGAAAAAGAAAGAAAAGAAAACCTTAACACTTGATTCAATGCCAAGTGTAACAGCATGATATTTGGTAACCTTTTCTGTTTCTCTATCAACTCTTCAAGGATATTGGGAAAGAAAACCAAAGGAGATAGAATAACAATTTGGTTTTTACAGAACGCTTCAGTGGTAAGGAAGGACTAAGGGGAACCATCAAGATACCTTTATCAGAGTTGCATTGAGCATGCCAACCTGGTTACTGGTATTTGGGAAATTCCAAATAGAGGCAGGGAGCACAGCTAAACAAACTTTTGTTGCAGGCTATCTTACAGTTTCCACTCTTATCGGGTTTTGATACCAGAGAAGGAACAAGGCTCTTAGGCAGACTTTGAACAGAAACTTTTCTTGAAAGGGGAAAGCTACAGTGCAGAAAGTGTTCCCCTTTGTGCCACCAAATATTGCACAGGTCTGCTAACGGAGTGGTGGCACTATTTTTTTTAGCTCATAGGGGACCTTAGTGCTTTACAACCTTTGCAATAACTGAACATAAGCTCTGGCCTACTTAAAACAAGAGCTTTACATAATAAACTGAAAGAAATTAGATCAGTGTTTCTCAACCTTGGCAAGTTTAAGATGTGTGGATTTCAACCCCCAGAATTCCCCAGCCAGCACACTGGCTGGGGAATTCTGGGAGTTGGCCCACACATCTTAAACTTGCCAAGGTTGAGAAACACTGAATTAGATGGACAGTTGTACAATAGTGGCCAACATTTCAAAGTTGGAAAATTGGGGATACAACTAAGTTTTTCTATGCAAGCCATTGAAATGAATCAGAATTTCACAAGATGATTAACCATACCCTTGCACAGCTCTCCATTCATCTCAATAGGAGTTGCTCAGGAAGAGAACACCCTGGCAGATCCATGCCTTTTCCAAAAAAAGAATTGTAATGTGTTCTTTTTAGAAAAAGAAAAAACCTTCACACCCCATAAAAGATATGCCACTGCAGGTTTAGATTGCCTACTCAGACCTCTGACTATTCGAGCACATTTTAGGAATCATCTGAGCAGTATTCAGGAGAAAAACGGACAGTCATTTTGCAAATAGGAAACTGTCCCACAAAAACAGCTCTTCCTCCGAGTGCCCAAATTTTAGGATCCATATTGCACAGTATCTGAGAACTCAATTCGCAACAGGCCGAGGAGCAGCTCTGGAGAATCAAATAAAGAAAAACCAAGCCAATCATGTGCTCTGAAGATTTTTTGTTTTAAAAAAAGTTAAGTGCCCTGGTTTTGTAATCACTTCTCCGCAATAATTATTGGCAGCATTGTAAGGAATTCTACAAGATTGTATTAAAGGCAGTGGAATAGACAAAACTGTGGTGAAGGCATGTTTCCAGCAGATAGATTTAGTTCATATTGGCCTGGCCATTGCACTTTTGTTGTCAGGAGTTAACTGTTAAGTGTAACCAGCCAGCCAGTTACACAGGCCACATCCTGGAACCTTTTTACCAACAAAATTCCATCATCAGAAACCACATGTTCAGGCACCAGTAGCAATTTTACATAAGCATGAAATTTGGGATCAAGTGCAGAAAGAAAACAAGTTTTGGTGCAAAATTATGGGTAGACTTTTAGAAACCCACCACCCACTGGACAAAAAATAAAGTTGCTGTAGTTGTGACTGGGTGTCTAAGCAAAATGCTTATGCCATAAAATAAACAAAACTGTTGCTAATTGGAACAGAATATGAGGCTGGTAATGTAGTGGCTTGTCAGTATAATCAGATGAAAAGAAGCATTTTATGGAAAAAAGCGCCACAGCTAGAATGAGGTCATGCCATCCTGATCCACATGCACAGCTCCTCACTTTACTACCATCCTGGCCTGTAGATTCACAGTTGTAGTAGCATTTACCCCATTGTTAGTCACTGTTTAAAAGTGCTATGCCCTGCCCAGTCCCCTGTACTTTTATTTCCAACCCTGCATTTCCCAAAAAGGCAGGTCAACATTCCAGAATTGTCATCCAACACTAATTAGGTAGATATTGGCTTTTTTTTTAATAAACTTGCAAGCTTGCAAACAGCTTTTAAAAGGCACCTTAGCACCACTCTACAGAAGAGTGGTACCTGCTATTGAATTTCATTTTGGATTTTCTTTTTTTAAAAAAATATAAATAGCTCTTCATTTTTTAAAAAATACATCCTCAAGTTGAGGTATACAGTAGCCCATGTCTTGGCAATGTAAGGATAACAAGGAGTGCTTAGCTGGAGACGGTCATCATGTAGTTTTTGGAAGGGCTAGTGCGCCCCAGCATCATCTGATTTTTGCAGGTGAGCATCCCATAGGAGCTCACGGGTGCTGCTGATGCTTCATACAGAACGCAGATGGATCCATCCTCCCCTATTCGGTAGGATACTTCATACGGGTCTACCCAGAGTGTGAGCTCACTGGGCAAGAGCTGGTACAGTTGCTGAAGGCTCAGTCCAATCTGGCTAGCTGCTTTGCTGATGATAGGGTCCATTTTATGGTTGATACGGATGCAGCGGTAGCCAGACCCTTTGAATGGTTTCTCGGGAAACCAGTGATGTTTGTAATGCTCTGCAAAAGAACAAAAAAGAAATACCACAAATGGTAAGAGATCACTGGGGATAATGGCCAAACAAGAGATAGAATACATTTTACACACAAAGAAAGGTTCAGCTAAAGTTGGTTGCAGAATGCCTTTAAAAAAATGCAGAGAGGCTCCCATTACGAGTTCTGGGTCTGATCTAATCAAACTCTCATTCTCTTCTAGCAATATAATATTGGAGTTCTGGAATCACAGATCATAAGGATGGAAGGGACCTTAGAGTTCATCTGGTCCAACCCCCTCTGTGTAGGATCCACTAGAGCATCTCTGATAGACTGGTATGACTCTGATCTCTGGTCACTCTCTCAAAGAATGAGGGCACAAGGTAGAGTTAAATTGTTGGTCAGAAAAAATAAAACCACCAATCATTTTCCAGTAAGAACAGGGGGGAAAAAATCCTACACACAGACCAACAAATAAATCCAATTTATCTGAAACGTGGCAGTAAATAGCCTTTTTTAAATCAAATGACCCAAAACTCCAAAGCCTGGAGTGGAAGAGTCCAAAAGGTCTGAACTAAATGCATTAGCCATAGAATGTCAGTAATTACTGACAGCTCCTTCGCAGACAGTGCAATTAGCATATAGCCAGAGCAACCTCCTCTGCACTGCAAGTATACAGCTCTATCCCATAATAAATTTGGTTATAAAGCCCTTCTGAGTATATTTTATACTTAATAGCACCATAGTGCAACCAGATGAAGGGAGCCCTGTAACCGGAGACCAGTCACAGTCTTAAGCAGCGCTGCCCCTTTCCCCTGACTTGGAAGTAAGGCCTGCTGAACAGAATTGTGCTTTTATAAGGGGGGGGGGAGGGGGGAAGCCCTTCAGATCCGACTTTTAAGACTTTGACAGAGCAGCAATGCACAGCCCTTTCGCTCTCATCCCAGGGCTTCAAATGATTTGTAGATCAGCACTCTTCAACTTCAACCAGCTTCAGAAGGAACAGATATGCCCATCTGTGCAAGGTCCTCTGCAGCTGGTCATACCAGTCCCCAAACAAATCCTCAGGGGGTTCATCTGCATAAGATCTATTTACTCTTATGCTCTACACTTCTCCCTTTTGTTTTGCTGAGCCTCCTGCCTCTGCAAAGTAGCTTGCCAATGGACTGTAAAAGCCTTCGTCTAGTTTCCTTGAACACCAGAACAAAGAGCACTTTTTTCCAGTCTAATTTAGGACAGAAAATTTCAATCCCCAGGCTGCAGTGCAGCAATCCCCAACCTGGTGCCTCTAGAAATACTGGACTATAGCTCTCCTGAATCTCATCATGTTGGGGAGAAACAGGTTGGTAAAGGTGGATTACAGCTGGGGGGGCAGGGGGGAAGGATCTGTCACTAAACTGGATTAGATGTATGCTTGCTACCTGGGCACAGCTATTACAGGGAAAAAATATATTTTAAAGAATGCATTGCTTTTTTAAAAAAAAAAATCTCCAATTGAAGAGGGACATGTCACAAGCTAAAGGAGAGGCAAATATTGGAATGCTGAAAATAGCTTTATAGTATTTTGAGTGGCAGAGGGGAAACTCGGAGACGAGACTAGTTAAACTAAAGGAGGGAGGGAGGGAAAGAAGAAGAAAGAGAAAATCCAACGGTTCAGTGGGTATCTCACTTTTGTCTAGGGGCAGAAAGGTTAAGCTTGATTCCCCAGACTTGGCCAAATTTCCCTCGAGTCCACTTCAGGGAGGCGCCGTCTCTCACCTGTAAGCGCCTCTTCCAGAGCCCCACTGAAAACCTGAAGCTGCTGCTCACTAACGCAGCCGCGAGTGCGGAATAGGCTGGACACGAAGCCCACGGCGGCGGCGATCTCCGGTGCCATATCCGCCCGGCTGCAGTTGTTAACGTAGCTTCCATTCCAGCGCTGGCCTTGGCTCATGTCTGGCTTCGTACGTAGTTAGCTCGGTGCCCTTAAGGCTCCGCAGTGCTTGGAGAAAGAGGGCAAACACGGAAACGACGAACTAATGGGCCGGTCCGTCAGTTCGTGGCTGACCCGCTTGCAGTAGGAGCGACTGCTTAACGATGGGTTTCGAGAAAGCTTCTCTCACATCCGCCACTCACCTTCCATTTGACATGCTCCTACTACAAACAGGGCTCTTAATAATCTTGGAAATCGCAGCCGTCACTAGATGGCTCGCTTCTGATTGGCTGAACTCTCCTTGATATGCTAATGATAGGTGACCTCAGCAGGGTGGAAGTAGTGACGTGAGTGTTGGGAAAGTCACGCCTTGAGAATATGGTCAAAGCAGCTGGAGGGAGGAGGGTGAGGGAGGAGGGAGGAAGCGCCTGCTTTGGGGCTATTTATAGGGCCTAGCAGGGGAGCTGTAGCACTAAGGGAAGAAATTGTATCTTGTCACAGGCGCACTAGCGCTGTTTAACAGTTCGACAAATAATTACTGTAGCTACGTATTAGCAAAAGACCCCAGGGAAAACTGGACTTTGTCATCGGTTTCGTATTCCCAGACAGAAATACGTTAATGGTATACCGTCTGTCCGTTCACTAGAAAGACCCATGTCTTGGTAAAATAAAATGGGATGGACCTCACAGCAGCTTGTGCTAGAATACATCTGTCAGTCTTTAAGGTAGCACAATAGTCTGCTCTTGTATTTCTTGTTTCTTGGCTCAGGCTGCTGCTGCTGCTTCTCAAGAAATTATTCCTTCAGATCATAGTTTAAATGTGTGGGAATAAGGTTCGGCTGTCCTTTTTCATTTTTTTAAGAAATAAATTGTCTGGGGAGATGCTTTTAGTTTAAATTGTATTCATGCCTTTTTTTCCTTGGAACATTGCATGAATTAAACCACTTGTAAATGACAAATAAGCAATTTTGTACCTGTAAAAGATTGTGCCATTTGAAGCTGAGGTTACAATGAATGCTATACATTTAAAACTGCACTGAAAAAGTTGCTTAGCCCATCAAGCTGAGCACAGACACAAAACGTAATCCAGAATTCAAGTCAAAAAACACAATAAAAAGGTTCCCCCCGCACATTTGTGCAGTCGTGTCCGACTCTAGGGGCCGGTGCTCATCTCCGTTTGTTACCCGAAGAGCCAGCGTTGTCCGAAGACGCTTCCACGGTCATGTGGCCGGCATGACACACGCGGAACGCTGTTACCTACCCACCGAAGTGGTACCTATTCATCTACTTGCATTTGCATGCTTTCGAATTGCTAGGTTGGCAAGAGCTGGAGCTAGTGCGGGAGCTCACTCCGCACGCAGGGCTAGGGATTCGAACCTCCGAACTTGCAATCTTTTGATCGACAAGCCTGGCCTCTTACCCAGTATTAGCATAATGTTAGCTTTATGTTTTTGTTCGTTTGTTTACGCTCAACCTTTCCACCATGGAACTCAAAGTACAAAGTTCTTCCCTCATACAACAACACTATAATGGAAGTTCCACTGAAAAAATGATTGGCCAATCTGGACCTGAATCTTTTAAATCCTTCTCTGAAATGTTAACTTCTACCAGAAGAATTGCAAATATTACATCCATTGATTAGCCATATCCTGTTCTGATAGAGTGTTAGACATTTGTGTTGTTTCTGTTGTTATTTACAAATGCCTCACCCCCTTATCCTGTTTTTGTCTAAATACTTCAGCGATCTTGTCAGGATACATTTTTACTCTATATCAGGGTTTCTCAACCAGGGTTCCACAAGAGGTCACTAGGGGTTCCCTGGGAGATCACAATTTATTTAAAAAATTATTTCAAATTTGAGCAACTTCACATTAAAGAGGTAATTTTCGTTCATTATTTTTAGTTTAAGAACACTGTTAATGCATATTTACAGGCCTACCCATGAAATGAATATAATAATTTTGTAACTTCTGGCCTATATCTGAGCCTGAATGTGCAGGGATTCCCAGAGGCCTGAAAAATATTTCAAGGGTTCCTCCAGAGTCAAAAGGTTGAGAAAGGCTGCTGTATATGTACAGTATAGCATTTTGACTATTTATCTATCTCACCAACAACAACCCCTTTTTAATGAATGCTCAAAAATGCTATCAAGAGGCTGAATATTTTCAAACTATGCTGCTTCAAAAACAATTACAATTAATACTATCTCCATCCTCTGCAGGCCAGACTATATTTGTTTTTATTAAAAGTTTGCTTTATAGATGAGTGTTTTTGTGCACACCCGTATCTATCAAGTCATAAACTATAAATAGACACAATAACAGCACAGCCATGTATTGTGAAATCCTGAATAGTTTCTTCCAGATGACCAAATAGGAACAGAATACAGCATACAGTGTCATTCTGTATGTGTCAACTCAGAAGTAAGCAGCTTGCATTTAAAAATACTTGCTCCTGGATACATAAAGTGTTTCAGCTTGCTTATGATTCTTTCTCCTGTCTTGATTTCTTTCTGGCCTATTTGCCACCTCATCCTAAAACTAATGAGAATGCAAGTGTTTTGGTCTTGAACAGACATCATGGAAACTTTCAGTATTAGAAGTAACTGGATTTAGAACCAAAATTTCATATTTTTACACCTCTGGGTAACAGTTTGCCTGCTGGATTTGTATTGGTGCCATGCTAACAAAGAGTTGGTATGGGTTTAGTATATCTATTGCAGTGGAACAGTTGAAACAAGAGCAAAAGGAGAATCTGTGCAGAATGACCAAATTTGAGCTACAAAGTTTATTCCTGTCTCTTCAGGCCATTTCTAATCATTTTCTTTATATTTCTTCCAACCCAATGGAATGTTGGAAATATATTATGTAAAGGGGCTCGAGACTCTGTCCATCTGTCTGTCTTTTGGCAAAACAAGTCTCTGGAAACTGAACAGAAGGGAGCCAAGGTTGCTGTAGGGCAGAGCTTTCCAAACTTTTCATGTTGGTGACACACTTTTTAGACATGCATCATTCCGCGACACTCTCTTACAGCAGGGCACAAGGCAGGCACTAGGACCTGCACGGAATCCTGGCAGGGCAGGTTTGGAGGCAGCAGCAGCCGCGACACACCCAGACACTGCAGCCGACATACTAACGTGTCCCGACACACAGTTTGGAAAGCTCTGCTGTAGGGGGAGAAGCCAGCAAAAGAAAGGTTGAATTTTAAAATGGGCCAGATTGGACCAGAAGTTGTGGAGAAAAAAAATCAGGAAAAAAAATCTCTGGGTGCATTTCTGTGGGGGAAGCAGTTGGGCAGCAGGTTGGAATGTTGCTGACTGCTCCATTCTAAGTCCCCCCTCCTCCCTCCCAAAGGACTCATAGTGGAACATAGGCAACCCCATTCCCTTGTCCACACATACATACAAGTAACACAAGGGGAAAGCAGAAACACACATACCTGCACAAAACTCTTTGTTACACAGAGCAAAATAGAGATTCCTGCCATGTCCTCTGCTGGTAAAGGAATCGGAAAGGAAATCCAGTAGCCAGACATTGCATGCTTTTCCTACCTTGTTTAAAAAGAATCAGTGAGCAGGTAGGAAATACATTTATTCTCAAAGTTTCCAACCAGAGTTGACCAAAACATTTTGGGAGAGAGAGTTAGTTTTTCCCCCATGCTGATAAAAATATAATAATCCAAGACCCAAGATCTAGGTAAGATTGGGTGCATTCTCAGCAGGCCCTGCCTTTTCAATAGGCTTATTTTCGTAAGAAGAAAAAGCCAGGAGCACCATACTGAAATGCAAGTGTTGCCGGTCATCTGTCATAGAATCCAGCAACCAACTAATATTATACCAGCACATCATAACACGTAGTGGTTCGGGGTTTCAAAAGAGTTTTGGGTAATATGTTGCTCTTAAAAGAATCATAAACAACTGTCATTACTTGGATTTGATTGTAATATATATATATATTTATTGATTACTGATATTTATGACTTTTATTGAATTTTGAAGTGTTTTATTGTGAACCGCCCAGGGTCCCTCCTTGTGAGGGAGATGGGCGGTCATATAAATATGATTGATAAATAAATACATAAATAAACACACACTTTGTGTATACAATAATGGTGACTGCAGATGAGGGAAAGATATCCATACCAGTCAATTTCAGACCACCCTCATTAAGCAATAGTGCAGAAGGGTAGCCCTAGTTTTCCTTCCCCCATCCATTCATCATCTGCATTACTGAATTAGAGGTATTAACCATATCTTTCATTTTAACTAGTGTTGTCTTTGTAGGCTTTGCAATAAACCAAAGGATTAAATTCATTTAATGGCTATGTATTTTAAATCATAGCACTCACAGGAGGAGTTCATGTAAGCAATTACAGTGAGGACGTTGACAGTCATCAGTTGAGGGTTCTTGCTATTTAGGTTACATTTCTACCAGCAGCACCTGCAACTTGGGCTTTGAGGTAATAGTATGAGTCACATGCTATTACTATAGTGTGACTTGATCCTGAGACGTGGCAACTAATTGGTTGAGCTTCCATAGCTTGTAGTGCATAGATTCAATTTTTTAGACTTGTGCCACCAAATTTCTAATTAAAAAGTAAAGGTAAAGGTTCCCCCCGCACATTTGTGCAGTCGTGTCTGACTCTAGGGGCCGGTGCTCATCTCCGTTTGTTAGCCGAAGAGCCAGCGCTGTCCGAAGACGCTTCCGCAGTCATGTGGCTGGCATGATGCATGCGGAATGCTATTACCTTCCCACTGAAGTGGTACCTATTAATCTACTTGCATTTGCATGCTTTCGAATTGCTAGGTTGGCAAGAGCTGGGGCGAGTGCGGGAGCTCACTCCGTCACGCGGGACTAGGGATTCGAACCTCTGAACTTGTGATCTTCCAATCAACAAGCCTGGCGTCTTACCTGCTGAGCCACCATGCCCCTTATAAATTCTAGTTCCATCAACGCAATTCTGAGTTGCTCTTACATTTTTTCTGTATATTTAGTACCAGCAAACAATGAACCATTACAGATTTCGAACTCAATATACTATACTTAAAAGGATTCTCACCTCAGGATTTTGTTTTATAATCCTCTTTCCTCAACATGCCTTAAAAAAAAACTTCTGAAGAACATTTTCATTTCATACAATACTACCTTGTTCTCCAGTTCTGGTTTTTCTTTTTTCCTTCTGTCTTTTGTTTTATTTAGTAGAGATGTATTTCTGCAAAAGCTGTAGTGTGGGTAAAGTTTTAGGCTGGCATAAAGGCTTTTTACCCCCCACATTGTCAGTAGAGTATATGATGTTACATTTGGAAGCTTTAAGATAAATAGATATAGATAAAGGTCATAGACCAAATATGAAAGCTATATAATATGGATCTCATCGACCAGTTAAAATGACAGGAAGTCTAATTGTGGATAAGCATTTAAATACAAGCAGGTATTTTGTACGTTTCATCTGTGAAAATATACTTTGTTTTCTAAAGGGGCAATTCTATGGCAAGATATACTCACCCATATATAGTAATCTGGGAGTAAATTCCAATGAACTCAAGGGGGCTTTTTTTGGATAGGCCTGCATAAAGTGATGGAATTGCACAATGATGCTGTATTTACTGAAATGATGGAGGAATTCTGATGTAAAGGGGAATGCTTTTTAACATAATTCTTTTTAAAAAGAGCTTGCTTGAGGTTGGAAAATTATTGGACTGAACTGTGGTTAAAAATCTCTTCCCCCTCCCCTCCATCAACCACTACCCACTTTCCTTCCTTCCTTCCTTCCTTCCTTCCTTCCTTCCTTCCTTCCTTCCTTCCTTCCTTCCTTCCCAATTTTAAAATATCAGTTTACATCAACAAATCAAACTGGCTCTGAAACTGGTTCTGCTGGGGGGGAGGGGAAGAGAGTCACTGCAACTGAGTTCATGCTTGTAATTCTGTATATGTTTACCAGCCAGACCAGGTTTAAGGCTGGCTTAGCTGGAGTCACTTATAAATATCAAAGATATTATCTGGTTTTCAAACTGGGGTCAGAACACAATGACAACAGATCAGGTCATCAAGCTGTAGCAAATAGAATGGTACAAACAATGGTAAATATATATATACTGTATATACTATATATATATACTATAAATATATATATAAATATATATATAATATTATATATATAATGTATATATAATATAAATATATATACTATAGAGATTTTCTCACAGCCTGTTCTCTCATGCTTATCACATTCATGTATCTTCATAGGATCATTGCTTAGAAGCGTCGTTTTAAAAACAGATCAAATTCTTACCAGTTTAAAAATGTGTGTGTGTGTGTGTGTGTCATATCAGAGGTAGGCAGTTTACAAAATTTACAGAACAAGTCTCAGCATGCTTAATTAATCTGCTTCTAGGTAAGCATACATAGGATCACAGCCTCATATATAGGATCACATCCTGGCTGGGGGAAAGCAATACCCTTCAGCAAGCTGAAGCAGCTCATCAAGGTGGGTTGTTAGATTCCACACACTTCTAGTAAATGTTCTTGAGGTTCTTAGAAAGAAAAAGTTTTACTTGATGCCTGAAAGAAAATAAAGTTTGGTGCTAGAGTTTAATAACTCCGGCTTGTATTTTGTTAACTTTTATCATAGTGTAGGTGATCCTATGGAGTTTGAAGAAGCAGAATAGGAAGAGTATTGATGCTTTTGAACTTTGGTGATGGAGAAGACTCCTGAGCATATAATGGACAGCCAAGAAAACAAACCAATGGATCATCAAACAAATCAACCCACAGAGTTCTTCCTTGAGGCACAAATGACCAGGCTCAAATTATCCTGCTTTGGACACCTTATGCAAAGACCTCTCTCTCTGGGAAAGGCTCTAATGCTGGGAAAGGTGGAAGGGAAGGGAAGAAAGATGATCAGCAGCACAGATCCAGAATTGGCCTTTACAGCCACTTACGGATCCACTGTTAAAAGTTTACCCTTGGAAGACAATCTTACTCGGCTACGAGTGATCGCCAATGAATGAATGGATGGGCTGAGTTACAGTGGTGATGAATGCACCATTGGAAGACCTGAAAGACCAGGTTAGGGCCAGGTTGTCATGGAGAAAATCTATCTATGTGGTCACTAAGACTCGACACTGACTTGATGGTACATAATCAATCAATCAATCATCTGATCATAACCAGTTATAATGCTAGCATTTTTAAATTGCTTCGATTCTTCTAAAAGCAGCCCAATAAACAGGAATTAAACCAATGAAGCTTGCCCCTTAACATTTCCATCTCCATCCTAAGAGGGGGGGGGGGGGAATTAAAAAAAAATCCTTTATTTCCTTATGTCAGGCTTCAAACAAAGGTGCAAATGAAGAATCTATAAATTAACAAAAAGAAAAAAATAGCAATCCTAGCTAGAGCTTTCAAAAAGAATTGGTAGAGGAGGAGGAGGAGGACAGCTGTTTGTTTTGTTCATGTTTGTCTTTTTAAAATAACTTGTTTTGACCTTTCCAACCAGGAAAAGACTGTTCATTGTACTGTAATAAAAATGAGGCCAAAAAAGTACTAGATAGAGATGACAGTGTTGTCCTAGATTACTGTTTCAGCAATAATAAGAGCTTGTCAACAGTTCAAGCCTTCATAATATATGCCTTCTGCTTTTTCAACATGTATACTGATTCTGCAGTAAGGACATTTGGTGATACTTAGAGTAATTGTCATTCAAATTATGAACTGGTGATGTGAGAGAAAGGCAGATGTTCCTGTCTTAAAGGGAAAATAGGTGGATGAGGGAAACTATAGAGAAGTTGGCTGACACCAATACCTAGGAAGGTTCTAGAACAGATCATAAAGAGCTCAATCTCTGAGCACTTTGCGAGCAATGCAATGATGGACTTGTCAAGAACAAATTTTTTTCATTATTTGTTTTGAGTGAGAATGGCACTCAAATGTGTAGATTAAACAAAATTAGGTGGAATAGCTAATATCCTAGTAGAAATAAAATTCAAAATGATCTTGTTAGCTTAGAGCAAACTTTTTCTGGAGAGGGCCACATCCTGCCCCTCAGCTGCCACCATGGGTACGGTTGGCAGGTCTGCACGCCGAGGAGTGTGGCAGCCATTGGACAGCGCTGGCCCACCAGCAAGGAGGCCACTGATAGGCTGCTACCCAGGATGGCCCACCTCCAGCCTCATCCAGGGAGCTCAGCTCAGGCCTAACAATTTGTTGCCTGCCCGCCCATCCTTTCTTAGCTTGCAGGCCATACAAAAACAAGCAGTGGGCTAGATTTGGTCCACAGGCTATAGTTTGCCAACTCCTGGATTAGAAAAATGGATTGTAAAGGACAGAAGGAAATTTAATAAATGTGAATGCAAAGTTCTTCACTTAAGAAACAGAAATCAAATGCACAGTTACAGGATAGAAGATATCTTATTTGGTAATATTACATATGCAAAAGGCCTTCAGATTATAGTTGATTAGAAATTGAATTGATTAAGTGCCATCAAGTTGGTGTCAATTTAGGTAGACTTTCGCTAAGATTGTCTGTTTTCAATCTGGCCTTGATTACTTGTACTCAACCTAGTCTGTCAAAGCGCATTCATTGCTGTTCTCATTGAGTCCATCCACCTTACTGCTGGTCATCCTCTTCTTATCTCTCCACTTTTCCCAGCATTATGGACTTTGCAATATAGCAAGGTAGCTGAGTTTTCCAATAATGTGTCTAAAATATGGTACAAACTGAATTATGAGCCAGCAAATATAAGGTGGCCACAAACAGGCAAATGCAAGTTTAGGCTACAACTGAAGTAGTTTCCAAATAACAGGAAGTACTAAATTGTTCCATTTCATTCAGCACAGGTCAGCTACCACCTTAGACCAACTTACTTAGACCATTGAAGACAGAAAAACAAAAGTATTATATTGGTATTAACTATGATTTAAAATGTCACTGTTAATAGGCATAAGATTATTTAGCTTTTTGGACCAAAACTGAATATAACATTAACAAACCACTGCAAATTACATCAAATATTTATTGTACAATAAGGGTTTCTGTCTTAAGCTGATTACTTAGCTAAGTCTTAGACGATAGAAAGGATTGGAAATATTTAGCCTTCAGAAGAGAAAACAGGAGATACAATTTCATTTTTCATACCAAAAGATGTCAAGACCTATTTACTGTCATTTACTAGAATGCAAGTCATGGAATAATAGATTTCAGTTACAAGAAGGCAGATTCTAACTATGAGAAAAAACTTCATAACTGTAAAAGCAATGTGGCAGTGGAACCAATTAGCAGAGAGTTGATTGGCTCTCATTCACTTGATATGTTTGAGTGTCAAGGATGCTTTAATTTGGAATCCTAATATGAAATGAGCCCAGACTTCATGCTTCATAGACTCTTCCAATGCTATCATTTTAATGTAGGCAAATAAACCTTCAAGATCTTGCATACCGAAGCATAACATAGTCTTTTCAAGATAGAGTTAAAAGTCTTCTTATCGTCCTACTATTTGCATTCTTAATTAATGTTGTCATTTTACTGTTTTAACAAAAACTTTTAACAAAAAAATAAACTAAACTAAATAAACTTCCTATAGAGCAGCCAAGAGGAAAGAATTAATTTTTCATTAATATGTCCCTTTCTGGACTGTTTCACATATTTATGTATATTTGATAATTATTCAGCATTTAATGATTTGCAACTGAACTGAATGTATTGACTCCCTCCATTAAAAATACTTCTGGGAGCATTGTGAGGGATATTTTTTATTTTTATTTATTTTATTAAATTTATATTACCGCCCATCTCCCCTGTCGGGGACCCTGGGCGGTTCACAATAAAACATAGTTAAAAAAATAAATACAAAATTACAATATAATAAATAATATAAAATCCAAGTATAAAAGATGTTAAAAATGGTAATACTGGGAGGCTTCATGGGACCAGCCATCCCCAAGAGGAACTGTTGGCATTTCCCTCCCAGGCAAGCCGGCAGAACCAGAAGAAAGATTAATCTATGACAACACATTATCTCAATCATGATTTGATACTGCAGTCATATAATGAGATTTCTTCAATACTGTGAGTGGGCTTGCACACTGGGCTAAGCCACAATGTGCTGGATTTAATTTTTGCTTACAGTATTACGATGTAGTGTATAAACCATATTTTATAGCTCTATAACTGTTACAGCACTATAGCACTATAGCTTCATTTATAGCACTATAACTGCTACACCCCCACCTTTATTCAAGAAAGAGTGGTTAAAACAAATCTGTGACTCCGCAGCAAGAGGTGTTCTACATGTGCAAATATACCTTTGTGGTCTAACATCAAAAGTGTAACTCTCATAATCACATTCCTATGAAATCAGTTCATATCTTCATTTGCAAGTGCTAAAATGAGAAATAAAGGGATAAAAACCACTGCAGTCTTTTCAGTACATGATAGTTCTCCTATATCTGCAATCAGACCATTGGGCCATCAAATGGAAAAATCCTAGGCCCGGTCTTCTGCATTCCAGATGGAAGCAGCATTCAGAATGAGGTTTCTCTTAAATCTTCTCAACTGGAGAAAGCTAGAACTGAAGCTGGAACCATCTTCAGGGCTCAATGACGCTAATGCTCTATTAGGCACTGGGCCGTTTAAATTTCTCCCAGGGCCCTGAAATGATGCTCCAAGGCATGATGGAAAGTGTGAAATGATGGTTCATAATGCTCTGCAGTTGTAGCCAGAGAGAAATATGCTTGTTACTATGCTGAGGCCCTTCAGAACTGGCTTTGCCCCTACATTATCCATCTTTTTTCCCCAAACCAAAAGATTATGGCAGTTTTTGACAGTACATGTCCAATAAATTAATAGCAAAGGATTTTTAAACAAGCACATACAGTTGGTAAATATATCCTACCAAATATGGGGTTACAATATTATACATTTATTATATATTAAATTTCTTAATATATAATAATATATATAAGGCAGCCTTCTCTATTCTAGAGCATTCCTCATGTCCTGAGACTGCAACTACAATACCCACCATATTGACTTGGTATTTAAACACAGACAGATACTTTGAGTAAAAAACAACAGAAAAAAAAGCAAAAAACAAAAAAGGGAAAGGAATATAGTGCATACATATAAATACATACATAACATTTTAACGCCTAACTCATCTATTATTGTTACTATTTTGTTGTTGTTCTTTTTGTTGATCCTCTTTTAAACTCACATATATCAAAAGGTTTCAGGCAATCCCAGAAGGTCTCAACAAATACAATGGGTTTTTAACACATTACAATTATTGATAAGGTAACTGGTGATCTGTCTCACATGTAATCTGTATCTGTGTAACCAACTTGTCTTCCCCTTTCCTTCCCCCCACACCTCACCCCAATTTCAATCCCGTTATCAGTCTAGCCCCTCTGTGCATCTAATGAAATGAGCTGCATTTTACCCCTTTTAATAAAATGTGTTAGTCAAAAAAGATGATACCAGACTCCTTCTGACGTTTTGCCACCACAGATTAATACACCTCTTCTTCAGCACCATCCTCTAATAAACATTCCTATACATTTTCCTTTTCCATGGTGTTTTGCTAGTTCTGCTACAGCTTTTTCACAGAAGAACCTTGCCAAGGCACAGGCCTGTAGCTAGCACAAAAATTTTGGGGGAGCACCCAAAGAATTGGGGAGGCTTGCTTGAACTAGCTTGGGCTAGAATATTTAACCAGAAATTGGGGGGAGTGAAGGAAGTTTGGGGGGAGTGGCCCTCAAGCTACAGGGCTGCAAGGGCATTCCAGTTAAAAGTAAATGTGACATGGAAAGGAAAGAATCTAGTCTGGTGATATTTTAGACACCCAATAGTGACCAGGAGGCCATTACATATACAAGTATGTGTAGAAAGAATCTCTGGCAGTTCTTTAAAATCTAGAGGCCGTATAAATCATGTCCATGAGAGATAATACAAGTACTTGGCTTCTCTGAGTATTTCAGGCTATTCTTTCTGCTTATATGCTCCCCTGCCCTTGCTTCTACTCATGCACTCAACATGACATATCTTTACAATACTCTTCCTCAACAACTAGCCTCAGTGGATAGAGAGGAGGAGGAGGAGGAGGAGGAGGAGGAGATTTATCGCATTTACTTCTAACCTTTTCTCTGGGAGTTAAAGGCATCACACACAAGGGACTCCTCTCATTTTATCACAACAAGAACACTATAGGTAGGTTGAGGTTCCTTCCTCTATCAGCTCCCAAACAAAAATCCTCTATCAGACCAACTAAGGTTGGTCAACATTGCGGCCCACTTTGAAACCAGTTGATATGGCTCAAGATAATCTACTGCGTTTAGGATTGCCTGTGGCTGAAAAGCTGTAATGGAGAAATCCCTTGGTCATCTTACCCAATAAATAAAGTTAGAGACTGGTGCTTAATTTGCCGTATCTGAGAGATCCAGTACTTGCTTCTTTAGAAGCAGTCTAATAATTGCTTTCTTTTAATGAGGAAATATCCTCCCCTCTCTCAGGCATTTATGATGTCAGCTAAGATGTCTCTAATAACAGTCAAGCCAGAGGTTGCAAGCCAAGTTGGGCAAGAATCCAGAGGATTAGTCATGGAATGTAGCAATTCAAGCATGTATACTTGGAAGTGATTCGCATTGAGTTTAACTGGCCTGTCTCCCAAAATAAACATGTGTAAGATTACAGCCTATACAGTATAGAGTGCAACAGTAGATAGGGAAGAGGCCATAACAAAAGCCATTGCTTTATGACTGAACACCTGCCCTACATCTCAGGTCCAGTCCTTGGCATCTACAGGTAAATCTGGGAAAGATTCTATCTTAAAATCCTGGAGACTAGCTTTCAATCATTGTAAAATAAATGGATCAGTGGTCTTAGACAACCTACTGTGTTTGTTTGTTTGTTTGTTTATTTATTTATTTATTTATTTATTTATTTATTTGTCACATTTATATCACCGCCCATCTCCCCCACAAGGAGGGACCCTGGGCGGTTCCCTCCTATAAAACAATTTAGAATTCAATAAAAGTCATAAATAAATACCAATAATCAATAAAATATAAAAATTTTATATAACAACTTATATTATATATAAGTTTTAGCATGGATGAGCTAGATAGCCCAGTGATCTGAGTCAACATACCATAGTATGTTCTTTTAACATACTGTATATAGGAAAGAGAATAAAATGTACTCCTACTTAGTTGCTAGAAGTTTAGGTACTGATCTCTTTTGCATCTGGTTGCTCTAGAATCAAGCATAAAGGCTGGAATCCTACAAACAGAGCAAAGAATGTTATGGCTTAGAAGTAACAGCTGTGGAGATAGAGCTATGCATCTACAGAATTTTCCCCTGCCATATGGCTACCAATGACCCAAGAGGGGCTTTACTTACTGAGCACTGGAGTCACTGGTTTAGCAGTGAGCAAAATAGCAAACAAACATGTTCCTCAAACCTTGTGCTGTAAAGGTATCTGTCAGAAATCTTTCCTGTACAGGGAAAACAGCACACTTCTTAGCAGAAACAAATGTTGAAGGAAAACATTTCTCCAGTTGGGTAATGTGGAACGTCATCCTATTCTGTGCAAACCAGAAATACTGCTGCTGAGCAGTATCTGCTCTCCTTATGGAGGATCCAGCACTGCAAACTCAATAGCTCAGAGACAATCTGAACCTGATGATTTCCAATGAGAAAAGACAATTGCATTTAGTCCTAACTAGTGGAACATGTTAATTTAAGAGCATTGCCAGCTTCCTTAAGTTACTGGAAGTGACTTCTGATAGCTAGTGGCTACTAGTTTCTGGAAATACACTATTTGCTTAGTCTGTTAACTGTGAAATTTGAAATGAAACTAATAAAAAAGATGAAAAGAAACTTTGGACGGATATACTGTTTGCTGATGCTAGGGAAAGTGGAAGGCAAAAGGAAGAGGGGCCAACCAAGGGCAAGAATTATTGTAACCCGCCCAGAGTCCCTTGTATGGGAGATGGGCGGGGAATAAATTGAATAAATAAATAAATAAATAAATAAAGGATGGATGGATGGATGGATGATATTCTGGAGGTGACGGACTCGACCGTGGGGGAGCTGAGGATGGTGACGGCCGACAGGAAGCTCTGGCGTGGGCTGGCCCATGAAGTCACGAAGAGTCGGAAGCAACTGAACAAATAAAAAACAACAACAAACTGTTTGCTTTTGAAAGATCTGATAGTGCTTTAAAAGTTTGGAGGGGTGGGTTTTGAGGGGTGGTTTTTTCCTTTGCTATTTGTGTTGCTCAACTTATCAATTTCTAAACAGATTTTTTTAAAAAAAATCTATTAGTCAACTTAACTTCCACACTGCCCTCAATGTAATATCACTCCAAACTGTTGAAGAAATGTTGAATGGTGACTCCTACCCACTTAGAACAGCTTACAATACTGCAACCAGGGACAACTTGTATGCTCCACCAGGGGAAGCTGAAATTCTCAGGCATTCCTAGGGAGCATCAAGAGGTCTACATTCAGGATTTAAGGTTGTCATCCCAAGCAAACAACTTGGAATAAATTGCAATGTCACGTGGCATTATTTCAGAATAAATATTATGACCAGGCTGCCAAACTCATGGTATGATAATTAACAGCTGGATTAGACCAAGAGCTTATTCTGTCACAACCAGAGTTCAGCATTCAGAAGCTCACAAGATTGAATGGAAAGCAATCTTCCACTGTTGCTCCCCAATTCTATGTGAACATAGGAAAAAATAAAGAAGAGAGAAAAGGCCAGTACATTCTTTAGCAAATTCATATTGTTTCCAGCAACAGAAGCCCAAGAGTGCTGAAGATTAGCTGCTGAGATATCTAAATGAGAGGATACCAATCAAAGAGAGGATGCAAATGCCTATATGTCCTGCTTGTAGGCTTCTTAGAGGCTTCTGGCTGACAAGCATGGGAAACAGGATGTTGTACTAGGGAGGTCTTTGATCTGAACGAAGGTTCTTCATGTGTTCTTACAAACTTGAAATCAATCCTTAACAATCACTTTTTGGATAATCTTTTGAGTATAATAAATTTTAACAGTGGTCCAGAGAATCAAGAATGCAACAATGTTTGGTTTTCCATGGACCTGGTGCCACCAATGTCTTGCGACCATGTAGACCAGGGCTTTCCAAAGTTTTTCCCACGGTGACACACCAACCGGCGTTGGTGTGTCGCCGCGGGAAAACCCGGAAGTGCGGCAGTGTGCAAAAACCCGGAAGCGCTGCTGCTGCTTTCGGGTTTTGCGCGCTGCAGTTAGCGTGTCGCCGTGGGAAAATCCGGAAGCGCTGATGATGATCAGCGCTTCCGGGTTGTGTGGCGACACACCAGACTGTGTGTGGCAACACACTTTTGTGTCGCGACACACAGTTTGGAAAGCTCTGATGTAGACTAACACATCTATTACAATATAATTATTTGTGGGCCAGAATGTATACTAGGATCCTTTTATACACTGCTCTGAAGGATTCATCTGAACCTAAATGTTATGACTTCTTAACTGAGAGGTGAAAGGAGAAAAAAGTCTGAATTAGTCCTAAAAGTACTTGACAGTTCCCAACACCACCCTGGGATTGTTTAGGGAGAAATGGAGGTGCCACACCTAGGTGGGACTTGCCAGGTTACTCTGAAAGCTTCTATTGTCTGCAGGTGACTATGTAACTGGGCTTGTCATCTGTATTGTTAAACGTTTATGAAAACACCTGGCAGGGAGGAACTCAGAGCAAATAAGTGGCTTCTACTAAAGAAGTGACATTTGTGAACTGTTCTACTGAGAAAGGGGGCTGACACCCCTATCAGTTTGGATTCAAGAAATGGTAAAATACTGGGTGTGTTTAACAAGGCACACCGATCTTTTAAGTTGACATACTATATTAGTCTACAATAGTCAAATCATTCTATTTCCATTATTTTCCCCACTTTAGATTTTTGTTAGGGAGCTACAAATGGCAAAGGATATTTACTGCAAGCAAGGGGTACTCATTCAGTTTCACACTGCATTACTGATAAGGCTCATTGAATCTCTTAATGAATCCTCAAATTCAATCTTGTATTTAAAATTATCTAGCGTAGAACATAATAACAAGGACAGATGTTTCATACCGGATATTGTTAACTGTAATATTGTATGTTAAATATCCCATTTTGGAATTTTATAGATTTTATGTTTTCTGTGTTACACATACTATTCTTTCACTTTTGTGAGAGGAGAAATCTAGTTTTCATTAAAAACATCTGTCTTGCAAAACAAAATCCACTCTTTATCAGGTCATAGGAAGGTCACTTTTCCCAAGTCAGATCATCTAGATCAGTGTTTCTCAACCTTGGCAACTTTAAGATGTGTGGACTTCAACTCCCAGAATTCCCCCGTCAGCATGGCTGGCTGGGGAATTCTCGGAGTTGAAGTCCACACATCTTAAAGTTGCCAAGGTTGAGAAACACTGATCTAGATACTGACTGGCAGCAAATGCTCCAGTATTACAGGGCGGTTTGTCTAATCTAAACTGGAGATGCCAGGGATTGAACCCACAACCTACTACATGCAAAGCACAATATCTTTCACTCACCAGATATTTATTTGTTTGTTTATTTATTTTCTATCCCACCTTTATTATTTTGTTATAAATAACTCAAGGCGGCGAACATACCTAATACTCCTTCCTCCTCCTCTTTTCCCCACAACAACAACCCTGTGAGGTGAGTTGGGCCGAAACAATGTGACTGGCCCAAGGTCACCCAGCTGGCTTTCATGCCTAAGGCGGGACTAGAACTCTGAGTCTCCTGGTTTCTAGCCCGTTGCCTTAACCACTAGACCAAACTGGCTCTCCAGTTTCACTTGCCAGATGCCCTTTCCCAGGATGGCAACCTGACACACAAACACATACACACAATATTTTGACAACAACCATTAGACCTTTTAATTGACTAAGGCTTATGGGTATTTGGAGGGTTCCAGGTTGTCTGCATGGTAAAATTTGTACTATTCGCCTCTTGTCTTTTTCTATAGAATTATTACAGTGTCTTATACCATGTTTTCCCATGACAAAACTATTATGCCCAAGCTTATAACTATCTGCAGTTATAAGTCTCGGTATCAGTTCTGTAAGAAAGCAACTCAGATCACAGAGTATGGAAGTCTATCATTCTCTCTACTTGAAAAGAAGCATGGGGGCTCATACATTGATTTCCTGGAAGATAACCAACTTCTGCTGCCGATACTCTTTCCAAAATGACAACTGAAACACTGCTTTCTGTATGACACATACTGTATTTCACTATTCAGTATTTCACTGTTCAGAGGCACAACTGCTGACTGGATAGCAGTGTCTGCTGGCATGGGTCTTTAATACCTTTCACATCTGTGATAGGCATTGCTATCTAAACAGCTGCAAAACCAACATGGCAGGATGTTGCGTCTCCTTCCCCATTCAAGAGCGCCCAACAGCTGAGCCATATACCCCTGCATCAGTAGCCACTGTCTGATACAAACACAACAGTATGTGTGTTCTGGTTTCTGTTTTTTCTGGGCAAGCCTGCCTTCTCTTTCTCTCCGAGGTTCTGTGCCTTTAAATTAATTGTAGGATGAGTGACAACAGGTGTACCTCCCAATCCTTAGCAGGAAGATACAGCAATAAAGCAAATTACATCTGTTCTGCTGTGTGTATATAAAGATATACAGGGACTGTTCTCTTTGTTTTCTAAATAATCCCTCCCAGTCTACAGGCTCCAAGGGAGCATTGTTTTCTCAAAGCCTAGATAAGGGCTGTTTTGTTTCAGGTTCATAGATTTCCTTGCATCATCCAAGTTCAGCATTCCAATTTTAAATTTCATTTCAAACAAACATATTGCAAAGAGCTTTCTTTGGAAAAAAGTGAGTTTTGAATGGTCTTAATTGTTCCTGGTTTCTCACATTATCGCAGGATCCTATTGTTGAACTTGAGAACTACCTGCACATAAATATCTGTCATCTAACAACTTGCCCAAGCCTGTGATTAAGGCAAACATTTACCCTCATCAAAGCCAGGAGGACTCAAATTTATGTAAATGACATGTGCTAATTTATACCCATGGATGCAATAGAAATAAAAGCCATCTCACCTTATTGAGGAAAATGAGGCAAGTGATTTGATTGTCCCTTCATTTTCCCTGCCCCAATCTTCTCTAAGTATCCTAGCAGCAGTACCCACCTACTAGGTATTTCCCAAGGGATCCAACCTAAAAGTCTAGGAAGGTATGTTTAACTTACCCTTGACAATTGGCACAATTTGACAGACAATTTGTAGAAAAGCCTTTGGGCTCTAGTATGCCCAGAATCCCAAGCAGTTCTGAAAATTCAGTTTAAAAAGAATGCATTGAATAGTCAATACTATACATTAATCAGCTCCATTTTAGGCAACTAAAGGGGAGCTAAGAGAAGGGTTCCCCACAAAACGAAGAGGTTTTGTGATCAAGGAAAACATGATTACTTATCCAGTGAGATTGAAAATAGCCAGAATGGATACAATAGTACAACTTCTGTAGCCATTTTAGAATGGGCAAACAACTTTTCCAGGCTAAAGAACCAGACATCAGACATGTGATTTTAATTAAGCTTCCAAGAATTTGGAAATGCTTAGGATTTCTTTTGTTTTGATGTTTGTGTCTAATGGTGTTAATTGTAGGAATTCTGGGATGGTAATACCAGAACTCCACGCAGCTTCTTATTAGTATATAGCAGAGCAGAAGAGTTCCCATAAACTTGCACAAGGCTTAATCAGTTCAAAACACAAAATAAACACACTTCACACATTAATGTAAAGTAACATAAAAAAAAGAGTTTACAATTTTATTGTAACTCACAGTTCCTTAGTAGAAATGGTCCATGCATGCGAGCAATCGGTTCTGACATGACCCACATGCTTCCTTAATGTGGCCCACCTGGATGGAAGTATGAGCAATGTAGGGCCATAGCCGGCCTATCCTCCTTGGTAGGAGATTTGAGCAGAAAAGAGGAAGAGAAGGAAACAGGAAATTGGGATTCAGCCCCTCCCACACAAAGCAAGTAAGATTAGGTTACAGCAGCTTGTGTGAGACATGCTTGGTTGAAACCCGATATCTCTAACATTAATCTCAGAGGCAACAGTATTGTCAGATTTTCTGGTTCATTCCATATTGTTGCTTTTCATTCTTTCCAGTATGCTTATTATAATCAGACAATAAGTAGCTTACTCAAAAATCCTGAAACAAATCTGATTCTTTTTGATAACCATCTCAACCAGCAACATGACTGGAACCTTACTTAAAAAGCAATAGCATCACAGAAAAAGTTCAATCAGAAAAGCCAGAGTCAAAAATGGGGCAATGTCCCACAAAGAAAAAAGAAACAAAAATCCTAGTATCAACCATTCATACTTCTATATAACTTTTAACACATTCAGGTTAGTGCTTCATATGCCACATTGTCTGATTGCCATCTGTTCCCAACTTGGCATCTAATAAATTGGGACTACGCTGAGGAGAGTTTAAATTACATGACAGTTGATCTATGTGAAATGGCAGCAGTAGTCTCAGTCACATCGCACTTGACTCTTGATGACTTCATGTCCACGTAATGTTCTTGACAACTATATGGGAGTGATTTGTCGTTGCCTTTTTCTATAATGTTTTCTTGGCTTCCAAGGCTAGCCAACACCCCCAGATTCTCTGGTTATCTCCCATCCAAGTAATAACCAGATTCAATCCTGCTTACTTTTCAAGATCAACCAGGATTGGCTAAGTGCTGCTGGCTTCTGTACATGTGAAATGTTAGGGATAATCTTAGAATGGAAAAGCCATTGATTGATGGAATCTACTGTCTAGAATCATTATAAAATAGTCCTGTCTGTCCCTTAATAAAAAGATATATATAATGTGATTAGTTACTGATGACTGGATTCACGTTATCAGTCTAAACCATGATTTATTTGCTGAATAAAACATAATTACCTGGGTTCAATATGCTAGGGCCTAAGCTATACTTATAAACAATAATGCCTCAGACAACCTATCAAATCAAATCAGTCATATTGTGGATTAGTAGAACATTTTTAACCCACCCAAATGTTTATTACTTCAAATCACACTAGTAAGATGATGCAGTCTTGAAGGTTAATAAAAGAACTCCAAGCAGCTAACAACAATCTTGCAGAGTAAAAGCGTGACCAGCAGGGAACTTGCACTTTAAGCTTAATTGTGTTCAGAAATAAATTCAGTCTTCACACATTAGTTAGATGAAGAAAAATAGAGATAGCTTACATTTATTCAGTAGATCTGGATATGAGTAGACTCATAGTAGATCTGCATGCAAGCAACATGGAATGGATGAGAGATGCATTGTGCAGCCCTCCTGCTTGCAGGTGTGCCCAAAGCGCAATGGAGAATGTTAATCCCCCAAACCAAGAAGAAGGAGGAAGAGAAAATCAGGTGACTCAGGTAACATCCCACAAGCACAGTAGAGATGTGTTTACTAGAAAGACCCCCTATTATGCTGAGTTGACTCCTGATAATCCCAACATAAGACTATCATCGTTGAATGGCAACATAAAATGTTGAAATAAATAAACAGTTCTATAACAGAATAAATATTACATGTGACTCATACAAACTATACAATGAGAAAGAACATTATCCAAAAGCAAGTCCTAATCTTTTTAGCATTATGTATTCAAGGCTTGCCACATCTCTCAGAACTTGGCCAATAGCTTCTGTCTCTCAGAACTATCCATGGTGTCTGTTTTTTTAAGGATCCATTAATAATTAATCAATCAATTAGACCAATGTCTATCTGATCAGTATAAGTTACATCAGCTCTCTAGCTAGAGTTCTCTAGATCTATTGAGACTTCAGCTCCAAGAATTCACAGCTAGGGTGACTATTGGCCATGTTGGCTTGGAATTTTCAGAGTTGGAGTCTCAAGCATCAGAACAGAGATAGATTTCCAAAATTTGGTCTCAGCTGTTACCTGACAGTCTTTCAACTTGTGGACTGGACTTGGGGAACACAGATTGACTTCCAGGAAGCTATAGCTCATAATTTGTGCGAGAAGATAATCAAACTAGAAAGGTCAAGAACCATTCACAGATGCTGTGGTAAGTGTGAATGAACAGTATGAACAAGTGAACATTTCCCATCTCTTGCTTTTCTACCACTGTTATCATAGTACTGTGGCTGATGGTTGGACATCATGAGACAGATTAAAGCAAGCAACAGAAAAGCAAGAGAGAAGGAGGAAGGCAGGCCTCCTATTCCTTCTGATCCTGTTTGGTGCCAGCAAGTTCTGCCATGTCAACAAAGGCACTCAGGTCAGAAACATTTACCTGCTTATTCTTGGCAGCAAGGTTCAATGATAGAGCCAAAGAAAAATAGTGGCACCTGGAACAAAAGCTTTTATCCAAAACAAATCCAGAATGTTTTTCATATTCGCTGTTATTATAGGGAAGGTAAATTTATTATAGGGTGGCTAAGTTAGCAATGGTGTCTGCCCAACTATAAATTCTAAACTGAAACTTGCCTGGCTAGTTAAAAATGGGTTGGGCCATTTAATCTTATCCATTCAGTGAATAGATATGCTACTGGGGAAACACCCAGAGGAGTTGGGCTGACCACAATCTGTTTCACACTCACCACTGTTCTAAGTGTTAGAAAATCTCAGGGCCATATCACAGGTTTAATTTCCTTGAGAAAGAGAATTTGGGAGATGCATAGCATTTTGTAATATTGTTGGTTTATAAATATATTAAACTCAGCAGGTATACAGGCCTTGCCTCACTCTGTTCCAACCATGGGACAAAAATTCCTTGGCAACATCTTTTTTCTGCCATATCTCCATGGTGACACCAACCCAGGCAGCCTTAAATTGTCCTTAGCTGGACTGGGGTTAAATTGATGTTTTCTCCCTTAAGCTGACGGTAACCTCAGCCATTTCAAGGTGTAAAAAAAATCTGACATAGTTTGCCAATGATTTTGTCAGTGGCATAGTCAGGTGATCCATACGCAGTGGTGTGCTGGAGCCGGCTCATACCAGCTCACAAGAGCTGGTTGTTAAATTTTTGGGAATTTTGCAAGCCAGTTAAGAGCAAAGCTGAGCCCCAATGCCTGGCGCACTAATCAGCTGTTCCATTGTTAGCGGCATGACGATGGAGCCAGCAGAGCCAGTTCTTAATCATTTACCAGCACACCACTGCCCATAAGGCAGGGGACCAACCCACTGCATACTTAGTGCAGTCATGCCTTGATCCCTCCACTAACCAGGCACTCTTCTGCATCATCATCTTGGTTTTTTTCTCTCTCTGGCAAGAGTTGGATGCCAGAGTCTGCCAGACCACCACCATCTTGCAGAGGGCAGTTTTGAACAGGTGTTAAACCTGTACTCTCCCCAGGAGAATGTGAGTCTAGCCAACTTCGAAAATTTGGGGAAGTTGTCCTTGTGTGTGCTTGGTACACTACAGTTTATATACTAAACCTATGTGCCTGCTCATATGACTCAGCACTCTTCATGGTCCCTTTCAATTCTCTTCCCCATCCATCCTCTTCACTTCTCTTTATGATCCTGCTGGATTTCAGTGGTAAACAGGAAAAGCATGGGGTATGAAAGGCACTGGACGTCAGGTGTCAAACCCTGTCCCATTCCTGCTGTAGTGCTATGATTGGCAGGTTGTTTCCCACTGGCTGGTGACATTCAGAAAGGGAGAAGGCAGCAAAGCCTGAGAGTTAAACCAGTTCCTTTGTTTAATGTGCTCTGAATACATGAAACAAGGACACTACTATCTGGTAACAAGCCAAAACAGAGGCAATAGATGCAGGTCAGGGATCAGCAATGGAAACGGCACATTCTGTACCAATATAGTTTTTTTACCTACTCAAGGACTGGTTGATAGCACTTTAACTTGCCAGAGAGGAAAAGCCCACAGTGAGATTCTAACAGTCCTTAAAATAGTCCACTCCACTGAAGAGTAACAATATATCTTTGCAATTTTCCACAGCTGCTTTGTGCCACTCAGTTCCAACATTTCAGTAATAATTATCTCAGTGTCATTTCCAACTACCTTTAAATCAAAGTTCAGATCTGTTTATGATACCCATCTGTGCAGGACAGTATCAACAGCAACCTTTGACTACTAAAGCTAAAGCAGAAGAGTATGATGTGTTGTTTCCCTTCTTGATCTGACATATTTTCACAGGGGCTAAAGATATGAGCAGTACTGTATCATAGCAAGATGCTTGTTAGTAAAAACTAATGATAGTTCTTAATTGTGTTGTGATGGTTTTTCAACTGAACCCTAGTGCACACAGTTTGAAGTTACAAGATTGAGAAACACTGCCTTAGAATATTGTATGAATATACTATTGCAGTTTGTAAACTATGATTTATGGCTTAGTGCAGTGTTTCCCAATCTCGGCAACATTAAGATGTATAGAATTCTTAGTTATGACCATGCTGGCTGGGGAATTCTGGGAGTGGAAATCACACATCTTAAAGTTGTTGAGGTTGGGAAACCTTGGCTTAGTGTATTGCACGAACCCAGCTAATAGTAGTTTATATACTAAACCATGGTTAACAAAAGTTGGCTTAGTGTGAATCAATGTATGTGTGACTTCAGACTTCTTGAAGTACTGTACAGGTTTTGCCATCTTGTGGAAAGGCCTCCTGGAAGGCCCTTTGGAGTTGGAAAAGCCAATATAATCTTGCCAGGACTTCATTCTATAAGGGTACTCTACAGTAAATGTTATAATGGGCAGCAGATTCAGGTGATAATCCATGTTTTATTCTTACAGGTCTTCCATTATCAGTAAGGATTAGGCAACAACAGTATACTACCATAAATAAAGCACTGCTTCCCTTCATCATATTTAGCAAATAGAAACTGGAATCATTAAACCAGTGTTTCTCAACCTTGGCAACTTGAAGATGTGTGGACCTCAACTCCCAGAATTTCCCAGCCAGCATGGTTGGCTGGGGAATTCTGGGAGTTGAGGTCCACACATCTTCAAGTTGCTAAGGTTGAGAAACACTGTATTAGACAAATAGCTTAGGCTAATTACATGCCATTGAGAATGTTTTGCTTAGTTTATAAAGCAACATAAATGTGGTATTTTATAATTTAAAGGAACACATCTCATTCTGATAAATTCATAAAGCAAACATCTGGGATTTCACAGATGACAAGGCAGATTTAAACATGCTGGCTTTGACATGACCCCCTTCTCCATAGCATATGAAACAACTTGCAATATCTGTAGAAGACCAAGGTTACTTGGAAAAAGCCTTCGACTATACATTACTTGGAAAACATACTGAAAACTGCATCTGTCAACCACTTCCATTTGAATGTGAGATAATAACAGTGAATACTCAAAGTGAAAGGTCACAGTCAAC
The DNA here is from genome assembly GCA_023362775.1 of Charina bottae. Taxonomy (NCBI): domain Eukaryota; kingdom Metazoa; phylum Chordata; class Lepidosauria; order Squamata; family Charinaidae; genus Charina; species Charina bottae. Next base: position 72,759,420 of record JALMGJ010000003.1, on the reverse strand, counting down.
AACTGGGAGAGGATGGAGGGAGAGCCAGCATTTTTTCTTGTGAGAAAAACTGTTTATAACTAAAAAGTAATATTACTTCTTTTAAGAATCTCCCAGATTTCCTCAACCTAATGTCCTCAGGATCTATTGGACCAACTCCCAACCAGCATGTCCAAATTGGTTCTAATTCTGGGATTTGCAAAAACATGTGGCGGGTACTACGTTGGGAGAAGGTGGACTACAGTACAGTACAGTATCTTGCAGCCGCTTTCAGACAAAGGCCTTTGTGAGACGTGCTGGGGAGGAAGCATTTATTTTTGCATGCAAAGCATGTTTTCTATCGCTGCTTTGCCCCAAATGGCCCTTGTTTGTTTTTGTTTTATTTTTTCCCCCAGCTTCTGGAATCCTTTTCAAATTCAGTTGCTGAAAATCAGTAATGCAGTTACACACCATTTCCCACCTGATGGGAAACAGGAAATCTATAATATAACTCCTAAAAGCAGCATAGGAAACTCAAAGATATTTCTTTCCAAAGAAAAAAGCCAACCCCACCTTCTAAAAAAAAAACTGAGAAAAGTAATGAAAATTTATGAAAATGTTCACAATTGTTCTTCCTACTGCACACTCTTCCTAATCAAAAATGTTAATGCATCCCCCAGTTTCCCAAAAAACTCAATTAGAGTGTGCCATTCATATTACTTTCCTATCCATAATTGATTTGCCTCATATTAATCTCTGGGCACCAGTCCATGGCTGGAGAGAATTAACGAGGGATCACTCTGAATCCATAGATTAATCCAACATATTTATATAATAGCCATGTGCTCCAGGTACTGACTTGCACTTATCTTGCCAACTATTGATACTTTTTGTTGTTGTTGTTCAGTCGTTTAGTCACCTCCGACTCTTCGTGTCCCCATGGACCATAGCACGCCAGGCCTTCCTGTCCTCCACTGTCTCCCGGAGTTTACTCAAATTCATGTTCATTACATTGGTGATGCTATCTAACCATCTCATCCTCTGCCATCCCCTTCTCCTTTTGCCTTCAGTCTTTCCCAGCATCAGGGTCTTTTCTAGTGAGTCCTCTCTTCACATTAGGTGGCCAAAGTATTTGAGCTTCAGCTTCAGTATCTGTCCTTCCAATGAGCAGTCAGGGTTGATTTCCTTTAGGATCGACTGATTTGACCTCCTTGCAGTCCAAGGAACTCTCAAGAGTCTTCTCCAGCACCACAGTTTGAAAGCATCGAAAAAGTTAGTCTAAGTGGGAGGGCCTAGGGTGAAAATTAATCTACTTTTTTCCTGGGGGGGGAACATGCCTATGTCATATATGAGAATTGCAATGTTTCCACCAAGGGTGGAAATACAAATCACACTATATATAGCCTGTCGACCCAACAGTTCGAAAGCTTAGCAAGTAGATAAATTGGGTACCACCTTAAGTGGGCAAATTTGCTGGCGTCCTGTTGGGAGTCGGCCACCGAACGGAAGATCTTCAATGGCGGCGGCGATGACAGATCCCAAAGCAGTAACATCTACAGGACGTCAGCAGCCAGCTCCGACACAAGGCATCGTGGGACATGTAGTCCAGTAGCCACGGAAGAGTCGGTTCCCTTACCCCTTCCCTTAGCGCGCGGATTAATGGATGTAATGTATAAAATGAAATGTATACATGTATGTAAGCCGCCTAGAGTCCTCCGTTAGGGAGGGGATAGGCGGGGTATAAATATCAATATAAATAAATAAAAATAAATAAAATATATTCCCCACCTTATTTTTTTATGTCTTCTCCATCACCTTCATTCACATTGACACTGTTCCTTGAAACAAACCTTGCTGCCCTCCTGTTGTTTTAGATTACAAATCCCATCCCATCTTAGATTACAAATCTGCTTGCCTTGGGATACTGGCTTGTTGGTCAAAACAGGTAACAGGCCATTAGCTGGGAGTTTGCTCTGAAGAATCAAGAGATCTAGCTGACATAAATGAAATTCTGTTTCAGATAGACTGAGGATGCCCTTCCAGACCATTATTGCACCACTTTGGGATCCGTTCCAGACCTGTTTGATTTCACAACATTGGCTCAGCTCCCAAAGCAGACATTCCCAGTTTATCTGAAACTTCAGCAAAGCTGGGTTTTTTCCTTTGCATCTTTGTGGTTCTGCAGTTCTTGTGGGAGGTCCATTTTTGCCTCACCCCATCTCCTGAGCAAAATTCAGCATTCTGTTCCTGGAGCTTGTATTTTCTTACATGCACTGTTTAGAATTAGGAACTGATCTCTTTCCTCTCCTAATCTAGCTCCCTTATAAAACATGCAACCCCACCAGAGCTATCTGAAAAAGTATCCATACTATCAAATTACTTCCACAAGTCACAAGGGCTTTTTAAAAATGCAGGGAATGGCAGTTGGGTGGTCATGAAACCTATGAGGGATTTCAGTATTTTCTCCCCATTGTTTACTATTAAGCTTCCCACTTTCCCTTCATAGTAAACATTCAAGGGGTTTTTTTTGTGTGTGGGGGGGAACCCACAGATAAATGCACACAAATATACATAGCTAAAAACAGAAATCAGCCTGGGGGTGGATGATAGCAAGGAATCAGCGTGAGTTGGGCACCCATATAAAGGTAAAGTTTCCCCCCACACATTTGTGCAGCCGTGTCCGACACTAGGGGGGGGTGCTCATCTCCGTTTCTTAGCCGAAGAGCCAGCGCTGTCCGAAGACACTTCCGCAGTCATGTGGCCGGCATGACGCACGCGGAACGCTGTTACCATCCCACCGAAGTGGTACCTATTTATCTACTTGCATTTGCATGTTTTCGAATTGCTAGGTTGGCAAGAGCTGGGGCAAGTGCGGGAGCTCACTCTGTCACGCGGCGCTCGGGTCTCGAACTGCCGACCTTCTGATCAACAAGCCTGGCGTCTTAACCACTGAGCCATCGCGCCCATACTTCAGAGGGTAGGACCCTGGATATTTTTCATTCCGCTGTTGGTCAGCTGGAAGGAAAATTATGTTCTCTGCATTTCCAAGTTGGGAACAGTGAACACAATTGGGGTCAGTTTCAAACTGCTTTGGGTAGATTGGTGTGTAGAAATGCATTGGATTTGAATTGTATTCAGGTTTCATTATTGGTTCCAGTGTTATTGTTCATACAAAATTTTCTATTCCACAGAGTTTTTATGCCATTCCCCTTTGCTGTTAATTTACTGTGGTTTTATAATCTACATTTTGGCAAGATCCCATCTGGGGAATAATAAAATATCAAGTATATTACACAGCAATATTAAAAATAAATGGGAAAAACAGCAGAACAACACAAGAATCAAATGAAAATCCAACAAAGAGAAGGGCTGCGTTTTCAACACGTTGCAATATATAGTTCTATATCAAGGGGATTTTTTTTTCTTCTTAAGAAAAATATTCAGGATGCAGGTGGATTAGAACTGAGGTTTTACCCAGTATTTGTTAGGAAGTTTCAGAAGCAAGTGAAATGTTTCCATTGATGAGAAAACAGATCTTGAAACTTATTGGGGATAATACAATGTTCTTTGTTTTGGTTTTGGCTTTTACAGCTACTTTGATATCCTTTTGTTGTAATGGTAATTTAAAAAAAAAATCCCTCACTGGAATTTTTATTAAGGTAACAGGGGTGCTGTAGTAGCAGGTAGTTTTTCTTTCCCTTCCCTGAATTTTGCAGATCTAATCTGCAAAACTTTAGTCAACCACTAAATAGCAGTACAGACTTAGGCTTTTGTTGTTTTGTTTTGTTTTGTTTTGTTTTGTTTTGCTGCTATCCAGTAGCTGTCCAGATTTTTGCAGACCAGATCTGGTCTCCCTACTTCCAGTTCTATTATTACAAAGAAAAAGTATTGCTTCACACTGAAAGTCTGCCTAAAGAACGTGGCTTTCAATGACTTTTGGAGAACCAAAAGAAATGGACAGAAAATACTTCCTAAAATTCTAGAATCTGGATGCAAAAGCAGAGAACTTTGTTACCCACATAATCACCAACTGTTCCTATAGTTGAATGCAAAACAACTCCTCACTCATACTTTGGCAAATCAGGAACATGTACAGCAGTTGCCCTGTTGTTGAATATTTACTGTTTCCCTCAACTATAATGATGTTGTCACGAATCTGTAACGATGGATCCGTTAAGATGAGAATCAAGCTTCTTTAAAGTTAGGCCAGCTGTTTGGGTGGGGAACATAAATTTTGCCAAACAGTTAACAGGAGAACAGAAAGTGCAAGCCCAGAGTAGTGCAAGAGGCAGATGATTTGCAGGATTAGAAAAGCTTGTTCTGCCTTGCTCAGAAATTACATGTTCTAAAAGGGGTTTTGAACATGGTCTGGATCCAAAAGACATGTCAGATATGCCTAAAAACTTGCATGTCCTGTAATATTTTTATAACCCCTCCCCACCCACTTTTGAACAGCAGCCACCATGCCAGATCACAGGCTTCTTTTGTAACACAAATCCACGACTTCCTTGGCTGCAGAATCTCTTTTGGTTTGTTTTGTTTTATCCTGGCCTAATACTTTTGGCTCCAGTTATCTAAATTCAGTGACAGGAGAAGACGTTCTTTTGCAGACAGGACATGTTTGTTAGATTAGATTTCTCTAGAAGTCCTAGTGTGTCATCTGAGTTTGAGACTCAAAAAAATAATCAAATCCCAAATAGGGACAAATGGGAGTAGCTTCTTCACTTTTAAATATTTCCGAGTTTTGAAACAAATTCCAAATGGAGCCATCATGTGTATCTTTTAAGATCAGCTATTACCTCACATTTCAGGTTTTAGCGGCACATTGAAGGTCAACCAGAGATCCCTGGGTGGCCATTCTTTTCTATGCTGTACAGAAAAACTATTGTGATTTGCAGACAAAAGTATTTGGCTGTCATATGCTGGTATAAAGCAGCCTCCTTTTTATAATACCTTCTGTCTTTCTTCAATATAGCCAGAATTGTTTGAGTTCTACAATATTCTCAAATGAAAAGTAATCACTCACAGAATCCCAACCCATTAGATCATGCCTAGTAGCCACAGCATGTAGATTGACCATTGCAGGGGGCGGGGGTGGAGGAGGAGAATGGATGGAGGAAGAAGAGAAAATGCTGTGCTTAGAAGAAATTGCCAATTGTAATGGTATATAAGTAGGGTTACCACTTTGGGGGTGTAAATCTCTGGACATCCACTAGATGTCAGCAAAGTGCTTCCTTCCATCTAGGGGCCAATCTAGATATTTGCAGCCCAAATCAGGTAGTCATAGTCCAAGAGCATTTCTTTTGGGGGACCATATTTATTTATTTATTTATTATTCAAATTTATTCCCCGCCCATCTCCCAAACAAGGGACTCTGGGCGGGTTACAATAAATAAAAATTTAAAAACTATACAAAATATCTAAAAACACAAACAAAACATAATAAAATAAAATCCAGGATGGGCTTGGACCCGCAGAATAGATAGTGGAGCTATGGGGCCAGCCATATGCTACAGCCTTTGGTAGCAACAGTCATTAATGCATTACAGCCCTAATTCTGAGCATTTATTAGCATTAACAATATACAATCATCAGGATTATATATCCAGTTGTCTATTTTCGGTTCCTGCTCCACACTTACACAGACCTTCGTAATGACTGTTGATAGGAAACTTCATTTGATAAATGCCTAGAGTCTAAACTGTAGCTGAAATTTCTGCTGATGGAACATATCCTGTATACCAATGTTTCTCAATCCCAGCAACTTTAATCTTATTGGCTGGGGAATTCTGGGAGTTGAAGTCCACACATCTTAAAGTTGCTGAGATTGAGAAAAACTGCTGTATACAATAGCCTCGCTGGCCTTTGCCACTGATACTTTGAGGAGGCTCTAACTCCTGGCTTCTGTGAGATTAGAAAGCAGGGTGTGACTGTGATTTATGGCAAAATGCTCATTACCAGGAACTCCGAGTTGCAGATTAGCCTCAAGAGAGGGAAGTGGAGATACTTTTAGTCTACTCTCTACTAGTTTAGTCTGGTTCTTTTTCAGATGAGTTGCAACAAAGCTTTACTTACCTAGAACTGCTACTTAATTCATACGGAAAAACTGCCAAGTAAATTGATTCAAATTATTTTGGATTAAAATAAATGCATAAACCAAGTTTTCTTATTATACTATATTCAGAAGTGAGCCCCACAAAGTCTGGGCTTCTAATGCAAATGAGCATAGGCCTGTCATCTAAGACTGGGCATTGTACTTCACTGATAGAGGCCTGTTTTATTCATTTACTTTGACTTCACAGAACAAGTAACAGCTTTTTTTTCCTAAAGGACTTTCAAGTGGAAAGGGAAAAACTTTAATCTCTTTACAGCAGTGCTTTCCAAACTGCCGCTGTTGGCGACACACCAACGGCAGCAGCCGCGGCGGCACGGGGGTGCACAGTGGCAGGGGTGTGCACAGCGGCGGCGGCCTCCACGAAAACGCAGAAGCACTGATAGCGCGCCGCTGCCATCGTCGCTGCCGCCGCCACCACTACCACTGCCACCATACACACCGCCACCACATGCCACCGCGCCGCCGTGCACGCCCCTGCTGCCACTTCCGGGTTGTGTTGCGACATACTAAAGTGTCGCGACACAGTTTGGAAAGCTATGCTTTACAGTGACGCCAAAATCCCAGTATGCTACTGCTTTGTGGCTGCAAGTAACACTTAAAAAGAAAACCCTGTTCATAATCATTTGTGAGTCATTTCTAATTTGGCTTATACCTGTTCTGAGCACCTACAGTACTGGCTCCAGGTACTACCAAATGAGCTTTATATTACGCAACTCTTTTGTCTCATTCATGGAATTTCATGGGGAATCCAGACCGTGTCATCTTCTGCTCCTGGCTCTCCAGGACATTCCCACCACTGTGGTATTTCTTACCATGGAATGTCTGTCAAGGAGGAAAACATAAAATAGCTGCACCAAGGTTTTCCTTGTTAGTGCAAGGAGTTTTTTTTCTGAAAGTGTCCTCTTCTGCTTAAAAATGCAAGTGAAGGTGGTAAGGAAGCTTCTTTTATGGCTGGGTTCAGGCCCTGCACTGTCATAATAAGGTGTGACTCAAAATCCTAATGGCTGGATTCACGCAACACACTAAACAAAACCAACCAAATTATAGCTTAGCAGCATATATGAATCTATTGTCCTTTAGTAAGTAGTGCTAGAATTGATCTTCTCTGCCTTCATCATTTGCACAGGTTTGGTGGGTTGGAAGAGGTAAATTAGCTTAAACGATGAATAATCTGACACAGACAAGTCAGATTTATAATTTTAATGTTGGTCATTATGTTTTGAGAAAATGGGAGGCTTCCATCAGAATACCAGCAAGCATAGAGCAGGATTATTGACCCAGACTTGCTGTATGCTAGAGACAGTAAGTTAATGATTCAAAAACATGTTATGTTGAGACTTTGAACTTTGCAGAGATTCACAGAGCTTTTGTAGAACTCTGTCAGGGAATGTTCCCCCCCAGCCTTTGTTTAGGAATTGCACCAGCAAAACTTAAAATATATTCCCAGTTGTTACAAAACTGAAACTCCAGGATAGTTATTATTATTTTACCCTAGATCCCAAAGAAATATCTTCATCATATATGTTTATCTTGCAAATCTAACATTCCTGGTGGAATTATTGCCTGATAACCAATTACAGCTAAAAAGTTATGTTGTTTTGTTAAAAAAGAATCCGACCTGCTTACAATATACAGGTCAAGTTACCTTTTGGTGAACTGTGCCATTACATACGCGAGAAAACTGGAATAGGAATCTGAGCACATTTTTAACTCCTTAATCGCAGGTTTTCTTCCTTGTGGTTCAGCACATGAAATAACTGTAATCAAAACCCTTTTCAAAACGCTTGCAGATATGCTGGGAAGGAAGAGCAAATTATATTTATTTGCTTATTTTTAAAGGACACTAGGAAGCAGACTGCGATCAAGTAAATTATCAGCAGGTATCTCCAAGAGCTCAAATTACGCTGAGCTAAGGGCGGGGATTTCCCAGGTCTCGGAAGAGTTTACTGTATGCACTTCGTGGTTGAAAGGATTAGGGTTCAGTAACTGAGACCAGCTGTTCGCTCACCCGCCCCACCTCTCCTTAGCAGCCAATCAAACGTCGCCGCACTCCGAGCCCAAATTAGGAATTTATTTCCCTTCCTGCTTCTGACGTGGCAGGCTCGCGCGCGTCAGCAATCGCGGCTTACCCGGAGGTGGTTGGTAAGCGCTTTTGAAAAACATGTGACGTACAGGAGAAGCAAAACGGAACTCAGCGGTTGTTAACCCCCCTTTTTTTCTCTCAAATTATGGGAAATATCTGGCTGTGGGGGGGGGGAGATAATCCAAACTGAGATGTAGTTTTCTTTCAATGCAAATTAGATTAAAAAGAATAGATTATATAACGTGGGTCATCTTGACACCTAGATCTTTGGTACAGGGAACTATGCAAGTCTTGCAAAGTGACGAGTTTGGAACCTACTCCATTCGAGTCCCAGTCCCCAAAGAAACCTGGTGACGCAGCTTCTGCTCTTGCCATCCGTGCTCACAGTTGTTATTTGTAATTTGCAAACTACAGAAGGCGAGGGAGTCGATTATTAATTTTGTGTGTTTAAATCAAGCTGCCTGGAGTGTAAAAGTGAGGCTTGATATCTGAATAAAGCAGCGTTTCTCAACCTTAGTAACTTCAAGCTGTGTGGACTTCAACGAATTCTGGGAGTTGAAGTCCACACAGCTTGTAGTTACTAAGGTTGAGAAACACTGGAAGAAAGAAATTTTGCCATATCTGTTGTGGTTCAATCTCTGGAGAGAAATCAAGCTACTGTAGTATGGAGTTGTGATTGAACAGGCAACCTGGTATTTATGAAAACCGTTGTGCTCAGATACATCAGAGCCAGTCTGGTGTAGTGGTTAAGGCATCAGGCTAGAAACTAGGGGAACAGGAGTTCTGAGTTCTAGTCCCACCTTAGGTAGAAGCCAACTGGGTGACCTGGGGCCAGTCACACTCTCTCAGCAAACACTCTCTCACCAAGCAGGCAATGGCAAACCACTTCTGAAAAGCCCTGCCAAGAAAACTGCAGGGACTTGTCCAGGCAGTCACCAGGAGTCGAGACTGGCTCGAAGGCACCAACCAAAAAAAACCATATCAGACCCTTGCCACAAGGCGCTGGATAACTCATATGTAGACCCCTTGAATCAGCCCCATCCTAGCCCAATGCTTGCAGGAAGAGCCAGATCTTCACAGCCTTCAGGAAGGCTAAAAGGGTAGCGGCCCCAGAATCTCAGGTGGGAAACTATTCCAAAGGGCCATTGCCTTGTCCCACCTTATTTTATCTGGCTAGGTTCTTTAAGGTAAAGAAAAATCAGATGGGAAAGTGTCCTGCTGTAGATCATCAGCTTGGTCTTTGTATTCAAGAAGGCTTCACAGACTACATCTGCATTCTTAGAGAATAAAAATGGTGAGCAGCTGCAACGCAGTGTTTTATTTGGAAGTGTGTCCATTTCAGCAGAAGAGAAGAAAATCCAAGTTTGGGAGTAGAGTAGATTCAACAGAGTGGCAGGGAGCATCTGACCAGTTTGTTTTTGGGTAAATTTGATGTTCTGTGATTAGCCAGCCTGCTGTTGCTGCTGTTTTGTGAACACACATATTTCCTACTCTCTCAGGGTTCTGTGAAATCAAAATTATTTGCCAGATACTGAAGATATTTGCAAAAATTTAAAACTGTAATTCTTACTAATTTTTATTTAAAAAACTATAGGTTTTTTCATGAAAAATATTTTATGTTAATATCTAATGGGTTTATATTGTTATTTTTACATGATTCAATAAATATTCTACGAATGTGTCAATTTTAATTTTTAATACGGTAAATTTTTTTTTTTTTAATACGGTAAATATTGATAAACAAGGGGCGTGGTGGCTCAGTGGGTAAGACGCCAGGCTTGTTGATCGGAAGATTGCAAGTTCAGAGGTTCGAATCCCTAGCCCTGCGTGCGGAGTGAGCTCCCGCACTAGCTCCAGCTCTTGCCAACCTAGCAATTCGAAAGCATGCAAATGCAAGTAGATGAATAGGTACCACTTCGGTGGGTAGGTAACAGCGTTCCGCGCATGTCATGCGGCCACATGACCGTGGAAGCGTCTTCGGACAACGCTGGCTCTTCGGCTAACAAACGGAGATGAGCACCGGCCCCTAGAGTCGGACACGACTGCACAAATGTGCGGGGGGAACCTTTACCTTTTTAAATATTGATAAATATAACCCATAGAAACAAAAGCTCTTTTGGGGTCTTCCATAATTTTTAAAAGTGGGAAGGCATCCTGAGAGCAAAAAGTTTAAGAAACACTGCCCTAGGGAATCCTTTTTGTGATATGCCCTCACAAATTCATATGCACCTTGGGTTGCAGTTCAAAGATGCACTCAGTCATAAAGGTAATCAGATAACTTTAGACCAGCCACTATTTCCTTTGAGCAGTGCTTTCCAAACTGCCGCTGTTGGCAACACACCAACGGCGGGGGGGGGGGGCGCACGGCGGCAGCGGCCTCGTGTTTTCCGCTAAAATGCGGAAGTGCTGATGGCGCACCGCTGCCGCCATCGCTGCTGCCACCATGCACACCACCACCGCGTGCCCTCGCACCGCCGCTGTGCACCTCCACTTCCGGGTTGTGTTGTGACACACTAAAGGGTTATAAATCCTTTAAATAAACAATCTGAATTTGCCTTGTAATGGGCCACACTACAGTTTTCATTTTGCCTGGTATTATCTACTCTGACTCCACTGCTTTTCTCCAGTCCTACTGAAATTTGCTTTTTGTTTTGTTTTACTTAAACTAAGGAGTACATCAGGAATCTTCTACTTACACTGAACGATAATGTTATTTCACTAGTTACAATCCCTCCCTTTCCTGCTAGAGCTTACTGACCACTGGTCTTATATAGTGTGGTTTTCCTAGACAGCATAGGCAGTTGCCACAACATTATTAGAATTGTGTCTGTGGGACCAGAGAAGTTTCCATGAAATCCAGAGCATTCATTCATGACCAATACAACTTCAGAAGTCAGTAAGAAGGGATGCAAAACCAGCGCAAGGCAGAGTTAACTGGAGCCCAAAGAGGCTGCCTAATGCAATTTTCGAAACCTGTGATTCAACTTACTGCTTGTGAAATGATGGCAGACATTGTTCTCTAAACCTTTTTAGTTTCCAATTGTCTTTATGAGTGACTAAGGGCCTTTCTAGGGGCGAGGTGGCTCAGCGGGTAAGACGCCAGGCTTGTCGATCGGAAGATTGCAAGTTTGGAGGTTCGAATCCCTAGCCCTGTGTGACGGAGTGAGCTCCCGCACTAGCTCCAGCTCTTGCCAACCTAGCAATTCGAAAGCATGCAAATGCAAGTAGATTAATAGGTACCACTTCGGTGGGTAGGTAACAGCGTTCCACGCGTGTCATGCAGCCACATGACCGTGGAAGCGTCTTCAGACAACGCTGGCTCTTCGGCTAACAAACGGAGATGAGCACTGGCCCCTAGAGTCGGACACGACTGCACAACTGTGCGGGGGGAACCTTAAAGGGCCTTTCCCCACTTCTACCTTCCACCTGTTGTTTGGGCTGTTTTTGAACACAGGTTTATTGCTTTTATAAAACCTGTGTTCAAAAGCACCCCAAACAACATCTGATAGGCAGGGAGGGTTGCACTGTGATGTGGCAGAAAGAGAGTAAACTCCTGCAATTCTGCAAACCTGCCCCCGTGCCTCTCAACTATTGTTTGAACTATCCGCTCTTCAGATTGATCAGTCTTCAAACTGGGGATTAGATCAGAGACCTGGTGGGTAAAAAAAGCTCTTCTCCCACTTCACCCACCACCCCTCTTATTCTGGGCAGCTGATTGGGAGATCTAGTAGGTGAAATGGTTGTGGGTCTAGTCATCTGTCAAAACAATTGGCAAATGGTTTTCCTGCTGCCTGATGATGTGGCAAGCCAGAACAGAAGCAGATGGGATTGGCTTTCAGCTGGCTCACAGACAGGAAGAAAATGTTTTAACTAAGGTTTGGGGAAGAGCCCTAAATGTTATGCAGAGAAATGCCAGGGTTAAACCTGTTTAGAAACTATACATACTAACTGAAAGCTGTACTGAAATATATAGCAGAGACTGGAAAGTCAATTATATTCTTCATGTGCTGCAGGACCATGGCATCTCAGAATGCTGTATGTTCCAATTTGAGCTTGCAATCTCAAAAGCAAGTTTAGGGTTACATCTTGGAGCCCCTTACACAAATTAAGTTCTATGAATCTGTGTACCTAGACCCCAACCGATCCTTCCATTGATTTGTTCTCAGGCTAACTTACAAACAGTAATGTGAATAAAGAACTCATCAGAAGGAAGAAGATTCACTGGCCATCCTTCTTCAGAATTTAATTGCTAAAATGGCAATTGTTTTCCTTGATCAGGTTTGCCAAAGTATGAGGTATAAACAGCTAGTCCTCTGAATTTAATAGCAGTTTAATTTGCAAAGATCAGCAGCTGGATCATTTTCAAAGATGGAAATAAGCATTGTTATCAGTTCTGTAAATCATGGTACTGTTAAAGAAAGAAAAGTAGTTTGCTTAGAAAATGTTGACTCATAGTCTGGAATGATATACTTGCCTGATACCTCTAAGGATACGTCTATACAGTATATATATTTTTTGGAGCAATACAGAAATGGTTTGCTGTTACCCACAAATTCAGTGGGATTTACTAAGCCAGGTCAGCATACATTCAGTGTGCATTTCAGCATGGATGTTTCCATTTTGCATTTCCCAGATAATGGAAATCAATATATATATACACTTCTAATTTTGCAATACAGTGTGCTTCTCAAAAATGTGTACAAGTGTATTTAAAGGAAAAGTGTGCACCAGTATGGCTCTGATTGAAGTGAACTAGTTGCAAAAACTTCACATTTGGGACACAGATGCACACAAACATGTGTATCTTAGGAAAATGTGTTTACAGAATCAGACATGATACATTTTTACCAACTTACCTGTGTTTTTGAACAGACAAGTATTGGTCATCACATTTATTCAGTCTTATTCCAACCTTGTGGGAGCTTGAACATCTTCAACAATACTCTCTTCTTTGCCCTTCACCTAACATGAGCCAAAAATGAGCCTCTCTAGATGCAAACACAAAGTCATGCACACATCTTAGAATTAAATGGGAGGACAACTGAATGATGAATTGTGAGGTTTCTGCAACCTTTAATCATGCAAAATAAAGTTAAGACGACAACAATGCTTCAGCTAAGATTATTACAGTAAACAGTTGGTCTTTTCGGATTATGAACAGCAGATAATAATTTTATTTATTTATTTATTTATTTATTTATTTATTTATTTTTCAAATTTATATGACCGCCCATCTCCCCCAACGGGAGATTTTTCTCAGCACCAGAAGGGATTGGGGGGAAAGCCCTATTAATAAGTTATCATGGGATATTGTGCAAACTTGACTGGCAAATCTCTAAAAGAATCCATTTGTAGAAAACTTGAATATTAAACTAAATCCCATCCACTGCTAGTTATTTGTTTTACTCAGGAAGCAATTCTTAGCAATTCAGACCTATTGAATTTATGTAAATCTAAAGAATTACTGTAAATCCTCACAAGTTTGGCTTTGGCATAAAAGCAGTAAATGACAGGATTTGTGTGGGTGTCCTTCTCCTAAGGCTAAAGAGTTCATAAGAGGAGAAAAATAATTGAGTTACAGAACAGAAGAAAAGTTAGATTTCAGATGGAAGAAAAATCCCTGAGTTAATCATCACTCCACTCCAATGCCTTATAAAGGTTGTATTAGAAATATTTTACATTTTACCTTCAGTCAACATTTACTAGAATCATTTTCTTTTACACTACAGTAGCTAAGACAATATTTTGCACTTGGCCAGCATAGAGGGGATATCATATTCTGCCTCATTTGTCATACATTTTATTCCTGCAGAGGAGCATCAGTACTCTTCCTTACTTCTGGGCTTCTCAATAGTACTTAAAATGTTTAATCTGGAATTTTGGCTAGAATAACCTTCCCATACCTCTCTGCTCCCTCATAAATGGCTACTCCCAATTTAGTTCCTGGGGTGTGATTCTGCTCTTTTCTGGTTTCACACTCAAAAGTCCCATGTGTTTACAAAATGCAACATAAGTACCCAGCAGCATCAATTCTATAGACAAGTGCAGGAGAGCACATAAACTGGTCCATGCATACAGTATATGGTGGCATCATTCCACTTTTTACTATCTCATAAAACGGGGGTGTAGAAAACAAAATCCATCATAGATTTATTTTGAAGCAAGTTTCATCAAATTGGAATCTTTTGCCACATGAACCAGCAAAGGATCCTCTACTAGAAAATATTTCCCTATTCATACAAAAATGTATGTTTAGGGAGTTTTTATATAGAAAAGCATACGTTTAGGTAAAGTTGCATACAAAAGACCCACAAAGTGTATGTATTGGGGAATGTGGTACACAAAAAGTATTTCTTATAGTTTTTAATCTGCAGAACATGTAACTTTGGTGGAAAGGACTAACACTCAAATGTATGTGATACTGACATGAAATGTAAGTAGATTTATTCATAAATTGCGATTCCAAGAAATTTCCCATAATGCTTTAAACATAGCATGACATTCCAGTTTGAAACGAAAGCATTTCATAAGGTGTTTCCTGGGCAAGAGGGGAAAGACAGTCCAACTACAGATTTTAGGGGACTGTGGGCAACTTGCCTTGTGCTGAGCTGAACAGCTCCAACTACTGGCTAGTTGGAGACTACTATCGGCTTTTCAGAAGGGAAAACAAGATACCCAGCAGATGTTTTAGAACAGTCTTGCTATTTTCTTCCCAGCATTTCTAAGCAAACTTTTGGAAGTCCTTTAAGATTTCTGCTGTAGTCCTCCTCCCCTATTTCTCTCATAGGATTATGGTCTCTTTGCCATTCCGAGCTACAGATGAGAATTGACTATACCATGTCTTTTGAAAAGAAATATTACTGAATATAAATGAGGCTATCAGATGTGCTAAAATTAAATCTGCTTGGAGAGTGAAATCAGTCCAAAGCTATTTTCGCATACATCGGCAGTTTGTATATGGTTAATTCAGGAGAATCTTTCCGGTCCTCTTCCAGTTTGGTTTGCTTTTTTATTGCCTTTGGCTATACACTTTCAAACTCAAAATACTTTCATTTAACTGCATTTGAGGAACATGGCTAGTAAAAAATGTATCTCCTTCAATGGTTATGGAACAAATATGGACTTCTAATACTTTAAGGACTTAACAGTTAATTTAAAAGTAAAAGCAATTTCTGCCTGGAAGTATGGGAGGGGTCATGTTTGTTCGGAGCAGGGCCCAGAGAACTGTTAATCCAACCATGCCCACACACGCTCCCTTTAATTCACCTGCCAGCCTGCCTGCCATCTCTTCCAGAATATTTTGTTTTGAAGAGAGGTTGTTTATACAGGGAAAAGGGATAGGTATACAAGCTGTATTTTTCCAGCACCTTGAGTTCACCCAGCATTGCCACAACAGAAAAGAGGCCCCAAATATGTATGTGGGTAATCTGTGTTGATTGATCATAAGTTGAGCCTTGTTGGATCAATCAAAAGGTGACCTAATTCAGCATTCTGTTCCCATAACAGTGAGCCGGGGTTTTATGGAAAGCCCCATGAGGGCATAAGCACATAGTGGTCATCACACATCTTGCGGTAGTGATTTCCACAATACAACTAAGTTTATGCAAAGTATTTTATGTCACAAATTTCTTACCATTCAGTTTCATTGGTTGGTTCTAATATGAGAGAATAGCCTCTTTTTCTACACCATCGAGAATTTTACATAGGCCCAACCTACCTTTGTTCTCAGCTAAATAAAATCAAAATGTAGCCTTCTTCTCACAATGGAGTTGCTCCAGATCTTTGATCATTTCAATTGCTGTTTTCTGAAACTTTCCTACTTCTACAATATCCATCTTTGGTCTGGTGACAAGAACTGTACACAGTATTCCAAGAATCCTGCTTTAGATTTGTCTTCTCCTACTGGCAGGTTTATTTTTAATTCCTTTCCCAAAGGTCTCCAACAGGAAGTTTGCCTTTTCACAAAAGCTACTAACTGGGTCAGCATTTCCATCAAGCTATTCTCATTTTTTTAGATTTCTTTCCTGATACTGTAAATTTATTTATTTATTTATCGTATTTATACCCCACCTATCCCCTCCCTAGACGGAGGGCTCTAGGCGGCTTACAATCATTGCAATTTCATATATTATACAGCATATATTAACAATGTTTAACAGCACGTTAGGGAGGGGGTGAGGGAACTGGCTCTTCTTCCGCAGGTATCGGACTACATGCCCCAGAATCCCTCGCTTCCGAGCCGGCTGCTGACGTCCTGGAAGTTGTCATTCGGGATCTGCCGTCCTCCGCCGCCATCCACGGGATTCACCAGGTCTTCGGTCCGAGGGCGACCCTCCGAAAGGACGCCAGCAAATTTTCCCACGTAAGTGGTACCCATTTATCTACTTGCCTTAGCTTTCGAACTGTTGGGTTGACAGGAGCTGGGGCAAGTGGCGAGAGCTCACCTCGCCACGCGGATTCGAACCGCCGACCTTATGGTCGGCAGTCTAACAGCTCAGCGGTTTAACCCCCCGAGCTACCACGCCCCTTCAAATCATTAGCTTTTCAGATTCCATCAGGATCTAAGTGAAATCTGATTTTTTTAACCAAATTTAGTACTTATACTTGTTCATATTGAACTGTATTGGTTATTTTAATATCTTTCCAATTCATCAAAATCCTTATGGCATTAGTTCTCCCACTAACTCTCATTCTCTATTATCTAATTTTGTTTTAACCATGCTAAATAACACAGAGTCAGTTGTGTTAACCACCTGAGTGCTTACCCCAAGTTCTGATGGTTTAAGAACAAGTTAAAACTGGGTGGGTGACATTTTCATTAAAATAAATCTTTAAGGAAAGTTGCATTAACAGAAGTTTCCATTCCGGTATTTCTTTATGACCTTTTTGTCATGTTGCTGTTTCCAGGCTGGGTCGAGGCAATCTGAGATTAGCTGCAGAAGATACCACTCTAGGAACGTTGAAGGAACAAAGCATTCAAGACTAGAAGGGTTTTTTTTTCACAAACACCCAAGCTCTTAATCTCTCCTCATTCTAACTCTGTGTACCTACACCAAAACATGTTCTGGGAACTTTTTGGGGTTGCTGCGTCCCCATGTCATTGCGTTTCTCACATCCCCAGTCCATGAGTGAGACAGGCTTACTGTATGTTGTCTTTAGCTGTACCAGTGGTAAAATAACGTTTTCGCCTTTATAGTAACATCACCCAAGGGCAGCCTCAAATTGGATAGGTTTTGTCATACATTACCTTGGAGATGCATCATGTGAAACGCAGTGCAAGGATCAGAGGCAGGATAGCAATTGGCAACAGGGATAGCAAATTTTATGCCAGTGTAGGTTTCTGCCATATGAAGGACTGGATAGCTTTTAAATCAGTAGTGTGGAACAACTCTAAGAGTGGAATAACCAAAACCAAAACATGAAACTTCTCCCGGGTTTAGATTAACTTTGCATTTACTTTCACTAAGATTTAGGAATCAAGGGAATCTAGATTATCTTAAAAGACTCTTAGGCATTTGTGTCTCACTATATAGGCAATGTAGAAGTCAGCACATTTTACATGGGTAATGGAGCAGGTATATCTGACTCCATCCTGAACTATTTGTAGCAATATTTTAATAGAATGTGACCTTGTTTATATTCACTGAAAATTACTTTCTCTGTTGAAAGTAGAAATGAACTCTAGGACACTCTGGCCTATGACTAAATTAATGATTAAATAGGCTCCTCCTTGCAACAAAAATAAGATACCCAGTGTAATACCTATGAATAGTACAGAAGACATTTTAATATCTTCCATAGAATCACCTAAACAGAATTAGTGTAATAGAATCCATGTGTTTGAGGTTCAGTAGAACCAAGTTTAAAGACCCATAATATAATAGTAACCCATAATATCGTAGTAAACCAGTAATTTATAATATCCTATTGTTCTGAAAACAGATTTTAGCCACACAAGGCAAATCAAGTATTCAGAAATATATAATTTCTATTCTAATACTGCAAGTAAACACAAAGGAACTGAAAAGGAAGGGAAAAGGGACAGACTGAATATTTGCATGGAAAATATAGCAAGATAATATGAATACAGTACGGTTAAGGTCATTGGTAAAATATTACAGATTGTAAATGTGCTAAGATAATAAAGTCACAAATGTCAACTTGGCAAAACAGGTTTGTAGACTGAACAAGAGTTCTTTAAATATTAACATTGCATGAGAGTTAGTTGTCAGCACCTCCTTGTGGCTGATTAGTGAAGCTTCCTGGAAGCAGGTTTCCACTATACCAAATTAACTGCAGACTCTCTACTTTTACAACTATGAGAGCATGAAAACAATGCAGTGAACTCAGCAATCAGTGCTGACTTGGAGATGGGAGGTGTGATCCAGTACATCAAGAGTTCACCAGGTTGGGGTGGCTGCTATGATAGATTGCAAGACATTAAACTAATATAATACTGTGTTTAGACCTTGCTGTAGGCCATTCATCATGGTATGATAACTTACAATGGTTAATATCACAGTCACATGTAACACTATAGCAACAAACAAATGGCATGATTTATTTGCCAAACCAATTAATTTAATAATGAATTAAAGTGACCCTTGTTCAGGTTTTACCACAGCATCAGTGCTTATAGATCTCTTTAGGATAATGTCTCTTGATTCTTCTCTCATCCCCCATACAGTTTAATACAGGAATCATGACACCAGTCTACTTTAGGGTTGTTCTATGTGCAAACCATGATTTGGGGAAAACAGGATTCCATTTCTTGTTCAACTGTGACATTCAAACACTCCCAATTTAATCCAAAATAAAATATATAGTAAGCTTTTGGAAGCTACATAGGTTCCAAATGTATGGATTTTTCAGGTTTGAAAATACAGAGCCAACATTAAAGAAAGAATAAGGTACATGGACCACCAATTGGTTGTGGTGTTGTTTCCAAGCTGCTATAATTTGAACAGAATCAACTTTTCTCTGAAGCTGTAATGGTATGTGGGAATGACCTTGGGAGACAGGAGGAAGGGCCACAGCCTTGACAATGGTCTGATAAACTAAATATGAGTCCGAAGGAGGGGTGGGTGTGGAGAAAGTGTCTCAGAAGGGACCCTCCCTAGTTTTCAGGAGAGTAAAAGTAAGGGAGGGGAGAGGTACTTTCAGACTTGAAACATTCTGTTACTGTAATCTGTAGCTTGAATCATGTCAACTGGATTTCTATTTTCTCAGTGGAAACGTTTCACTCCTTATCCAAGGAGCTTCATCAGTCTGAGCAAAGTTGGTAAGGGAATCCTACCAACTTTGCTCAGACTGAAGAAGCTCCTTGGATAAGGAGCGAAACGTTTCCACTGAGAAAATAGAAATCCAGTTGACATGATTCAAGCTACAGACAATTCCACCTGGATGACTGAGAACCTTCATAGACATCTGTTACTGTAACCTTACAATAAAGGTAGTGTAGTACTTATGGTTGGTGCTTCTTGTCTGGACTACCTCCAAGGGCTGAATCAATCTTGCAAGTCTCAAATATCAGAGAATTTAAAATAGCTTTATAAATACATATTATAAATAGCTATATAAATACGTATTATACTATATAATATGAATAGGGTTTCACTATGCCATGTGATTTGTTTAACTGATTCTTTGAGATTTCTGATAAGATCCCAGAATAATAAGAATGCCATGGTGGGCAGCAATTTACTGTCATAGATAAGTGAATAAAAAGGGATTGTATTTTCTAAAAATATTTGCAAAAAACCAGAAATTTACCCTAAACCATCATGGCAGCTTTCTCCAATATGGCTGACTTTCAGAGTCTTCTCTGACACATTTCAAAAGTACTAGATTGGGGAAAGGTGACTAAAGTAATTGGTTTAATTATATCAGGCCTCATCTAGTCTTTTGATCACCTTATTACAAAGTTTTTCTTTGGGTGGGAGGAAAAAGATTGGGAAAGGAGTACGGCAGGGTTGTATACTCTCACCCTACCTATTCAACCTGTATGCAGAACACATCATGCGACGTGCTGGGCTTGATGAATCCAAGTCTGGAGTTAAAATCGCTGGAAGAAACATTAACAATCTCAGATATGCAGATGATACCACTTTGATGGCTGAAAGCGAGGAGGAGCTGAGGAGCCTTATGACAAAGTTGAAAGAAGAAAGTGTAAAAGCTGGGTTGCAGTTAAACCTCAAAAAAGCCAAGATTATGGCAACCAGCTTGATTGATAACTGGCAAATAGAGGAAGAAAAAGTGGAGGCAGTGACAGGCTTTGTATTTCTAGGCGCAAAGATTACTGCAGATGCTGACTGCAGCCAGGAAATCAGAAGACGTCTACTTCTTGGGAGGAGAGCAATGGCAAATCTTGATAAAATAGTTAAGAGCAGAGACATCACACTGACGACAAAGGTCCGCATAGTTAAAGCAATGGTATTCCCTGTAGTAACCTATGGCTGCGAGAGCTGGACCATAAGGAAGGCTGAGCAAAGGAAGATAGATGCTTTTGAACTGTGGTGTTGGAGGAAAATTCTGAGAGTGCCTTGGACTGCAAGAAGATCAAACCAGTCCATACTCCAGGAAATAAAGCCAGACTGCTCACATAATGGAATGATATTAAAAGCAATACTGAAGTACTTTGGCCACATAATGAGAAGACAGGATACCCTGGAGAAGAAGCTGATGCTAGGGAAGCTGGAAGGCAAAAGGAAGAGGGGCCGACCAAGGGCAAGATGGATGGATGATATTCTGGAGGTGACAGACTCGACCGTGGGGGAGCTGGGGGTGGCGACAGCCGACAGGAAGCTCTGGCGTGGGCTGGTCCATGAAGTCACGAAGAGTCGGAAGCAACTGAACGAATAAACAAAAAAAAAAAACAACCCTTATATTCTGTGTAAATATCATGCTATGAATATATGACAGTTTTTTAAAGTTACCCTGGAGTGAGTCTCTCTCTCTGAAAACAGAGGGCTGTTTTCTAGCTGTGCTCTGCCAATTTGTTATCTTTAATCCCTGTGGCTTCAATCCACTTTCTTTATGGGTCATAAATATTTGATAGGAGGCAGCTGATCTCTCCTATCTCAAGAGGTGCTTTAGGTTTCCAAGCTTGTCTGCAACAATTAATTACAAGCTGGCAGATGTTGGCTGCCTGCACCATAGTGCCATTCAGAATATGAGCTTAATAAGTAAGTAATTAAAGTGAGATAATGGAAGGAACCGAATGGTGTTATTCCAGTTTTCAGAAAGGGAGGGGCAGAAGTTACTAATAAGAGGCCTTTGAAAGGTTTTAACCTTGAACACTTGATTTAAGACTGGAGTCTCCCTTAGACTCCTTTTTCTACCCCCTCCCTGATTCAATTGCATCTTCAAAGTCCATTGCTTGTCACCTTCTCATAATATTTGCTGATGTGCTTAGACTTTAGGGAAAGGCTAGTGTCTTTCCAATGTGCTAAATCTACTGAATTTGATTAATTGTGGGCTGGATTTTATGACAGAAAAATCTAATCCTAGGGTTCAGATCTGCCTACAGATTTCTTCTTTCCAGAAGATTTCTCTCTAATATGCCAACTTTCCATCTGCAGAGGGATTTGGATTGATAGAGAATGTCAAACAAACTGTTGTGTGCCTGCTAAAGTTCTGTTGCCAGGAAAGGATTTTATCATGTTCTTCTAAAACATTTGAATTGAATCTTGGGGGCCAGGCTGGGGTGATACCACAGAACTGCCTGAGGTTCATGGTCCTGATTTTCATTTAATCTGTCCCATATGGGCCTTTGTCAAATTGGGGATTCAGGATCTTCTATCACCAAATAGTATTTGGCTCTATCCAAATGTTCTCCCAGACTTGAAATACAACTATGCACCTCCAATAGAAGAGAATATATGTAGCTCAGGGATGAACTGTTGAGCCCTTGGTGCTCTCTGAGCTTGGTTGTTTGCTTGCAGACGTTTCATTACCCAACTAGGTAACAACATCAGTGCGACAGATGTTACTCGCACTGATGATGTTACCTAGTTGCATAATGAAACGTCTGCAAGCAAACAACCAAGCTCAGAGAGCACCAAGGACTCCATAGCTATGCACCTCTTGAGTCATAGCTGGTCACCGATACTTATAATGTAGTCTGTATGGCTGCCAAACCTTTGGTTCTCTCTGCCCGTACCCAGGATAGATTTGGAGGTCAAGGTTTTATTTTTACTGTTTTATTATTAAACACATGTAAATCAGGCAAAAAGGAAGGGAAGGAAGGAAAGAAAGAAGTGGCAAAGTCTTCATCCCCAATCAGTAAAACCTTTCACTTAACAGACCAGAAGCAGCTTGGGGTTTAGTCTTGATTTCACCTCTATTAATCTTTATAAAATTCATGGGGAACCAGCTTTAATTAAGAAAGCAAGGGAGCACAATTGTTCTCCTCTTTATCTACTTCTATCCAGTTCTATCAGATGGTCAATCACAATGGAACTGGATCAGGGAACTAAATCAGGGTTAGTGTCACAATAGTGAGAAGGCAGAAATGATTTCCTTTCTTCCTTGGAACGTATTATATACAAACTGAATGAAAGATCCAAACGAGTAAGTCATGGTTTTAAGAACTGTAAAGGAAAAACAAAACAAACAAGAACCAGCTTAGTAAACAGCATTTAGTTTATGAAATCCATTATTTTAGAGTCATGGCAGTGATGGAGAAAATGTTAGTTACAACCTCTGTGGAATGCCAGCACATTGCCTAAATACAGAGGACAGATTTACTTGGGGAAATTGTACCTTAGCAATTCAAGCGAACACATTTTGCAACAGTTGAGGAAATTGCAGCCTGTCTTTACTAGACCCTAATTATAGCTGCTCTCTTTGGCATGGGAGAAGATAAATGCCCTGCCGAGCTCATGAGACAGAAATGTGATTCTGTACCTCATTGAGCATTGTGTCAAGTTTCCTTCCCCACTGAGTTTGTTGCAGTGCATATGGTTCTGCACATGGGAAGCTCTCACCTCATA
This sequence comes from Charina bottae, assembly GCA_023362775.1. Classification (NCBI taxonomy): domain Eukaryota; kingdom Metazoa; phylum Chordata; class Lepidosauria; order Squamata; family Charinaidae; genus Charina; species Charina bottae. Next base: position 72,736,271 of record JALMGJ010000003.1, on the reverse strand, counting down.
AAGTTGACAGTATTTGATATCCTGCAGAAGACATCATTCCAACGAAGCACAAGAAACTAGGAAGTAATTAGATAGCATATTTATGAGAATTCAGGTTTTCAAAGGCAGGGATTCCATGGGTGCCAACGATGGGAACATTTGGCAAAAGCTTCATTAATTAGCTTTGGTCTGTTACCCTTAATATAGGGAGGCCAAACTTCAAGGACTAAGATGAACATCTCTTCTTCCTGAAGGCTGGTATTGGGGAAATGGCCCTTAAGTACAGAGTAAACTAGCAATTGCCTGCTAGTGTTTGGTACTAAAAATTATAGAACAAGTAATACAGTTTTGCTTTGCTGTGACATTTACTTGGCTGCATTCACTGAGAAATGTAGCTTCTTGCTTTTTAGCCACCTAATTTTTAAAACAGTAATAATGATTATCGGCAGGTTTCTACCCTACCAACATAGGCAAACTCGTGAAAATATATCCCCTGAATGCCCAAGAACTAAGTAGAGCAATTTACACAGCTACTTTCATGCGGAAATTAAGATTCAAAATTCTGCACAGGTTCCACTTTCTCCTTCTTACTTACTTTTTTCCCTTTTCTTGCCAACCCGTTTCAAATGTGTGCATTCTGAATTCTGCAAAACCTAAAAGTTACACTGAGAAAAGATTGTCTATATTAAATATATATATATATATATATATATATATATATATATATATATATATATATGCATGCCAAGAACAGACTAGGAAAAAAAATGCCTATCTTCCACCTACACAAATATTTAAAACCCAACCCAACCCACAACCTATAAAACAGAATGTTAAGAATCCAATCTCAAAGAAATCTGTAGTTGATATTGTTTACATCTCTATGTATAATAATATTTCTTAAAAATAGCTAATATTTAATGAAAGAAAAAGTAATGTTGATTATTTGCAATAGAAGTATGCAACTTTTTTCAGATTAAGGCTTTGGCGTGCACACTCTTTGGCAACTGGGTGACCCCCGTTTTCTCTGTTCCCCCTAATTTTAATTTATCATTAAAATATCAGATAAACTTCCTATTTTTTAATGGCTTCCCCCCCACCGCAAAAAAAAAATCCCCAAACAGGTATAGATGACCACAGGTTTGGGTTCTGGAGTCTCAGGCTGTGTACCCTCATTTCCAGCAATGGGTAAAATGACTGGATTAATCTAGGCCACCCTTCGTTGATATGGTTCCCTCTTAAAAGTCCCAGCATCTTAAACCAGCATGGATAATGACCACTGTAGTCTAACACATATCAAGGTCACCAGATTAGAGAGGGCTGATCTAGATCAATATCTGTTTAATGGGGGAACAATCAATTAAATGTGGGCTCTGATGTCATTGTGCAACCAGTCTAAAATGAAAGCGAATGCTGTGTAATTCTCCATTCATCATCCTCGGACATGAGCTGGGTGAAAGAAAGTTTTCATTCTGCCATGAGTGACATTGGCAGGCTTTTTCCTTCTGGATGCTCCCAGGCCAGCTCCAGAATACTTATCATACCATATTGCATGCTAGCGTGCTTACCCATTTTGCAGTTTTCAAAAGTGGCCTCATCTGGAGAGCCAAAGGCAAGGCTCAAAAAGCAACTGCCTTTAAATTGTTTTTTTCTCTTAGGCAGTTGCTAGAAAATTGGATAGGAAGTTCAGCTGCCATCATCCCACACAATGTATAATGTTACAGCAGCAAAAACTGCAGGTATCTTGGGGTGGGCTCAGAAGGCTACATTGGTAGCAGTGAAGGCTTGCTCCCTTAGCCTCTTGATCTACCTATGGCTAGCCCTTCACCCCTTTAAAAAATGAGAGAATCAAAATATTAAGGCAGGATTATTGCATGGGAGAAGTATCATTTTACCTTATTAAGATGAGACAGCAGCTGGGACAAAATGGAAGAAAGAAGAGAGGAAGATTTTGGTGTTAAGTCTTTCTGTGTGTCATCTGCCTCGGGGTTGACCATGTATACTATGGCAAGGCCACTTCCTCATGAATGAGATAGCGTTTTTTAGTCATCAGTCATTGTTATGTCAATGATTGCAAAAGAAAAAAAAACCTTTCTGCAAGATTGCTGTAAGAAGTTATAAGAGAAGAGTTACATTTTTTAAAAAAAAATGTAAACAAAATGCATTAAAAATACTTTCTGAGTGGGTGTGGAGAAAACATAGTGCAAATCTGCATTCAGAAGCTTTCCAAATGATTTTGACCATGGCAGTGTGTTAATAAAACATGAAGGTAAGCAAATAAAGAATTTTACAAACAATGCACACATGAATGCATATGCCTTTTGTGTGCCTGTTAGGGGCTTTTAAAGATTAAAGTGGCTTTATAAATATATAGATCAAGTGTTCATGTCTTACCTTTTTTATTTAACTTGCTTTACACCATTTTGGTGTTGTTTATGTGAAGGTGTTATATAAACACTATATGAAATAAATAAAAGAATGTACCATTACTGCCATTTGTTTTGTGTTACTGTTGCTGGATGCCATTGTTAGTCCAGGAATCAGTTTGTTTGTTTGTTTGTTTGTTTGTTCATTCATTCATTCATTCATTCATTCATTCAATTTATTCCCCAGTTCAGGTCAGCTGTGTATTACAAGTATTAGTCATGTACGTTCAACATACTTCCTACTCTCCAAAGCCTCCCCAAAAATATTTAGAAAAAGGAACGAACACCTCTGACATAAGAATGCTGTTCCATTTCTCTCAACATGCCAACACTCTGATCTTAACCGTTCCAAGGTCTCTTTATTCTTACAGGGAAAGTCAACAAGAAGTTTATGTTTTCATTTAGTAACTATAGTGGCATCACTTTAAGAGATGAACAGCAGTGGAAGGTGATAGCAGGCCTACCCTCTTCTTGATTAACTTTTCACCAGGGCTGTTACTTTTAAAATTAATTAAATCAAGGATTGAGACTGTCTTTTGCACATACACAGACCTTTCTGTTCCTTCAGCAACACACCCATTCACTGACCCCTCTCAGAAAGATTATTGGTTGTAAACACATCAATTCATGCAGACAAAGCAAGCATTTATTGCATCTAGTTCAGCCCTTTGGCCTCGGTTCATCGCAAGAAAGTCGAAGGCTTTGATTCCTATGATGCACCAAGCTCGAGTATTTTCAAGAACCACCCCCTCCCACACACATCCATTTGTTCTATTCAGTTAATAAGTTGCTGCCTCCCCGGCTGATAATAAAAACGGGCTCTGCAGTCTTTTCTTAGGGTTCATTGATCCTGCTGCCACTGGAGATAGACAATAATTTTAAAAAGAATTAAAAGGAGTATGAGAAGAAGCATCAGTTCTGTTCCTCTGATATTTCTGGTCAGAGAGGTTTGCAAGGGGAGAATTGTGAAACCTGAAAAATATGTTTATCAGAGCAAACAGTGGAATGAGCGTACATACTTCAAATAATGATACTTCATATACTGTCTTCTTAATGACTTTACGGTTAATGGCAAAGCAGTCTGCCAGCTCTGCCTGGATAAATTATTCTGAGATTAAAAAAAGATGATGTCTGAGGTGTACTTTGGAACATGGAGGTCCCAATTCAGAATAAGGTCCAGACTTATTTGTCTCATGACATCAGCTATGTTGATATACTGCTAATTTTGCGGCAGTGTTTCTGAAATCACCGCAAAGCTAGACCTTTCACCTGAAACACTGCAATTCTGCAGAAATTATGGGTATTCCATCCTCCCACCGGTGGGAAATCACTGGCTTTTTGACTCCCATCACCCCTTTAGAGACTCAGTGACCATAAGGTTGTTCTCAGCCTTTCAGTGTTGACAGAAGTAAAGATTATGAAGTCAATTGTGTTCAGCTTCAAACCGTTTTGAGGATTAGAGAGTAGAAATTATGACAGTGTGGCAGTACCCAAAGAAAATAAAAGTTCAGTTCTCTTCAGGAATTTCAGCAGGGGTCAGCTATTCTAAGGGGGGATTGTTGAAGGGTTTTTTGCATGTAACTTCCATTTTCTTGACCCGTAGGGGAAAATGTACAGTTTTGGTGGGAAAAGAATACAGTCTATGGACTAAATATTTATCTAAAAGGTTTTGGACCAACCTGATTGAAATATTACTTTTTTCTATATGACCATGAAGTCTTTAAAGTGGCCCAACTCCAGCTCCCAATTCCACCAGAGAAGTGAACAGCTGTAGGAGAGAAATTTGATATTGATTTCTCCTTTGTCATTTTGCAGGCTATTTGCTTCAGCTGACACACACACACACACACACACACACACATATTAACGTAATTAAAAATAAATTGCTAGGACATTGTAAGAAAAGAATAATTACATTAAGCTATAGATGAGCAGGTTTCTGGGTTGCAGGAAGTACTTTAATTTTTCCTAAAACTTCACAACCCCCAGCTAGAGCCTGATGCAAACAACACATACTTAAAGAGTTTGGAATAATCCATTTGTTATAAGTACTGGAACAGTTAAAGAGTTCACAGTTCAAATATTCTCCCTTAGTGACTCTCAGATTATTTTCATTTCCTTAACATGTTAAATTACTGAGGAAAAGTAATTTCCAGTAATTGTGCTGCTGTTTTGGAGAATCCAATGTTGCTGTTGTAGTGGTTGATCTGCTGCAAAGCACCCAGTAGATCTATCCATAGATCCATTTTGTTTTCCCTTCTGCCCATCACATGCCCTTAGGCAAAAAAAAAAACCCTGCTTCAACTGTTGTAGAACATATAAAGCATCAGTAGGTGGCACCATTGTGTTATAAGAAAAACAGCAGGGTTTTTTTTTCTGTTTTTCTACAATAATTTTCTCTTCTTGGCAACTTTATCTCAACTCCCTTCATTTTCATCTTTTGTAGTCTTACTTCATGGGATAGGACAACTTTGTACTTGGATGATAGTTTGCTAACACTGGAGAAAGAGTACACAGTGTTTTTCAGGCCAGAGTTTATTTGGGATCTTTAAGTGGCATACCAGGGCTGCAATCCAAATAGTAGATAGGATCTGAAGAAAGCAGTGGGAGTGCCCCCTTGTTTGAGGATTAAATTTGATTAACCTCCATGTCTAGCAAAAAGATCACAGAGGTCGGAAGGAAGTTCTTCAGGTTCACAATTCCCAAACGGGCCTAAGTTATTCTACATAAAGCTTCAGGAAGACGCTGCTCAGGGGCAATCCTGTCCACCTCCTTCATTGTCTCCATATTCCAGATGCAGACTAAATGCATAGAGAAACTGCCTGCCAAATTGCTGGGGAACTCCCCAAGTGCCTTTTAGAAAGACAGATGAATCATACTCCCGGGCTCCTTCCATGTTATGAGGAACAACTTCATCCCTTTGCACCTCTCCATCCCTTCCCATCACCCAGCATGGAATTAGTCCCTTCCTTAAGATTATTGCTGAACAATACCGTAGTGGATATTTCCATTCCACTGCATCTTGCTTAATATTCATGCATGCAGATAATTCATTATATGTTGCAATCATCTTTATTTTGCAAAATGTTCCTTCTTTTGGTGTGTCAAAGTAATCCAAGTGGTCAGAAGGAATTGAATAGGCAGATTGTTTTTCAACTTGGATAAAAGACAAAGTAATTGGTAACTAACCCCATCATTCTGTACCTTGCTTACTGAGATTTGCTTCAAAGGAATTCAGATATGCTGCTCTCTGCTATCTGAAATTCATGCTGTGCATTTTTCTTTGGACATTGTTCACATGCCTTGGCTCAGCCTTTCCAGTTTCGTTCTAGAAAAGGTAGCCAAGCTACAAGGCTTGTGAAATTCCTAGGTACAAAAGGTGTGTCATTTTTTATGCTACTCTAGTGGGGACATTAAGGAAACTGCTGTGCTTCCTCCAGTAATTTAATTAGAGGGAAATCCCCAGGGAGGTTCCAGGTTCTGCCTGTGATTGCAAGTCTGCATCTGCCAGTAAATCCATATGGAGAAATTCATACTGATTACTGATCTAAAGCCCCAGTGAAAAAATAGACCATTTGTGAAGTATGGCTGCCTTTCTGACAAGTTAAGAACAACAATGCACAGGTCTGCTGTTTGTGTGACATATTTCCATAAGACTATTCTTCATTCTGATGTCTGGGAGTCCATATCTATGCATGTCCGTTTGCACATGCACATGCAAACACAGCACCAAACCCAGTCAGAACTAGAGGCCAGAGGGCCATTTAGCCTGAGCATCATGTTCAAAGGAAGCTCAATTTTAGATCACCGTATATTTAAATGTTCGAATAATGGGGGGAGGGGGTTCTGTTTGATTATTTGGCCATGTCTTAATTTCATGTATTATCATATTTCATTTTTATTATAGTTAGGAGACCCAAAAGCTGGAAGTGGTTTGGGCCTCTTAAGTCTGAAAGGGCCTGCACAGAACATCTAGCAATAGAATTGCAAGAGTTCACTTAAGTTTTCACACATTCAAACAGAGCGGGTCCAATTTCAATCAACCGTCCTTTCTGCAGTCAAGGATGTCCCAACCCCTGAGGAGAACCTAGTGACTACATTGAAAAGGAAAATGTAGAAAAAATTGAGTGTGTGTATACATAATTATATGCTTAATTATTTTTCATTCTGCAGAGTTCCAACATCAGCAAAAAAAAAAAAGTTAGAATATGAATATCAAATGTCATAGTCTATAATTCCGTTCTCAAATATGCTGGCTAAGGATGGGATGCTAAATAATCAAGATTAGTAATTCCTGAAGCCCATTCAGCAGTCTGTTAGAACTACTGAAATGGAGCAGAGCTGCTGAGTTCATGTACAGAAAAAGAATATTGTTTAAAAACAGAGCCCATGAGCATATTAGAGAGATCCAGGTTAGTCTTACACCTTTAGCCCACCTTAGCATAAAGAAACACGCACTTAGACATGGCAGGTATGAAAAGTAAGTACAAAAGTGTCCTTACGTTTATTCATTGCAGGTACAGCATTTTTGGTAGATAAATGATGTTCCATTTCTTCTTTGTTTCCCTAAACTTAATACCTCTTGCCCTGCTTGCTGCAAGAGATGCATATAGAAAGGGGGAAAAATCTCCTAGGCCCATCCATGGCCTAGAATGGAGCAGCACGCAGCCATGTGCTTGCTCCCAGTCCAAGGACAGAGAGAGAGAGAGAAAGAGGAAGTGGGAGTGGCCACAAACAGCTTCCTCAAAAGCATGCTTGCATCCTAGAGCAGCCATCCATATGCTGATGAGGCATGCTGGATTTGCCAGAATCTCCAACATTTCCAAGGACAGGTTGTCTGAATTTTCTCTTGAAGTACAGTGGATGATTCTGCTTGAGGAGTTTGAAATTATTTATAGACCACTATAAAATATAAAGTTCAGATCTAAGATGGCGAAGTGATGGGCATTCTAACAAAGAAACTTATGTTTCTCTGTGAATGCAAATAATTGCCACATTGTACATTCACACTTCCCGTCATAAAATTGCTCTATTCCAGCCATGCTTATTTCACAGAGCCTCCCTTTGTTCTTTAGTATCTGTATGTAAAACAGTGTTGCATACAATTGTGTGTTTCTTTACAAACCATTTACAGTATTGCATGAACTAGTTAAATCTTTCAACAACGTTAGTGTTGTCTGATAACTCATCCCTTTCCTTATATTCATGTCTATAAATAGGCCTTTCTTCGCTTGTGCTTAATCGTGACAGAAATATGTCCCAGCAATCCTTTTTTTTCCTACAATGTCCTCATAAACTGCTCTCATCTCATCCCCAACCCATAAAGAGGTAGCTTAAAATATTCTTAGTTCTTCTGGTATTAAAGTTGGGTTGTCCACCATAAGCAAGCAACAAACCACTGCAGTTTTGCCATGGGTACAGTCTGGTGTGCTCTTCCAACTATTTGATTGGCATTGTAGACAGGGAACCCTTGGGGAGAGCAGGTGAGATCAGCTCAGCATCTAATGTCTCTTTATGCGGGGTGGGCATGCCCCTTCCCCTTTTTACTAGTGCCATTCTGGATAGCAGAAGTTGGGCAGCCTTTGCCACCTTGCATACCATCTGTAGGATGGGGGCAGGTTGTCCAGTGAAAAAACCCTAATAGATAAATTCCCTGGGAATCCAGATAATTTTTACGTGAACCATCTTCAGGATCTAAAACCATACGTTACATGTACAGTAGCCAAATTTTGTGTTGCCACAATGAAAATAAGACAAAACCAGCTAAAGAAGTAATTACCCTTGTTTTAAATATTACTTTTAAATTGAAATATCTTAATTAATAAATTGTTAGGGGATATATATTTTTTATTTTATACTTATTAATGTTCTAGACTCGCACTACCAGGGTAACAAATGTATTAACATAGTAATAGAGGAGTGAATGCTATATTATTATATGATCTATTTTATTAGTTGATAGTATATTATTGTATCTCTTTGTTTCACTCTGTTTTTGTCCTTTTAAATTTTGCTGGTCATTGACTGAATAAATTTGATTGATTGATTGATTGATTGATTGATTGTCCAGTGGGGAAAAAAAGAGACTCCTGCTTTTTGGGGTAGCCTTTGCCACCCTGTGAATTATCAATAAACACCAACATCCGATCCTCATGATAGGAAATGGATTTGCTAATTTACCAGGCAGCCTCCACTACCTTACAAGTCATTTGCAGTTGGGGAAGACTGTACAGTGAAGCAGAAGAAACTCCTGCTTTACTGGGCAGCCTCCACCACCCTGTGGATCAGCTTCAACCCCAGGACCTTATCTGCAAGGTGAGGTAGGGCTGCCTAGTAAAGCATCAGAGCTCTCCTGCTTACTAGACAGTCACCATCCAGCCTGTGCATCAGCTATCTTGGCAGGGATGAAACTAGGGTCTGTGTCACCCAGGGCAAACATGGATTCCGCGCCCCCCCCATGGGTTATTTTGTCATTTTGGTGCCCCCCCCCAGCATGGCACCTGGGGCACATGCCCCACTTGCCCCCCCATAGTTGCGGCCCTGTATCTTGCTACCAGGTTTTAACAGATGGTTATCCACAGGGTCTAGCCATCTTTCAAAACCCTCCACCAATCACAGTAGTGTTGTGCTTGGCAGATGGTCTACTATAGAGCTTTCCAAACTTTTCATGTTGGTGACACACACCAATGCCGGCGGGGGCACTGATTGGTGGGGGTGCCGCTTCTTCTGGTTCCCCCCATCAGCGCTTTCTGGTTTGCGCGCAACACACCAGGACACCGCAGGCGACACAGTAGTGTGTCGTGACACACACTTTGGAAAGCTATGGTCTACTACCAGGGATGACATTGAGACAGGGCAGCAACACCAAAGGGTTTAACCTACAACTTGGCTTAACCGTTGTGTGCTGTTGTGAGATAATGCTGGCTTATAGGGAAAAAGAGGCGCAGAGTAACAGACAGACACAGAGTGCAGCTTTTCTGGCTAAAAGCTTTACTTGGAATAAAAGCAATAAGTGGATATACGGTTATAGTATTGCAAAAGTAAAAACAAAACTTACAAGCAGTGTTTCCACTGACAGACATGAAGGAGCATATGCCATGGCCTACACACACAGCCATGCATAGCTATGTACTTCCCAGTCTTCATGGAGTAGAACACACACACGAACATGGCTAAAAGACGGACAGACGTCAAGAAGCATAGACCCATAGTTCACAGCTGAGATATACACTTGTTCCAGCTTTCTGATGGGAGGAACCTTAGGTCAGGAAGTCACAAAGCATTAAAGCATTAAGCATTGCACATAGTATAAACTGCCATGAGGTGGAAGTGCTGCTTCTCGCAAGCATGTCTCCCCCTCCCAGTTGTTAGGGCATGTTCCCATGAGACGGTTTGAGACTGAGACATAAACATTGCATCACATGGTGCCTTGGCTGGCCACCTGCGCCTTCCTTATCTATGTAAAATGTTTTGGGAAAGCAACAGAAGAATAGAAAACAATTTGCTCTCACATGAGAACTCTGACAGCTGCATCAGAATTCCTCCATCTGGCAGCAAGACAACACAGAAGCTTTAGAGGCAGGAGAGAGACTAGTTGAGGGTAGCAAATTCATGCTGCTATAGTTTTCTAATTTGAGCTCTTTAACTCACCAGTGGGGAAAAGCCCATTTGAGACTTATGCACGAGGATTACATTTTCTAGCCTAATAATAGCAAAAACAAAAAAAAAGCAAACCCTATCAGTGTTGATTATTTGCCACCTGCAGATCACAGAACTTATCTATTAACTGAGTGTGTGTATATGCAGACATATGTACTACACATCCATACGCGCGTATATATATATACACACTGTATAGATATATAGAAGATAGGTGGTTTGAGAGAGGGGTCAAGGAATCCATTTATGCCAACTTGGAAAATCCTTCCTTGAATAGAGGTGGGGGCCTCAGGCACAACCTTTCCCCTATCTTCCTTCCTGCTTTGTCTTCTGTGCCTAGGAAGATTAAGACCATTTCGCAAGCTCAACAGCAGCAGGGTAATCTTAACGATCCTCCTTTAGATGACAAAGGGACTTAGAAATAAACATCTAAAAAAAAAAAAACCATGACCTAGCCCCAGGTGCAAGGTCACACAGCCACCCTAGAAACATATTTAAGGATTCCCTTACTAACTTTACTCAGACTGAAGAAACTCCTTGGATAAGGAGTGAAACGTTTCTACTGAGAAAATAGAAATCCAGTTGACATGATTCAAGCCACAGACTGTTCCACCTGGATGACTGAGAACCTTCATCGACATACTGTATAGATATATATATATATACACACACAAACACACAAGCACTGAATTCACCATAAGTCAACATTTTTTACGATTTGGATATGATGAACAGCTCATACAAATCTGCCAGGTGATAGATAGCACAATAATCCAGAAAAGATTTAAAAATTGTGTTTTGTTGGGTCAAGGACAAGGCCAGGGCCAGCAAACCCAAAGCTCTCTTAAAGTATTGTTCATATCTAGTAAGAATAGAAACTGATTACGGCTTCTGCATTTGTCCCAGGTTTCTACTTTTCCTCAATTTGTAGCCCCTATTTTTCCACTGGAGGAGGAAATGGAAAACCACTCTAGTATCCTTGCCAAGAAAACCCCATGGACAGTATCAAAAGGCTAAAAGATACGACGCCGGAAGATGAGCCCCTCAGGTTCGAAGGTGTCCAATATGCTACTGGGGAAGAGCGGAGGGCAATTCCGAGTAGCTCCAGAAAGAGTGAAACGGCTGGGCCAAAGCCAAAAGGACGCTCAGTTGTGGATGTGTCTGGAAGTGGAAGGAAAGTCCGATGCTGTAAAGAACAATATTGCATAGGAACCTGGAATGTAAGATCTATGAATCAAGGTAAGCTGGATGTGGTCAAACATGAGATGACAAGATTGAACATCGACATCTTGGGAATCAGCGAACTAAAATGGACAGGAATGGGCGAATTTAATTCAGGTGACCATTATATATAGTACTGTGGGCAAGAATCCCTTAGAACAGGGGTGGGGAACCTTTTTTCTGCCAAGGGCCATTTGGATATTAATAACCGGGGGTTGGGGGGCGGGGTTTCTGGGATTTCCGTGGACCGGGGGCCGGACTTTGCAGGTGGGAGCCAATCACAAGCACTGGGGGGCAGGGTTTGCGGGCGGGAGCCAATCACGTGGAAGGGGTGGGGTTTGCAGGCAGGAGCCCCGCAGGCCTTAGGCGGGAGACCCGTGGGCCTTATACGGCCCACGGGCCTGACGTTGCACACCCCTGCCTTAGAAGAAATGGAGTAGCCCTCATAGTCAATAAAAGAGTGGGAAAGGCAGTACTGGGGTACAACCTCAAAAATGACAGAATGATCTCAGTTCGAATCCAAGGCAAACCATTCAACATCACAGTAATCCAAGTCTATGCCCCAACCACTGATGCTGAAGAAGCTGAAGTCGACCGGTTCTATGAAAACCTACAACACCTTCTAGAACTAACACCAAAAAAAGATGTCCTTTTCATCATAGGGGACTGGAATGCTAAAGTAGGAAGTCAAGAAATAACCGGAATAACAGGCAAGTTCGGCCTTGGAGTACAAAATGAAGCAGGGCAAAGGCTAATAGAGTTTTGTCAAGAGAACACGCTGGTCATAGCAAACACTCTTTTTCAACAACACAAGACATGACTCTACACATGGACATCACCAGATGGTCAATACCGAAATCAGATTGATTATACGTATACTTTGCAGTCAAAGATGGAGAAGCTCTATACAATCAGCAAAAACAAGACCTGGAGCTGACTGTGGCTCAGATCATGAGCTTCTTATTGCAAAATTTAGGCTTAAATTGAAGAACATAGGGAAAACCACTAGACCACTCAGGTATGACCTAAATCATATCCCTTATGAATATACAGTGGAGGTGAGGAATAGATTTAAAGAATTAGATCTGGTAGACAGAGTGCCTGAAGAACTATGGATGGAGGTTTGTAACATTCTACAGGAGGCAGCAACTAAAACCATCCCAAAGAAAAAGAAATGCAAGAAAGCAAAGTGGCTGTCTGATGAGGCTTTATAAATTGCTGGGGAAAGAAGGAAAGTGTAATGACTGCAGAACCTCTGCAGCAACAAACGAGTCTCACAAGGAAATTCTTGGAAAACTAATTTACTGCTAAGTTACTGCATACAGAAGAAAGTTGCATCTGAAGAAAGGGCGGACTTTCTCCTTTGATAATACCCCCCACATCCCCTCCCCCCTTTCAGGCCATCCTCAGATCTTCTCCAGTTTTGTTTCTTCACACACTCCTGTGACCTTGCTCCACCGGCTGGCAGACACTTCATGTATGCTCACTGTTACAATGCTTCGGAACATTGGAACAGGGATCATGACAGAAAGCAAAAGGCAAGGGAGAAAGAGAAAGATATAACCAACTGAATGCAGATTTCCAGAGAATAGCAAGGAGAGATAAGAAGGCCTTCTTAAATGAACAATGCAAAGAAATCGAAAACAATAGAATGGGGAAGACTAGAGATCTCTTCAAGAAAATTGGAGATATCAAGGGAAAGTTTTGTGCAAAGATGGGCATGATAAAGGACAAAAAAGGCAGGGACCTAACAGAAGCAGAAGAGATTAGGAAGAGGTGGCAAGAATACACAGAAGAAATATACAAGAAACATCTTAATGTCCCCAATAAATACAATGGTGTGGTCACTGACCTTGAGCCGGACATCCTAGACAGTGAAGTCAAGTGGGCCTTAGGAAGCATTACAAACAACAAACCTAGTGGAGAAGACAGTATCCCAGCTGAGCTATTTAAAATGCTAAAAGATGATGCTGTTAAAGTGCTGCACTCAATATGCCAACAAATTTGGAAAACTCAACAGTGGCCACAGGATTGGAAAAGGTCAGTTTACGTTCCAATTCCAAAGAAGGGCAATGCGAAAGAACGTTCAAACTACCATACAATTGCGCTCATTTCACATGCTAGCAAGGTTATGCTCAAAATCCTACAAGCTAGGCTTCAGCAGTATGTGAACCAAGAACTACCAGAAGTGCAAGCTGGGTTTCAAAGAGGCAGAGGAACTAGAGATCAGATTGCCAACATTCGCTGGATCATGAAAAAAGCAAGAGAATTCCAGAAAAACATCTACTTCTGCTTCATTGACTACGCTAAAGCCTTTGATTGTGTGGATCACAACAAACTGTGGCAAATTCTTAAAGAGATGGGAGTACCAGACCACCCTACCTGTCTCCTGAGAAACCTGTATGCGGGTCAAGAAGCAACAGTTAGAACCGGACATGGAACAACCGATTGGTTCAAAATTGGGAAAGGAATACGACAAGGCTGTATATTATCACCCTGCTTATTTAACTTATATGCAGAGTACATCATGAGAAACGCTGGGCTGGAAGAATCACAAGCCGGAGTTAAGATTGCCAGGAGAAATATCAACAACCTCAGATACGCAGACGATACCATCCTAATGGCAGAAAGTGAAGAGGAACTAAAGAGCCTCTTGATGAGGGTGAAAGAGGAGAGTGCAAAAGCTGGCTTGAAACTCAACATTAAAAAAACTCAGATCATGGCATCTGGTCCCATCACTTCCTGGCAAATAGAAGGGGAAGAAATGGAAGACAAAGGTCGTATAATTAAAGCTATGGTTTTCCCAGTAGTAATGTATGGCTGTGAGAGTTGGACCATAAGGAAGGCTGAGCGCCAAAGAATTGATGCTTTCGAACTGTGGTGCTGGAGAAGACTCTTAAGAGTCCCTTGGACTGCAAGGAGGTCAAATCAGTCAATCCTAAAGGAAATCAACCCTGACTGCTCATTGGAAGGACAGATACTAAAGCTGAAGCTCAAATACTTTGGCCACCTAATGCGAAGAGAGGACTCACTGGAAAAGACCCTGATGCTGGGAAAGACTGAAGGCAAAAGGAGAAGGGGACAGCAGAGGATGAGATGGTTAGATAGCATCACCGATGTGATGAACATGAATTTGAGTAAACTCCGGGAGGCAGTGGAGGACAGGAAGGCCTGGTGTGCTATGGTCCATGAGGTCACGAAGAGTTGGACACGACTAAATGACTGAACAACAACAACAATTTTTCCAGTACAGTACTGAGATTCAGGTATATTCATTCTTCAGTTCCCCTGATCTTTGTTTTTTTTTTGGGGGGGGGATCTTGTATAAAGTCAGCTAATATGGTTTATGCTAGTGCCTCCCATGAAGTTGCTGTTCTCATTGTGACTGTCATTTTATTGCTACATTAATGACAAAAGGACAGCCAGGAAATGCTGTTGCAACATCACACTTGATTGATGTTATGCTGGTATATATATAACACAGAGGTGAACACAAAGATCTGCTTCTTTGCAAATAGAACTGGACATCATCTGCACTCAGCATGGGTCGAGCATTTATTTGGACAGGTAACCTTTGATTCAATAGCATGTCTGTATGTTGGATGTTGATGCTGTGTTGCTTTACAAAATTTCATTCACTTATTTATGCTCCTCTGCAACTATGCAATATACTTTTTCTGTATGAAATTAATAGGAAGATACATTAATTTACTCTAAATAATAATTTCTACCATAAAGGCCACTATTAACAGGTTTGTGCTTTCAAGTGTTTCTATCAATGGAATAGTAGAAAAAGTACAGTGCTGGGCTGGGGTTCACCATTAGCAATGGTAATGGCACAGCTTGCTTTCTTGCTTTACTCTAGGCAGGTCAATCTATGCAACCCTCTCTTGGAGGGTTCTAATGATGAAGCATCCAAGATTCCATAGATCTTAAAAATATAGGCAAAAAGATATTTGTGCTACTCTTTCACCTTCCTGGCCCAGGAGCCAAAGGATTGTACCATAGGATCTTTGGTACAATCAGTGTACTTTGGGATGTCTATAAATCAATATGAGAGATTGTAGGGAGGCTGGGAAAGGAATGGAAGAAAATAAAGACATCAAGAGATAGCAGGTGAGTCAGTTGACAGCTTATCTTGTAAACAGCAACTTAGCCCAGATGGAGAAGAATCTGGGAAGAAGCATTCAAAGAGATTCTGCTTTAATTAACTCTCTAATAGAGTCTACTGTTGTAGAGATGGGCGGTGATAAATTCGAATAATAAATAAATAAATAATAAATTAACTCACTATAAACAAGGCTGGGAAATTCCTGTAAGAGTTTCCAAAATTCTGTATTTATCTCAGACTAGCATTAAAGTTATCATAGTGAAATCTGTGTAGTTCCTTCTTCCTTGATCTTGCCCTTGATCAAGACCTCTATGGGACTTGACAATCCGGTTCTCATCCAGGCTTGGCATGGGTGGCATCAAGGAGTTTAGGTTTTAAGTAGCTGTGGTGTGGATTGGTTATAGCCTTTACTCTATATGGGAGATTCTAAGGTAGGCAAGACAGATGAGAGGATCTGAACTGACATGCAGAGGCTAAGAATGCACTAAGAATGACATATTCCACTTACACGTCCATATAATTTCTCTCCTGACATACTCAACTCTCACTTCCTATGCAGGTAGAAGCATTTTGTATGCACAGATATTTTCATTTCTTTCAACAAACATTCCATATAAGAGACAACATATTACCCACTATGGTTGAACTAGCAGTTGCACATCTTAAAATGAATCCATTCATTTCCCCATCTTTGGTAAACATTTCTCTATGGCACACAAATTCGTTTACTTGCTCTAAATTTTTGATATGAATAGATTGCAAAAGTTAATCCATTTTTCCTGTGAACTTTGGTCATCAATATATTAAATTTCAGATTCTTATGCCTCGTTGCATCAAACAAGCTATCTTACATCTGCCACAAATCATTCAGGTTTTCAGTCACAGCATTGTCTGCATATAAAAGGAGACATACATTTCCATCCCAGGCTAACATCCCTCCAGTGATTCCTTAGACATAAATATATCAAAGAACCCAAAAGATATCATACATTCTTGTCTTACTATTTTTTCATTGTTTTTATAGTAATTGTACTAAACATTACAATTAAAAAGATAAAAACTAATACTAACTAAAAAAAGAATAAAAAGAAAAAATAGAAAGTGCAGAAAAGAATACAAATAGAAATAGAAAAGAAAGAAAAAATAAGGATATAATAAAGAAAAAGGAAAGAAATATATAAAGAAATGACTTCCCCCTTCATCACAATAAGTATAAACAATTTTAGTAACTTACCACCTTCTCTTAAAATACAACAAATGGTCTCTTGTTCCTGTATCCCACCTCTTATCTATAAACAAATCCCTAAAGCCTCCTTGTTCAGTCCTGATCAGCAAAAGTTCATTAAGGGTTACCAGAGATAACAACATATCTATTTTAACCTTGATCAAATAAACCAACTTTTACTTTTAACAGTCTTGACCTTTAATCCCTTCAAATAGTGTCCTAGAACTTGATTTCATTTTTTCTTTGTCCTTTCTCACAAAATTCTTCAAAGCTTTAATAAGTCCCTTTTGTAAATCCAGTGTAGGAAAGTTATCCAGGTCACTCTTTTGGTTTGTTATTTGTATATCCCTTTTAATTATTAAGACATCAGCTGGTTTCATTTGTATATTCAGTGTAACAAATCATTCAGGTTTTGTTCTTTTTTTCTCTTTTTCCGTATCATTCTTGCAGCCTGTTATTTTAAAATCCACTTTCAGATCAGTCTCAGTCTTGTCCGGTATAACTTGTTCCTCTTCCTCTTCCATAACTTCTTTTCAACCCAGTATCTATAATGGCAGACACTCTTAAAATTAACTTCTGGGTCTGTTGTTCACAAATATCCTTTAATACGTCCAATATTAAATACTCCAAATACTAATACTCCATTCTATATTAGTAAGTCAAATTTAAATATTCTTCCTTCGAATATACATTAAATATTCTTCTTTAATTGTAATCTTTAGTTCCTTCTGGCTCCCTCTAGTATACAACCTTCAAAGTCCCATCCCATCTCATGATGTTTTTTTTAAAGAATTTAAAACAAAAGCATTTTCCCACAAGAAGGATGGATGGATGGATGGATGGATGGATGGATGGATGGATGGATGGATGGATATATATATATACATACATACATACATACATACATACATACATACACATACACACACACACACACACACACATACATACATACATACTGTATGTATGTGTGTGTATATATATATATATACATACATACATACATATACACACACACATACATACACATAGATACATACACATAGATACATACATATACATATACATACACATAGATACATACATATACATATACATATACATACACACACACATACATACACACACACATTCATACATACATACACACACACATATATACTGTATATATAGACACATACACACACACACACACACACACACACACACATTATGCAATATAGCCTTCTACCCTCATTTTTTGTGGAAATCTTTATATGCTTTTTTATTAATTCATTTTCATTTCACATTACACCAAGCACTCCTTTCCCTTTCTCTTAGTTTCACCAATTTTTCTTGCTTTCACTTCATTCATTAATTCATCTCCTTTATCATTTGCTCATCATACATTTCAATTCACAATTGCCCCTATGCCAAGGCTATCACTGGATGGGTCCATAAGTATCAACCTCTGCTGCCCAACTGACTAAGGTGTTCACATAATGCAGTAACAGAAGGAAAGAGTAAACTAAGTTTTAAACTAAGTTTTATGACTATGCTTTAGTCATACCTGTGTTACATGTACGATGCAATGCTAATGGTAAGTACAACTCAGTTTTGACACATCTTGGCCAGATGCCACAATTTTAACCAAGCATACTCACACTATTCTGTGCAAATTAAGTTCTCTAATCTACAGACTACCTTGCAGGGCCAACATACTGTTGCCTGTGTCCCACCAAAGGAGATACATGCAGTTTACTGGCACACTCAAAGTAAAATATAATAGAAGCACTAATATTAAATATTGATCATGTTATACATCCAAAGATGCTATATACTTAGCTAATTTGTCTTCTATTTTCCTTTTATTCTAGGTTTAGCTGTCTTGCTGTTCCTTCACTGCAGTAAGTAAAGTAATCATACCAACTTATTTCCTAATGAATCATGAGAAAACAGGACAGATTAAGGCTCAATTTATTGGGCTCTAATAAAATGTTTCATAGAGGAATCAACAATGAAAAGAGCATGAAGACTGCTGACACCTTTCATGGGCCCACTGTTTGATACCCCAAGCAGCATGAGGCGTTAGATCTAGACATTCCCCAATCACTGCAGCAATGTAAGCAGGACTCATTGACAAGTGACACTTAACTCAGGACTCCCTCAGACTGGAGGCAGGTGTAGAAAGAGGAAAGGTAGATCGGGGGAGGGCCCAATAGAAGCTGTTTCTAGAATCAGAGAAATAATAAGCAACAGAGAAGAACACATTCTGGTAGGTTGAACTATCTCTTCAGGAACATACTCTGAACAAAGAACTTTGCATATTCAACTTCATTAAGAAGTAATTTATTGGAAGTTCTGCTATTTGTGCCATTACCTATTTGTGATTTTCCATGGTGGCACCCCCCATGGGAGCAGCCAACCTTGATATCTTTTAGACACTTCCTAAAGACCCATCTTTTCATCATCTAGGTCTTTTTTATGAATAGTATATATAGATGCATGTGTGCATTTTAATAAATTCTTTGGATAAATATTGTTAGTCTTAAACTATGTAAGTGCTTCATACTGTTATATTTTGTTATACTGTTATTTAATGATGTTGTTATTCAATCAACACACCAAAATGTGTTTTATATAGGGAGTGATATCAAAAGTAAATAAATAAATAAATAGGACCCTGATGATGCTGTACTCCATGCCGGTGAATGATCTCACCCACTGGCTTCATGTTGTCTCTTTTATTCATATTGGCCTAAAAACTTAACCATACCTCTTTTAAGAACTAATCAAAATAAAACAGACAAATAAATAAATAAAATAAAATAAGATAAAGAAAAAGATAAATAAAACAGACGCTGATCTTATTCTCCCGCTTCTAGCAGACACTTCAGAAAGGAACTCCAGGAGAGTGGCCGCATTCTGCTTTATCACCATTGCTATTCATCATGTTTAGAAACTTAAAGAATTTTTTAGTAGAATTTTTAAATTGTCAGTATGTGATTTTATAGTTTAAATAACAGTGTGGATAGATAGATAGATAGATAGATAGATAGATAGATAGATAGATAGATAGATAGATAGATTCATTTATAACTAACTTACTAATTATCCCTTAAGTAGCTTAAAATACTAGTCACTACTGCATTAAAATTTAAGTATTTTAGTAATTTGCTGAATAGTTTTAGTAATCTAGCAAATTAGCTCTGTGTATTTTAGGGGGTTGGGATATCTTTAATGTCCTATTATATTTCTTTTTATCCTAATTGTTTTAAACCTGTATTTAATTTTGATCACTGATCATGATAATAAAACTACAAAACCAACCTTTCTTAATTTGGTTTCTTCCAGATAGGTTGGACTATAACTCATAATTCCCAGGCAACACTGACCATGTTGGTTGGGATTTTAGGGAGTTGCCATTCAGTATATCTGGATTTTGCTAGTTTGGTAATAAGTCATTAAACAGATAAACCAAGAGAAGTATCTTATTTTCTTGGGAGGAGTGATTAAGTGAACAGACCAAGTTGTCTTTCACATACAGTTTCATTTCCACAGGTTCTGCTTTCAAACTGGTTTGCTATTTCACCAACTGGGCTCAGTACAGGCAAGATAATGGGAAATTCTTGCCTAAAGACATTGATCCCAAACTGTGCACTCATCTCATTTACGCATTTGCGGGAATGAAAGACAACAAGATCACAACAGCAGAGTGGAATGATGAACAACTCTACAAGGATTTCAATAACCTCAAAATAACGTACGGAGCGGGCTGGGGAGAAAAGGCGTCTTGCTAGAAATTTCTGGAACTGGGATCTTGCATTACATGATAATAGAAGGAAGTATATAAAAATTCTACATAGGGAACTTCATGGGAGCTGAAGAGGAAATGTAATTAAGTCAACCACTTGACATAATGCAGTAGTATCCATATAGAATCATCTTTGTTTTAATCACTACTAAAGAAGAGAAATAAAAATATAGAATAGAGCGATTGTAGGCAACGTGCTTGTTCAAAAACATTACAATCCCCCAAGACTTTTCAGCAGAGAATGCAATGCAGGAAGTGAATACAGCTCTGTCCTCATTCTCTTCCAGCCCCAAGGATTGAACTAGAAAATAAAATCATGTTTGTTTTTTAATTCCTTTTGTATACACTGATGTATACACTGTATACACTGATGTATACACTGATGGCTCAGCGGGTAAGACACCAGGCTTGTCGATTGGAAGATCGTAAGTTCAGAGGTTCGAATCCCTAGCCCCGCATGACGGAGTGAGCTCCCGCACTTGCCCCAGCTCTTGCCAACCTAGCAATTCGAAAGCATGCAAATGCAAGTAGATGAATAGGTACCACTTCAGTGGGAAGGTAACAGCATTCTGCGTGCGTCATGCCGACCACATGACCGCAGAAGCGTCTTCGGACAATGCTGGCTCTTCGGCTAACAAATGGAGATGAGCACCGGCCCCTAGAGTCGGACACGACTGCACAAATGTGCGGGGGGAACCTTTACCTTTTATACACTGATGCAGCTGGGAAAAACTGCAAGAAGCCTATTTTATGTACATTGTAATGCACCAAGCTGGATTGGGCCCAATGAAGTTTTCTAAGCATGAAAAAACATATATGCAAGATCAGCTAGTTAAGAAAAGAAACTGAATTCTACTAACTGAAATTTTCTTCTCTCATTTAGGAATCCAGGACTGAATACACTTTTAGCTATTGGTGGATGGACTTTTGGTAGTACAAAGTAAGACCTGGGTAAAAATTTCTTTTCTGTAAGAGGAATTTTCTCATAAATGTGCAGCACATGCATTTCCTCTGATAATTGAAATGCAAGTAGGAGACTTTTCTCCAATTCCTAGTTCCTGGCTTTTTGTTAATTAAAGCTAAGTTCTAATCTTTATGGATGTAGGTATTTTTTAAATAGGGTAGCAATGCTATAAGGTAAGGAAGAAAGAATATTGTCAACAGATTAGGATAATCAGTTCTTGGTCATTCTGAGAGACGAACAGTTTCAGAAGAAATTCAGAAGTTGTGAAAATGAAGTATCGGTAAATAGGCATATTAGGATAGGAGCTTCCATCTCAACATACAGTATAAGCCTAATGTTAACATTACTCAAAAACAGTACCCATGGTTATCCTTCAAATCCATCTAGCAAATGAAATAAATAAATAAATATTAAAATGGAATATTACATCTGAAACAAAAATATGGGAGGCAATTTAGAGCAGAGGTAGGTTTTATGGAAATAAATCACCCAAAGGAAGAGACTGAACTCTGGTGTTTCTTCTGGGGTATGAAACAATAAAAAGTGATTGGATCATATACTGTATAGATCTTGTCACTGTTACAAGCCCAATTACAGTTCAGTTCTTCACTGAAGAACTGGAAGCATCCTGATAGATGGAATCTGGTGCTACCAAAAAACCCCCAAAAAAGCATCATAAAATTATCCTGTCCATTCCCAATTAATACATTTTATCCTGAACGTGAAAAAACATAGACGTGCAGAGAAGTCTAGGAATTTACATCTGAATCCCCCCATTCTATAAATGAGGTAGCAGGAAAACATGGTAAAATCTTTGCGTGGAAAGATTCTTTGCTGGTTAGCAGAAGAAACATTACATGCACATGTGTTCTATTTGGACATTTTAGATATTTCCTGGTTAAATGTGTGATTTTATAACTGATAATTGTGCTCTTTCCAACCATGTTCTCTAGATTGTTTTCATATTTTTTAAAAAAAACAGGTAGAAGAATCCCATTCTTCTTTAGAGATTGTTTGTGCATATATAAAATACCCACATTTGTTTTTCCATTTGTGCATAATCAAGTATACCATTTTTCCCTAACCTGGTGCCTTCTAAATAAGTTGGGAATATCACTCCAAGAATTTCCAGACAGTCCAGTCTGCATTCTCCCAAATCCTCAAAATTGTTTTGAAGCCAGCAGTGCAATCATCTTAACTTTTGCCTACCTCTGGGCACTTACAGAATGCCAGGAACACTATAAACCAATCATTTCTCCATCAAACTGACCAACATAACTACTGTTATTATTGTTGGGTTTTTGTTGTTCTTATTCAATCAGTCCTTACCTCTTGGAACTCTGAGATACCAAAACTTTCCAATTCTTCACTCCATGCTGAAAAATAAACTTTAAAAATGCTAGCACCTCTCCGTTTGGATTGGCATGAGGAAGATTTGGGAAGTTACTGTTTATGATGGAAAGTATTTTGCAAAAATGGAAACATCCAAATCTCTTTGACTCTATTCATTGTAATGAACAGCCTCTGAAAGTGAATATCTGAGTATTGGTAGTTTAGCACTTGGGCATCTCTCTCAATATCTTCAACCATAATAGCAGACAGATGAATTGGGGAAAGGAGGAGACAAAAGCATATTTCAAGCTTCAAGAAAAGCTTGCTGAATTCCCATATTTGTGTTAAAACTGGCTTAAAGCAGAAAATAGGAGATGGGGTAAGGGAGGAGTTCCCAGCAGTGGAAACACAAACTACCCACAAGTTCCCTTCACCCACAAAATTGCAGAAATAACTCCAGCTCACTCAGGTTTCAAATAAATTGGCATAGAAGCCCCCCCACAAAAATACAGCCAATCAAGTTGAGCCAACATCTGCAATCAACGTCCAAAATTAGCTTCAAGCTGCCTCAAGCTCATTTTGTGGAGGTACCTCTGTCAGTTCCTATTGGAAGCTAAAACCAAAACACATCTGAAGTGCACCAAGTTAGGAGAGGCTGAAATACACATCTGCAAAGAAATAATAAATCTTGCTGTAGATGGGCAAAACTAGCAATATGTTTTAGATGATGTAATAAGCAAGGAGCTTGATAGGGTTAATTGACCCAAAGATATGCTGGAAGTTCTAAAGCCTTATATTTATATAACTACTGAAAATATATCAGGGCCCTCGGGGAGATCTATGGAGGAGACCTTATTCATTATGCTATGATGAACAATGCCTAGGTGGCAAGTGCCAAAACATGGGACTTATTCTTGGGATGTTCTTGCTATGGCCCTCTTGAGGGTCCTACTTTATTGTTGCAATGTCCTAAATTTTTTATTGTTGTACATGGTTTGTGTATTTCATATCATGCTGATAATAACAATGACTGCACAAAATGAAAAATATGTAATTGGAATAAGGAAAGATGGCAAACGTGCATAAGACTGGCTACTGCACATACTTAATCATGTAGTAATATAGTATATATGTTTCAAACCTGGTTTAAAATACACCAGATAATGTTTGGAACTAAAATTAAAAATTTAGAATCTAGCTGAAGGAAGATTTGGATAGGGAATACATTATTTGGGACAAAGTATCCTTGTAAGAAGACTAAAAACTTTTTTTAAAAGATATTAATTATATCTTCCCCATCTGAAGACTAATACAACAGGTTAATTTCTATGGAAAGGGTAGTCTATATTCTGTAGTTTTGGTACTGATATTGGATGGAAACACATCTGATATAGGTATCGGACAAGGTCAGTTGGTATGTTGTTTGTTTGATATGCTCATATGTCACTTCTTTGCTAGATTCTCTGCAATGGTAGCTACTGCTCCCAACCGCCAGACATTTATTTCTTCTGTGGTTTCATTCCTCCGAAAACATGGCTTCGATGGCTTAGACCTAGATTGGGAATATCCTGGTGCCAGAGGCAGCCCTCCAGAGGATAAACAACATTTTACCTTCTTAGTTCAGGTACAGGAAAACTTGTAAGTTGATCACAGAATGCAAATCACAGATTAATGTTTCTTGCTGCAGTGTTATTTTGCACTAGCAAATTCTATGCATGATACTATGTCTTAGTGAATCGAAGCATCTGGAAGTATCCCAAAAGTTTTACAGGATGAATGCTGTTTTATTAGTTACTCTATTATTAGAATCAAGTCATGACAGTTGAATTGCATATTCAATCAGTCACTAGATTCCAAAATGTAATATAGGGACACATTTTTTTTATCAGAAGCCAAGACCCCACAACAGGATGGTACACATCAGATGTGCAATGTAAACCCTCTAATAAACATAGCAAGTAAGCAATATGTAATAGGTAACTAAAAACCTCTTTAATAAAAATATAACTCAAACAACAAGTATCCTGGATTTTCAATTACTTTGGAGACAAAAGCGATTGAATCAGTATCACTATCTGCTCATTCAGTCACCTGTATCTTTTTGAGTAATCTCTTCTACATTTTTAGTTTATATTTTATTTTATAAAGGATGACAGGAGCAAAACTAATGTTGCTGTCGTTTTCTTGTCCAACTTTTTGTCTTAGGAAATGATAAAAGAATTTAAAGCAGAAGCCCAGAGGACAGGAAAGAAAAGACTCTTGCTTAGTGCTGCTGTTGCAGCTGCAAAGCAAACTATTGACAATGGCTATGAAGTGGACAAGGTCTCAGAGTGAGTATATGCTGGAAAAATTATTAACTAAAATGGAAAAATCACCCATAAGTGACTAAAGCAAGCATGCTCACATTTAAATTAATTTGATCCATTAGCTCCAACTTCGTAAGTTGACAAATTCTTATCCCTTAGTTGTGAAACTTCATGCTTTGTGGAGCCATTCAACTTGTGATATTAAAGATGGAATTCACACATTTATTTTCTTACTTTCCTTGTAGATCTCTGGACTTTATCAACCTCATGGCATATGATTTTCATGGAGCCTCAGAAGGAGTCACAGGACACGTCAGCCCCCTCTTCCCTGACACTGTATGTGATAAACACCTTTTCACAGAGACTCTTTACATTTAGATTTAGAGAAATGATCAAAAGTAATTACCTAGTTAACACTTGTTATGTTACATCCAGAAAACAGTTTTGTACACAGAGAGATTGAGAGTCAGCATGCTGGTTTAAAACATTTTATCCAACACTTTCCCTTTTATTATTTTCATGTTTGTGCACCTGAAAAATTATATCTTGGTTCTCTAAACAGTGACTCTCAACAATTTCTAGTTCCTTAAAATATGTCTATGAAGGTTCTCAGTCATCCAGGTGGAACAGTCTGTGGCTTGAATCATGTCAACTGGATTTCTATTTTCTTAGTGGAAACGTTTCACTCCTTATCCAAGGAGCTTCTTCAGTCTGAGTAAAGTTAGTAAGGGAATCCTTAAATATGTTTCTAGGCTGGCTGTGTGACCTTGCACCTGGGGCTAGGTCATGGTTATTTTTGAGATGTTTGTTTCTAAGTCCCTTTATCATCTAAAGGAGGATCGTTAAGATTACCCTGCTGCTGTTGAGCTTGTGAAATGGTCTTAATCTTCCTAGGCACAGAAGACAAAGCAGGAAGGAAGATAGGGGAAAGGTTATGCCTGAGGCCCCCACCTCTATTCAAGGAAGGATTTTCCAAGTTGGCATGAATGGATTCCTTGACCCCTCTCTCAAACCACCTATCTTCTCTGTCTAAAATGTGAACATTAATGTCCTCAAATGAGTGTCCTTTTTCCTTTAGATGAAGATAAACTGCTGACTCTGGTCCTGTGGTGTTACTTCTCCTGTGTTGGGCCATCCTCCTGTACAAAGGTTGTTTGGTTTCTCCAATGTAGAGTTCAGAGCACTCCTCACTGCACTGGATTGCATACACTAAACTCCAAACTCCAAAACACAAGGAAAGCAATGTAGTGTATGCAATCCAGTGCAGTGAGGAGTGCTCTGAACTCTACATTGGAGAAACCAAACAACCTTTGTACAGGAGGATGGCCCAACACAGGAGAAGTAACACCACAGGACCAGAGTCAGCAGTTTATCTTCATCTAAAGGAAAAAGGACACTCATTTGAGGACATTAATGTTCACATTTTAGACAGAGAAGATAGGTGGTTTGAGAGAGGGGTCAAGGAATCCATTCATGCCAACTTGGAAAATCCTTCCTTGAATAGAGGTGGGGGCCTCAGGCATAACCTTTCCCCTATCTTCCTTCCTGCTTTGTCTTCTGTGCCTAGGAAGATTAAGACCATTTCACAAGCTCAACAGCAGCAGGGTAATCTTAACGATCCTCCTTTAGATGATAAAGGGACTTAGAAACAAACATCTCAAAAATAACCATGACCTAGCCCCAGGTGCAAGGTCACACAGCCAGCCTAGAAACATATTTAAGGATTCCCTTACTAACTTTACTCAGACTGAAGAAGCTCCTTGGATAAGGAGTGAAACGTTTCCACTAAGAAAATAGAAATCCAGTTGACATGATTCAAGCCACAGATAGTTCCTTAAAACTGCTAATAAAAAGATCTGTGAGGGGTGCTTTTCTTAATAACTATCACTCTGTTTCTTTCTAAAGAGTGAAGCTAACTGATTTTGCTAGGATGTTTGTGAACGTCTAAATGGGCATGAATGCTGCTAAAGTATCAGCAATGATTGCTAATTCAGACATACCAGCAGGAAAGGTGTATTAGAAAGGACACAGTGTAAACCTAATGTGGCAAATATTTAAACTGAATGTATTAAAGATCCTAGGGCTGTGCACAGTTCAAACATGATTAGGAAGAAGTGCTTTGGACCTCATGCAAATGTAAGCACAACACCTCTGTTAGAATTAGAAATATCTAAACAATTAAGGAACATACACTATTCCTTACAAGAGCAGAGCATTTTTGTGAAGAGAAAAATTCTGAATACATAAAAATATAGTTCAGTGTCAGATAGGAAAACACAGATTTCAAAATAATGTAAAGGTCTTAATACTACACCATCTCAGAATATATATCTATGTGTTATAATGTTTGTAGTTTGCCTATACGTTACTCTCAGTGATAATATGGGTGAAATATAATTTCAGAATACCGTATTATTTTCCTAGTATCTATACCTTTAGCATTGGTAAATAGAAATAGGATATTATGATATCAAGGTGTTAACCTTTCTCCTAAAGCAGTACTATTTGTTTCCTGCACACTCCAGATATTTCATAACTATAACAGTGAGTGAGATCCAAAGAGTTTGAGTGACAATAGAGTTTTTCTCACCAGTTCCTTTCCATTATCATTTCTTGTATTTCCTACAAAGCTGCTGCATAAATTCATAAGATCCTCTAGAGTAGGAATCAATATAACATGTTATCTGTAGCCCTTGTTTGATGTTTGATGTTTCTGAACTACAACTTCCTCACAATTGGCAATACTGACTGAGACAACTTAAATTACACCTCAAAACACATGGAAGGCCAGGGGTTCCCCAACTATGTGAAAGGAATAAACTTTTCCACAGTATGAAGTGAAAGGCTACAGTTAGAAAGGAAAATTGGCACTCTGAATGTCTCAGAATGGAAGCATTCTCCCTGGTACTGTATATGAGACTGTATCTTCCCCAATATATTTATGTTAGGACTGTAGCATAACTGTTTGGACCATAAAAGGGTATAGCATCAAAACCAGACAAATTTATTGATATCATGCTTATTCATTTATTGCACCAAAGGACAATGCTGTGAAGTACTGGAAGAGCAAGGGAGCACCATCTAACAAGATCATTCTGGGAATTCCTGCCTATGGACGATCCTTCACCCTTTCTACCTCACAGAATGGAGTGAAGGCACCAACCTCAGGGCCTGGGACAGCTGGTATTTACACAAAAGAGGGTGGATTTTTGGCTTATTATGAGGTAAGGAAAAGATATATAGTTATGCCCTCTTCACTTCTCCAAGCAAGGATAAATTCCACAAAGTCCAACACTCCCCCATGCTTGGCTTCCTTTGGTAGACATTGCAGGAAATGTACTGGTGTTTTACAATATTTTTGTACATTTACAAATATACAGACTGATATAGGTGAAAAGACAATTTAAAAATATCAATATACTCATTGCTTCCAAAACAGATCTCTAGAATGATGCATCTTGGGGTTGTCAGTGGATAGAGTTCAAAGGACTGACATAGATCTGACTATTCCTCTCCCTCCCTATCTGCCCCCTTGAAAAAAGTTAAAATCAGCCCCTTGGTTCCTTTGGGCAGACCAACAAAGTCCTAGATTACAACTTCCTTATCGTGGGGTTGCAAGGAGAGTGCCTTCTTTTCTTATCATTCATTTTTTCTATTGCGAACATCACATCTTAATACATGTAAGGGGTGAAACCAGGGAGAAAGGAATGCATGTGTCTGTCTGTGTGTGCATGTTGTGTGTGTATGTGTATGTGTATGTGTATGTGTATGTGTATGTGTATGTGTATGTTTTGTGTGTGTGTGTGTGTGTGTGGACTCCCAGAAAGTGACCAAAAAGGAACTGCAAAGTTTGGTAGGTGTGCAGTTCGAAGAGTGAAGCTGGGCCAGCTGGTGGGAAGATCAGCAACAGATTGTTGGGAAGATGCATGTGTGGAGACCTGATGAAAACTTTTATAAATGCCCCAAATGGCAGATGCAGTAAAAACAATAGATGCATAAAATCCATTACCACAAGGTCTATTTACCAACCACAGATAACAAGACTGTAGACAGTTAGGGTCATCTGTATATGTCTTTCTTCTGGCCTGCAATAAAGCAACTACTTTAGCAGCGTGGCATCTGTGAAGCTTCTGCTGTTACTGAATGTACATACTATACCTGATCTTAGCCAAAAGGCTTCTTGCTACCATTATTAAGATCCTTGCCTGCAACAATTACGCAGTTTCCGCCATCTTTCCAAAAACATTGCCAATTTCCTGACCTATTTTGCTGTTCCCTCTCTCCTGCAATTTGTCTGAAAAGTTTCTAATGAAAACTTTGGCCAAGTTCTGAAGATGTATCCTTGGAATATCCTGGGTTATTCATACTCCTTTGCCAAGCCAAAATACATCTGTCTGAGGTCAAGTATATGCTTTGTTTCAGATCTGCGTCTTTAAAAATGGTGCTACCACAGTAGAGATTGAAGATCAGAAGGTTCCATATTCCTTCAAAGGAAACCAGTGGGTAGGATACGATGATGTCAAGAGCATTACCAATAAGGTAAGGATTATATATTTTAATATAATGCTCATTTATTCTTCTAGCATAGCTCAGCAACCTTTATGTTCATAAATCACAAGATGGTAGAAACATAGACTGCTTAAAGGTCCTTTATATGTGAAAGGCATTTTTTGCAGAAATTACAATAATCCTGGTTTTCACTAAGCATATATGCAGTGGAAACCGATGGCTAATCATGCTTTCCTCAGGCATATAACCCTGTAACCATGCAGGGCCAGCTTGAGACATTTTGGAGCCCTAGGCAAAGTCATATTCTGGCGCCCCTGTTTAAAAAGTTGTCCTCTTGTTCCTTTTTTTCTTCAGGTTTTTGAGCTTCACACTTACAATTTTCAGCCCTGGACAATTTTTCTCTTTTCTTGGACATTTTCACCCTATTTACGCTGAATCACAGTAAATAATTTAAATTACATCAGCACCCATTGTTGTCATATGGCAACAATTCTGTGAAATTATATTTAACCCTTGAGTGGGCATGCTGGCACATGAGTATAACTTCGATTAGCTGATATCACGTGATTTGCTCACTCAGTACCTTCCTATCAGTCCTATCAGTCCTTGGTCTTGCTTTGGTAATATTATCAGCTTCCTGAGGTCTATAGGTGTAATAATAATTTCTTTTTCATGACTTGCAATGTCTGGTTAGTGTTCATTACCGCTCGACTGACTTTGTAGGTGTTTTCAAAAAGTGTAGCAAGAAAAAGTTCAAAGCACCAAGGAAAAATGATCAGATTTTATACTCATATTGTCTATTTCAGAAGTCTTTGCCGTTTTGGAGCCCCCTAAAATTTGCCACCCTAGGCAAATGACAGTTGAAACTGTTGAACAACATGATTTATATTTGAGTTCAAGCCTTTGAATTCCTGTTTTCTGTTTCATTCAGGTCCAGTATTTGAAGAAAGAAAACCTGGGAGGTGGTATGGTGTGGGCCTTAGATCTAGATGACTTCAGTGGTTCCTTTTGCAAAGAAGGAAGATACCCACTTCTTAACACTCTGAAAAAACAGATGGGCTCCACCAGTTAATTAGGTAATATTGTACTTTTTCCCCTCAAAGTCATATCTTAGCCACAAGGCCAACCAAGCACTCTCATTCTACTGGTATTTCCTATTACATAGCAATGTCAACGTATGTAAACTTTCAACACTTCTGTAAAAGGGGAAGTATTTTGTTTACCATAATGTTGAAGATCTTATTAGCACATTTCCCCAATACAAACATCTATAGCCATCTTAAATAGTAATCCTTACTAGTATCTTGTCCTCCAATGGTTAACCAAGTGCTATGCAAAAAAAAAAAAAACCCACATCTTTTGACTGTCTTGAATCTTATACCATTCAGCTTCATTGGATGACTCTGGAGTCTAGTATTAGGAAGAAAGAAAAAAAATCTCCCTGTTTACTTTGTGAACATCACAGACATATGTTGAGTCTGTGAGATTTTGCTCTCCTCTAGTGGAGATATTTAAATACAATCAGTCCTAAACAATGTTTACTCAAAAGTGAGACTTGCTGTGTTTAATTTACTAGACTTGTGCAGATTGGCCATGATAAACCTTAACAAGGTGCTCAATCTCATGGAGGCAAGTAACTCCTCCTTGACAAGGAGTCAACAAGGAGGCAATCTGCCTTGATCACCTGCTTTACTTCACAAAGGGGGCAGCAGCGGCTTCTGCACATGCATCTGCATGCACAGAAGCTCCTGTTATTGAGAAAAGCAAAGAAGCACAACCTCCATGCATTGCTGATTAGAAGTGGGGTGCTGGGAGGGGGAAAGCATAAAAAACCTTTTCCCTTTCCACTCGGGATCACTGTCCCCATTGGGCACAATCAGCACAAAAGGCATCAGTACTGTTGAGAGAACATTCATAGCCAGGTGCATGCAATATTTGCCCAGAGCAATATAGCCCAGAGTCGTTGCTATACGAGATGGGCGGTGAAGAAATATGATAAATAAATAAATTTGTCAATGCAGCATGAACAGGCAAGAAAAGGCTGCCAGCTGGCCAAACTCTATTGTCCAAGTTATTCAAAGAACAAATGAACAAGTGGTTTGGTTTTTTTAATATAATGGCCAAGACTTTGGAAAACAATAGATTGTAGTAGAATTTACTACAGCAGCATATGTAATCATATCCAAAGAATTACATTAAAATGAATTATGTATTAGAATATAAGTAATCAAGGATAGATTATACATTGATTTCTTTTATAGTTTAAACTTCATTGATTTTCAGAGTATAGATAAAATACAAAATAGAAAAGCATGAAAATAGAACTAAAGAAAAAAGAAGAAAAACCTATAAAGTACAAATAGACAGAAAACAAAGACGGAAAAGTGACTTCCGACTTTCTCCAATACAGATATAGATAAATTTACAAAAATAATCTCTTACCAATGATTAAACCATAGTAACATTATTTCTATTAAAATAAACCAATTAATCATTAAAACCCAAAATCATACATTGATTTCTCTGTGTTTACTAAGATCTTGCTATATAACATTTGCAATTAAAACATCGAGACATAGTTTTTGCACAGACATATTCTTGGTAATCAAAACACATTATGTCTGAAAGGTTCATGAAATTGCAGCAGTTGAGGTTATATAAAAGATTATAGAGCAAAATTTGAGTTTAGAGGAGCCTATTTCATTGCAAAGGATTGGCTAGGATGAATAATATGGTATGTTAGGGTTCTACTATGTCCTCCCATTTTGATTTTTGAGATAAATATACTTTGAAGAAAAACATAAATATTTCTAAAATGCCACTTTATCTATATTATTTTGTAAAGATTTTACTGTTACTGTTTCCCTTTTTCCTTTATTGCTGCTTTGGCAGCAAGTCAGATTTAGTCATATGCTATTGTCACTGAGAACAAATAAATCCAGCAAGGTTGATAGAAACATTACCCAAATAGGCAAATATTTTCCTTTATCTTTACAACTATGTCTCTCTCAAAAAAATCTCCGAAGTTCTGAAAAAAATTCCCATTCAGTGTTACTTTAGGTCTATCCAGGTTTATTACGCCCATAATCCATTTGTTGGGATTAATCCAGAAAACCAAGTTTAGAACAACTGTTAAATGATATTTGCCCTCTTAAGGGTAATGTAAATGTAACCCAAATAAATGGGTTGAACAATAAGTTACAACTGTATTACGTATACTATATAGAAATTAATGAATTTTTTTTGTCATGCTTTTGAATTTTGGAATGCTATTTCATGCAGTTGTTGGTAAGTATATTTTGATGATGATGATGATAGTTATTATGGTCATCCACTCCAAAAGACTCTGGGCATCTTACAACAGCAGAATATAGAATTTAAAAATTTAAAACCATGACAACGAAACATAACAGCCCAAACTAAGAAGCAGCCATAACAATCAAAAACATGAGAGAGCTCCGTAAACACAGAGCCAGGTCTTAAGGGCTTTCCAGAACCCAGCAGATTGGGCGCCATATGTATCTCGGGGGGGACACTGTTGCAGAGGGTGGGGGAGAAAGCATTTTATAAGCTGTAAGCCACCCAGAGTCTTTAGACGGGGGCTGGAAATAAAGGAGAGAAAGAGAGAGAGAGAGATGTAACTTGAAATATCGCTAAACTAATGTTATATTTCAATTTCAATTTCAGCAGCATTCCTGAAGATGAAATGTCATGTCTAGATCCAATGCAACCTGCTTCACCAGCAGCAAACTGCTTTTGATTTTGACAAGGCTAAAGGGATCTACAGTATACTGAATTATAAGATACTGAAAAGTACTATTTCTGGTACAACAAGTACCATTTCCGTATGCCATGCCCAGTAAAGCTAATGTTTGACAATCAGTGCAGATGTTGCAACTATTTTTGTTGACGCACTGGCCCCTGCCAGTCCGAAAGATAGGCATATTCCATAACTAGCAGTGTATTGTCTCTAAATTAAACTATCCATTCTTTCCAATGTATTCATCAACACATTTCTCTAACCTTTAATAAATGCATATTATCCTTTGTTTCTTTATTCCAATGTGTATACAACCAAGATATTAGTACTTCATAGTAATTTTCAGAGAACAATATGTATTGTCACTTACTCTACACTCTGTCTTTATTTTGAAATATTCTTTTGCTAAAATGGATCAGAAATAAACTAATTTCAGTCATGGCAGTTATATGTTTCTTTGTATCCTTACAGATTGCAGAATTAGCAAGTTACACTAAACAATAATGGCCTCTGTAATTGAATCCATCCACCTTGCTGCTCTTCTCCTCATCCTCTTCTTCTCTTTCCTTCCACCTTTCCCAGCATTATAGGCTTCACTAGAGAGCTAGGTCTTTCGAAGAGAATATTTGTAGCTCAGGGTTGACCTGTGGAGTCCTTGGTGCTCTCTAAGCCTTGTTGTTTTCTTGCGGACGTTTCATTGCCAGACTAGACTAAACAACAGTCCAATCAAGGAACTCCTAAGGGGAGAACAACACCTCCACCAACACAAGCAAGACAAGCCATGGTATATAAACAGAGAGCAAGTCCCACTCCCTTCTCACACTGAAGATGTTGCCTAGTCTGGCAATGAAACGTCTGCAAGAAAATAACAAGGCTCAGAGAGCACCAAGGACTCCACAGCTAGGTCTTTGCATAATGTGTCCAAAGTAGAATAATTTGATATTTTGTTGTTTGATATACAGATATACAAGATTCAATTTGTGCTGGAGATAAATCTGATAGAAAATTAACTATGGGGTACATATTCTTTTACAAGGACATGACCGTTGCCTGGTGCAGCAAGAAATCAAGCATTGTAGCTCTGTCACCTATAGAGGCTGAATACTGTGCTGAGGAACAAGCATGCAGGGAGTTTCTATGGCTGCACAAACTATTGCTAGACTTCCAAATGAAAGAACCAATTCCACCACATTATCTGAGGACACTGTGGGATATATAAGAATCGCAGGCACAAAACAGTCCAGACCCAATTTGATATTTATAGACAAACTATGCACAAGTCCACTTTTCTCTTGGTGGTATATCTGGCCAACTAGTTCCTTTCATTATTATTTTATTTGATTAATTCATGATTATAAGAGAATCATCACTTATTTAGTTCTACATTTATAGCATGACCTGAGTTTTAGTTTCTAGAATAAACTGTGGGCTACGTGTTTCTTCCCTGATGTTGAAATTAGGATTATTTCAACTGTTTTTGTGTCAAGTCTGGTCAAGTCTGCTTCCTTAAAAAGAGTGCCTGTATTTAAAAGTTCCTCACCTATTCTACAGTAACCGACTCATTATTTAAGCTGCATTGATTCTGAAAGTCCTGACAGAACTTGCATAATTGCTGCCAATGAGGATTTGAAACTGCACCTTAATTATGAGTGGACAATTTTAAAAAATTTCTATAGTTATTCGGCCCTGTCAATAAACCGTCCATGAATAGCATTCAATAATGTGTTGTTCTCATCCTGGAATTTGCAGGAGTCAAAAATGTTACTGTATTCAGTGAAGCAGTTTCTGTGAATGTTCTTCTTAAAATTCTCTAAAAGAGAATCAAACTGAGTTTTTAAAAAAGATTGAGTTCACAGCACTAAACCTTGGTCATGCTTGGTAACCATAATTTATTGAATCAATCACAACATATTAGCTCCACAAAACATATTCAGCCATACATAAACTACAATGGCTGGATTCATACAACACAAAAGGACAAAACTAAATAAGCTTACTGTGATATATGAACTAGGTCACAGATTCAGAAGATAAATTTCCTTCTGCTTCATAATATGTAATAGAGCTGTGTGGGTTGAAAAACATATGGCATACATCTTGAATTAAAATTTAAAAATCCTTTTGACTCATTTCCTCCTCTGTACCTTTTCTCTTTTTGTGTTCATTCCATCTTCTATGAAATCATACCAGACAATTTTATTTTTTTGAGGAGATGTTATTTGGAGGCCTGTTTTAACATGTTGCATCGCTTCTCGGCCTGTTGGCTAAGATCAAGTGTAACAACATGTTGCACAATCCTATACATTTTTAGTAAAAAGCAACTCCCCCCTGGACTCAATAAGACTTACATCTAATAAGTTGTAAAACAAAAAATTGCAGCTTTAAAGTATTTATATTATTGCTCTTGTGGCCCTCAGTCATTTATTCTTCCATATGCCATTTCCAAATTCCACATCCCCAAAAGTAGGTGAAACAGGAGTGATTGCAGGGTGTAGTCAAAAAAGTCAAGATGGTGGCCATGACAGTGTGACGGATGATCCACCTTTATATGTGTCAAAAAGGCAGGCAGACGGTGGATTGGAGTGTTGTTACCATCTTGACTTTTTTTACTATACTCTGCGGACATCCCTGAGATAAAAGTTAGGTTTCATGGAAGAAGTAGGCTTCTCCTCTGGAGGCTTGGCTAGCACAGTGTTTCTCAACCTCTGCAACTTTAAGATCTGTGAACTTCAACTCTTCGGGGGAAGATGGGCGGTAATATTAATTAATTAATTAAATAAATAAATAAATAAATAAATTCCCAGTGCTGGCTGGGGAATTCTGGGAGTTGAAGTCCACACATCTTAAAGCTGCTGAGGTTGAGAAACTTTGGGCTAGAGCACCCTGTTTTTATCAGCTTGTCTGAATGGATCTAGTCCTGTAGGATTAGTTTGGGAAGCAGGCTGGCACACAGGAAGCAATTCCCTAAGTGGTGAGCCCATATCACAGAAGCGTATTGCTTACATTTAACTGTGGAACAGTCTTGATCACTGTAGGTGCAATGTGAATTACAACCATAGATGCTAGTAAGAGACAAGATTAGATCAACCTCTTTTCAGTGATGCAAAAATAGTAGCTGGCCCTGTAAATTCCCAAGGCAATTAGCCAATGGAATTTAAGAACCAAGCTCTTTGTGATACTATACTTAATCTGGCTCTTGATTAT
Source organism: Charina bottae (assembly GCA_023362775.1). Lineage (NCBI taxonomy): Eukaryota > Metazoa > Chordata > Lepidosauria > Squamata > Charinaidae > Charina > Charina bottae. The sequence goes on along the minus strand of JALMGJ010000003.1, from coordinate 72,699,782 downwards.
ATCCTGAGCATTCTAGCAATTGTTCGGATCAAGCCAACCAAATTTGGTTTACATAGTATGTACATAGTATGTACATAGAATTTCACCTCCGAGGAACAGAACTATGCCATACTTTTCCTGTTCGAGTGACAGATTAAAAACACATGAGACATACAGACAGACAGACACATACTATAGAGTGAAGGAGAGCACTGCAAGGTGATTCAGAAATTACTTTCACGTATGACTATCTAGAGAACAAAATTTGCTATATGCTTTAGCAGATCCTTCACTGAACAGGAAATTGGATTAGATTATTTCTGAGGTACCTTCCAAATCTATGATTCTATGAGATCGAAATACAACAGTTACTGAACTTATGCCAAAATGGTTCTACTCCAGACTTTTAAAGGATTACTGTTATGAATCTTGAATACTTGGGTAACTTCTTAAAGCCTAAAGTAATGTGTAAGAACCGTTCCCTAAATATATGTCACTCCGATTCAGGAATGGGACTTAAAAAGGTTACAGTAGAAGCTGCCCTGCAAAAGATGGAGGTACCTCATAAAACCCCTTCATGGATCACTGCCTTGTCGTGGCGAAGAGGCTTTCGTAACTCAATGAAGTCAGGTCAAGACGGACAGGTCAAGATGGAGAGTTCTGACAAAACGTGGTCCACTGGAGGAGGAAATGGCAACCCACTCGAGTTTCCTTGCCAAGAAAACCGCATGGACAGTATCAAAAGGCTAAAAGATATGACGTCGGAAGATGAGCCCCTCAGGTCGGAAGGTGTCCAATATGCTACTGGGGAAGAGCGGAGGGCAATTCCGAGTAGCTCCAGAAAGAGTGAAGCGGCTGGGCCAAAGCCGAAAGGACGCTCAGTTCTGATTTAAAGAATTAGATCTGGTAGACAGAGTGCCTGAAGAACTATGGATGGAGGTTCGTAACATTGTACAGGAGGCAGCAACTAAAACCATCCCAAAGAAAAAGAAATGCAAGAAAGCAAAGTGGCTGTCTGATGAGGCTTTACAAATAGCTGAGGAAAGAAGGAAAGCAAAAGGCAAGGGAGAAAGGGAAAGATATAACCAACTGAATGCAGATTTCCAGAGAATAGCAAGGAGAGATAAGAAGGCCTTCTTAAATGAACAATGCAAAGAAATCGAGGAAAACAATAGGAATGCCTTAGGAAGCATTACTAACAACAAAGCTAGCGGAGAAGACAGTATCCCAGCTGAGCTATTTAAAATCCTAAAAGATGATGCTGTTAAGGTGCTGCACTCAATATGCCAACAAATTTGGAAAACTCAACAGTGGCCACAGGATTGGAAAAGGTCAGTTTACGTTCCAATTCCAAAGAAGGGTAATGCCAAAGAATGTTCAAACTACCGTACAATTGCGCTCATTTCACATGCTAGCAAGGTTATGCTCAAAATCCTACAAGCTAGGCTTCAGCAGTATGTGAACCGAGAACTACCAGAAGTGCAAGCTGGGTTTCAAAGAGGCAGAGGAACTAGAGATCAGATTGCCAACATTCGCTGGATCATGAAAAAAGCAAGAGAATTCCAGAAAAACATCTACTTCTGCTTCATTGACTACGCTAAAGCCTTTGATTGTGTGGATCACAACAAACTGTGGCAAATTCTTAAAGAGATGGAAGTACCAGACCACCCTACCTGTCTCCTGAGAAACCTGTATACGGGTCAAGAAGCAACAGTTAGAACCGGACATGGAACAACCGACTGGTTCAAAATTGGGAAAGGAGTACGACAAGGCTGTATATTATCACCCTGCTTATTTAACTTATATGCAGAGTACATCATGAGAAATGCCGGGCTGGATGAATCACAAGCCGGAGTTAAGATTGCCGGGAGAAATATCAACAACCTCAGATATGCAGATGATACCACCTTAATGGCAGAAAGTGAAGAGGAACTAAAGAGCCTCTTGATGAGGGTGAAAGAGGAGAGTGCAAAAGCTGGCTTGAAACTCAACATTAAAAAAACTCAGATCATGGCATCTGGTCCCATCACTTCCTGGCAAATAGAAGGGGAAGAAATGGAAGCAGTGACAGGTTTTATTTTTTTGGGCTCCAAGATCACCGCAGATGGTGACTGCAGCCATGAAATTAAAAGACGCTTGCTCCTTGGGAGGAAAGCTATGGCAAACCTAGACAGCATATTAAAAAGCAGAGACATCACCTTGCCGACAAAGATCCGTATAGTTAAAGCTATGGTTTTTCCAGTAGTAATGTATGGCTGTGAGAGTTGGACCATAAGGAAGGCTGAGCGCCGAAGAATTGATGCTTTCGAACTGTGGTGCTGGAGAAGACTCTTAAGAGTCCCTTGGATTGCAAGGAGGCCAAATCAGTCAACCCTAAAGGAAATCAACCCTGACTGCTCATTGGAAGGACAGATACTGAAGCTGAAGCTCAAATACTTTGGCCACCTGATGCGAAGAGAGGACTCACTGGAAAAGACCCTGATGCTGGGAAAGACTGAAGGCAAACGGAGAAGGGGACGGCAGAGGATGAGATGGTTAGATAGCATCACCGATGTAATGAACATGAATTTGAGTAAACTCCGGGAGGCAGTGGAGGACAGGAAGCTATGGTCCATGAGGTCACGAAGAGTCGGACATGACTAAACGACTGAACAACAACAACAACAACAACCTCATAAAAAGATTTTAAAAGGAAGTGAGGAAATGAAATTGGATTAAATTAATTAAATGCTATTATTACTGAAATTAATGTATTATTTAATTGTTAATTTTTAACACAAATACATAATGAACAGGGATTCCTAAATTTCATAATGTGAGCAAAACCCATTCTCTTTGATGCATTCTCTTTTATGTATACATGCACACACACACATATAAAGATGTCTCATATAGAAGAGAGGAGGTGGCAAGTCTTGGCAGAGACAGACGGTAATATGTGAGTTTGTTATTCTCTGGCAAAATCTCAAGGGCCACTCCAGATCCACTGGCCAAAATTATGGTCTTCATCTTGTTCTTAGATTGGTGCTTTTCCTCCTTTTCTTCAAAACTTGAGTTGGTCCTCAGAATCTGACTGCATTTAAACATGTTCTAGTTCTCCCTGTTTCCCAGGTGCTTCCGAACAGGGGGCTCCTTGTTCTACCACTCCAAACGGGATTCCTTTTGCCTTCCTTAATGTAAAATGTAATGTAATGTAAGTGGGAGAAATTCAGGGAATGAAGCAGGGCAACAGCTCCAGAAGCACCCCAACTATATCATAGGGAAGTTAAGAAATGGTGGTGGAAACTAAACAAACTGTAGCAAGGAAATTGTGGTGGAAACGGAGAAACGGTCATAGGGAAACACCTGTCTTGATCTAAACCAAAATACTCACAATCCATTCAGAGTTCAGCCACATTTGGACATTCTTCCACATACATTTATTAAATGTGTAGATCAGTGTTTTTCAGCCTCAGCAACTTGAAGATGTGTCGACGTCAACTCCCAGAATTCTGAGAGTTGAAGTCCACACATCTTCAAGTTGCTGAGGTTGAGAAACACTGGTGTAGATGATGGAGTAAGGCCATCAATTTCACCTCCTTCCTATCGCGTGGGTAACATTTGTGTAATATATATATGGCTGTATAATATATGAATTTACATGTATGTAAGCCGCCTAGAGCCCTCCATTAGGGAGGGGATAGGCGGGGTATAAATAAGATAAAAATAAAAAAATAAAATAAAATAAAATAAGGGAGTATCCAGAAATGACTGGAAGGGGAAACCTCACCTTACTTACCTTCATCTGTAATAGGCACCAACATGTGAGCAATTAAAGATACAAAGCTACCCCAAGATTCCTACACAACTGGGTCTTCCCATTATATAGACTACCTAATACAAACAGCAGCAGCTCAGGCATATGTTCCTCTTTGCAGTCCGGTAGAGGATGAGATGGTTAGATAGCATCACCGATGTAATGAACATGAATTTGAGTAAACTCCGGGAGACAGTGGAGGACAGGAAGGCCTTGCGTGCTATGGTCCATGATGTCACGAAGAGTCGGACACGACTAAACGACTGAACAACAACAACAACAACAATACTCAACATGCAGGAATCAGGGAGGCAGTCTTTCTTCTTTTCAGTACATTTACTAAATGCATGGTGGAATGCCCATTTGCATTATTATATAGTTGCTACTAGATGGAGATTCTCTCTCTCTTGGTATATCATTCAGGAATGGAAAATGTATACCTGCATCGACTAACTGTTACGTCATAGCCCTTCAACTGTACCTATTTGCCCAGGACAGGCCTAATTGTCAGTATTCCAGTCCTAGGAAATAATTATGCAGAGTTCCATTGAATGGAGATGAGAAGAGCTTGGCCACTTGTCTGTAGTACTGAATTATTTTAGGATTAAGAATGGCAAGCAAAATGTTCTTCGGAACTATGAGGTTACAGACATTTCATTTACCTTCCATCTTAAATTATATACTTTCATTTAATTAAACATAGTTGTATGGAGAACTTCCATCTGATACTCATTATTATTATTATTATTATTATTATTATTATTTAATATCTTTATTTTTTGTAACAAAACAATCTTTAAACTTTTAGGGGGGGAAACTTGAAAATTAAAAGTACAAACTAAAAATACAAACTAAGGAGGAAAAGAAAAAAAATCTGTCTTATATTTTATACTTATCAATAGTCACTGGTTTACCAATTCACTACTATAATATGAACAATACAAACAAAGATATTATTGTAAGATATCAGAGATATCTGTGATATCTTCTGTGATATTCTGTTTAAATTGTCTGCTCCATTTCTAAATGTCTCCTTGTCTGGATGGATGGTGGATATTGCATAATGTTTATCATTCTACTTTTCCAAAGTTATTTTATCAAAGATCACATAAATCATATTTAAAATAAATGAATGAAAGGTCCCTGGCATACTTATTGTTTCTGCTTAAGAATTCTTTGCCACAGATTCAATGAATAGCATTGGTCAAGTTACTTATCTCTGAAGTCTGTGTTCCTCATTTGTTAAATGAGGCCAATATCTTCTAAATCAGAATCCCTGATTTCCCCCCATTGTGTGGACCTCTAGATCACCACTGAAAGCTCTTGAGGGCTGGAACATAAGCTGGAGTCAACAATGTGCTACTGGCAGACACTCTATCACACATCTTCCCAGATAGGAAGAAAGGGATCCCAATACAAAGTAAAAATTAATTAATTAACAAATGGAATTCTGAAATCTACCAAGATTATCAAATGTAATGAGCTTTCAGTGTTTTAATCTGGACCCTTGCAGATGTTCAGTTGGTACATCAAATTTCTGTAACATTTGGTGATCTGAATTTTTTGCCATTAAAAAAAAATGTGGTTTAGGCTTCCAAAGCAAGGACTACAGTACCTGCAGTACCTTCACAGATCACCAGTGGTCCCTGGACCACACGAACTATTGCTCCAATGGTATGTATTGTGCTTCTTTAAGGAAAAAGAAAAAAGGTATATGGCTCAACTTACAGCAACTAATATCTGACATGGTTTGCTCTCTAACATTATTTGATTTCTACAAATAGTGGAGTTGTGTTAGCCCCACCATTTGATCTACAATTGTGTGCTATTAAGCAGCAATCTAGATGACACCAATTCATACTTTCTGCCATATATTTTAGCCCTTTAATTCATAATCAAGCCTATACCGTCACTTCCACTGATGTTTTCACCATCTCCACTCCAGATCAGACCACCTTCATTCAGATCTAATATATCTTTCTCCTTTCTCTTAATTTCAGAGACAACCAGCATACTGTATCTATTTTTCTTCTTTCATTTCTTTCCTTAATCTGTGGTGTTTACCATTTATTTCTCTAACATTCCAACTCTCAATCTTTCATAGGCCAAGGCCCATAGATACTGACCTCTGTTGCCCATTGTGGCTTTGATCAACTGAAGCTTTAGTAAGAGAAAGCAAGAGCAGTCTAGGTTATCAGCCTTAGTCTTAGCCATATCCACGCCACATGCTTCATTCACTGCTAATGGCAAACCCATCACATTTGGGCCAATATGCCACAAGTACAACCAAGGCCCAGATTTACCTCAAGAATGTTCAAGTTTTTCTATGCAAGCTACATCTCTCATCAAGAAACCATTCTGTTGCCTGTATTCCACCAACTAGGAATAGTGCAGTACACCAACACATTCAAGAGAAAAGAAAGGAATGCCATAAAAGGATTGGCAATGAATAATTTGTTTTGACTTGTATTTATTGTAGTTTTTTTTCCTTAATGCCTAATTTATTTATTAACAAACAACAGATTTCGTTTCTGTCTAAGACAAAAAGGACAACTTTTACCAGAATAAGCATTACAACTACCACATTTGTTAGTCTTATCCTAGTTTGCCAGAATAAGATTAATAATTAACCCAACAACACAGATCTTCTATAAGTTATTATATAAATGGCCTAAAAACATCACATAGTATCTTTGTTTCAATAACATACATTTACTGTTTGTCCTCCTTTGGAAAGTGCAAGAATTATTGTCCTTGCTGAGCCTGAAAATTCCCATTTCACTGCAGATGATGTAATAGTATGTGAGAATGACCTTGGGAGACTGGGCCCAGAGACTGCCTACAGAACAGTCAGATAAGAGACAACATAGTCCGCAGCTGGGTAGTGGGCGGGGCAAGAGGCTCAGAAGAGACCCTCCCTGATTTCTTGGGGTGTAAAGGAGATGGGGGAGAATTGTACTTTCAGACTTGCAAGATTCTGTTAATGTAGCCTTACAGTAAAGTAGAATTAGCTCATCTGGTCGTGTTTCCTGTCTGGTCTACCTGGTAAGGCTGACAGATTCCAAAAATCCCAGCCATATGACCTAAGGACATAAAAAAGGATGATTATTAAAAAGGGAAAGTGGAATATATTATCTGTAGAACAGAGAAATGCATATTCTCCTGTACGGCAAAAACATCTAATTCTATGCATACAGTATCTGCCTAGGAATGCAATTGAAAAGGCCATACAGAAGACCTGGTTATGTCATCAGGCCTGGGGCTCCCAGGGGACTGGTGAGATCTTGAGGTGGCTCCATTATTGCTGTTAATATCTATTATCTCTTATGCCTTGTGATTTTTAACATTTTTAAAATAATGTCTGTTTTATATGTTTACTGTTTTATAACTCTGTTGTATGCAACCCAAAGTCACTTTTCGTGAGATGGGTGGCATAATCACATAAATTTGATTGGGGTGTGTGTGTGTGTGTGTGTTTATATGTATAATATGTATTTTAATCTATTTAATATGTATTTTAATCTATTTATAATTGTATATTAATGATTATATTTTGTTGTAAACCACCCAGAGTCCCTCTTGGGGGAGTTGGGCAGTGATAAATTTGATTAAATAAATAAATATGCCATAGCTGGCAGATTATGAAATTTGTTGTCATCCAACATACTTGGAGAACACAAAATTAACGAAGGCTGCAACAGAACATTAATGACATATTATTTTGATTATGTAAGGCTTCATCACAGAGACTGTTAATAAAGGAAAGACAGTTTGGTCTGTGGTTAAGGCACCAGGCTAGAAAGCAAGAGACTGAGAGTTCTAGTCCCGCCTTAGGCATGAAAGACGGCTGGGTGACCTTGGGCCAGTCACTCTCTCTCAGCCCTGGGAAGGAGCCAATAGGAAACCAGGAGACTGAGAGTTCTAGTCCCGCCTTAGGCATGAAAGCTGGCTGGGTGACCTTGGGCCAGTCACTCTCTCTCAGCCCTGGGAAGGAGCCAATAGGAAACCAGGAGACTGAGAGTTCTAGTCCCGCCTTAGGCATGAAAGCCGGCTGGGTGACCTTGGGCCAGTCACTCTCTCTCAGCCCTGGGAAGGAGCCAATAGGAAACCAGGAGACTGAGAGTTCTAGTCCCGCCTTAGGCATGAAAGCCGGCTGGGTGACCTTGGGCCAGTCACTCACTCTCAGCCCAACTCACCTCACAGGGTTGTTGTTGTGGGGAAAATAGGAAGAGGAAGGAGTATTAGGTATGTTCCCTGCGTTGAGTTATTTATTATTTTTATAATAATAAAGGCAGGATAAAAAAAACTTTAAAAAATTCCACTGATGTTTTTTTCTATTCAGTTGTGTCTGATTCTCAGAGACTGTCTGGACTAGTCCGTGCAGTTTTCTCGGCAAGGTTTTTCAGAAGTGGTTTGCCATTGCCTCCTTCCTAGGGCTGAGAGAAAGTGACTGGCCCAAGGCCAGGTGGCTTCATGCCTAAGGTGGGACTAGAACTCTCAGTCTCCTGCTTTCTAGCCTGGTGCCTTAACCACTACACCAAACTGGCTCCACTGATAGATAATGACATTTAATTTTTTAGATCAGTTTTTCATGCAGCTTTTTAAAAAGGAAAAGAAAAAAGCAACATTTTTTCTAGAAATTTGTGTCATGGGTATATCTCCCCATTTATTTATTTTATTTTATTTTTGCATTTTTAAAATATTCTCATTCACTGCAGTTTTCTTTCTTAGAAAAGTACTAAGCAATGAACCATAATTCCAAAGTTAGAAGTTAAAAATACAGTCCTTTTTGCTTTAGTCTCCTTTAACTAAATACGTCTAGGCCTGTCCACACATGTAGAACTCATTGCATTATGCTGATAACTGATTTGCTAGTTCAATCATTATTGGTTGTTATTCTGCTATGGTGGTTTTGCTGTGTTAGTTGTAAGCTGCTTAGCATCTATGATTAAAGTGCAATACAATTTCTTAAAACAAATAATTACATTTGCTTCAGACACACCTCTGCCATTTAAGCATCAGCATCTTCCATCAGGCAGGTGGGGCAGGGCTGGACTGGTGTAGCCCTGAACCATCTTCTGACAATCATTTGCTGGCAAAAGGATCAACCTGTCACTAGTTGGGCCAGGAAAAGTGCTGCCTCACTTTGAAATCCTTATGGAAGTTTTCTGAACTAGTCCTGCATCTGTAGCCAGTTGCTGACAAAAAGCAGCTAATGGATCCAAAGGTGTTTCCGCAGATCCTTCTCTGCTGATTGACCTATTTTCCACATGACTTCCCTAATTTGCTTTTTCAGTTTCTCTACTTGAGTTATTGCCACAGGCAAGAGACAGGGTCTGTTCCACGTGCAGAAGCTGACTCATTTCTGGGGGAAGGGACCGAGGGCTGCAGTGGGTTGGGGCATGATGCAAAGTGAGCAGGGCTTTGACACTAAACTGGGTGAACCTGGGGAAAAAGTAAGAGCTGCAAACAGGTGTTCAGAAGTTAAAGACCCAATAAAATTTCAGAATTGAAGCTGAAACCTAATGTTTTCCAAAGCCATGAAGAACACAGCATTGAGAGAGCAGCCATCAGAGCACAGAGCAAAGTTTCTCCTGATTTTTTGCCTAAGGCTGTTAGCAAAGGCTTGGCTTCTATCTGTCCACAGCTGTGTTCCTTCCCCAGGACTTGTTGCTGTATGTTCAACAGCTCCATTCTCCTCACCAGACCTGCAAAGGGGAGGCCTTTCTATCTACAGCTACTGTATGAAAGCTTCCACACAATCAGGCACCCTGCATAACTGGGGCTCCAGTCATGTCTTCACTCATGCAACTATACACGGATATGTCAACATATACATTTTGGGCATAGCACAGGATATAAGGGACCGGGCTATGTCGCATAGCCCCACTCCAAGATTAACTGATTTTGAGTCTTAATGACTGAATTGGCTATCATTTACAGCAGAGCTTTCCAAACTGTGTGTCGCGACACAAAAGTGTCGCCACACACAGTCTGGTGTGTCGCCACACAACCCGGAAGCACTGATCATCATCATCAGCGCTTCCGGGATTTCCCGCGACGACACAACAACTGCAGCGCGCAAAACCCGAAAGCGGCAGCAGCGCTTCCGGGTTTTTGCGCGCTGCCGCACTTCCGGGTTTTCCCGCGGCGACACACCAACACCGGTTGGTGTGTCGCCGCGGGAAAAACTTTGGAAAGCCCTGATTTACAGTATTCTCTGAGCATAATTTAAAGAGTTGGTTTTTAACATTTAAAGTTTGATTGTCTGAGGGACTGCTCATCTTGCTCTCAACGTGTCTGAATGTGAAGAACATCAGGAGAAGTCTTCTTAAAGATGCCTTCGCTTTTTAGGAGTCATTTGTTGGTCACATGGTAAACAGGCTTCTCTGCATTCTCTCAATTTGTGGAATGCGCTCCAGGCTAGCATCTGTAATTTTTATCAGATTTACCTACTGAATGGAAATAATATAAATAAAGCATAAAATAAAAAGAGGGATCAAGGATGAGGTTGATGTGGACTTGAAGCTTGTTCTGCTGTGTTTTTCCATTTAGGCAGATATAAAGAAAAATAAAGGAATCCTAACTCCACAACAGTGATTGCAACATAACAGCAATTGCACAACATTCCAGGAATAGAGAAGTGATCCCTCCTGAAAGAGATTACAAATCTGCTCGGTGACTATAAATTAGGTTAGGACAACAATATAGGTACTGTTTTGTAAAGGAAGCAACAGCTGTGGTACAGTAGCATGTTTGGAACCAGGATGGGGCAGATGTCGCTGTGGATTGGTAAGTCTCTGGTCTTGTCCTTTAAAGTTAAGTTATGGTCTGATATGCAGAATTTCCATGATTTAGACTGGCAGTTCAGGTGACACTATGGTTTCGTGCTCATTATATGAGCAAGTCATGGATTAGATGAAATAACCTTTTGAATATTGATGATGATATACTTTAAAGTTGCTAAAAGAAAATTTGTTGCCGTGGGTGGAAAAATCCCATGACATTTTCTTCCTAGCTTAGGAAGTCTGAAATGTCTTGGTACCTAGTTTAAGATGATCCGGTTAATTTCAAATGCTTTTATTATTTGAAGAACTTCCCCTTCTGTGAACTGAGCATTACGATCATTTGCTGCTTTGCTGGAACTTAATTTTCTCCTCTTGGCTTTGTTTGTTTTGTATTAGGCACTGCTGCACTGATATTTCTTCAAAATGGTATGTCACTATTTCCTGCAGAGGTGGGGGGGGGGAGAGATTTCGAGTAATTATAAATTTAAAATATCTTCTCTCAAGCTTTATTTGAATGAGAAACTCTCACTTTCCCCTTTCAAACATCATGAAGAAAGAAAAAGTAAAACCAAAATGTCTTAATGGAACTTTGGCTGCTAAATAGCACAGCTGAACAAATAATTTGAGAACCATTCTAGAGAGGGCTTGTGTTTGAACAATGCTTCATGTGGTACACTTCTTGGAAGCTGGTGAAATAAGACCCTGTTTCTAAAGAGAAAGGTGAAGCGACACATCATTTTGTGTCGCTTCACCTACAAATGATAGCTGGCATAGGCTTCTGAGTGTACCAAAGGAGGCAACTGAAACAATGTGAAGCATCTCAACAAAGCAAATAATGTCATCTCTGCTCCCCAACAAAGTGAATAGCATCACTTTTGCTGCACAAAGTGTCTCATTGAAATAAATTGTACTGCCTTGCATAGGCCTGTCAAATCAGTACCCAGGAATACAGATGGTCCTTGCTTAACGACTACTCATTCAGCGATGGTTCAAACTTACAATGGGGCTTAACGAGTGGTACTTATGACCGGTCCTCATACTTATGTTGGTCGCAGTGCCCCCGCATCACATGATTGTGATCTGGCACTCAGCGCCTAGCTCACAATTACGACATTGCCGCATCCAGCAGTCACGTGATTGCCATTTGCAACCTTCTTTGCCAGCTTCCTACAAGCAAACTCAATGGGGAAGCCAGCAGGAGGTCGCAAATGGCAACCACATAACATCCTCGCTTAACGACAGCAATCAGAAGTGCCAGAATTTCCATCACAAAGTGGCGTGGTCACATGATGTTGCGCTTTACGACTGCCTCACTTAGCAATGGAAATTCCGGTCCCAATTAAGACTCTTTGCTCATTCCTGCTTACAATTCATAACTAGTGTAAGGTTAATAGAAAAAGTATTTCACCATTTATTTGTAATGTGCTTGGAATTATCTTAAGGAAGTGTATGCAAATGATAGCCCTGGTACCTTCAACTCAGGGCAAGTGTGCAAACATAGGAGAAGCAGGATAGTATCAGTAGACCTGACCTTAATGTCTGCATTCTATATCTCATGCCTTTTGTTTGAAATTTATAACTTATTTTGTTTTCTTTCTCTTTATAACAGTTTCTGCCTTTAACTTGGTTTGTTACTTCACCAGCTGGTCCCAGTACAGGGAAGCCCCAGGGCGCTTTGTCACTGATGACATTGATCCAGATCTTTGTACCCACCTCATTTATGCTTTTGCTAATATATCAGGCAATCAGATCACCACCTATGAATGGAACGATCAGAGTACCTATGAAAATCTCAGGGAACTTAAAAATAGGTAGGTACAGAAGGGAGGCTCACATAGTATCTGAAGCACCAAAAGATGCCAATATTCACAGCAGCTGCTAACATTGAGATGGGAGGTAATCAATTCATAGGACACTTGTTGAGGTGAGGCTTTTCTTAAACTGCGAGACATTAAATATGTGGTTTAGCCTCACATCAACATTTCTAACAGAATAGCTGCTGCTGGGAGAACCCATTGGCATCTGGGCAAGAGCAGTAATGGAAGAGGTCAATCTCTTTCCTCTACATTCATCCTGATCCTCTCTTCACACTGTTATTTATATCAGGAAGAAAAAGCTTCCTTCCTGATGTTGTAACTGCTTGGAGGCAAGGGAAACAGGTGTTGTAAGAATTATGGCAGAGGAAGATTGACTTCTTCCATGAATTGGTTCAACTGCTTGACCCTGCCCAGCTCTGTTCTAATCCTGATTGCCATCCCCAGTTTATGTTGGGGTTCTCTTTTTTTTTTTTTTTACACATCTTCCCATCATTTCCTGACTATTACACTTCCCAATCTAAAAAGTCACAATGAGTTGAGTTCCCTCAGGAAGTCTACCCTTGGGGTTTAATTTAAAAATGGGAGGGGAAACCGAAAACCACTGGATGGATTACTGGACAATGAATGGCATTTTTTGTAGATATATCTATGATATGTACAGCACAAATTACAAATATTCTTGTAATGTTACAATAAATGTTAAATATTTGTAATGCAACTCTCCATTTTATGCATCGCCTACTACTTATCAAATCCCATGGCAACTTCTGCATCAAAAGCCATCTTAGTTTTCACAGCATAATAGAATCAGTAATATTGATAAGGAGGGTTTTTGTGGAAAGAAGTCCTAACTTAATGAATAAACTTCTGTAGCTGAGAAGAGCTTGGGGGACAAATTTTATATTATATAGAATCTTGTGGGTTTTTTTAGTGTTTAACAAAATAATCATGTATAAAGCTGTATCAAGAAGAAGTGAAGAATATATAGACAAGTTCTGCTTAAGGGGTCTTTTTTGAGTGTAGAAGCATTCTTGTAAATAAAGATGATGGAAGATAATGTAAGAATCAGTGCTTCGCATTGCGGATTCCAGCTTCCCATTTATTTATTTATTTTACTTGAATAGATTTCAAATAATAAAAAATCAAATAACTAGGCAATCTAGCAGACAGCTGTCCAAAAGATCATTGGCACTATAGGCAGAATATTGCGTACCTCTATCTTTTACTTTGAACTTAATAGTTACGAAGGGGTAGAGGGCCAGAAATGAAAATATTGATTATTACATTGAATTTCCATTTACCTTCTTCAGGAATCCCAAATTGAAGATTCTTCTATCTGTTGGTGGATCTAAATTAGGCTCTGTACCGTAAGTGTAGAACTATCTTTTTTTTTTTTCCATAAGTTTTATTAATTTTAAAATACACATTAAAAGCTAATACAAAAGAAAAGAAATAGAAATACAAAGTAAGAAAAGGGAAAAGAAAAAGTGAAGTCAAAAAATAACAAACAAGAAAAAATATAGAAAATAGATGTCCTCCAATTTATCCTGGAACTTTAAGTACAACAATTAACTTTAAATGTTAGTCCTTAATACAATACACAGAAACTTTTCTTTGTCATATACCCTTTGATTTCTATAATCCAATCTTCTGTTCTTCATATAGGTTTCACCTTTCTTGATATCTTCCAACAATCCATCTCTGGTTTCTACTCCTTAGAATAGTAATCAAATGTTCGTTGTTGCATCAATTAAATGTTTTCCATTTGCTCTTTCCATTTTTACATCTATATTTATATCTTCAATAAAGTCCAATTAGTAAAACAAATAAAGGCCTTATCTACGTCTAATAAAATACAGTATATTCTGTTCATGTTATGACTATATATTCCATTAATACATAATCTAACATATTACATAACATAATACATAATATAGCAAAAATACAAAACCTAACATAACATATAACCTAATACAACATATTCTTGTAATAACCTACATTCTAATTCCATCTCATCATCTCATTGTCTTCTCATAAATGTGTCTCCAGAAAGAGTAATATATAATATCAACCTATTTATTTATAATCTTGTATCTTACACTTAAAATATCATGTTTTTATGCATCTGTAAATTTCTCATATCTGTGCTTACTCTGTGTACAATACCAAATCCGCATTTTCATTCACCTTGCATTCCAAATCAATATCAATAAATCTCCTGTTTAGGTTATGCCAATATCACAATATGCAACTTGTTTATTTCTGTAACTCATATGGGATATCAAAATGTTTATTTTGCCATATCTATCAATTTGCATATTAAAATCTTCCTGTCTCAGCTGCCACAATGTATTTATGCCCAAACATTTAATAGACCACTTCCTGTAAGATATCATAATCTTCTTCTGTACCAATACATTCAAAGTCCTCTTTCCCTGTTTCTCTACTGGTTCGAAAAATCTTTCCTCTGTTTCTAAATCTGTAAGTGTAGAACTATCAATTTGTTTGTTTGTTTGTCCCCCAACTCAGATGTGACTGAATTGTTGACCTTCTGAGGCAGTTGCTATTTCCAATGAGATTTTCATAACTGCAGCAGAAGGAGAAAGAGTTAGTTCTTTCTTGTGCACCAGTTCCAACTCTGGTCAGGGGTCTTTATAACTGCCATTGGGGGAAAAATGTGCATATACAATGGCAAACTATATTTGTACTTTAATGTATAGTTTGGTCATTATGAGGTTTCCTCTCACAGTGAGCTGATCCCTTAAAGTTAACATACATACATATGCACAACATATGGAAATCTTAACCTATACCTGTTCTTCCTCACTTCCCCTAGTCTCTACCCTGTTCACATATAGAGAAGTGGTGTCTAAATGTGCTGGAACTGCAACTCTGAGAATTTATATCCAACCTAACAAAAGCTTCTGGCTGAAATAAATTACCTCTATTGAATTATCCACAAAGGGTAATTCTGAACTGAGGCCATTTTGTGCTGTGTAGCAGGTCACCACTATTCTAAAGCTATACAATGCTAGACAGAAAATGAAAAGGGAGAGATAACATTATAGATCTTTTGTACCTGTGCAGAATTTAATAGACAAGCAAAGTGTCTATTGAATTTTGGGTCTTTAGAATTCTGGGTTTTTAGAATTCAGGTCCTTTGGCATCTTTTAATGATGTTGATGATGATCAGCTTTTACATTCTTTTTCCACTAATACCAAAGATATTGTGGAAGCTTTGAGTGGTTTTTGGATGCAATAGTGGACTGGAAGGGAACTGACAAGTTAGTTTAGAAAAGGTAGAGATTTTATTGGTCAGGGAAAGACTGAAGGCAAAAGGAGAAGGGGACGGCAGAGGATGAGATGGTTAGATAGCATCACCGATGTAATGAACATGAATTTGAGTAAACTCCGGGAGACAGTGGAGGACAGGAAGGCCTGGCGTGCTATGGTCCATGAGGTCACGAAGAGTCAGACACGACTGAACAACAAAACAAAACAAAAAAGCCAGCCTGAGAGTACAATTTGGGCTGAATGTGGTTGCATTTCCATTACTACTGGAGTACTATGCTTGCTATTAGAGGGAATGACACACATCTGGTTAAAATGATTCAATTATATTCCTTTATTCCTATATTCTCTTTGATTGGTATATTCTCTTTGATTGGTATATTCCTTTAAAAAGTTGTCTTTTTAAAATCTGATTTTCTCTCTCCCATTTATAATAGCTTCCGGAATATAAATACCTCTCCTAAAACACGCTCGGAATTTGTGATGTCTGTGATAAGCTTTCTTCGGAGCAATAATTTTGATGGCCTTGATATTGCTTGGCACAGGGCAAGCCGGAATGATAAAAGGCTTTTGGTTAAGCTGGTTCAGGTACAGTACATCAAAGTATTATAAATTGTCTCCTTGTAAATAGTGTCGGGATGTGACTTTCCCCTTCCCTATACATATCAGAGATTTGTACAGCCATTTTATTCCACCAGAAGAATGCCTCATTTATGCAAATGTACTGATTATCCTTATGATGCCAGTTTCCTCTAATGTTTGTCTCTCCACTTTCTGGTGTCTTTTTTCCTCATGCAGATGATAAAGGTTTTCTTCAGAAACTCACCACATTTCCTGCATCATTCAAATTTGCAAACTTTTCAGAGTGTTACTCCCAGTGAGCAGTCTTTACATGATATTATGTCCAAGGAATCCATTCCCTCAAATTTTAATTCACTTGTCCTTTCCCCCACCCTCATATGTAATACTTTAGGGCCCAAGCGATCATCCTCTGGCTTCCAAAGAATTTTTGTTCCGCATGCATCTAGAAGAATTGTGTAGAGGAAGGGGAAAGAAGCAAACAATTTTCAAGCTGTGATCTTTTCCTGTGGAGTTTAGCAGCTCCAGGATTCATCCATGCTTTGATACACTGGGAAAGGGATCTGCAGACAGGCTGTGAGGGCAGCTGTTGGCCAGATTGGTCACCAAACAATCTCACATGGGTGGAACATAGTGCTGTGAATATCAAAACAATTGTGAAATATTGCTGACTCCTCAAACCTAATTCCTTTGCATTTACCCTGCATTTGCAGGGTTTAAATAACAGCATGAGCAGATAATCCAGAGATGTTCCTAATATTGAACAACATAGCCCAGGGCTTTCCAAACTCTTGCCGTTGGTGACACACCAATGGCTGGCCCACAAAAACCCGGAAGCGCTGGGGCCAGTGCCAGGCAAAAACCGGAAGTGCCGGCGGCGGTGCTTCCAGGTTGCCGTGGCGGCAGCGGCTGCCCCTTCAAAAGGGCAGGCTCCGGGAACCCCGAGAATGCCCTTGGTTCCAGCAGGGAGGCGAAAAGCCTCCGCACATGGGCACGCTGCTGAGCTTTCTGCCGCTCAGCTGACGTGCGGGGAGAATTTCCACCCCAGCCCCCGTCAGCTGTGCCGGCAGCGTGCGCGCAGGGAGGCTTTTCGCCTCCCTGCCGGAACCGAGGGCATTTTCAGGGTCCCCGGAGCCTGCCCTTTTGAAGGGGCAGCCCCTGCCGCTGCGCGGCAACCCGGAAGCACCGCCGGTGCTTCCGGCTTGTCACACAACACACTTGGGGCCCCCAGGCGACACAGTATTGTGTCGCGACACACAGTTTGGAAAGCCCTGACATAGCCCCTTGGAGGAAAGAGATAATTAGGAAAGGTGCTGAAAAAGTGTAAATACTTGCAATATTACAGACTGTTGCTGCTTTTCTATATAGCTCAAGAACTTGCAAATTAAATCTTTTTAACGTTTATTAAATCACAATAATACCTGTTAAATGTCATTTAGGATCTGAATATAGCATTTCACAATGAGGCCCAGGGGAATCCAGGGAAGCAGAACCTCATATTGAGTGTGGCAGTACCAGCTGGAAAAGAAGCTATTGATGAGGGCTATGATATCCCGAATATTTCTAGGCAAGTACTCTTATCATCATGACCATTAAAATACATACAAATATGAATGTGCACTAGTAAGCTACCCCAAATGAACATTTCCAATTTCTTATTTTTATACTTGCCTAGTTTAAAAGCCTATGATGAATTTGTTTTATCAACGAAAACAGGACTTTTTGAAACAAAGCAAAATAAATAAATGGTTCAAAACCATTTCAAGATATGCAGCAAGGAGAATAAACAGCTTATTTGCATTACTTGCACAATCTTCTCTTTTAAAGTCCTTTAAGTAGAATGATGTTAAGGTTTTAATTAAGAATTCAAATTCGAAAAATATGTGGATCTCGTCTCTGGTTGTACTCATAAAGATTAAATGTGGTACGCTCAAATTTCCTACTGGAATTCTGATGTGAGATAATGGCTATTTTTTTAGGACCTTTACAGATACCAAATAAAAATATAGTCATTGCCTAAAGTGAATTGAATTATTTATTTTTTCCCTGTAGATTTGCAGATTTCCTTAATGTCCTGTCCTTTGATTTTCATGGTTATTGGCCAGATCATAGCCACCCCTATACCGGCCATGGAAGTCCCCTTAGAAAGAACAAAGCTGACAAAGGATCTGCATCCTCTTATAATGTTGTAAGTTCTGTAGCCATGAACTTTTTCAAGTATCTTTGAAATGTTATAATTGATCTTAACTCTAATGATACAATAGCTAGTCTAATCATTGTACCGATCTAGATATATTGAAATCCATATCTAATGCTTCTTTACCCGATGAAGTTAAAGGCAACACAAACAGATTCAACCCCATACCTGCAACCTCAATCCCATTAAGCAGATTGACAAATAATTATGGGTAGCAATTCCAAAGCATGCTGCCTAAGTTATCTTCAAGCTTTTGTTTGGCTGGGGAGTAATTCAACTTTCTGTTGTTATCCTGTTGGTGTGTTGTAAGGACAGATAAAGATAGGTTGTTGTTCAATTCCACGTTCCCTAGCCTTACCTGGCATGACCAATACTGAAGAATGATGGGAACTGTAGCCCCACATTTGGCCACCAAGTATATTCATGAGCAGGGACATTCACATAAATATTCAGTCTTCAGAAGTCATACTTCCCAATTTTTTGAAGTTCTCAACTTTAGCTGATATGCTGTATCTTCAGTTCATATGCTACATCTTCTTTGCCGTATCTGGAAGAGGAGACATGCTATCACTACATCATCCTATGTAATGTCCTATGTAATGACAGGTTTTACACTAGTTCTCTTATTTACATTTTTGTTAATGTGTAAATGGAAGCTGGAGGCCACTAGGAAGCAAACTGGTCTCATTTCTGCCCCTTAAGAAACCATGACATCCTGCATAGACTGAAATCATGTTATTTGAGTCTATTTAAGTAGGAGACGAGGCTCTTTAAGAATGGAAATTGAACTTTCACTCCCAGATGTTCCCTGCTTCCATTTCTACCCTTAAAAACCAGAAAAAACACCCTCATGATTGTCATAACTCCTCCTCATGACATCACCATCCTTTCAGTAACATCATATGTGGCCCTACAACTGCTTGGGAAAGGAGTTGAGCTCCCAGTCCTGGAAACTGTTGACCATCCAAACATATTGAAAAAGCATTTTGCATAGATATTGCTTACAAACATTTATATATTAGAAAATAAACATATATTGAATACATAATGCATATTCAGGATATGCACAAAACTTTGAAGATAAAAAAGTACATACAAAATGTGGATCTTCACATGGAGATTTTTAAAAATCACAAATGAATGCAAAAATGGGATGGAATAAACTATTTGGGGGGGGGAGTGATTATAAAACATTAAACAATTTAATTAATCCATAGCTTGAAAATAGAAATTTAGGTTAGCATATTGATGCCAATATCTGATTCTGGAAATTATTACTAGATCAGTGATGAAATCTGAAATGTAGAGAAATACTATATGTTAATTTCAAATTTGGAATAAAACTTGCCCCCTTCATATTTATTTCAGCACAGGTTAGACATTTAGAGCACTTAATTATCATCTATTATCCATAATAAGTATTTGGTAATATAAATGATGTAGCAGTAATAGCAGTATAACAGAACTAACCCGTGTGAAGTAACTGACTGTAGAGACACAAAGAGGTAGCCTTGAAGCAAATACTGTGATGTAAACAAAGAATACCGGAGCATTTCTCAAGTCCTGGGATCAGAGATAGCATTAAGAAGAGACACAGGCTGGACCCTCCCTGACTCCCTGGGTTATAAGGGGGAGGGGAGCAGAAGCACAACAGATTTGCATGATTCTGTTATTATAGGCTACCAATAAAGTACACCTAGTCCTTGCTTAGTGGCTGCCTTGTTTAGCAACCATTTGCAGTTACAATGGTGATGAAAAGTAACTTTGCGACCAATCCTCACATTTATGACCTTCTCAGGTCTGCAAAGCAAAGGAAAGCTGAAGGAAGATCATAACCACAATTGCAGTTTCACTTAGCAACCACTTTGTTTAACGACCGAGTTGCTGGCCCCAATTGTGGTCACTAAATGAGGACTACCTGTATAGTCCTAGACTTCCTCTGGAGTTGATTTTTGGATCTGGTCTACCTTGCGCAGCTGACACTGTCTACAGCACATAGTGAATAATCAATCTCTTCTTTTCCAGGACTATGCTGTGAGATATTTGAAGACCAAAGGTGCCCCTAGTGGGAAAATCATCATGGGAATTCCTACCTATGGGCAGACTTTCACTCTTTCTTCTGCACAGACTGGGATTGGGGCTCCCGCCTCTGGCCCTGGGTTACCTGGCACATTCACAAAATTAGCAGGAACATTGGCATATTATGAGGTAAAAATCATTTTAGGGCTTTTCCTACTTGCACCTAAGCATGGTATCATGGCAACATCCTTTTTCTGTTGTGTCCCCTTGATCTTGCCTTCATCTGATTCCCAATCCATGAATGAGACAAGCTTAGGTTTTCCTTAGCTCTACTAGTGTTTAAAGCAGTATTTTCTCCCTTATTCCAACACTACGGATCGCTTCAAGATGTGTAAAATCTGTTAGGCTTTGTCATCTATAACCTGGAAGGGAAGTCAAGTGACTGCAGTGACTTGAAACAGAAGCAGGATTGGCAAAGGGGAGAGCAGATTTCATGCCTTTATAGCATAGCTTTCCAAACTGTGTGTCGCGACACAGTACTGTGTCGCCTGCGGGGCCCAGGTGTGTCGCGTGAAAACCCAGAAGCGCTGATGGCGCATGGTGGGGGGCCATCAGTGCTTCCGGGTTTTTGCACAGCACACCAGGACACCACTGCCGGCACCGCTGCGGCGCACGAAAACCTGGAAGCGCCGCCACTGTGGCACACAAAAACCCGGAAGCACCGCTGCCATGTGCAAAAAACCAGAAGCCCCGTGGTGGCGGTGCTTCCGGGTTTTCACACGCCACCGCCGCCACAGCGCTTCCGGTTTTCACGCACTGCCGTTGGTGTGTTGCCAACGGGAAAAGTTTGGAAAGCCCTGCTTTATAGTTTTATCCTTGAGTCAATATCTTACATACTGTATGTACACACATGCATACAGTACATACAAACACCTACCTCTGTAGTTTTATTCATGTGAAGGAGCAACAGGAATCTGGCAGGGTTATAGTGCACAGTACTGTATTTAATCCTGGCATTATAGTTGTCCTGCTTCTCATAATCCCTCCCATGCTGAGGATGAACATCTGCAGCAAGGCACCCTTTATATTTGCATAATTTTCCATTCTGATTAGAACCCTGACATCCACTGAGAAAGGAAACTGTTAGAGAGAAAAAGACATTGTGTTCAAAGGGAAAAGTTTGAGAACTGCTTCCAAATTAAAGGAAGCACAGAAGGGGAACATTAATGGAGGCAGATATTAAACGAGGAGAGGGTGGCTTGATAATTCTCTTAATCTGTTGCGTTAAGACAATACATGAAGATGAAATCCCCATCTATAGTTAGATCAAAAGAAGGAAAAATCAGGTCTCAGGCTACATAGTGTTTAGGAAGCAAGAATATTGTGCTTTAGGATGGAAGAAGAAACAGCCAACTGGAGTTCCAAAAAAACACTTGAGCCAATTTGGCTGCTAGAAAGGCAGCTATTGAAAATATCAGGAAAGACTGGATCTGCAGATCCATTCTAGGAATTCTTTTGCACATGGTCTCCATGTGCTTGGACACACTCATTACTGTGGGCTATTTTAGGGGATGTGCTAGTTCTGGGAACCATGTTCCATTGCCTTAAGCTGCTAACACTGATTGATTCATTGATAATTAGAGAATGAATAGACATTCCCAAGGTAGCATCAATAAAATCTGAATAATTAAAGCAAGGGTACTTCCTCAGAGAAGGTCTTTGCTTCTGTACATGCATAATGTACAGTACATCTCCTATGAATGGAATATAAAAATGGTCCTCCTCTGTTTATTTTAATATGCAGGCTGATTGGTATGGAATCAGACTTTTCCAGATATTTGGGGCCTAAACTATTTAGGACATTAGAGGAAAGTGTGAGTAACTAAACAGATTGGTAGTAGACTGGCAGCCAAATTAACTATTTCAAAAGTATTATAAAATTGTTACAAATACATAGATTAATCAGAATTAGTACAGAATTCTGTACTAATTGAAGCTTCCAAACTACTATTAAATGCTGCCTCACACATTAAAAAAATCACAGTGATCCAGTTGAAATTATCTGAGCATGGTCATGCTGACCAGTCTTTCTTATCCAGAAAAAGCTGCAGATGATGATGACGAACCGTCTGAAATTGGTAAACTGTGTCTAAATCATTTGAGGTCACTTGAGCATGTGACAACAATGTCAGTGGTGACACACACCCATTACAAGCTGAATATAAAGGAAGCACATCTCCCATTGTAAACAAGTAATACTGTATACCAATTTCCCAGATCTAGAAATGATCAACCCATTGTATCTCCATCACCAATCCAAAGCCTTTGCCAATATGATAAAGATAGGGGGGTAAAAAAGATGCTCAAGACAAAATGTAGGTAACCTGATAAAAATCCTCCCTAACTTGGAAAAAGAGCCAGACAATCTACTGACACCACATATTTATGCTTTCTAATTTATTACTGACAGATTTGTAGTTTTAATCATGATGCCAAGAAAGAAAGGATTGAAGAACAAGAAGTCCCCTATTCCTATAAAGGAAACCAATGGGTGGGATATGAAGATGAGACAAGTGTTCAGACTAAGGCAAGTATTGCAAAATGATTATTTGTTACTTATTCATTAAGTAATATGATATACCAACAGTGGGGATACAAATGGTATGCAACAAGGTGAGAATTACACCACTTATTCAAAAAAGAAGACAAAAATATTGTAGAAGAAATCTCACTGCTGTGCATTAGGGCAACTTTATTCAGAGCTATACCCCATTCAGATAGATAGATAGACAAGCAGAAAAACAGACACCTATTCAAAGTAATTATTGGAAATCCCCAGATCCCCATACAGGTCATATTAGCCAGCGGCATCAGAACTACAGCTCTGGCAATCGGTTTAAAAAAGAAGATGTTTATTAATATGGATTCAATCCAATCTTCGATTTCATCAGGGCACAATACTCAAAATGTGAGTACTCCACTTTTCAAAGTGGTGATGTGGCCATTACACAGTTTATCTTGAACTACTAAGACATGTATAAACCTAGCCTTTATTCTGTCCACTTGCCAGAATGCCAACATCAAAAAATTGAAAAAGTAATTTATAAAAATTGTAGCAAAATCATTTTGGGTACAACAAAAGCAGGAATTTTCATAGCATTATTATCTGTGCTATAAGACGATGAGGCCATTCATGGTATAACTTATGTTGTGAATGCTTGAATGAACATGCACTGCACCAATGCTCACTTCTACTGATTTATTTTATAAATCTGTCTTCATTGGAAAATCACAGAGTGGTTTACAAATACAAAATTGCAAAGCATTAAAATGAATATTACTAGAGTTGTGCAGTGCTGCAGCTTTGAAGGCAAAAACGTGCTTCAGAATGCACGTGGGCGTGCATGTAACACTTGTCTGCAACTTCTTAACACAGGGGTGGGCAACATCCGGCCCGCAGGCCGTATAAGGCCTGCGAAAGCAATTGGTATGGCCCGTGGCAGCGGGCGCAGCAGTGGGCGCAGCAGCGGGCGCGGCCGGGCATGGTGGGAGCTGGTGCAGCAGCGAGGGTGCAGTGGCAGCGGGCGTGGCAGGTGTAGCGGCAGTGGGTGCAGCAGCGGAGCCGTGGCGGGTGCGGGTGCAGCAGTTATGGCAGCAGGCGCAGCAGTGGGGGCGGCTGGGCGTGGCGGGAGCTGGTGCAGCTCCTGCCCGCAAACCCCGCGCCCTTCTGCGCGATTGGATCCCGCCTGCAGACCCCGCCCCCCGGCCCTCGAGTGATGTTAGAAATATTAAAATGGTCCTTGGCATAAAAAAGGTTCCCCACCCCTGTCTTAACATGTCCTTTCCTAGAATTGCTCTGCTGCTGCAGAGGGAAGTCATGCAATCTTAAGAAAAGACCCAGATACTTTAAGGCAGTGCTTTCCAAACTCCCACCGTTGGCGACACACGGAAGCACTGATGGCGCACCGCTGCCGCCGTGCACGACCCCACTGCCGCTTCCAGGTTGTGTGGCGACACACCAGACTGTGTGTTGCAACACACCAAAGTGTCGCGACACACAGTTTGGAAAGCTGTGCTTTAAGGTATTGCAGACTGGTGTTACATAAGCACCCTTGAACACTCCTAAGCACCTTTTTGCCTTCCAACCTGAAGCACTGCACAGCCCTATTTGCACGTTCAAAACATATTCTTTCCTTACTAAAAATATCTGAAATGGTACCATGTAGGAGCCCAATAGGGTATCTGTCAAAATGCTGCTGCTTGATCTTCTAGCGGCTGACATGCAAACAAATCCAAATTTGGGAAACAGTAAGCCCTTTTGCAGATTTGAGACATAGTGAAGACTGACACCCTACTATGTGTGGTTTGTGAGATAGAAAGTTCATATTTGTTGCAGAGTGGACATTGTGTTTGGGATTTTATTTCATTCCTTTCTCTCTCCTTTAGGTTCAGTATGCGAAGAACGAGGGTTTGGGAGGTGTTATGCTTTGGGCACTTGATCTAGATGATTTTTCAGGTACTTTCTGCAAGAAGGGCAATTATCCACTACTTGCTGCTATTAAAAGTGAACTAAATAAGTAAGAACCTGTATTTGCAAAAGGACCATTTTAAATAGCAGTAGAATCTTATGGGTTTGGTCAAATTTAGGCCTTTTTTTAGGGATGTAAACAAATGATCAACTTATGTGGTTTTGCTTGTTTCTAAATACATGCTAAAAGTTATATTACAAATAACCAGTTACTACTTCTGCATTATTTCATGATTACTATTACTCTTTACCTATTAAGTATTAAATATTCCCATTACTTCCACCTATTTCTGCATGCACTATATGGACTTTTGACACTATTGCCTAGGCCTTTAGTTATATAAATATATGGTTCATTTTGCTCTTACTATATTAAAAATGTTGGTAAAGGTTCATTAGTTGTGTGGTCTCCAAAAAAACTGCTAATACTTTCAATAAAATATTTGCCTACTTTTACTTTGGTATTCTTATATCTCAGAAATTACGTTTGTTCTTGTAATGAGTGGAAGATGGGGAAGTGGAACATTTTTTCTTTAAAACACACCTTTTTCCAAAATAGTTCTGTTTTCATTTGTGACCTTCAAACAATCACCCTGGATAATTCATCTGTCCCTCTTTTTAGGAACATCAACAAATTAATTCAATCTGATTTAAGGAAAAACATTACATCACTTTTATAGAATGAAAATATTTTCAAAGCTAGACGCTGCAACAAATGCTATTTTATCAGGCTGGATTTATTACAAGTATCTCTTGCATTTAACTGTTTCAGTATCATTGAAAGGGAATCTCTCTCTCTGAGCACATATTTTGTCTCAACATATTAGAATATACCAGTGAGAGAAAAAGTGCATGATGTTACATGGCTAATGACATGTTGAAGTTGAAAAGAATTGGCTACTGTCAGAGCACATGGACAATGTGTTTTCTAATTAGTTGGTTTGAAATTAAGCATCAGCTGCCCATAAAATTTGGTGGCATGACTAAACACATAGTGGGCAACTACACTAAGCTTTTTCCATACGGGCTAGAAACCAGGAGACTGAGAGTTCTAGTCCCACCTTAGGCATGAAAGCCGGCTGGGTGACTGTGGGCCAGTCACTCTTCTCTCAGCCCAACTCACCTCACAGGGTTGTTGTTGTGGGGAAAACAGGAGGAGGAAGAAGTATTAGGTATGTTCGCTGCCTTGAGTTATTTATAAAAATAATAAAGGGATAGAAAATAAATAAATAAATAAAATGCTGTCAATCCCAGAGAGTTCACATATATCCTTTTTCAAATGGATGACAAAATGGTTCCTAATTACTGATCATCAGCAACATTCAACTCTGGCTTAAGTGTTTTCATGAAACCCTTATTTATAGTTCTTTATAAGCTCTGTTTGCAAAAATTAATTTGGTATGAAAAAACATATACAAAACAAAAGTATCAGGAAGACTAGAAACAAATGTGTTTACCCATTTTCCTGCAAGCTTTTTTTAAAACAGGTGCAAACCGATCTTTTGAGCAAGAGGATGTGAAAGTGGATTAAAATTATCCATGCAAAATTCCCAGGTGTGGAAAGGTTTTTAAGCACATCCAGCAGAACTTGAAAATTCACCCTGAGTTTTTCTCAGTCAAAGAAGGAAGTTTTGGGGTAGCACCAGTGGGAATGTAGATGCTGGAGGCCAAAATGGCATATGAGCCCCAAACTTCCTTCATACATGTTCTTCATTGTGTATATAGAACATACTGTATGCCTCTACATACGAATGGCAAACCAATGAAGAGTTTTACACACATAAAAGATTATGGCATTTATTATGGCCTTAGCTTCTATGGAACAGAGCACGTTGAAGATCCCAACAGCAATATCCAGAATCTACACGTATGTCTGGAAAAGACCTGTCTCAAACCCTTGAGACCTACTCGTTGGGGGCAGCGCCATCCCACTAAGAGATAAGGATCTCTCAACAGTGACTTATGCCCTTCTCTCTCTCACCTGGACTACTGCAAAAGGCACTTTACATGGAGCTACCTTTGAAGATCATCCAGCAACTGCAACTAGTGCAAACTGCAGCAGTTACTGACAGGCATTACTCCCCAATACCCACATTATACCTATGTGTTGGGCCCTATATTGGTCACTAATAGATTTCTGAGTACAAGTGTAAGTGCTGGTTTTGACCTATAAAGCCCTATATGGCTTACCACCAAAGAACTTACAGTACCACCTTCTACCTGAAGAATCCACTAAATTCTTCCTGGAAAAACTTTTGGTCACACTTTGCTTTTGTGAAGTAAGGAGAATGGTGGCGGGGGGGGGCATTATTTCTCAGTTGCTGCTCTAGTTTTGGAATACACTCCCCTTATAATTGAAATTTGCTCCATTCCTTCCAATATTGCAGAAGTTTTAGAAGACAGAAATTTTCCAAAGAGCATTTGATTGAATATTCTACCATCATTATTTTTTTTCACTTTGTTACTTGTTATTTATTGATATGATTTTATTTGATTTGATTTGTCATGAGTTGTTTTATCTTTTGTTATCGATATCATAATTTATTGTTTTGTTGTAACTTTGATTAGTTATTGTTATTGGTTGTTATATTTACTGTGGACAATTTTATTTGTTACGGGTATTTTTGACTGATTTCTAAACTGCCATGTATCTGTATTGATGTGAAGCTATTCAGGTGAAATGAAAGAAATCTGTGAGCCAAGCGGTTAGCAGGGCAGAGAAAAGGCTACCTCTGATTCTCAAGGAGCCTTTTACAACATTTCCCACTTCTCCTAACACATTGTTTGCCCTGGATGCAATCTTGCATGTTTCACTGACAATGTGGTTACTGAAGCAGTGAAGAAGTTGGGATCCGCCCTGCACATATCAGCCATTTTAGGCTACTGCAGGCCTAAAATGCACGCACGCACGCACGCACACCCTTCTGCTAATTGGGAATTTCCCTCCAAAGCTACTTTAGCTTCAAGTGCAGGGTATGTTGCCTAGAAACTCAAGCACCCTGAGTTTGGCGTGGAGCTGATAAAAACTTGGTCCCTGAATTTGGGAGAGAGACTAACTTTGCAAAGTGGCTTTGTGCCTACCTGACAACACGAATCACACAGCAATTCAGGCAAAAGCAAAAGCATTTATTAAGGGGGGTTTAAGTCCTTTTATAGGGTACAGAGATAAACGATACATACATCTGGTATATGTGATACGTCATAAAGCAAGTAATCAAACAATAAAAGACATTGAGTACATGTGAGAATTGAACAATAGAAAACATTGATTCTAGATAACATTCCACAAGTGGCAAATTTATGGGTTATGTCACTCCCTGTCCCAGCCGGGTTTGTATCATCTTAAAACTTGAAAGTAATACGCTCTCTATTGTTTAGTTGCTGAAAAGGCTAGTTTTTGCACGTAAAAGAAACAAAGGGTTTTGGGTAAAAGGAAAACATTTCTTCAACTTGAAAAGAAGGCAAGGATGCCATGCTTAAATATCACCTTTATTAAACAGCTACTAATGAAGCTAAAAATTCCAGGTAACAGGTAGACTGGACATCTGCCTGCATCATGACTGACCAACACTTTCAAAAGTGCTTAGATCCTTAAATGCTGGTTTAGTGCCTTTTTGAAAGTGTGCCAGGCCTGTATTTAAAAAGCAGTCTGGAGCAGTGTTTCTCAACCTTGGCAACTTTAAGCTATGTGGACTTCAACTCCCAGAATTCCCCAGCTAGCCTGCTCTAACTGATTTAAACTGGAAAAGAGACCCAGGTTCTGCCAGCTGTCAGTTGTTGGTTCTGTCACCACTGGACACATTACAGGTTTGCAACTGTTTCTGCCAATAAACGGTTTCATATGGTCATGTTTTTATTTTTCTTATTACTTATGCCATTTCAAGCACGCATAACAAGCCTTTCAGCACATTAACTGAGCAGTGTTGAACTGCTTCATTACTTAGATTTGCGTGCCATGCCCTTGATGTGGCCTCTAACCCTAGCTCAAACTGGGTTAGTCTGTCACAGTTTTCCTATATTTGGGGAAAAAAACGTTTTCCTCAACAAATTTATTTGTGCGATTCTAGAAGCATTTCTATTAGGGGAGGCCCAGCGAGACTGTGGGTAACTCCAACTTATTCCACAGTTTTACAAGTTCTCAGCATCATTTCTATCCTCCAGGAGTTAACTGCTATGCTGGTAAGGACATTAAATGCCTCTTATTTCTCATTTCCACCCTCGGTCTCTTTCCTGCCATATGTCCAGAAAAAAGAAACACTAGTTAAGATCTTAGCAGTCATGCAGACAGGTCCAAATGGTTTGCTTTTTAAACTGCACTAAAGTGGTTGGATAGCACTTAGAGAGATTCATGCAGAAAGCCTCAGTATCTTCCTTATTTAAAATACTGCAAGTGATTCCTATCTTGTTCCCAGCTTCATCCTTTCTGGCACTGCTGGGCCATTGGAGGACTTGTCCCAGTGCAAGTAACACCTCTGGGTGGAAGGATTCTCTCAGCAATATAGTGAGGAAAGAACTGAACTCCCTTTTCTGCCTTTTATGATTGCAATCATCACAACCCCTTCACCCAGCTAACCACATTTCCATATGTGAAAACCTGCATGCCACAATACATTTAACACCCTATCTACTTTAGTACTTAGGATCAGCACCAGTATTTTAATGTTTATGTGATATATTTTTTATCTGTTTTCCAGCTTCTGGTTCTAGTTCATTTTTTCAAAACAAAAGGTCAGTTTTGTTATCTGTATTAAGAAACCATGTGATAAAAGGAAGATGTTTTCTCTATAAAAAACAATAGGAAACTGGGAAATCCTTGTACACCCTAAGCTATCCCCATTCTTTTTATTGGTAATAGGATGAAAGATAATCAGAAATTGTTAGGTATAAATGGTGGTGGTTTTCAGCTTCTCTTCAGGCTGTTGATGCTTATAGGTCATATTTTCCAGTGGAGGATTCTCAGGACAGCTGGTCAGGTTGCTCCCAGTATATTCCACAGTTTGACATGATCAACACAATCAAAGGCCTTTCTATAATATTTTTCCAATAATTTTATTTAGGATTATATTATACAAGTAAAACTTATGCAACTACCAAATAGAGAAATACATTAAAAAATTTAAAAGTGCAGAAAAAGAAAAAAAGAGAAAGAGAAATTTCCCCCTTCATACCCAGCAAGTATAATCAACATTAACAACTTATCACAATCTCTTAAAATATAACCAAACATCTCTTCATTCCATATCTCACCCCAATTCCTATAAATCCATCTCTAGAACCTCATCTCTCCCTATTAAACAGCAAAAGTCCAGCAAGGGTTATCAGAAATAACAACATAAATATTACAAATTATATCTATTACCCCCAGTCTGAATCCTTCAAGCAAGTCCCCCTGTTTCTTCTCTTCTAATAATCAAAGTTCAGTCCCACTCAAAAAACAATTAAACAATTAAACATTACCAGAAATAACTATCATCATCCAGTCCTGGTCAAAAAACCATTAAACATCCCCCAAAATAACAACCCGTTATTTTAACCTTGATCGAATAAACTAATTCTTTCTTCTTTCTTCTTTCTGCAAACCATCTTTAAAATCCTCAAAGAAAGTTCTAGTATCTGCCTTCTCATACTGTCTTCTTCTCTTCTCTCAAAATTCTTGTCTTCATCTTTATCAAGCCCCCTTTGTATTCCCAACGTAGCAACTCCAGCAAATCCCTCTTATAAGTCCAATGTGAGGAAATAATCCAAATCACTCATCTGATTTGTTATTTGTATTTCTTTTTCAATTGTTAAGTCATCATCTTTCATTTGTAAATTCATTATTTCGATCCTTCTTGTAAGCTGTAATTTTTAATTCTACCTGTAAGTCAGTTTCAGTTTTATTCAATGGGGTTTGTTCCTCTGCAATAACACCGACAGATGCTACAAAGGAGTTAAATAGTTGAAAACCTGTCACCATAAATTAAACGTTTCTTTTAAGGTAGCCATCTGGTGCCCTCTAGTGTCTAATCGTCAAAGTCTTGTTATCTTTTAGGATGTAAACGAAGTATTTTCTCATGGGACAGGATATTTTCAATTAACTTCAAAGTCTTAAATCAAGTCCATCTGAGCCCTTAATCTGTATAAAACTTTCTAAAGCCAATAATAATAATCCTTTTGCTGTATATTCCAAAAAATATAAATCTTTAAATTTATAATTAAACTGTTTTTTAAAAAAAAAAAAAGGATTGAAGGAAACTCACCCTGTGATTTCAGTAAAACTTGCCAGTCTGAAGGTTCTCAATCTTTAAAGATAGCCAAAGGGGAAAAAAATAAAAGTCCAAAGTGATTAAGAGATGAGCCAAACTTAAAATCCCTATAGGTGACATTAGTGGCTATAAGCACGATGGAATCCAAAGACTCCCAGCCAATCGCAAGCCGGCTGCAAAAACAGTTCCTACTGCCCGCTTGCAAAAAAAAACAGCTATTCGGAGTGCATGTGGGTTTCTGATGATCTCTCTTTAACTCCAGAGAGATTACAGCAGCCCAATTCCTGCAATTGGGTGCCAAATCAGCCGCAATGTGTTCCTCTCCTTCAGAGGAATGTCAGTTCGCCATTACAGCTCACCAGAAGTGCCGCCTTTCTATAATCAATGAAGCCAATATTGACTTCTTTTTTGTATTCTTTGACTTTCTCAATTATCCAATGTGCACCACCAATAACGTTTTGTGTTCTTTGGCCTTTTCTAAAGCCAGCTTGAGCATTTGGCATCTCCCTTTCCATGTAGTTTTAATCTGTGTTGGATGATCCTAAGTATTATTTTGCTAGCAATTAAGATTATTGTACAATAGTTACTGGTCTACTACAAATGAGCATTCTGCTCAAATCCAAAGAAAGATATTGGATAAAGCTTCAGATTAATTATTACAGATCAGAAAATATTCAAAAAGTTGCCATTCACAACAGTATCCAGAATACTTTCAGACTAACTTCTGCACAGTTCATTCATACTCCCAATAATTGAAACCAGACTTTCTCCCAGTATAATGACTTGTTCTGTAGCAAAAGTATTTTTTTTCAAAACCCAAGAAATTGTGATATTAATTGAATAAAACTAAGCTTCACATCTGGTAGTTTAAGCCTGTCCTGATTTAAAAATATGATGTAGTTTATGTGTCATAATTAAAGCAAAGTGACCCAGGCTTATAGCTATATAGTCTATATGATGTCAACCTTGAAGATTATATTGTCCTATAACCACTAATTTGAGGGAAAAGTGATCAGGGAGACACTATTCTGATCTATTCCCATCAAATTTTCTATCATTCAGGTCCTAGATCACCCAAAACAGTTTGTATCATGCCAGAACATCATACAGGTAAGTACATAAGTACTGCTACTGTGAAATTCTTTATCAACTTAGCTAGAACATACTTCAGAGAAGATGCATGAAGTATTGAATAATGGGATTTATTTAAAATGCTTTTATTTATCCAAGTGGTTTCATTTCTCTCAGTATCTCAAAGCTCACAATCAGACCCAATACAGTATTTTTTCCCACTACTATAGATAACACACAGATTAAGCAGTCTGACAACAATGGATCTGTAAAACATGAGTGTATAGAAAAAATAAGGAACAACAAAGTAACTGACCAAAATCAATATGGGGAAGGAAAATCCAATCCAATCCAATTGTACTTAAGCTTTCTTTTTTAGTGAAGGAAATATTTAGAAAATAAACATTTCAGCATTTGCTAGATAAATGTTACTTAATTGAGGAGCTTACATAGTTAGAGATAGCACATGTATTTTTTTTAATCCATTCAATCATGTCCGATTCTCGGAGACTGCCTGGACAAGTCCCTACAGTTGTCCTGGCAAGGTTTTTCAGAAGTGGTTTGCCATTGCCTCCTTCCTAGGGCTGAGAGAAAGTGACTGGCCCAGGGTTACCCAGCTGGCTTTGTGCCTAAGGCAGGACTAGAACTCACGGTCTCCCAGTTTCTCACCTGATGCCTTAACCACTACACCAAACTGGCTTTCTAGAACATGTATAGTCACGTATATATACTAGCAGAGATGACAAACATGAAACAGGCCTGGAGAAAGCAGTTTATCTGGATCCTTTTTAGTCAGGCTTTAAGCCCATGTACAGTACTGACGTTGTTTGTGCTTATGGATGACCTCTGGCAGGACTGGGATAAATGTGGTGCAGTTCTCCTGGTCCTGCTCAACCTGTCAGCAGCTTTCAATATCACTGATCATAGTATCCTTATAAACAACTCCAGAGATTGGGAATGGGGAAGCTGTTGCAGTACTCCTCTTTCATCTGGGGTTGGTTTCAGTCGGTGGGGGAAGGGATCAAGCTTGAGGCCCTTCTTCTGCAGGGTCTCACAGGGCTCAATGCTCTCCCACTTTTACAGGTAGTTCTCGCTTAACTACCACAACTGGGACTGGAATTTTGGTTGCTAAGCGAAGTGGTCATTAAGCAAATCTGACCCGATTTTGCAACCTTTTTTGCAGCGGTCATTAAGTGAATCACCATGGGCGTTAAGCAAACCACATGGTTGTTAAGCGAATCACATGGTTCCCCATTGATTTTGCTTGCTAGAAGCTGGCCAGGAACATAAAAAATGGTGATCATGTGACCACAAGACACTGTGACGGTCATAAATGTGAACTGGTTGCCAAGCACCCAAATTGTGATAACGTGACCGTGGGGACACCACAATGGTCATAAGTGTGAGGACCGGTCGTAAGTCGATTTTTTCAGCACTGTCATAAGTCCAAACCGTCACTAAACAAATGGTTGTTAAGTGAGGACTACCTGTATTTAATATCTACATGAGGCCATTGGGTGAAGTCATCCATCAGCATGGGATAAAGTATCCTCACTATTGGACAGTACCCAGCTTTACATCTTACACCTGGTTGAACAGGTGATGCTGTGGAGGTCTTGTCCCAGTGCCAGGAGGCTTTAAAGGATCTGGAAGGGGAGGAACAGGCTTAGGCAATTCCAAGTGGCTTTGGATTCAAGGACCTTCTATTTCCAAGGACTACTGTTAGTTCTCAGTGAGGATTCACGCCTCCAGGTGGAACTCATGTGTAATTTGGGAGTCCTCCTGGACTCTCAGCTCTATGAGCTGGTAATATGTCTATGAAGGTTCTCAGTCATCCAGGTGGAATTGTCTGTAGCTTGAATCATGTCAACTGGATTTCTATTTTCTCAGTGGAAACGTTTCGCTCCTTATCCAAGGAGCTTCTTCAGTCTGAGCAACTTTGCTCAGACTGAAGAAGCTCCTTGGATAAGGAGCGAAACGTTTCCACTGAGAAAATAGAAATCCAGTTGACATGATTCAAGCTACAGACTATGAGCTGGTAGTAGCCATGGCCAGGATGGATTTTGTACTGATCCATCTTGTGTACCAAATATGACCTTTCCTGGAAGGAGTGGGGCTTCTCACAAGCACTCATATCTTAATCATCTCTCATTTGAACACTGTAACACAACCTACCTGAGGCTAACATTGAAAACCATTCAGAAGCTAATGGTTAGCTACAGCTAACACGAGTAGCTATGGACACTTCTCGTTTTGCCTACATGAAACCTCTACTTTGTGAGTTGCCCTGGCTATCAGTGGACTTCTAGCTGCAATTCAAGCTGCTAGTTGTCACCCGTACAACTGTTCATGGGTTAGGAACAGCCTCCCATTGTTTCTGCCCAACCAGTGACATCCTGTGGGACTTAGGCCTTCACTGTGGTTGCACCTGCCCCATTGAAGTGCATTT
This sequence comes from Charina bottae, assembly GCA_023362775.1. Classification (NCBI taxonomy): domain Eukaryota; kingdom Metazoa; phylum Chordata; class Lepidosauria; order Squamata; family Charinaidae; genus Charina; species Charina bottae. The sequence goes on along the minus strand of JALMGJ010000003.1, from coordinate 72,665,023 downwards.
TCCCTTAAGTCCATACGACCCTGACCCTGCTGCTTTCTCGAATCTTTAAATCCCTGCCTCTTGCCTGGGTTAGGTTGGGTTATAATCAATATTGGATTTTTTTGTTTGCTTCTTCTAATCTGCCATTGGGTATTATTGTTTATTTTTATTATCATCCTGTTGTTTCTAATCCTAAAATGTAAACTGCCTAGAGGTGGCTTTGTGATTGAGGCAGAATACAACTTGATTTAATTAATTAAGCACAGACCTGTCATTTTACCCTTGTTTTTAAGTACTGTATAGCTGAATAGTTTAGGGTTCAGCATATGCTAGAGAAGATAGTGCTTTATAGAAAAGCAGCTCTCTGGTTGGGAATTCAAACCTACCAAACAAGCTTGTTCAGGCGCACGAAATTCTGTTGCTCACCTTCTGCCAAGCTATAGCTGCATTTCTGAACCAGCTGAGCAGCCGTTTTCAACATTCACTGTCCTTTGTATAGAAGCAGGCTGTTTTAGGGCCTTCAAAATAACGGTGCAATAATAAGAAAAATAATTCCGTTGGCCCAGCCAGCCCTTTATTTCCAAAGGCGAGAGCGATTTGACTCGGAGGTATTCCTCCACCGCCCTCAAAGGTGCGGAGTTGCAGTTAGCTGCCAAAGGGGCGAGGGAAGTGTAAACACACGGCACTTCTTTATAGCCCGCTTCTTGAATTGCTTCCCCCTCCCAGGCGGAGCTCAGCCCCATCGCCGAAAACACGACTCGGCACTGAGTCCGCCACGAAAACTATAGGGGCGAGGCTATACTCTACCCGCCTACCGCTGCCAGGAAAAGGTAGGGTTAGCCATAATCGCGCTGTAAAAATCCGGACGACCACTAGTTGGCAGTAAAGAACTACAATAATTGTGCTGCTGCGGTCTAGAAGTCGCCCGGATTTCGCAGCCTGCCTGAGCTCCCCGCCCCGGACGCCACGCATCACGCCGCGCGCCTCTCCAGCGTTTCTCTCCTTGCCTTTGCAGACGCGGTCTGTCGACGCGCGGCAGGAGACGCATTGTGTCAGTACTCCGTTGTGGGGCCCGGCCCACCTCTGTTTCCATGGCAAGCTTCGGACGCTAAACAGATCGGCCCCTTCGCGATGATCCCCAGCTACCGCCAGCTCGTGTGGGAGCTCACAGGTGAGTCGGGCGGGGATTGGCCAGAAGGCGCACGAGCCGATCATTTTTTGACCCCGCCGCCAGAGCCCGCGGAGAAGAGCGCCGAGGCTCGGTTGGACTGGAGAGGGGTGTGGGTTGCCCGCGAGGCGCTTTCTTCCTCTGCGGAGATATGGTAGCGTGGAAGCAAGGGAAATCCTGAGATTTCCGCGATCCTGCGAACTTTGTTTTTCGGGATTCCAATGACTCAGCTGGGGAACACGATATTGGGCAGTTCTGACGTGCGGGTGAGAACACGGTTGGATTTCCAAAATTGTGGGATGCGGGATGGGAACTGAGCAGTAAGCACCAATTTAAAATCAGAGTTCTGAGCAGGGCGGTGAGGCAGTTGTTTCAGTCAAGCGATTTAGGATTTTATGACGGGGTTGCTGCCAATTACATTTAATTTACTGTGTTATTATTGCTAATTTGCAAGGAAGAGGAAGGCATTTCTGAAATTGTTTGCTTCAGGTTCCAGAATAAATGTAGATAAGCCGTGGTTCTATATAGCCTTCTTTAAAAATAATACTATATAAAGCAGCCTTTCTCAACTTTTTGGCCCTGGAGAAACCCTTGAAATATTTTTCAGCCCTCAGGGAACCCCTGCATGTTCAGGCTCAAATATAGGCCAGAAGTTACAAAATTATTATATTTGTTTCATGTGTAGACCTGTATATATGCGTTAACAGTGTTCTTAAACTAAAAATAAAGAATGAAACTTACCTCTTTAATGTGAAGTTGCCTGAAATTGAAATAATTTTTTAAATAAATTCTGACCTCCCATGGAACCCTAGGGTTCCATGGAACCCTGGCTGAGAAACCCTGATCTAAAGGGACTGTTACAATACTAAAGATTGTAGGGGTTCTGAAATGCTAGTAACAGAAAATCCCACACAGCGTTAATCTAGATATAGCAGAGTGGAAGCATGTGGCAGCTTGCACAAAGGCCTAATTAAGTTCAGAGTAAAAATAAAGACTCTTCACACATTTAGTCAGTGTAAAACAGAAAAAAAAAGGAAAGGGAAAGACCTAACAGAAGCAGAAGAGATCAAGAAAAGGTGGCAAGAATATACAGAAGATCTGTACAGGAAGGATAATAATATCGGGGATAGCTTTGATGGTGTGGTCAGTGAGTTAGAGCCAGACATCCTGAAGAGTGAGGTTGAATGGGCCTTAAGAAGCTAATAACATTGCTAATAACAAGGCAGCAGGAGACGACAGTATCCCAGCTGAACTGTTTTAAGATCTTGCAAGGTGATGCTGTCAAGGTGATGCATGCCATATGCCAGCAAATTTGGAAAACACAAGAATGGCCATCAGATTGAAAAAAACATATCCCCATACCAAAAAAGGGAAAAACTAAAGAATGTTCAAACTATCGAACAGTGGCACTTATTTCACATGCCAGTAAGGTAATGCTCAAGATCTTGCAAGGTAGACTCCAGCAATTCATGGAGCGAGAATTGCCAGAAGTACAAGCTGGGTTTAGAAAAGGCAGAGGAACTAGAGACCAAATTGCCAATATCCGCTGATAATGGAGAAAGCCAGGGAGTTTCAGAAAAACATCTATTTTTGTTTTATTGACTATTCTAAAGCCTTTGACTGTGTGGATCATAACAAATTGTGGCAAGTTGTTGGTGGTATGGGGATACCAAGTCATCTTGTCTGCCTCCTGAGGAATCTGTATAACGACCAAGTAGCAACGGCAAGAACAGAGCACGGAACAGCGGACTGGTTTAAGATTGGGAAAGGAGTACGGCAGGGTTGTATACGCTCACCCTACCTATTCAACCTGTACGCAGAACACATCATGCGACGTGCTGGGCTTGATGAATCCAAGGCTGGAGTTAAAATCTCTAGAAGAAACATTAACAATCTCAGATATGCAGATGATACCACTTTGATGGCTGAAAGCGAGGAGGAGTTGAGGAGTCTTATGATGAAGGTGAAAGAAGAAAGTGCAAAAGCTGGGTTGCAGTTAAACCTCAAAAAAATCAAGATTATGGCAACGAGCTTGATTGATGACTGGCAAATAGAGGGAGAAAAAGTGGAGGCAGTGACAGACTTTGTATTTCTAGGCGCAAAGATTACTGCAGATGCGGACTGCATCCAGGAAATCAGATGATGTCTACTTCTTGGGAGGAGAGCAATGACAAATCTTGATAAAGTAGTTAAGAGCAGAGACATCACACTGACAAGAAAGATCCGCATAGTTAAAGCAATGGTATTCCCCGTAGTAACCAATGGCTGCAAGAGCTGGACCATAAGGAAAGCTGAGCGAAGGAAGAGATGCTTTTGAACTGTGGCGGCGATGCGCCATCAGCACTTCCAGGTTTTGTCGTGACACACTAATGCATAGCTTTCCAAACTGTGTGTCGCAACACTTTAGTGTGTCGCAACACAGAGTTTAGTGTGTCCCGAAGCGGCGGCATGGGGGGGCGCGTGGCGACAGCAGTGTGCACGGCGGCAGCAGCACTTCAGCGTTTTAGCGAGGCCACTGCCACCGTGCACGTCACCGCCTCGCGCCCCCCCCACGCGCCCCCGCTGCCGCCGTTGGTGTGTCGCCAACGGCAGCACTTTGGAAAGCACTGCACTAATGTGTCGCGACACAGTTTGGGAAGCTATGATTTAGACTTATCTGGGAACACCTTTAAAATTGTATGCTAATTACAGCAAGTGAGCTGGCTCTAGTTTTCACTTGAAAGGGACCTTTCCATTTCAAAGAGATTTGGAATGCACATCACAGCACATCTCCCCAGTTGGCTTCAAGATTTTCAACTGTGTCTAGTGTTTCTTTTTTTTTACTAAAGAAGGAAAATTAATACTTGTACCGCTTTGAGGCTAAAATCCTCTCCTAAATTCTATATGGTGCACAAGTGAACTAAGAAAGACTCATTAGAGCTAACACAAGCTTTAGGTCTATACAGTAGTTGCTGCCCCTAGGGCGTAGCTAGTGCTCTACTCAAATTAATGGAGGAAATGCCCAAAACTGAAGTTGGACTTGGAGAGCGATGATTAGGTCGTATCTGAAAATCCAGTGTTTTCCCACAGGTTTACTGCTTTTGGGTTTTGTAGCCAATTATTTTTCAAACTGGAATTTTTGAGAACAAAAATAGAACAGTAGAACAAAACTGTTCTACTTTTGCAAAAACTAGCATCATATGGGTTACCAGCAGCATTTTTAATATTTGGGGGATATGATCAGGTGAAACAAATGTTCTCCCAAAGATTAAATGATATGGAATATCAGGTTGAGGTGAACAGGTTGTCAGTGAAAAATAAAACTTGGGTTGTAAATGGTACTTGGGAAGCTGCAAAAGTATTTAAACGTTCTTACTTTTCCCAGGCTGAGGAAAGGCTAGGCACAACATCCCTCTGCACTTTTGTGGGGTAGGTATTCTAAAACCTCATTGGCCAAGCACATGCGGATCCAGGGATATAAAAACAGCTTACTGTATGCTACTACTGTATATTGTATCTTCTATAAGGATATTTGGAATAGTTATATACCCCTGCTGCAATACTCTGTAAGATCAGATAATTATTATATGAACCTCCTCTCAGATATGAAATTATCTGTCAACCAGCTAAATTTTGTGTTGCTGGAATAAAATTGAGAGAACAGTTGATAGAAGTCTGAATACTGTTACAGGTAGTCCTCACTTACCGACCACAGTTGGGACCGGCAACTCCATCGCTAAGCAATGTGGTTGTTAAGTGAAATGTCACATGACCGTGCCAAACTTAAGACAAGTTCCAGTTGCGGTCATTAAGCAAATCACCGCAGGACATTAAGTGCAATGTCACATGGCCACGACTTGCAACTTCCTGCTGGCTTCTCCATTGACTTTGCTTGTTGGAAGCTGGCTGTGAAGGTCACAAATGGTGATCACATGACTGCGGGATGCTACGACCCTCGTAAATGTGGCCAGTTGCGAAGTGCCCGAATCACGGTCATGTGACTGCGGGAATGCTGCAATGGCTGCAAGTTCAAGGACCAGTCGTAAACCTACTTTTTCAGTGCCATTGTAACTTTGAACGGTTGCTGAACAAGACAGTCAGTAAGTGAGGACTACCTCTATTTTTCCTTTTAATTATGTTTTTATGTACTGTAATTTCCTGGTGGTTGAATGAAATAAAATTGACTGGCTGGCTCTATTCTGTGTTTCACTGAAGAGTTAGTCCAGTAGATAAGAGGTGTCACCCTGCCATTTTTGTATCTTAATTTTGTAGCACATTCTAAAACATAAGTGTTTTGACTGACTTAAACTCTTATTGGGGTTTGCAGAGGTAAATAAGCGAAATTCATTTGGGTCATCTCAGGAGAAGAAAATTTTCCCCTTTTTTCACGCACCAGACCGATTAGGTAACGAGTATGCACCAATTAAAGGTGATCCTGATCGTGGCCCAGGAGCTTATAACCATGCAGAGGTAAGTAGTGCTCCCTTTCACTTTTGTTTATTTTCTCTCCAGAGATCTTTAATTTGAAGTAAAGAAAGAATATTTACTCTTTAGATTATCTTGATTACCTTTTGAGTTGCTTCCAAAGTTTGAATATATTGTAAATAAAAGCAATCTCCCTTGTCTTGGAAAATATTGCAAAAGTGTATAGATGATTAGAGAATATTTGCAAGGACTTGAGAGGCCACAGTTGAACCCCACTCATCTATTATTTTCACAAGATGACTCTGTTCTTGATACTGTCTTTCAGCTCCACCTACTTGACACAATTGCTTCCAGCAAAAATCCATGGATAGAAGTTCTGTCATTTACACTAACAAACCCTAACATTTTGTGTAGTGAATGTGCAGGCTGCAAACCCCCACCCAATGTTCACTGACAGACATCCAGTTTATGGCCACTGTCTGAGTGGGAAAAATGTCTTCTGTCACATGGGAAGGAGAGACATCTTTGGCAAATGGACACAATCAGATGCCTCAACTCATCCCTCTCCTAGATCAGAAAAAGTTTTGTTCTTTTAAAAAGTAGGGAAGAACTCTGGGGAAATGCAGGAAGTTACTGTACCAGAGCTGGGAAAACAGGTGGGGTGTACCATTTCCTCAACAGCTCTGATAAGTGGCTCGAATTATCCCAATAAGCTGGGGGGGGGGGGGAAATTGGGCAATTGCTTTGAGAGAATTCTGTTTAAGAAAAAAATAGGTAATCAAGTTTAGGTAGGGTACTACATTATAATGTTTTGTTTTGTTTTGTTTTAAATTTATTGACTGCCCAACTCCAGTGTTGATTTTTTAGTTGTCTGTGTATTCTAATTAAGTCTTATTCTCTCTTCTTTCCTTGCACAAGTAGTGCTTTCTCTGGCTGTGCCCAAGATTTATTTTACTTTTTATTAACTTCTTCTCAGCAGAAATCTTAGCTGGAAATAGATATCATGCCCCAGCTCATTAATTAAAGTAGACCGTGTCATCCTATGGTCAGCTGAGAATACTGCAAATTAGGTTTTATATATCATTTTATTTATTCTTTTAAATACAGTTTGATTTTGTTCATCTCTTTCAGGTCAGTTTTATCTCTTAAAGCAGCGGTCCCCAACCTTTCTGGCACCAGGGACCAGTCGTGGAAGAACATTTTTCCACGGACCGGGGGGGGGGGTTTTGCAGGCGGGAGCCAATCGCACACACCAGGGACGGGGTAATCGCGCACACTGGGGGGCGGGGTTTGCAGGAGGGAGCCCCGTGGTCCACTTCCTAACAGGCTGCGGCCCACAGATTGGGGACCCCTGTCTTAAAGGATAAGGAAGGGCTGAAACATCTAGTCACCTAACTCTATGCTATAGCACTAGGAAGCTGAATATAGAAATGATTTCAATTATTATTATTACTATTACTATTTTGAAACCTAAGGTCTTTCATTTTGCAGGCTCTACTATGCTGCTATACATTGCTTTTTCTGTTATTATAGAGCAGAATAACTTTAGCATTTTTTTTAATATATAGAGGAACTGCCTTATATATAACTTGGCTCACAGACCAGAGAGTACTAAAGGTTACACCATGGGAGCAAGAACATCACCACGTTTTGTACTAATAAACAAGGTAAAAACATTTTGTGTGTGTGTGTGTGTGTGTGTGTGTGTGTGTGTGTATTCTACAAATTCTGGTCTTACAGATTGCTAAAATAAAGCACATTTTTAAAAATCATCTGTATGTATACTCAAATAACATAAATGCATGCTAACATTTGAAGGAGCAGTAGGGTAGTTTACACCAGTTTGGTGTACTAATGGTTGAAGGTGCTGGAGATCCAAGTTCTAGTCCTTCCTTAGGCACAGAAACCAGCTGAGTGATTTTGGGCCTGTCACTCTAATGTTAGAGTTCTTGTGTTGCCTTGGCGAATTATTCCTGTACAAAGCACAGCGTTCTCATGATGACGTGAACGCCAGGTGGCTGGATAACAGAGAAGCCTTGGCTTTGTTTACATCCTCATGAGATAGGGAGCGAGAAGGTACCATGTTATGGCTAGCAATGGATCTTCCCATGGGAACAAAGCCTCCTGATTTCCTTCTGTGGGAAGCCTTGCCCAGGCCCCCCTGAGCAAGGAGGGGGGGAACTCAGTGCTTAGATGCAGCAGGTCATGCTGTGTGCCTTGAGGCCTAGTGTGTGTAACAGCTAACATCCAGCCAATCAGAATGCTAGAAGAACTGAATATACAACCATGCAAAATGGTGTTCTATGCTTCTTGATTTCTAGTGTTTTTTAGCCATGTAGTTCTTCACGTGTTCACTTCCCGTGGACTGGGCAGAGTGAGCTATGCCTGGCTTTGGGTATAGGCCATGGCAGGAACTCTGGCCCTGGGATCAATACACGGAACTCTGCTTATAAGTTTGTTTTGTTTTTCCTTTTACAATGATGTATCCTGTGTATTCATCTTTTTCATTTTTGCGATAATGTGATTGTATATACATTATTGCCTTATGCTACCAGTAAAGACTGTTAGCCCTAACAAGCTGCATTCTTGTCTGTTTATTCTCAAGCCTCGGTTTTTCCCCTTTAAGCCAGCGTATATCCCATCAGGTTATGTTGCCCAGAGAGAAATTTGCGTTTTCTTTGCTGCGTTGGACCTGGCTGTGGAAGGGAGTTTGTTTTTAGAGGCTGGTTTCAGAATAAACATGTTGTCTTTGAGTGGTCAGCATTGGCTGAACAGTGTCTGGTCAGTCTGCCATTTGAGCCTTTAGATGGCACAAACTATCTGACCTGGTGTGTGGAGATGGAATCATTCTTTTTGCAAGAAGATGATTTGTGGCAGTATGTGGCAACTCCAACTCCGGAGGATCTCTCTGAAGAAGTGCAAGTATGTTTGGACTGTGCTTATGGCATTTTTGCTTTTGGGACTCAAATCCTCTGAATGGAATTATCTCAGCTACTGCATGTCAGCTACTCAAGGACTGAGTAATGGGTGCTGAAAAGCTGTTGGAGCCTTTGATGCACAGTGGAACTCTGTTGCCCTTGGTGGTCTACTAAGACAGCTTTATAGTTTGAAGCTGCAACCGGTGAGACTGTGATGACCCACCTTGGTGAGTTCAAGACTTTGTTTGCTGCATTTGAACAAGAAGGCATGTTTTTCTGGCACTGTGAAAAAGCATGCGTGATTTTGTCAAGCCTGGAGCTACTGGTCGAGAAAGCAACGATGCTATCTCCCTGTGACCTTGTTGTGGATTATTTTACAAGCCACTTCCAGGATTCCTGAGAATTCCTAACAGAGTGTTCCAGCTGAAGTAAAACCTGGTATGGAATTTACATTTGCCGTGGTTTGCTGTGATTCTACAAAGCTGTTCCCTGCCCCGATGTCCAGCGGATGCTGTCAGTGCAAGAAGCCTGATTTACGAATGGAGGGGAAACCAGAAGCCAGATGCCAGTTACACAACAAATCCGAGTCTTCTACTCTGCCGGACTGCTGTTTGTAAGCATTTCCAGAGACTCTGTTGTTGACTTCGGCTTTCAGCCTTGAGTTCAGCAAGTCATTTTAGCTGATATTTCTGTGTAAGAATGTGTATGTGTACACTTGTTTTTCTCTCCTCAGTGTTCCAGCCCTGGTCAAGTCTGAGTGCAGGTGCTGAAGGTTTCATTGCGATATGAAACTGCTTGTGTTGAGGTTGAGTGTGTTAGAGACAAACCTGTAACATCAAGTGTGTGAGATGCTGTGGAGATTGTGTGGACAGGACATTGTGTGTTTAATGTTTCCCCACATCATAAATGCATCCATAAAGTTTTCACAAAGTACTGGGGTATCCCGGGATGGGAGAGTGTGTCTCAGATAGCCAAATGCATTCTGAGTTAGAACCCAGGAAATGTGCAAAAGTTTCTTGATTGTGTTGTGTGTAAACTGTGTGTAAACAATCTAAAATATCAGAACTGTGTCTGTTGCTAGGCAAAGTGACAGAGTGTTAACTAGACCATTTCAGTTGGTTCATAGAGACCTAGTTAGCCCCCATGTCCCAAGTAATGGTGGGGTGTGCATTTCATGTTCCTTCTGGTTGATGATCATACCTGCTTCTGTTGTTGCTACTTGTTGAAGTCTAAAGCGAAGATCTGTGCTCGCTTTGAAGTGTATGTAGCAATAGTAGGATGAAAATATGGTTATCTAATAGGTCAGTTCCAGTCTGATTGTAGTAGAGAGTTCCTGAGCCATGTGTTCCAGAATTGGCTTTGCAGGAAAGTATTCTCCCGAAGACTTGCCAATGTTGGAATTCTAGCTGAGTGTTGGTGTTGTGAATACCATTAAAAAATAGCCTGATGTTAGTTGCTCAGGTGCCATTCCATGTCTGGGGAGAGGCTGCCTTGATTGCAGTGTGTGGTTTCTAACTAACAGGTTGTAGAATTCAACTGTAAAAAGAAGTTCATTATTTTTCTTTGGTATGGCAAGCGCCCTTCACTGAAGTACCTGCATGTCTGTGAAACATTTGCGTGTGTTCACAACCCCAGGTCACAGAGAAGGAAGAACCAAGGAAGCAGAGTGCTTCAGGTTGTTGGTTGTTGATTAAAATCCAAGGCTTATCGTTGTTTCATTAAGCCATGGTCAAATCCAAATCTCCAGAAGTGCTTTATTTTTAAGCAGCCTACTGGTTGGGAAAGGTTGTATGCTAAGGTTGCAGAAGTGTTGCTGCATTGCTAGTGTAAACCCACTGTCCATAGTTCAGTAGATGGGCAAAAACCAGTTCAGGTTTCTTCTGTTCCCCAGTCTCCGAGTGTTAAAAGGGCCCCTCAGGTGAAGGAAGTGGAAATTTCACCTGAGCAGTTGCAGGGCCTGGAGAGGGAGTCAGGTAGTGGAAGGAAAGAAGACGGTGATGGGGAAAGCACAGTGGTCATTCCTCATGGGTCCTCTTATTCCAGGGTGTGAAGCCTGACAGATTTGAGATTTAGCAGGTGACAAAATGCCTGAAAAAACCCAGTCTTTGCTAGATGTGTTGCTCCTGCCTTTGAGAGGCAAGAAGAACATTGGAACACAGCTGTGGATAATCAGTTTGAGTTTTGGTGAAGTGTTAAAAGTAACCAACCTGTCCTTTGTTTTAGTAAGCTGTAGGTTCCAGATGAGTGTTCAGAAAGACATTTCTTCCTGATAATACTTGCAGTGTAAAGCCAGTGTTGCCCAGGGATTGCACAAAAAGGAGTTTGTGAACTGTGAATCTAATGTATGCACCCACAGCTAGGCCAGAATATTTACGTGTGGTGCGTTTTCTGGTTGCGTAGCGTGGAAACAGGTGTCCATTTACATATTGTGATGTTGACACAGCATATTTGGATATAGATCTCCCTGAAACAGTGTGTGTAAGGCAAGCGTTTTGGCTCTACATGTGTGACAAGTTCCCAAACAGTCCATTGACTTAACAGGGTGCTTTATGGATTTTAAAGCAGGCCAGTCATTGATAGCATGGTGCAGATGCTAACTGGGATGTGTAGAGCAGTCACGTGCTGTTTTCTATGTGTACATAAGAAAGTGTAGAAGTTTGTGTAGGACTTCGTACTTATGTAGTTGGTTTTCTGCTTAGAAACTGAAGTTTTCCACCTTGAATAAGAATTTGTCAGTCAGCTGAAATAGAATTGCCAGCTGAGGAAGTTCAGCACAAATTCAAACATTTATCTTGGTGTTGAAGTTACAAAAGCCCAGAACAGAGAATCCTATGGTTCTTGAGAGTGTCAAATGACAGAGTGTTACAGAGTGTCATTTGTGTAAAGGAAAGCTTATCCTTAATTTGTTGTACAGTATATCACTCTGCAGTAACGCAGTGGACATGCCCTGCATTAGTTTTGCCCAGGTAGGGTACCAAGCTTGCAAAATGATTTAGCCCTCGATGTGAGCTTGCAAAGGGTTGAAACAGCCCTGCGATTTTCTTAAAATCAAAACGAGCCTTTGCTTCAAACAGAAAGCAGCTAGCAAGGTCGGTTTATCTATGCTGACTGCAGTTTTTGCAAAGGAGGGGGCAATGAGGGCAATGTTTTTCTGTTTCTCTGCACTGTTTCTGTTCCTGCATAAGTTGTATTTGATGTATTTGTATGTATCTGAATAAAACATTGCATAAAGTGTATATTGTGCATTATACGTATGTGTAACAAGTGTTTTTAAACCATTTTCTAGTGTTGATGACTATTGGTTGTAAAAACTTAAAAAATGAAGCTTGTAAATGAATACATGTACTAACCATGTTTTTCTTGTTTCTGTAAAAATGTGTTACTCCCATTGTACAGGAGAATTCGGGAGGGGTGTTAGAGTTCTTGTGTTGCCTTGGCGAATTATTCCTGTACAAAGCACAGTGTTCTCATGATGACATGAACGCCAGGTGGCTGGATAACAGAGAAGCCTTGGCTTTGTTTACATCCTCATGAGATAGGGAGCGAGAAGGTACCATGTTATGGCTAGCAATGGATCTTCCCATGGGAACAAAGCCTCCTGATTTCCTTCTGTGGGAAGCCTTGCCCAGGCCCCCCTGAGCAAGGAGGGGGGGAACTCAGTGCTTAGATGCAGCAGGTCATGCTGTGTGCCTTGAGGCCTAGTGTGTGTAACAGCTAACATCCAGCCAATCAGAATGCTAGAAGAACTGAATATACAACCATGCAAAATGGTGTTCTATGCTTCTTGATTTCTAGTGTTTTTTAGCCATGTAGTTCTTCACGTGTTCACTTCCCGTGGACTGGGCAGAGTGAGCTATGCCTGGCTTTGGGTATAGGCCATGGCAGGAACTCTGGCCCTGGGATCAATACACGGAACTCTGCTTATAAGTTTGTTTTGTTTTTCCTTTTACAATGATGTATCCTGTGTATTCATCTTTTTCATTTTTGCGATAATGTGATTGTATATACATTATTGCCTTATGCTACCAGTAAAGACTGTTAGCCCTAACAAGCTGCATTCTTGTCTGTTTATTCTCAAGCCTCTGTTTTTCCCCTTTAAGCCAGCGTATATCCCATCATCTAAATCAGTCCTAGACTGGGAAGCTGAAAACCTGCTGGAAGAAGATATTGGCAAACCACTTCTGAAAATTTTGCCAAGAAAAACTGCATGGATCTCTCCTTGTAGTACCAGAAGTCAAGATAAACTTGATAGACCATAACAATACTTCCAGAGTAGTTATGTAATGCTCATAAAAGCAGTCATATTGGTGTAATGGTTGTGAATTCACTCAAAGAAATTGGAAGAAACTGTAGCTAAAGGCTATAAGTAATATTAAAAATGATTTTTAAAAATCTGTTGATTCATTAACTCAATATCTTCTAGTTGATCAAAATATTTTAAACTGATGAGATACTGTTATCATTGCATGCATTTGTTGTATTTTCATGGTACATTGTGATTTCATCCTCCATTATGCCTAGGGCTATAAGGTTTTTGTCTGGGTTGCATATTTACAGCCCGTATATCATAGCTGCAAAGTAACAAGCTTCTCTAACTTTATAATCCTTGTCAAATCCATTAATGTTCATTATTGGTGCTGAAAAAGAGACTGAAAGCCTGTATTGAAGAAGGTGCTGATTCTGGCATCATAGCTTCTGTAATGCCATTATGCTAGTGAACGCCTCTTCAAGTTTATAAATGTACCAGCAAGAAGATCTAGAACTACTGATGGTTACAAAGTAAAGCATCCTGTGCCCACAAAAGCCAGAGTAAGAAAAGGCAATATAACCCTATACCAGCTACAATTTAAATTTTCTCTAATACTATGCAGAACTACATGGCTTGTTCTTTGCATACATACAGGAATTTCAGGTCCTATACTGTGGATCCCACTTAAGGAAGGACTTCTTTGTACTCTAAGACTTTCAATTTAAATAGAATGCCAAAATATTTCCACCACCAAACCAGCAATAAAAACCAGAGTGGCTGAGAAGGAAATTTAACCCTTCACAATTCATGTTTCATGCTTCTCTAGAAGAAAATAGTAAACATAGATATACTTCACTAGTTGTAATGGTTTCTACCGTGCTGACAAAATTTGATTTGCTGATACACCTAGTTGTGAAATTGGCTAGAGAACAGAGATGCTCAAGGCAAATTAATGCTTCTATCCAGGTTTACCCATAAGTAAGTTTAAATGAAACTCTGTAACACTGTACTGTAGAGAGATAAAATAATTAAAAATAAATTCATAATAATGGAATGCAGTACTAGCACAGACAATAATTTAAAAAACCAGTTTTTGTGCATCTTCACTGAGCATATGAAAGTGAAAAGGTAAAAGGTTTCTTATGCTCAGGGTTTAAGCAATTAATGCACTGAGCAAACAGACAAGAAGAACACAGTTTTTAAAGAACGAAGAACCATCCCAATTCCACTTCAGAAAAGCCCCAGAAAGAAAAGGAGAATCAATGCTTTGACATTGCCTCACCCATTTTGCAACATCCATGTCCTATGTTGGGTAATTTCATATGCCCAAAACACCCAATCACACATTAAATCACACATTAAACATTAAATTATGCTAGTGAGACTCATCAAACTAGAAAGGAATCTCTAATATGGCTGTGCAGTATTTGAATTCATTTAGCCAGAGATCCTTCATAATGCACAGAAGCACGAACACACTACCTGTTTGAACTTATTAAAGCATCTGTGTCTTTTTCCAAGATTGCCCAGCTGCATAGCCATTCCCTGGTGTGTTAGAGTAATTGATAATGCATGAAAGTTCACAAAAATATTAAATTTTAATTACCATTTCTGATTTGTTTGCAAAATAGAAGTTATTCTATTCTGATGGGGTTTGACAAAGATAAAGATCAGGATTGTTCACTCAGCTTAGAACTGAAAGGTAATTGGAGTGTTTATAGATTTCAAAAGACAAAGTTCTTCATAATTTCATTATTTATGCTTTTTTTTAGCATGTGACTCCTGCGCCTACAACCTATCAGTCAATATGGATCAAAGAGCACAAGCACAAGCCTGCACACTTCCCATTCCACAGCAGTATACCACGGTTTTCAGAGCAGGTTCAGGATAGAGAGCTCTTTCCTGGGTACTATTTTTCATTTCTTGAGTTAAAAACTGTCTATTAGAAATGGAACCTGAAAAATAGAGAGAAGTCCAGTGTTAAGGAGGATGGGCAGGAAAATCCTGTTATATTTGGTTTTGGTTTTGGTTTGTTTTTCATTTAAGTCTTGGAAAGGATTTAACTATGCAAAAGCTGGAAATTGTGTGGTTTAGTTTCTCATGGATGCATTGGAGGACTTGGGTCCAGAGGACCTTTAGGTATCGTTAACATGCTTGAATATATTCCAGCTGGGGCTCCCACCCGTCCCAGTACTGTCAGTGGGACTCCTGTACTTACAGATTTCCTTGGATGCCCTTGGCAAGCTGTGGTCGCATACATAACTGCCATCATACTGCTGTGCCACATTCTCCACTTACACTGTTTCTGGTGGCTCTTCAACTAGTCTTTTAACAAACCTTAGCAACTCTCCCAAAGTTTGCTACGTTGAAACCGAAAACAGATGTAACTTGACCTTGACTGTATGTAAAAATTGCCCCAATGCAGCAGCAAAATTACTATTGTACAAGCCATGTGGGATTTTTCATTTGAAAACAGCGTGGGGGGAAAATCAACAGAACCCAAATATAAATATCTTTTTTAATAATCTGTTTATAATGAGGCATACTTTTTGCATTAAATTAAGAAGTCATTTCGATTGTTAATTATTGGCAGAGACTGCTTTTTTCCCCCGAAAGCATGCAAATACAAGTAGATAAATAGGTACCCCTTCGGTGGGATGGTAACAGCGTTCCACGCGCGTCATGCCGGCCACACGACCGCGGAAGCGTCTTTGCACAGCGCTGGCTCTTCGGCTAAGAAAGGGAGATGAGCACCGGCCCCTAGAGTCGGACACAACTATGCAAGGGGAACCTTTACCTTTACCTTTACTTTAAGTCATTCTAGGAGCCTTTCTGTCTAAAGCAGAGCTTTCCAAACTGTGTGTCGGGACACGTTAGTGTGTCGGCTGCAGTGTCTGGGTGTGTCGCGGCTGCTGCTGCCTCCGAGCCCTGCCAGGATTCCGCGCAGGTCCTACTGCCTGCCTTGTGCCTTGCTGCCTCCAAACCTGCTGTGATTCCATGCAGGTCCTAGTGCCTGCCTTGTGCCCTGCTGTAAGAGTGTGTCGCGAAATGATGCCCTGCTGTAAGAGTGTGTCACGAAATGATGCATGCCTAAAAAGTGTGTCACCAACATGAAAAGTTTGGAAAGCTCTGGTCTAAAGAGTTAAATAAAAATGCTTCAAATAAGACACTCTTTTTCATCATGAAGTTTTAAACTTTTATCCCATTCCCACTATAATCTTATTTCTTTAATGTTTATTGCTATAAAAAGAAAAGAAAAAAAGACAAATGAAGTACTACAGCAAAATTTTTGATATTTTTTATTTATGTAACTTATCCAAGCTATTTTGAATGGAAGTTTATAGCAATTTTTTTTTCACAATTTACCCAGTCCAGCACAACTATGAAGGAAAAAAGAACACAATATGCAATGATATATTTATTTTAATTTATATAGTATATAGCATTAAAACTGCAGTATATAAGAGAAAGTGATATATGTATTGAAGGACTTATTTGTTTGTTTATTTATATTTCAAATTTAGTCACCGCCCATCTCACTCAAAGAGCGACTCTGGGCGGTTTACAATAAAGACTTCTCTGTTCTGTCTCTTCAGACCTGGAACTTACAACCCATGCAAGATGCCACACAGGCATGTCACCTGGCCAGGGAAGTTTGGTCCCCCAGACTGGTCTTTAGTACCAATGCCACAGAAAAGAACTTTCAGAGCTGAGGTGTGAAATTTTGGGTTAAGAATGTTACATTTTGGAATGACAGAAATGCTAATTTCTTGAAATAGACTAATGCTATCCTTTGAGCAACAGCTTACAAGAAACAGCAGTGGTAGCCTATAACTACTAAGTTGTTTGTTGGAGGGCAGATGTTCTGGATATTATGCAGCAATTACTTTATTCATTTCTTGTTTTAACATTTAAAGGCTATAACGGCTTGGCATCAGATTATTTGAAGGTCTGTTGACATAAGTCCTAAGTTTGGTTATAGACGCCCTGTTCTCAAGTCTGCCTTACTGACCAACAGGTTGGTGCAGAGCTTTCCAAACTGTGTGTCCCGACACAAAAGTGTGTCGCCACACACAGTCTGGTGTGTCGCCACACAACCCGGAAGCGCTGATCATCATCATCAGTGCTTCCGGGTTTTCCTGCGGCGACACACCAACGGCGGCGCACAAAAACAGAAAGCGGCAGCAGCGCTTCCGGGGTTTTGCGCGCTGCTGCAATGGCGGCACTTCCAGGTTTTCCCGCGGCGACACACCAACAGCGGTTGGTGTGTCGCCGCGGGAAAACTTTGGAAAGCCCTGGGTTGGTGGATACCAAACAAGGGCCTTCTCATAATGGCCCCACGTCTTTTGTGAACTTCCTCTTTCCCCCAAAAAGTGTTTGGCCTACTCACTTCAGATAGGCCCTTAAAATGGTTCTGTCTACAGGCCTTTGAGTGATTTTGTTGCTGTTTGATACATTCTTGTCCTACAACCCAGCATGGTTAAGATTAAATAGAAGAAAATGCTTATTCTAGGCCTCTGCCTTCTATGTTTGAACCATAACAAATAGATTTATGCTGGGGAAGGGAATATAGAGATTCTGCCAACTCTGCCGCTCCCTGGGTAGGATCTATGAATACAGCAATTTCTCACCAACAATGAGAAAGGAGAGGGAGAAGAGGGGATGGAAGGGTCAAGCTTCTATACTGTGCAGCATAGTCATGATCCTGACTGACACTCCTCTAACTGATACAGAAATTAAGTACCTCTTTTGGAGGGGGGAGTGCCTTTGAAACAGACTTGACTTCTGCAACTTCATGGACAGATCCATGAAGTTTTCTTGGCAGCATTGCAGAAGTGGTTTGGCATTACCTTCTTCTAAAATATTTTTCAACTCTCCAGTCTAGGGCTGAAAGATAGTGCGTGGCCCAAAGTCACACAGCTGGCTTCCATGCCTAATGGAGAACTAGAACTCAGGTGTCCCCACTCCCAGTCCAGCACATTATCACTATACCTTGCTAGCTCTGGTACATAAATTACAATAATATAATTCTTGGTAGTTTAGCTCATAATTTCTTTATGGTAGTTATCTTTTAAAAGCTAATAATCACTCCTTTCTGTTCCTGTAGAATTCCTTTGCTTGAAGTAGTTTTGTGGTGATAGGTTCACTTTCTCTTTTGCACAGTTAGGAGGAAGCACTTAGCCGACCTAGAAAGCTAAGGAGGGACAGTTGATTACTACTTGGATGGGAGACCTTCCCAGCCTAGACACGGAAGTTGAAAAAATATTCCACAAGAAAATGACAAACTATATCCATATATGCCAAGCAAACTGCCCTCCAAATAAATTGATACTTTTTAATTATTTGTGCAGTAATTGTCAACATATATTTAATATTTTTTCCCTTTGGATTTATTTCAGTTGCTTACAGATAAAGAATTCAAGAAATATCGGAACCTGGTGGCCTACCTGAGCATATACTATAGTGATTAATTCTTCTGGCTGAAGTTATTGCCTCTCCTGTATGCTTAGACCACTTGTTTACCTTTTTATCCTTAGAAGAATTAGAGCATTTTTAATTCGTTTGTTACTTGGATTCAGTAACCAGACTATTTCATAAACAGTGACTCAACCCTTTAAATGTTTCTATTTTACTAATGCTCTCCACTGATTCAATATAAAACATTTGCTATTTGGAAGTTGCTTCAGATGAGGGGGTTTGGACTAGGCCAACAGCCACATCTGTTAGATGTTTCTGGTTTTGAACAGTTTGGCTAGAGAAATGCTTAAGAGAAATGCAGATTTTCAAAGTGTCATTTCTGTTGGTATGCCAGTTTGAGAGTTAAGATCACAATGCTCACAAAAGTCATGCCAAATTGGAGAAATGATTACTGGAGCAAGCACATACTGGTGAAAACCTGGAATTGAGAATATTTTGCCCTGCTGTTCCACTGCACTGGCCAGTATTGCTTGCAACACAAAGGGTATTAGAAGTACGTGCCATATGAACTGATACGGTCATGCATCATATGATACTACTTGCACTGCATATCCTGCACGTGAGAGTGGAAATTTCATGGAATATATGTGCAGTGACATTTTTACAGGTTTATTTTAGCTGTCTGCTGCAGAAAAGATTGAAGCTTGATTCACACTGAACAAGAAACAGATTTCCCACTCACATTCCATACTTTCTCCTCTTTTATGTATGGGAATGCATTTCAGTAACATTCAAATTTGGATTTAAAACAAGCCAAGGTTTTTGGCCATTTTTAATAACTGTAAGTTAAATCACAACTTGATAGTTTAAGCTTCCTAAACTTGATAGTAGAAGCTTTCAGTTTTTTCCTTTCACAAAATGGGAAGTGAGGAAAGACTTCCATGGCATATTCTTGTAGGAGAAAACCATGCTTTTCATTTTGCTACGTCTGAACTGAGCTATAACTATTACATTTAGGAACTAGATTTGCACCTTTTATATACATTATACTCCTAGTAGATGAAGAGTTATGGGCTGTACAATCTTTTTCCTTCTGTGCTCTGCATTATGGGAGAAAACACATGGGTAATAGAAAATATGTTACAACTTCTATTCAGTTTTGTTAGATAGTATACTAAACCATTCTAGTAGACAATTGCTGCTGTTGATGTCTTCTACTGTATGTAGCATGATGCTTAAATACTTTTCTGCTCACCACTCTTTAAAATGTTTTTGAAGTTCCCTTTATGTACTCTTGATTTCTCCAAAAAATTGGATTTCACTTAGAAGTTTCATAGAGAGCCTTATGATTCCAATGGAATCTTTTGTATATCCTGTAAACTAGTGGATTTAAATTAGAAGGTACATAGAACCACTTATAACAAAATGGAAATAATTTATAGGTTGGCAAGCAGAACCTTCATTTTCGATCTTACAGTAGCGTTCCCCATCCTAGTGTCTTTTAGATGTGGATTATGTAACTTCCATAACTCCTGCCCATTCACCAAGCTGTCTGGCATGAGGAGAGTTTTGGCCCAAACTATGAAAAAGACACCACACTGGAGAAAACATATTTACAGCATAAATCCTGCATCTCTCCATCCAGTCACCCACTTATTAAAGTAACTGGTAACTTACTGTGAAAAGCTAAACGTCTGTCTTTATATTACTGCAGTGAAATAAACTTAGAAACTGGTTCTGAGTCATTTATTTGTTAATGTTTGTTTTTCAGAGAAAGATATCACTTAAACATGAAGAATTTAAGACTGTTAATCTTCCAGTTAATGTTATTCTATCCTTCTTTCAACTTGTGTAATGGTAGCCTGCACCACATTTAATTTTTGCTGATATTATCATAAGATTCAGATAATAAATTTTATATTAGAAGTGGTCATAGGAAGGTATCACCACATTTTTCCCCAACAGTACATCTTCATAAGTAATTTTTGAGTTTGAGTATTAAAATACAGTATATAACTGCTTATTTAGTTACCAAAATCATTTGTTATATTATAGGAAGTATTTATGATCAAGAAATAGTCCAAAGATGTTGTATGCAGATGGGGATCAGCTAGGCTCTCTGTTCTTCTTGCTGAGGCCTGTGGAACAAATAAAAGAAAAAAAAGCCCAATCACTTTTTCTGTTGTTTCTATCCACAAATTCATGTCATCTAATAAAATTATGTTTTCCCCTGGGTCTCATTCATTCATTCAGAATGTTGCACAATGTCCCCCAAAACATATCATCACCATTCAATGGAGCATACCAAACATCTATCACCAAACTATGGGTTCCTACTTTTCATACACATCCACAACAACCTAGATGACACCAGTTCATACTTTCTGTCATACAGTGTAGCCCTTTCATTTATACACCTTCACTTCCATGCATATGTCCATCAACTCAGCTATACACAATCAGATCTATTTATTCAGATCTATTTCATCTTTTCAATTTTTCTGCATTTCACACAGATACAATATATCTATTTTTCAACTGTTTAATTCATACATTCAAGTTCTTTACTATTTACACCTCTTACATTCTGAGTCACAATCTTCTGTATGTCATAGCCATTCCCAGATGGGCCCATAAATACTGACTTCAGCCACCCGTCATGGCTTTTCTCAATTGAGGCTTTCACGTTATACTTTTCAGTAGGATGGAAAATGTGTAGATTTGGTTACTAGCCTTAGTCAGACCTATGTCATATGCAGGATTGTCTGCTAATGGTCAGTTTCGTCCCATGCATACTCACGATTATATGCAAGCTAAGTTCTCTACATTAGAGAACTTAAATTTGCATATAATTACTTGAGGGGTTGGTTTTTTCATTTTTTTTCTTTATGTGTTTTAATTTGAGGACTTTCAGTGTATTAACTTGTATTATATTGTATTTTCTTGGCTTACATTTTTTTCTGCTAGAAAGACATTAACAATAGTCATGTTTTACCATGTAAATCCTCTTGAGACTAACCCCAGAATATAAATTGGCAATAAGGTTTAGACAATGGAAGGTTAAACTTTCATCTGCTTCTAATTTTAATGGACATTGCAATGATTTGTAATGATGATCTAGGAATTCATAGGACCAGGGTACCTGAGGGACCGTCTCGTCCCAATAACGTCAGCCCGCCCCACCCGTGCATGCAGAGAGGGCATGCTTCGGACCCCCTCAACAAGAGAATTCCATCTAGCGGGGTCCAGGAGGCGTGCCTTCTCTGCGATAGCGCCCGCCCTATGGAATATCTTGCCCCCGGAGGTGAGACTGGCCCCCTCCCTCCTGACCTTTCGGAAGGCCCTTAAGACCTGGCTCTGCCACCTGGCCTGGGACAACGGAGGCGGGAGTGCCTCTTGGGGTTGGCTAGCCCCGTAGCAACACTATGCTACGTTCCCTATGTCCCCCATCTTGTATTTTATTTATTTATATTGTATTTTTTAAAATTACTGTATTGTTTTTAACTTTGATTGTTGTGACCCGCCCAGAGTCCCTTGTATGGGAGATGGGCGGGGAATAAATTGAATAAATAAATAAATAAATAAAATAAAATTCACCTCTTACTGCCATCTATCTTGATTATCATGTGTTACTGCTGATATTTTAATGTTGGTTATTTTTAATATTCTTGTTAATGAGATATGAGTCATATAGCAAGCAGATGAAATGCAGATGAAAAAAGTTTCTATCTGCATTACAGCTGGATATTATATGACCTTTTCATCTTTAAGAATTGGTACCTCCCCAGCCTTTTCTTTTGTGTTATATGTTTTTAGATTTTAAACCTGAGGGCAGGGACTGTCTCTTCTTAGTTAGAGTTTACCTGTCTAAAGAGCAGATGGAAAGGTTGACATAAAAGTATTAATAAATTACCTCAGTTCTTTAGAAAATCCTTTAGTTTATTCATAAGGGGGTTGATTCCTTGATCACAGAAGGTGCCAGAGAAGTCATCCATGCCAAGAGTCCAAACCATGGCTCCTCCATACTCTTTCCTCTTCAAAAACTCAGTCTGCAAAGAAAAACAAAAAAATCGTGTAAACAGCAACTTTGTAAAAAGACTATAATCCAATACTACCTTTGGTGTTCCAGGGCAGAATACTATTTCCATAACTATGGAATTGGCTGATAAGCAGCACACATAAAATATATACTACTTATTCGTTAAAATAAAATGCAGTTTAAGTCAATGTACAGAGGCTTAAGACTTTTTCCACAATAATTCGTGACATTATCCAAGTCTACGCTGTCACAATATCACACAAATTCAAGTAAGTATTGCATTCTCTCTGTCATGTTCACTAGATTGCTATTGTCTGTCCAATACAAGCTAATGTTGGAATATTTCCTGATTACGCCAATCAATTATTGTATTGTTCTTGCTGCCCCAGTCAATTACTGTTCTCCCTCCCATCTCATCTGCAGCCCTGCCCACATTTCATCTGAATACATGCAGGTCCTTGGGCTTAACAGAAGCTACTTGTTAACAGTTTGGTTCCTCTTTTCCAAATTCCATCTTACCTGCTTTAAACAGGTCACAAGCTAGTTGAGTGATAGCTGGGTGACTGAAGGAACATCTAAGTGAGAAAATTGTAAGTAGCAGCTTTTAGAATTAGCTGAGTTGAAGGAAATTTATATTGAGTGAGTAATATTAAGAAAAAACCTTTAAAATCCACCTTCCTCATGGAAGAGAGAAATATTTCCACTACATTTAGAATGTACCACAGCAGCTGGCTATAAAGCACTCAGAACTGCTAACTGAATAATATTACAGTGTATTTTTTGTTGCTGAACCAATAGATTTTGTCTAAAGAAAGAAAAAGAATTTCATTTCTCTTACTACCCAAAATGAAAAGAATAAAATAAACAATTATCTTTCAACCTTTTATAATATAAATAATATAGAATCTTGTGAGTACTATAGGTGGCATGCAAATGTATATATGTATAAATAAATAATCACTTCCACTACCAATGAATTCAACAGGTAAGTGCTCCAACTACTGTGGTCAAAACTGAACCACTGAGAAACAAGAGAGGAGCATGTTTAAATTGTGGAAAAATACAAAGATGTCTAGATCTGACATGGGGAGAGAATAAGTGGTTGGCTGGACATTTGACCAGGAATACTCCATGCTACATTTTGTTATAAAGTTCAGTGGTTCTACTTGTGACTTAGGGAGCGCGATGGCTCAGTGGGATCAGAAGGTCAGTGGTTCGAGACCTGAGTGCCGCATGACGGAGTGAGCTCCCGCACTCGCCCACCGTCATGCCAGCCACGTGACCGCGGAAGCGTCTTCGGACAGCGCTGGCTCTTCAGCTAAGAAACGGAGATGAGCACCGCCCCCTAGAGTCGGACTTTACCTTTACCTACCTACTTGTGACTTAATTGGGGCTAGCGCATCTGAGGTGGAGGTGGAGGTGACGGACTCGACCATGGGGGAGCTGGGGATGGCGACGGCCGACAGGAAGCTCTGGCGTGGGCTGGTCCATGAAGTCACAAAGAGTCGGAAGTGACTGAACGAATAAACAACAGCGCATCTGAGCCGCAAAACTAGGCTGACCATATTTCCTTGAGACAAAAACGGGACATTGGGATGGAAAAAATGGGACAGGGGTCCCCGCCCCCCGGGTCCACGTGATTGGCTCCCACCTGCAAACCCCGCCCCCTGGTCCACGCGATTGGCTCCTGCCTGCAAACCCACCCCTGATCCGTGTGATTGGGTCCGCCTGCAAACTCCGCCCCTAGTCCGTGCGATTGGCTCCCGCCTGCAAACTCCGCCCCCTTCCATGCGATTGGCTCCCGCCAGCAAACCCTGCCCCCGGTCCACCCAATTGGCTCCCGCCTGCAAACCCCACCCCCCGGTCCACGTGATTGGCTCCCGCCTGCAAACCCCGCCCCCCATTATGCGTGATTGGCTCCCACCTGCAGACCCTGCCCCCCGTTATGCGCGATTGGCTCCCGCCTGCAAACCCCGCCCCCCCAGTCCGTGGAAAAATTGTCTTCCACGAAACTGGTCCCTCGTGCCAAAAAGTTTGGGTACCCCTGCTTAAACAGATTACTGTTTATATAAAAAGACTTGCAATCACCCACAAGGTCTGGATCAAGGTTCCCTTTTGTAATAGGGTGAGACTGGAAATATATATATTGACTGTCAAAGGGAACTTTGACCCAGAACTTGCCCTGCTGCCAATTGGTCCTATATTTCTAGTCTTGCCATATTGTCAAAGTTTGACAATACGGCAAGACTAGAAATCTAGGACAAGGTCTAACTAAGGCACACTGGAGTTTGATATCCTAAGATGTTATGGACTGCAGATCTCATCAGCTGTGTCTATACAGGCAGGAAGGGGCGCCCAGCACACCATGGCCCCAACGGTAGACTGTGCCTGTCCAGAGGGGTTCTCCCGCCAGCACCAGCTCCAGCACCGCAGACGCGAACATCACCTCCCCCGTGCTGTTCCGAAGGGACAGAACAGGATGTAGCCGGCCCCACCGCCATCCTGCGTACCTCCAGCGAGGGCTGGCATCACCAGCAGCAGCAGCAGCTCCAGGAGGCGGAGGCAGCTCCGTACCCGGAGGGGCTGCATCCCACCGCGTAGCTCGGCGGTGCCCCGGCCAACCGGTTCCCTGGCTTGCTCTGGCTGGGACGGCTCCTCCTGCCCGGCGTGGACAGGTGGTGAGAGCGTTCTCCTCCCATCCCAGGGCCCGCTGCTGCTACCGGGGTGGAGGAGCTCAGAGCGCCACGCCGGGAGGCTTCCTGCCGTGCCTCGCTCAGTCCTCCCAGGGACCCGGGACAGCTCGGCTCAGCAGTGCTGCTGAAAGAGGAACTTCTCTGCCTGGCCGGAAGTTTGGAAAGGGTGTGTGAGCGCACGTAAGCTAGGCTGGCTGCTGGGGCGGAGGGACTGGGGGCCGTGAGGCTCGGCTCGGCTGCAATAGCGGTGGCGAGGCGAGGTGGCAAGACTGGAGCGCACGAATCGGGCAAAAGTGGCGGAGAGCCCAGCGGATTCCAGGGGGGAAGGCTGTGTGGGCATTTGGACGCCGGCTTCTTGGCAGCAAGGCAAGGTTTGGCAGCCGAACTCCCAGCAGAGAGGCAGGGATGGGATTCAGGGACTGGATCTTTGGTCAGGAGGCAAGGCTCAGGGTCAGGACTCACCACTGCAGGGCTTCGGAGCATGCGGCACCGACAGGATCAGGTAAGGAGGCAGGAATGGGGTGGACTGTGGTGCTAGTTCTGGCGATGGGCTCGCACATGGCGAAACAACCGGGCTTCCAGGGCAGCATAGAAGACCGGTGTAGACGGGTGTCTCCTGCAGCGCATGTTGGCTGCGCTGCCCCTTTTATTATTCGCATTTCGCACCGTTTTGCACCGTCTCGACCAAGATTTGCGTCTTGGCCAATCAGGCCTCGCACTGCTCAGCCCACCTCTCCACCCTCCTTTGCTACGCACTGATAGGCGGGAGGGCTTCATTTTCCAGGCTGTCTCCCAAAACGGGACAATACTGAGATTTTTGTCAAAAAGAGGGTACGGTTCAAAAATACTAAAATAACGGGACTGTCCCGATCAAAACGGGACGTATGGTCACCCTACGCAAAACTCCTGACTATCACCAGATGGCCACAAAGAGCATTTGCTGTCATTTTATAGCCTTTTAGTTGTCTGGATTTTTGCAACCCAGAGATGATGGTCCTGCCTTAATGCTCTGACTATTGACAAAAATTCATCATATTATTCAATGGCATCAGGCTCAGTTATGAATTTATACTGTGTAAGAGAGTTTGACAAGATAATCTGTAGCTTGAATCATGTCAACTGGATTTCTATTTTCTCAGTGGAAACGTTTCGCTCCTTATCCAAGGAGCTTCTTCAGACTGAAAAATAGAAATCCAGTTGACATGATTCAAGCTACCGACAATTCCACCTGGATGACTGAGAACCTTCATAGACATTTTGACAAGATAACTTTGTCAAGCAGATGGAATTTTCCCATGGACATTGTATGTTGGGAGTTAATCATACTTTTATTTCATTGGCTAAAACTAGGTTTAACCCAATAACTATTGCACAAAATGACAACTTACTTTAAACTGAAAACTTTTTTCATCATCATATGCAACCCATTCTCCATTTTTGAAAGCATATGGAACCTTCTGTTTGTCAATCCATGCTTTGCTAGCTCCTTGTAAAAAAGCACAAACCTGTCAAAATGATTAGGATCCTTTTAGACAAAGCAGCTCAGGAGAAAGAACAAAATAAAGCAGAACTATTTTTACAATATTTCCCCATTGGGATTAATTACTATTAAAGAGTACTGTGGTTTGTGTGCTCAAATTTTCACCTACATCAGTTTGTTTGTTTGTTTATTTATTTATCAAATTTATCAAATTTATATCGTTCCTTAAAAACAGATCTCTATAGTACAATAGTGGGGAAAAGAAGATGGGATAATTGATAGCCAAGAAAATGTTCTGATCATGAGTTTGGAAAAAAATCCCAATTTAAGTAACATTTTTTAATTATAGTACTCAGAATTCCAGAGATACAATTTGGTTCTGTAAATATTTAAGGTAAAGGTTCCCCCCGCACATTGGTGCAGTCGTGTCCGACTCTAGGGGCCGGTGCTCATCTCCGTTTGTTAGCCGAAGAGCCAGCGTTGTCCAAAGATGCTTCCGCGGTCATGTGGCTGGCATGACGCATGCGGAACGCTGTTACCTACCCACTGAAGTGGTACCTATTCATCTACTTGCATTTGCATGCTTTCAAATTGCTAGGTTGGCAAGAGCTGGGGCTAGTGCGGGAGCTCACTCCGTCACGCGGGATTAGGGATTCGAACCTCTGAACTTGCGATCTTCCGATCGACAAGCCTGGCCTCTTACCCACTGAGCCACCACGCCCCTCCTGTAAATATTTACTCAGATGTAAATTCCACTAAATTGTGACATTGCTCCCAATAAACATGAACAGAATTATATACGACCGTCTCCCACCCGGAAACCTATGCCCTCATTGTGGGAGGTTGTGTGGATCCAAAATTGGCCTTTACAGCCACTTACGGATCCACCGTTAAAATTTTACCTTTGGAAGACAATCTTACTCGGCTACGAGTGATCGCCAATGATGATGATATATCCTAAGATTTTCTTGTTTTTGTTAGGTTTTGATTTTTTATCCCATCTTTCTTCCAAGTATTTTAGAGACACGTTCACAAGATTATTCTTGTTTATTCTTTCAACAAACTCACAATGCAGGTAAGGCTGAGTGAGAATGATTTATCCAAGACCATCTCTCTATACCTGTGGAATGTTCAGACTTAGGTCTATCTTGACAGTAGTATGAAGCTGGCTTTCCACTGCCATCTTCTGCAAGTTAGTTAATTAGTAAATTAGTTAATTCCCAGTCTAGCATATGGTCCTGGAATTTCCTGGTAATCTCCTATCCAAGCCTTAACCATGTCCAAACCTTCTTAGCTTCTGGAGATCAGCAAAGGACAGCCAGGAGTTGCCACTTAGTTGGGCATATTAAAAGTTTTAATAAAACAAAAGAAGGGTATTTACCTCATAATATGCCAAGGTACCAGAATTTTTGGTGTAGACTCCAGGAGTACCTCCACCGGAGGCTGGAGCACCAACATTAGTATTTGAACTAGAAAGTCTAAAAGTACGCCCATAGGTTGGAAATCCCATCATGAGTTTTTCAGCTGGTGCTCCACTGTCATTCCAGTATTTCATTGCGTATTCCTGCAGTACAGATATAAACAAATTTGGCATGCATGTATGAGAGACAGACACTCCTATCCTTCAGTGTCCAATTTTGGTGTTTGATGGGAATGAAAACATGCTGTGACTGGAGCAAATGTCTTTGACAAGTAAATAATATAAATGATTGGTTCCTTTCTCTCTCTCTGGGCTGGAAGGGACAGATAACCATAGACTAAGACACTTCTCTTTCTAGGTTCAGATCATCAATCAGACCATGGTTTCAATGAGTAAATTAATGACCAAACAATGGTTTCAAACTGTGGTTAAAATGCTCCTCTTTGCACTTCACACTTAGTGCTTCCTATGTAAAAAAAGTGGGATAATTCAAATAGATGAATTCTCTTCTATTGGTATCAAATAGATGAATTAACTATAACTTGTGGCCCAGATTCAAGGGATCCATTAGGCTTAGTTACTAGGTGTCTTATCATATGGTGCAAATCATGCTACAGCCAGAGCCTACTTAATTCTTTCCCTCTCTCAATTACCCAACTCAAGCTGCCTTATACTTAGAAAGTTCAAAAGAGTTCCATTTCTTCTGCATATCTTTTGCCTTTTGTCAGCGATACGGCAATTTTAGCTGAATGGGTTTTCAAAACAAAAAACCTTCAGGTAGCATCCTGGTTCTTCTGTGGAAAGATGGTCAATTCAAACTTGTTTTGATTCTGAAACATACATCACGTATCTTGAGTTTCATCAGTTATTTTACATATGTTTGCATTGTCTGATCAAATTCTCACTGTAAGTACTGTGAAAGTGATCACAGATCTTTACGTTGCTATTTTTCTTACACAATTGTAGAAGGGAACTGGGTCATAGTCTTTTAAACCCTTATGCAGGGGGCTGTTGTGTCCTGTTACTGGAGCCCAACTTCCATGGAAATCATAAGTCATTACGTTGATAAAATCAAGATTCCTGAATGTAAATTGAAAATAATGGTCAAGATTAAGGAACAATAAGCAAATAGCCAGTAGCAGTGATAATAACAATAGTTATTTTGGTATATAATAAACACATTTGTAAAGGTAACAGCATTCTGTGCATGTCATGCTGGCCACATGACCGCGGAAGCGTGGCTCTTAGGCTAAGAAATGGAGATGAGCACCACCCCCTAGAGTCGGACATGACTGTGCAGGGGAAAACCTTTACCTTAAAGGTAAGTTATATAGCAGGGTGTAGCTCTTTACAAAGCCCTCAGGAATCTTCATTGAAATACCGTATACCACTTTTTCCCAATCTGGTCCCTTAGAGATAGGACAGATATGACATCTCATCCTCCTACAGTCTGTTATCAGACTGTGCAGTTATTATTCCAAAGCAAAATGACTTCCCATTGGACCACTTATCTTAGATTGTGTGACCTACTTCCCCAATGCAGCAACTTCATATCCAGCATCTATGGTTCTTCTGCTTGCAGATACAGCTGCTGAAAGCAGGAGCCGTGGGTATCCAGTTTTTTCACTCTCTTCCCCAAAGGCTGCTAATAGTTCCTGGAGAGGGAAACAGAAGCAGCAGCAGTTAATATTGCTCGGTTGCAAGAGACCAGGGTATGTTTCAAAGGGAAGCTGCTTTTTCTCATATTAGAAATTTTCCATACAAACCAATCATTAAGTCATATGGCCATGTAGCTCAGTATATATAGCCTAGTTAACTGAATCTTCTTTTTACATCAAGTAATTCAAAGAGCAATATATGGAGGCTCTTTGTGGTAGAACTACTAATGTTCATAGTGCAGGCAGAGCAAAACGTTTGAGTAGCTCCTGCCATCCCAACCACCTGCATGCACATTTTGTTTCCTCTTCCTCCCTTTGACATCAATCATAGGAAAACTAACTGATACAAGCTCCTAGGCCCCCCCCTTTTTTTTTTTTAAATCCGTTCAATCTTGTCCGATTCTCAGGGAATGCCTGGACAAGTCCCCGCAGTTTTCTTGGCAAGGTTTTTTGGAAGTGGTTTGCCATTGCCTTCTTCCTAGGGCTGAGAGTGAGTGACTGGCCCAGAGTCACCCAGCTGGCTTTGTGCCTAAGGCAGGACAGAACTCACGGTCTCCTGGTTTCTAGCTGATGCCTTAACCACTACACCAAACTGGCTCTCCCTAGTTCTTTTAGAGGTGTGTTAAACAAGGAATGGAAGAGTGAGGTGGATCCAAATATGCCTCCAACATATTCCTTTCTCTCTATCTTTGCTGGCATATTGGACTCCTAGAGGCATACTGGAATCTCTTTTGGAACACAAGAGATTCCAAGATGGTTGAGAAGGTTTTAAGGCAGCTTCCCAGGAGAAGAGCAATGATGTGCATTTGAGACTGTAGCTTTAAGCTCCAATCCTATAGCACTTAACTTGGAAAGTAAGCATCCCTGAATTCAGTCAAACTTATTTCTAAATAGACATGCACAGAGTTGTACTGTTAGTCATGAAAGAGTGTAAGAGCTTAATATTTGTAAAGAATAACAATCAGGGGCTTAGTTGGAACTTCAATCCTACCTTTGCTCTTACTGTATATCTTGCCATTCTAAATGAATGGGAGCTAGCTGTAAATACATAAGTACTCCATACATGCTCAGAAATACGCTAAACTTTTATTTGTATATTCTATCCATAAACTATGTGTTCTAGGACTGAGTTCTAGAGCGAAATTCTGAATAGCAAATCTCAATTGGACATTGATTTTCAATTTTAATTTTAAAATAAGTAATTTTATTGCAGTGATTCACTGTTGTTGATTTAAGAACAGTGCTCATTGTAGGATATCAAAATTCTTTTACTGAAATTTCAATCAAACTTTTATGCTTCTAGTCTCTCACCTGAGTCAGAATGGTAAAGAGGTGTTTGTCCTCTGGGGGGCTATCTTTGGAACCAGGATATTCCCAGTCCAGATCCAGACCATCAAAACCAAACTCACGGAGAAACGTTATCACTGATAAGATGAATGTCTGGCGATTTGCTGAAGACGATACCATGGTAGTAAATCTGGAAGAAATATGTTATTTTTGGACAGCCTAATTTTTAATGTTCATTGCCATGGGCTTCTCCTTTATTTTCACAGGACATCATGAACCATTCTTAGAAATTGACAAGATCCAGCACCTACCCACCCGTAATAAATAATAGGAATGGCCCCTTTTGCTTCCAGGTTCAGCCAAACCTAGGAAGTATTTTCAGAATATTCCCTGTAGCAAAATGAAGAGAGAAATGAAATAAGGAGGGGATTGAGTTTATAGTTACTGTGGGGATGTTCTTACTTATCAC
Organism: Charina bottae; assembly: GCA_023362775.1. Taxonomy (NCBI): domain Eukaryota; kingdom Metazoa; phylum Chordata; class Lepidosauria; order Squamata; family Charinaidae; genus Charina; species Charina bottae. The sequence goes on along the minus strand of JALMGJ010000003.1, from coordinate 72,633,841 downwards.
CCTTCTCTTCTTTCTCGTGGCATCCTGGCCAAAATGTGCCAAACTGATTGGTATTATGTCCTTACAGTTAGCAGGGAAAGCTATATGTCCCAATTTACAGTTAAAGATGGTAAACTAGTTTACGAAAAAGTGTTCTGTGAAAGCCTTCGTTGATCAGAGCCATGATGGTCAATGGAGGTCAGTATTCATAGGCCTATCTATGGGCAGTTGTGGTGTATGGAACTTTGTAACTTGGAATGGAATACAAGTATAGCGGAAGGAAATTTAGAGAAGGGGAAGGATGTATGGTCTAATCTTGTGAATAATGCATGGATAAGGTTGGGAAAACATTAAAATACAGATGTGGTTTGCTATGGAGTGGCTGTGCAGCTTGTTTTACACGTATGAGAAGACTGCATCTGTGCCTGATAATTGGAAAGATGCTGTTACCGTTCCCTTCTACCAAAAAAATGTAAGAAGAGCAAATACAAACACTATGGAGTGGGGATTGGTTTGTTAAGTGTGTCTGGGATGGTGTTTGACAGAATTCTGATAGAAATAGTAGAAGAGGTGACAATGAGCAACATTTGGGAAGTACAGTGTGGTTTTCTGCCAGGTAGGGATTGTATGGTCCAGATTTTTGCTCTTTAGCAGTTCATTAACAAGTGTATGGATGTCCATTATTGTACATTTATTTAATGAAAGCATATGATAAAGTGAATAGACTTGAATTATAGAATGTTTCAGTGAAAAAGGAATTAAAGGTTGGTTGCTGAATGCTACAAGAACAGTACATGATGGAAGTAAATCATGCATGAAGATATAGGGAATGTTTAGCAAATGGTTCAACATTTAGCAGGAGTAAGACAAAGACATTGGATGTCCCTTTATTTGTTTAATGCAGAAACAAATGTGTGTGGTGATGTTACAGATGCATTGACTGGGGATGTGAATGTACAGTATGTATACTTTTGTATGCAGATAATGCCTTACTGTTGTCTGAGAATTCAAATGATTTGCAGTGAATATTATATAAATTGCACAATATAATGAAGAATATGGTGCTGACCCTAAGATAGTATTAGATTCCAAGATAACTGTGTTTGACAAGGGGAATGGAATGAACAATGGCTAGTTATACATAAATAATAAAAACAAAACCTAGACTAAGTAGATTAATTTTTGTACCTAGGTAGAATGTTTACTAAAGATGGGGAAATGTATAGATAAATTTTAAAGCAAGAAATGATCATAGAAAGATAGTGGGTACTGTTTAGTCTGTTGTGACAAATGAATGTACTGTATATCAAAATAAGCAAAAATGGCTGTATACAAGAGTGTGTTCCTATCCACTTGATTATAGGGAAATAAGAGTAGGATATGTCAGGAGATACATAAAAGTACATTGAATGCCTTTTGCTTGCTACTACTTCCTCCTTTTCTATGCTTTGTGTAACACTGCTTGCCCAGAAAGGAAATAGCATGATGAGTATGAATGTATATATGTATGAATTTAAAGAATTGAAACTTATTCTCCCTGTCTTGGGGTTTTTCCTCATGGCTGAATTAAAGTGTTATCCACCAGTCCTTCAGTCAGCTGAAAACTATACCTGCATAAAATTTGCTGCCCCTATGAGTGGTCCCTATCCTGCCACAGGCATGATGCTGGAAAATGGTGCTTCTCATATTTACCATGTATAGGGCACATTAAGGACAGAGACTGGTGGATTTCCCAACCTTATTTCCTTCCCCTTCCACAAAATAACATCAGTTAGTGAAAAACATCTACCATTCACTCTCCTTAATGCGAAATGAGGATAGACTGGGTAAGAAGGTGTATTTTGATAGATGGCTGGACTGCCAAGTTTCATGCTGATACTTCCAAAGGGAGCCCAACAAACAGATGATATCAATTGGGCTCCTTTGGGACATACAGTGCTATTTTAGAAGACCTTTGTGTTCAAAAGCAGACTAAATAACAGCAGACAAGAGAGTTATGCCATGCAACAGCAGACAGAAGAGCAGGTCTCTCTCTCCCTCTTCACCATGTACCACCCTGCCACACAGATCAGCTGCTGTTAGGGCTGATCCATATCTCTGAGTCAGGGATTGGCTCAAAGCTGTAGCAGGTACAGGAGGAAAGTCTGATATGAAAGATCCAGAGTCTTGTCCTGCCCAAAGCAGATTGGCCCTGGAAAAGAGTGCCGAGGACTGGAGGGGAAGAGATGTGCTACAACAGCTAAAATGGCCAATGGGTGCCAGGCTGATCCCACTCAGTAGGGGCCTCTCAACTGAGTCACCAACAGAATGGATGGTAAAGCATATGAGATTGTATCCTTGGTAAAATCCATGTTGGGATAAGGGGAAAAACACAAAGACCAGAACAATAAAGGCACGTAAGACTGATTCAAGTATGGACTGGAGATCAGATGAAGGCAAAGTCATGAAGGCAGCAGAAAAAAAGAGGTTGTTAGAAGATTTTGATGCTGTAGTTATAAGCAAGTAAGGAAAGATTCTTACTCACATTTCTCTATCATGCCTTAAATGTGACATTACAAAAATTACCAACAAAGCAATTTGAAGTGGAGGTAGGGGGCTGTTGCAGGAAAAGAGGAGTAACACATAAATCCACTGCTGCTTCCAAAGCCAGGCTGGCTTAAGCTGGCCAGGGCAGAAGGTCAGAAGTGTGGCTCTGCCAGGGTTTTCAGCTGGGTTTCTTTTGTTTTGTTTTCCACGAGTGAAAGCAATGGGGTGGAAAATGAGCTGTGAAGGCTCCAGGCTGAGGAGCAAACTTCAAGCCTTGTAGGACGAATGGGGAAACTGAGACATTTTAGACTGAGCAGGAAACATAGCTTGCTTGACTTCCCCACAGAACTTTCCATTGGTGTACATGTGGCCTCCATCCCCTTCCTGCCAGCAGAATTCCTTCTCAACTGCAGAGGTGGAATCTCCATCCCTTCCTATCCCCTTTTAGACCAGATTAAGACTGGAAGTGGAAACCACATAGTTACATATACATTGCCTCTTTCAGTGGAAAGGATTGGGAGAAAAGTCTTACTTCTGGTTATTAAAGGTTCCCCCTCCAACAGCCAGCAGTGTGAGTAAGTTGTTATTTCTGGAAAGCAAGAAAAATAATATAAACATTCTGTGTATATTAACAACCAACTAAATCATCTATGTCTTGAAAGAATATCCCAAGATTCCCATCAACTGTTCCCCTTTTATAATTGTACCATAAGTTAATAGCCTTTGGGGAAAACTTTGTGCCAGGTTTTATTGCCACAGTAGAGATTAAAGGAATCATACATGATAGAGCAGAACATAAAGGCTTTTATGTTCTTAGCTTCTCTGGCAGTTCCAAGCAGAGATAGAGAACTTTTCCCTTTCTCTTTCTCATAGATATTTCCAACATAACTTGGATTTCTCAGAGACATCTAAAAGCTCAAGGCTTATGCTAGCATTATTTTAATTAGATTATGATTTACTATGATTCATTAAATTATTATTTTCTTCTGGGTGAAGGAGATTTGGGTCTATCTATCTCACATTCAAAAAATCAAACCCTCTGGCTGGCCAGTTATGTTTGCAATAGGCTAAACAAATATATAAGCACTCATAACTAACATTTGCATTTTCTTAATGCTAAAAGAGAGAAAGAGAGAAGAGAACCCTTGGCTTCTAACCTAAGACCTTCCATTTCCCTCTTCCATATGGAATATATACTAAGGATATATCTGCAGAAGACTTATGGAGCAATGAGTTATTTGCATATATTGGTTTGATCCCTAGGAAATATATCCACTCAGAGCAATACCCAGTGTTCCTTCATCAAGAAAACTATGGATGGACTAAAACATACAGTTTGTAAAGTTGGTCTGTGAATCAACCTTCCCCAAACTGGGGTCCCTAAGGCTGTATCAAAGGAGCCTTAGGGACCCCAGATAGGAAGCTCACAAAAACTGTAGAGAAAGCTCTAAAATGTCCTTAACATAATTTGAAAAAAAAAGAAAGAAAAATACCCACACTCCAGAACTGGGAAGAGGGGGGGACGGATCTCATTCATACATGACATAGCCCCGCCTACTTTATATCTGTCCTGGGCATTGGGCCTATGACTCACTCAAAAATATTAACAATAGCTAAAAGAGTGTCCACAGCACCTAACTTAAGCTATGAACCTTAAGGTCAGAATTAAGCACTTCTTCCTGTTTTATCTGGTTTTGATGCTATCATCATCACTGATGAAGGGAAAATTATTGCTGCACAAATATATTTACTTGGAAAGTTACTTGCCTGTCCTTTAAGGCATTGAGTTTCCTGTAGAGTATTTCATCATTCCATTCTATAGTGGTAATTTGATTGTTTACCATACCCGCAAAAGCAAAAATCAAATGGGTGCACAGGAATGGATCTATGTTATCTGGGGTGAACTTGGCTGGTCCTTCCCTGTACTGATCCCAGTTGGTGACATAACAGACAAGTTTGTAGGCAGAACCTGGAAAGAGAAGCTTTGTGTGATACTGGGAATGGGTAAATCTGCATTCAGTTTATCTTCACCATAACATTTGCCTTCTTCCCAGATGGAAACACAATTCTACATGATATAAAAGACAAATTGCCGTGTTTGGAATAGTGGGAAATGGTAAACTATAAACAATATAAAGCATGCATATACACACGCTTGACTTTTAAAAGCATTGCTGACTCATTTGTAAGATTAAATTGAGTCAGATTACCGTATTTTCCGGCGTATAAAACGACTGGGCGTATAAGACGACCCCCAACTTTTCCATTTAAAATATAGAGTTTGGGATATACGCCGGAAAATACGGTACTCGCCGTTTAAGACCTCTCCTGGCCAAGTGCAGCCGCTCGCCAGAATGCAGCCCCCAGGGAAGAGCAGGAGGACGAGCGCGGGAGAAACGCGGGGAGGGGGGAGCGAGCTCCGTTCCCTCGGAGCAGCCTTGGGAAGGGAGGGGGCAAAACGCAGTGGCTCCACGACGGGCTCCAAAGTCGCCCACAACGCTCAACGGGCGCCGAGGGAACGGAGCTCGCTCCCCCCTCCCCGCGTTTCTCCCGCGCTCGGCGAGCGGCTGCACTTGGCCAGGAGAGGTCTTAAACGGCGAGTACCGTATTTTTCGGTGTATAAGACGACACCCGGCGTATAAGACGACACCCGACTTTTGAGAAGATTTTCCTGGGTTAAAAAGTCATCTTATACGCCGGAAAATACGGTAAAAGCTTTCTGAAATAATGAGCTTTTCAAAGTAAGTGGCTTGTTGTATGGAACAGTGACGTTACAAGATAAGTGACTTTTTTCATACATCAGACATTTGGCAACTTTAGCTAAGAAATGGGAATATTTTATTTATTATTTATTTATTTATTAGTTTTTTATCACCGCCCATCTCCCTCCTCAGGAAGGACTCTATTTTGGAAAAAGTACGAGCATTACAGGGAAGGTAGTAGCCACAAGCTACAATATCACTGTGCATTCATTGTAAGAAATGAAAGGGGCTTGGGATCTGGACAGGTACCTACTCCTAGGAGCCGCCACAAGGAGAAATGACTAAAACCTGCTTAAGATTTTTAGAATAGGTCTCCACAACTAACAAACAAAAGTAAAGGTATTCCTACCAAGCTGCAGATTCAGCAAAACAACGAAACCTGCAAAGCAAAAATGCTCAATATTAGAAGTAGATATGAGGTTACAATAGACAACATTTATTATTTACTTCCCAAAATGTAGACAGATGATCAAATGGGTCCATAAAACATGACAAAATAAATATTTGAGATCAACTAAATTCAACAATAAATTACTCATTATCTTTATAGTTTTAAAGTCCAAGATTTAAAAAAAACATTCTCATTTCTATAGCACTATTTTACTGATTTGTTATAAGGCTGATCCATACTTCCCACTTGCCCAGCACTAGGATGGGCACTTCTACCATTTTGGGGATGAATGGCTTCACCCTCAGCCCCTCCCTCCCACAACCTGCTGGGAAGGGGACCTCCACCTGAGTTTTCTGGCTCTGTGTCAAAAGTAGCATTTTTTCTGTTATGCTGGCATAAGGAGGGCATCTAAAGTCTATCTTCTGCCCTTCATTCTATCCTACACAGATGCCTCTGCTCCAGTTGGCTGGTATGTGCTGTGATGGGCTCCCTTCCACGAGTTCCTGGTCTTTGCCTTCAACGGCCATTTTGTCTAGGTGCCTGCTGTGAAAGGCTGGATCTTTGATCTGGGCTTTTGGTTTTTCTTTTTTTAAACACAGTCTGTGGTGGAACTGTGAAAACTTGGCCTCCTTTTTCCCCCTCCTTTTAACTAGGTGAAACTTGTCAGAGTTCTGCCAAATTTCCCCTTTTTAAATAATTTTTATTACAATATTCCTGTGCTGCTCTAATCTAAAATGGCTGCAAATGGTAGAAAGAACTGTAAAACTGTTGTAATTTTGTTTTCTTCAGTCCTCAAAAGACTTGCTCACCAAAGAGAAAGCAAATGCCACTGGCATCATGGGGAGGAGGGGAAAAGGAGCAGGGGAATTACCAATCCGGGACCACATTAACCATAGTCTAGACAGAACACCTGGCCATTGCTTTGGCCAAAGTGGAGGAAGGCACTGGAATCCAGAAAGGGATTCCTTAAACTGGCTTCCTTTCTAGCCAGTTTACACGTGGGAGACAAGCAGGTGAAGGCTGCCGCACAGAAAAACCGATATGCAAGTTTACTCACCAACCCAAAGTCGTTGATTCCTCATATGGACACCTGCTCCTAACCAATCAGTTGCATACAAATAAAACAGATAAATACATGGATGTTTCTGCACTTTCTTAAAAATTAAGACCACATTCTTAAATGTTAGAGCATTTAATGCTATGCATTTTTTTAATATAATATGCTTTTTAATATAAAATTACAGAGTTGGAAAAGTTATTCCTTCCACCCCATTCAAGTTAGCAAGTTTTAATGCTGTTGACATTGCAAGTAATCCAGCCATTCTGTGCATTCAGTATAATAAAAAGGTAAAGGTTCCCCCCGCACATTTGTGCAGTCGTGTCCGACTCTAGGGGCCGGTGCTCATCTCCGTTTGTTAGCCGAAGAGCCAGCATTGTCCGAAGACGCTTCCACGGTCATGTGGCCGCATGACACGCACGGAACGCTGTTACCTACCCACCGAAGTGGTACCTATTAATCTACTTGCATTTGCATGCTTTCAAATTGCTAGGTTGGCAAGAGCTGGAGCTAGTGCAGGAACTCACTCCGCACGCAGGGCTAGGGATTCGAACTTCCGAACTTGCGATCTTCCGATCGACAAGCCTGGCGTCTTACCCACTGAGCCACCATGCCCCTTTTATCAGCATAATAATCAACATGCAAAATAAATCCCTAAACACTCAAATTCCATTTAAATGGTTCTTTGCATACCTATCAACCTGAGGAAATCTCTGCAGTTAAAGCAGCCTGACCTTCCGCTGTTATGTTTCTTGCCCATCCCATGCAAAGGAAGGAACTCCTATCTATAGAAATCACTCCACCCCCTGATCGGTTTTTTTCTTTCTTTCAAGAGCTACTTTATGTCCTGAATAAGTAAACACAAGTCAAGCAGGAAGTCAAGCAGACCCAGGAAATTACAGACATATCAGCTTGACATCAAAACCTGAAAAAATCCTAGAACAATAATCAAGCAGTAGGTTTGTAAGCACTTAGAAACAAGGTGATTACTAGAAGCCAGCATGTGTTTGTTAAAAACAGGTCATGCCAGCCCAATCTTACTGCTCTTTTTATTAGATTAGTAAACCAAGGAAATGCTATGGATGCCACATACTGTACTTAGTCTTTGGTAAGGCATTTGATAAAGTTGACCATAGCTGCTCCTTTACAAAATGGAACTATGTGGAATGGATGGTCCTACTGCCAGAGGGTTTCATAGTTGGATGAACCTCGGGGTTCTGTCCTGGGCCCAATGCTCTTCAACATTTTTATAAATTACTTAGATAAGGATATAAAAGAGATACTCAGCAAATTTGCAGATGACCTAAGACTGAGGAGAGTGGGCATTGCTAACACCTCAGAAGATAGAGTCAAGGTTCAAAAGGAATATTTTTTCTTGAATATTGCTTGAATATTGGGCTGTATCCAACAAAAAGCTGTTCATTGATGAGAAATGTAAGGTTTTGCACCTAGGTTGAAAAAACCAGATACACAGGTACAATAGTACTTGTGAGAAGGATCTGAGAGTCCTGGCAGACCACAGATTAAGCATGAGCCAACAGTTTGCCACAGCTGCCAAAAGAGCCAATGCAATTTTGGGCTACATCAACAGAGATCTAATGGGATCACGGGAAGTGATAGTTCTGCTCTACACTGCACTGGTCAGACTGCACCTCCGCCTAGTATACTGTATCCAGTTTTGGACACCACAATACAGGAAGGATGCTGGGGAACTGGAAAGATTACAGAGAAGAACAACAAAGATGAAGAGGGGATCAGAAGTTAAATCCTATGAAGAATAATGGTTAAAGGGACTTGGCATGTAGAGCCTAAAGAAGGGAAGGCTAAGGGGAGACATGATAGCATTCTTCCAATACTTGAAGGGCGGTCACAGGGAAGAGGGTGTGGATTTATGCTCTGTAGTGCCCAAGGGTGGGATAAAAATCAATAGATGAAAGCTTTACAGAGAGAGATTCAAACTCAAAATAAGGAGGAATTTCCTGATCATGAGTGTTATTAAGCAATGGAGCAGCCTGTCTCCTGGAGCCGTGGATGCTCCATCACTGGAAATTTTCAAACAAAGGTTGGATAGGATGGTCTGAGGATTCCTATCCTAGATAGGGTGTTAGATTAATAGACCTTCAAGGTCCCTTCCAACCCTATGATTCTGTGAAATATCAATGAAAATTATTACTCTGGAGGTCTCAGCAGAAACAATATTCCCACACAATATAAAGACATAAACTTAAACAAAACAAAACCAAAAATCTAGAAACAAAACAAAAAAGAGGAAGGAGGAGGAGGGGAAGAAAGGAAGAAATATGAAAGACTGCTTTTACCTTAGGAGTTCAAAATATAAATGAGGATAATAGAGAAAGGTACCAGATAATCAACATCGAATATAATATGCAAAATGATATTTTGCCAATGGAGGCAACCTCTCAAACCTGTAAATGGTGCTCAAATAGGGCTAGACCTATTTTTCAATATGGGATTTATGAAATATTGTCATTGTTAAATTTCCTCCAATGACAATTGTGCTTTCATTTGCTGGTTTCACAATAACAGATCTGGCTCCTAACAACAGAAAATGAATCAATTTTTATGCAAAAAGTATTTATCTGTTGTAGGAAATATAAACAATGATCATGCCAGCACATCACCACCTGTTTGATTGTACAGCTGTACATGTTCTTCTGGCTTTGTCCTTACCCCATACAACTTCCAAGTTTGTCCCCAGAATGAACTGTGAACTCAGGCTGGGAAGTGGCAGACAGTCTCCCAAATTATATGCCCACAAACCCAGGAGCAATGCACCAATTCACATAAAAAAGAAGCAGGGCTTCAATCACCTGGTTGCCGTTGCTATCTTGATTTTTTTTTTAAAAAAAATAATGAGGCATATTCAAGAGTAGCATTTTCCTGAATAAGCACCGTCAAAAGGTTTATTGTCCTACATAGTTATTCTGAGACTGGGTTAAATGTATGGGCTTATTAAGAAGAGGTAAGGGGCGTGGTGGCTCAGTGGGTAAGACGCCAGGCTTGTTGATCGGAAGATCGCAAATTCGGAGGTTCAAATCCCTAGTCCCGTGTGACGGAGTGAGCTCCCGCACTAGCTCCAGCTCTTGCCAACCTAGCAATTCGAAAGCATGCAAATGCAAGTAGATGAATAGGTACCACTTCGGTGGGAAGGTAACAGCGTTCCGTGTGCGTCATGCCGGCCACATGACCGTGGAAGCGTCTTTGGACAACGCTGGCTCTTCGGCTAACAAACGGAGATGAGCACCGCCCCCTAGAGTCAGACACGACTGCACAAATGTGCGGGGGGGGGGGGGAACCTTTACCTTTTTTTATTAAGAAGAGAGGGATGAAAACTCCTACTATAGTCTTTGTTCAATAGCTAGAACCAGAGTCTTTTCTTATAACCAAAGACAATTGTAGTGGACTTCTTTCAAGGAAAACCAAAGCAAATAAACAGTAATCACATGGGAGAAGAATGAGCGCCCTCATTTCTGCTGCTAGTGGATCAGGCTTGAACCCATCAGGTGGTTGCAGCCCACAATGTTTTCCAGCAGTTTTTATAAAAGCAGCCAGGTAATTTTATGTAATTTTATTTTATGGGGGCGTGGTGGCTCAGCGGGTAAGACGCCAGGCTTGTCGATCGGAAGATTGCAAGTTCGGAGGTTCGAATCCCTAGCCCTGTGTGCGGAGTGAGCTCCCGCACTAGCTCCAGCTCTTGCCAACCTAGCAATTCGAAAGCATGCAAATGCAAGTAGATTAATAGGTACCACTTCGGTGGGAAGGTAACAGCGTTCCACGCGCATCATGCCGGCCACATGACCGTGGAAGTGTCTTCGGACAACGCTGGCTCTTCGGCTAACAAACGGAGATGAGCACCGGCCCCTAGAGTCGGACACGACTGCACAAATGTGCGGGGGGTACCTTTACCTTTACCTTTAATTTTATGTAGATCCTTGTTCAACGGGTGCTCAAAGAGCTGCATTTGGTGGATTAAAAATTAAATCCCTTAAAGTTCAACACTCAAAGTTGCCATTAGATGACCTTTCAAATACCTGACATTCTACTTCAAAGGTAGCAAATAGAGAAGCCTCTTTCCTCGCCTTCATTTCTTTCACTTCCTGCAAAGCAAAAAGGAGTCTATTCTTCTCAGGCTTGGATCCCTGCCTTTTCGAAACAGAAATGCGTCCAATATTTCCTATCTGGTATAATCTTAAGAAAACTTTGCTGTGTGAAGAATAACATGTTACATAATAGTTGACCTAAATGGGCTGAGTTGCATCATGCGCTAAGTTGGATCAGAAGGATGAGATCTTACCATCCGCCTAATTAACAGGACTTAATTAGGTGGATGGTAAGATCTAAGTTAATTAAGACCACCCGCCTAATATAACTCCACCTAATTCACAGGACCAAATTGAACTATGCAAATGAATCAAAGGTGTGTGTGTATAAAGTAGCATAATCTATCAGATGCAAACATTTAGTATATCTTAGCACAGAACTAAATTACTTAGTACAAAATTTATTTGCACTTTTTTCCTGCATATTTTATTTTTTCAGGCTGCCTGACTCCCAAACAACTCTGGGCAGCTTACAACTAAAAAAAAATACAGCATAAAATACAATTGAGCAGAACAGCAAAATACCAAAGCAAAATTAAGCAAATCATATCAAAACAAAAGGGGGTCTACAGTCACCCTGTTCCCAAAGCCTGGGAGAACAACCAGGTCATCTGTAATTTCCTGAAATAATAAGGGTAGGAGCCACACAAGCCTCTGGAGGGAGATTGTTCCAAACAGCAGGAATTCTAAGAGTAAGGGCATTTACTGGGTCCCACAAGATGACATTCTTTAATTGACGGGATCTGGAGCACATCCACCCTGCTGGACCATACTGGATGGGCAAAGGTGACTAGAGATAGGCGGTCCCTCAGATAACCACGCCCTATGCCATGAAGGGCTTTAAAGGTGATAACCACACCTTGAATTGCACCCAGAAGCCAATTGGTAACCAGTGCAGCTCAGGGTCATATGCACATAACATGGCACTCCCATCACTGCCCGCACTGCACAGTCTGGACCTGTGGTAGCTTCAAATAGTCTTCCAGAGCAGCCCCATGTAGAGTACATTACAGTAATCCAATCATGAGGTGACCAACACATGAGTGACTGCCTGAAGAGCCTCCTGATCCAGAAAGCAATAAGCAATATATGCCTTTCCTTCCTGTTTTAAAACTTGTTGATACAATGAGCTAAACTGGTATATTTGCTTTCATTTGAAGCAAAGTATCACAAAATGTCATAATTATTTGTCTTTATATTTACAGCTAACTTTTTATTGTCTTCATTAAGATACAGTAAGTCCTAAAACCTAACTCTTCTAACATCTCCAATGGCGCCATTTCCAATGCTGCCTGTTTTAACTTGTGCATTTCTCTCATGCTCACAGAATTGACAGAATGTCTTAATAGAAGGAATCCACTAGTGATTTTTCTCTGAACAGAACCGAACTATTCAACTGACCAAAGAATTTCAGACTGTATTATTCTCAAAGCAATTCCACAGTTCACAGGTCAAATTGTCAAGGTACACATATGGTAACCACTGACCATCCTTGGATTCATTCTCAGTACTCAAATTGTAATCTTCTGTAAGTTGAAAATGTTCAGTTTGTCCTGTTCCAAAAGGTAGGACACATAACAAGGACTCAAAAACAATCTACATTAATATTCCAGCATAAAAAGTAAATACTCTGAACCCAATCACCGCTTGAAACTGTCAAGGTGCCTGAATGGAATGGCTATTATGGCTATTATTATTATTATTATTATTGACAACACAGCAGCTTTAGAACTTCCTTCTAGAAGATACTGCATGACAATTTTCTGGTTTGAGAAAGACAAGTGAACAAAAATGTATTCCTACATCCAAATTTTGGTTTCCCTATGTGTGGAGTCTGTAATTTGATTTTATAGGATATCTAAAATAGATTTTAGTAATATGGATAGAATTTGTTACAGCCTACAATTTTACTTGGTGATTTATACTGTATTGACCACAGCTCTTGATATTCATTCTTACATTAAAATTTAATTGTGATTTTTTGGTCTGTTAAAACAATTTAATACATTATTTATAATTAATTTATACTGGAAAATTACAGCCTCCATGGCATTTTTAAGTCCCTCATTTATTCATTTGTATTTTGTTGTTGTTCAGTCGTTCAGTCGTGTCCGACTCTTCGTGACCTCATGGACCATAGCACGCCAGGCCTTCCTGTCTTCCACTGTCTCTCGGAGTTTACTCAAATTCATGTTCATTACATTGGTGATGCTATCTAACCATCTCATCCTCTGCCGTCCCCTTCTCCTTTTGCCCTCAGTCTTTCCCAGCATCAGGGTCTTTTCCAGTGAGTCCTCTCTTCTCATTAGGTGGCCAAAGTATTTGAGCTTCAGCTTCAGCATCTGTCCTTCCAATGAGCAGTCAGGGTTGATTTCCTTTAGGATTGACTGGTTTGACCTCCTTGCAGTCCAAGGGACTCTCAAGAGTCTTCTCCAGCACCACAGCTCGAAAGCATCAATTCTTCGGCGCTCAGCCTTCCTTATGGTCCAACTCTCACAGCCATACATTGCTACTGGAAAAACCATAGCTTTAACTATACGGACCTTTGTCGGCAAGGTGATGTCTCTGCTTTTTAATATGCTGTCTAGGTTTGCCATAGCTTTCCTTCCAAGGAGCAAGCGTCTTTTAATTTCATGGCTGCAGTCACCGTCTGCGGTGATCTTGGAGCCCAAGAAAATAAAATCTGTCACTGCTTCCATTTCTTCCCCTTCTATTTGCCAGGAAGTGATGGGACCAGATGCCATGATCTGGGTTTTTTTAATGTTGAGTTTCAAGCCAGCTTTTGCACTCTCCTCTTTCACCCTCATCAAGAGGCTCTTTAGTTCCTCTTCACTTTCTGCCATTAGGGTGGTATCGTCTGCATATCTGAGGTTGTTGATATTTTTCCCGGCAATCTTAACTCCGGCTTGTGATTCATCCAGCCCGGCATTTCTCATGATGTACTCTGCATATAAGTTAAATAAGCAGGGTGATAATATACAGCCTTGTCGTACTCCTTTCCCAATTTTGAACCAGTCGGTTGTTCCATGTCCGGTTCTAACTGTTGCTTCTTGACCCACATACAGGTTTCTCAGGAGACAGGTAAGGTGGTCTGGTACTCCCATCTCTTTAAGAATTTGCCACAGTTTGTTGTGATCCACACAATCAAAGGCTTTAGCGTAGTCAATGAAGCAGAAGTAGATGTTTTTCTGGAACTCTCTTGCTTTTTCCATGATCCAGCGAATGTTGGTAATCTGATCTCTAGTTCCTCTGCCTCTTCGAAACCCAGCTTGCACTTCTGGTAGTTCTCAGTTCACATGCTGCTGAAGCCTAGCTTGTAGGATTTTGAGCATAACCTTGCTGGCATGTGAAATGAGCGCAATTGTACGGTAGTTTGAACATTCTTTGGCATTGCCTTTCTTTGGAATTGGAACGTAAACTGACCTTTTCCAATCCTGTGGCCACTGTTGAGTTTTCCAAATTTGTTGGCATATTGAGTGCAGCACTTTAACAGCATCATCTTTTAGGATTTTAAATAGCTCAGCTGGGATACTGTCTTCTCCGCTAGCTTTGTTGTTAGTAATGCTTCCTAAGGCCCACTTGACTTCACTCTCTAGGATGTCCGGCTCAAGGTCAGTGACCACACCATCGTATTTATCAGGGATATTAAGATCTTTCTTGTATAGTTCTTCTGTGTATTCTTGCCACCTCTTCTTAATCTCTTCTGCTTCTGTTAGGTCCCTGCCTTTTTTGTCCTTTATCATGCCCATCTTTGCACAAAACGTTCCCTTGATATCTCCGATTTTCTTGAAGAGATCTCTAGTCTTCCCCATTCTATTGTTTTCCTCGATTTCTTTGCATTGTTCATTTAAGAAGGCCTTCTTATCTCTCCTTGCTATTCTCTGGAATTCTGCATTCAGTTGTTTATATCTTTCCCTTTCTCCCTTGCCTTTTGCTTCCCTTCTTTCCTCAGCTATTTGTAAAGCCTCATCAGTCAGCCACTTTGCTTTCTTGCATTTCTTTTTCTTTGGGATGGTTTTAGTTGCTGCCTCCTGTACAATGTTACGAACCTCCATCCATAGTTCTTCAGGCACTCTGTCTACCAGATCTAATCCTTTAAATCTATTCCTCACTTCCACTGTATATTCATAAGGGATATGATTTAGGTCATACCTGATTGGTCTAGTGGTTTTCTCTACATTCTTCAATTTAAGCCTAAATTTTGCAATAAGAAGCTCATGATCTGAGCCACAGTCAGCTCCAGGTCTTGTTTTTGCTGATTGTATAGAGCTTCTCCATCTTTGGCTGCAAAGTATATAATCAATCTGATTTCGGTATTGACCATCTGGTGATGTCCATGTGTAGAGTCGTCTCTTGTGTTGTTGGAAAAGAGTGTTTGCTATGACCAGCGTGTTCTCTTGACAAAACTCTATTAGCCTTTGCCCTGCTTCATTTTGTACTCCGAGGCCGAACTTGCCTGTTATTCCGGTTATTTTTTGACTTCCTACTTTAGCATTCCAGTCCCCTATGATGAAAAGGACATCTTTTTTTGGTGTTAGTTCTAGAAGGTGTTGTAGGTCTTCATAGAACCGGTCAACTTCAGCTTCTTTGGCATCAGTGGTTGGGGCATAGACTTGGATCACTGTGATGTTGAATGGTTTGCCTTGGATTCGAACTGAAAGCATTCTGTCGTTTTTGAGGTTGTACCCCAGTACTGCCTTTCCCACTCTTTTATTGACTATGAGAGCTACTCCATTTCTTCTAAGGGATTCTTGCCCACGGTAGTATATATAATGGTCTCCTGAATTAAATTCGCCCATTCCTGTCCATTTTAGTTCGCTGATTCCCAATATGTCGATGTTCAATCTTGTCATCTCATGTTTGACCACATCCAGCTTACCTTGATTCATAGTTCTTACATTCCAGGTTCCTATGCAATATTGTTCTTTACAGCATCGGACTTTCCTTCCACTTCCAGACACATCCACAACTGAGCGTCTTTTCGGCTTTGGCCCAGCCGTTTCACACTTTCTGGAGCTACTCGGAATTGCCCTCCGCTCTTCCCCAGTAGCATTTTGGACACCTTCCGACCTGAGGGGCTCATCTTCCGGCGTCATATCTTTTAGCCTTTTGATACTGTCCATGGGTTTTCTTGGCAAGGATACTGGAGTGGTTTGCCATTTCCTCCTCCAGTGGACCACGTTTTGTCAGAACTCTCCATCATGACCTGTTCTTCTTGACCTGACTTCATTGAGTTACGCAAGCCCCTTCGCCACGACAAGGCAGTGATCCATGAAGGGGATTTGTATTTTACTATTTATTATTTTTATGTTTTATATATGTTCCTTAATGCTTAATAAAAATACAATATACACCCTGCATTCTTTCAAGCATTGAACAGTTTGATGAATTCTTGGGCATTTCACTTTTGATCATGTATTTTAATAATTAATTTGTAATGTTTTTGGGGTGGGGAGTCCTTTTAACTCATCATATTCTTATGAGCTGCCTAAAGCATTTTTTCAATGGAAAGATGTGTAATTTTTTTTGTACGGTATTGCATACATTTAGCTGAAGTCAAGTCAGTAGCAGTTTTCCTCCAGGTAACCTTGTGCATTAAAGTCACTAACAGAGCTTAATCTTCTGCACTTTAATCCTGACCTCAGAAAGCAAGTTACCTGAGGTAAATGAACTAAAGATCTATAATTACAGGTTTAGCATTGTTCAACTGGAAGCAACAGTGCTCCTTTGTAGGAAAAAAAAATTATAGTCTGTGAAACAGAAGACATGCAGCAAACTTCCATAGCTCGTTTACAGTAAAAGAAATTAGAAACTGAGGAGAATGGACTATCAATTCCAAGAAACTACTTTAAAATGAAATAAAATACATGAAATTGGCTTGTTCAAGTACCATTTTATTATGAACCGGAGGGAAAAAACCTGTTTTCACTATTATTTTTTTGCATTTGTCAATTTCTTTAAAATCACCAAAATGCTTAACCTGAGACCAAAAATATGTAAATGCATAAATATACAGTTACCTAGTATATTTACATATGGCTATACAATTATAACTGCATAATTAACCATGGAATGTTTAATATCTTTGGGTCAAAGAAAATGATTTATGACTTATTTTCCCAAGGTCTCCCTCTATGGAAGATTTCTATCTGCAAAGGGTTCTTTTTAATGGCAATGCAAAGCGTTGGAACTCCAGCTGATTTACTAATGACTGCAAGCATCAGATGCAAATGATGGATTGGCCAGAATCTCTGAATGTAATTTAGACTTTGGGAAAACAGAAGAAAATGAGGAAAATGATCAAAATAAACCATTTCTGTTTTGTTCTGACTAAGAAGGAATTATGAACTGGGGGCTAAAGATACTTTACTGTTACCCAGAGATTTAGAGACAACGACTGTTACAATTCACACTTGCAGTATAGGAATATACTGCAAAGTGTCATAATCATGAATCTGGTTCAGAGTATCTCCCAAATGATTCACTGCAATTCGTCTTACATTGGAAAATCTGCAATTCAGCATTATACCTGGAAATTAACAAGTCTTTCCTTCCAGCTATAAAGAAGATTAGTATTAACCTGAGTTTTCAGAGTTAGAACAGAAGACGATCCAAACGAAGGGCCAATAATCACTACAGACGGACAGACTAGAACCAACCAGCTAGGATAATCTTCCAAACAGTGGATAGTGCGAATCAATTGTATTCATGATCTGAATATTCTTGCTCACCACAATTTGCCATATTTGGGGATGAGGATGGGGGTGGAATAGTCTGGAAGATAAAGGCATGAGCAGAGTCAGGTTATTTTAGGTGATTTTGTTATTCTTGTTTCCCTTTCAGATCCAGTTGATCTGAAGTTTTATTTTTTATTCTTATGTTCAGTCAGAAACTAAAAAAACAAAACAAAAGCAAGATAAGAGTTTTATTTTTTCCCTACTCAGTCAAGAACTTAATATGCATATAATTTATATATTATAAGCATATAATATATACACTGTGTCTTAACAACAACTTTCTCTGAGCAAATAAAAAAAGAGTGAACTGAGTGTAGCAGCCTCTGTTGGCTCAGAACGACAACTTTTTCTCCAGCATTTGATTTTTCTTGTGAAAATCTTTCAGAGATATTCTTAATAGTTTAAATGGGTAAAATTATTTTACTTTTGAGAGCAGATACAAAGACATGTGTGGTCAGTAAAATCTAGGTTTCTTTACTGAGATTTTAATCAGTGCCCCCCCCTCCCCGCCACCATCCACAATGCTGAAAAATCATAGCACTGAGAGAAAACTGAATAAGGAATGGTCCCTTCATTTCAGAGGCAAAACATGCTTTGGAGAACACTGCAATGTAATGACAGAAGTCATGGTATTTACCCTAATTAAGTACACATCCTACATTTCAATCTGGGAAACAGCAGAAAATCCTGATGGGCCACAAGGCTTATCAGCCAGTGAAAGCCAGTAACAGAGCTATTTCCATATACTTTTTTAAATGTGAAGACTAAAGCTGAAACCACAAATCACAGGGACTTCAAGCACCAGTTGCTGAAAGTTCAACACTTAAAGCTTTTCAATGAAACTGCAGCTGCTGCCATTTTAGAATGAAGGGAAAAGTTATCTTCTGTATCTCTTGTTCTTTTGCCTCCTACCAGAAAAGCATTTGCATTTTCTGAAAGACATTAAAAATATCTATTTATGATTTAACAAATGAGATAGCAAATGGGATTCCTGAAACTTCATTTTTGTATGTGCACCTTGCTTTATAGAGAAATAATGGAAATAAGAGATGGATATAAAATACTTCTACTGACAAATTATAGAAAATACAAATTGAAGACTGTAAGCTACAAAAATGCAGAATCAAAACAAAATACAAAAGAAAAAAAGATGAAGCTGGACAGAAGAGTCATAGTCAATGTGCTGAACTATAAATGCACTTGCAGAAATTATTCTTCAACTCTGCCATTGGTAAATGTGCAAGCAACTTTGAGTTTACACTTGGACAGGACTTTCCCTTCTTTCCATTCCCAATAGCTCGAGAAAGGATCAGCCCAAACCTTCAGTTTCAGGTATACACAGATCTTGGAAAATAGTCATCTGAGTAGTTCTGAACAGCCTCGGTTTTGTAAAGGCACAACAGTGGATATCCAGTTGGCACCAGTGGCCACCTCTCATCCTAGTGAATTGTATTCAACCATGCGGGATGGCCTGAATCCAAACAGCTGGAAAACAAGAAGGGATTCCAGTTCTGAAGTTCTATACTTGGTTCTACACTTGGCAAAATGAGAGGAAAAACTTCTGAAGTGCCTACTGATCCATTTGCAATGGTTGGAAAGAAGATTCTCCTGAGGATGAAGAGCTGTTGCAGATACTGGAAGTTAGCAGCATACTATTCTCGTGCAGAGACAAATTTCAAACCATGTGGCCATCAGTGCTTCTAAGACATTCTTTCAGACTTCACCTTAGGTTATCACAAATTGCTGGAGATGAAGAAAACAGCAACTGGGGAGTCCAATATTTCCACTTGGCTCTTAACCAGCAGTGCTGTTCTGCCTTTCCACAGTGCCTAATCCTAACTGCACAAGGACCACGAGAAACTGTTTCTTCTTACTCCACTCCATCAATTTGTTTCACTTCACTTCTTCCTACGAATCTTGGGCTTCTTCACTGGGCGGAGGTATGGATTGTCTATCAAGTTCTCATCTCCATTTCGACTGCCAGAAAGGGAGGTATTGTGCTGAAGTACTGATGCATTCTCCTTCTCAGCTCCTGAATCATCCTGGCAGGTAAGACATAACATGAACAATATCAGATTCAAAGCTGAAAAATCAGTATTCACAAGAAAAACCAAGACAGAAGAGAAACAGACATGCAGGAGCCCATGCAACAGGCATACAACCCTGGTACATCCCAGAGAGCAGAGTGCCCTCTGCTGAGTAATGGAGAAAACATTCTGGAATCAAAAAAATGCAGGAGTGAGCTCTGATGAGGTTCAATTTTCAGGATTAAAAGCTGTTGAGAAGGAGGGAAAACTCATGCAAAATAACCCACTGTCTACTTTTTCATGTATTTTGGAGGATGTGCATAGTCCCTGTTTCCCTGATTCCTGGTGATCTAGCACCGTTTTTTTAAAAAATGGATATTCTTGCCACTTTAACATTTAACCAGATAGCTTCAGCTAAAGGATGATGTTGCCATGGGCAAGTAAGGCTCACCCAACTGCTAAGGGAGATGGAAAATACACATCTTCTTTGCTCAAGCAACTGAACCAGTGATCCTTCTCTTGCAATGCTATATATTTAATTGTCCACAAGTTCTTTTCTGGAAAACTTGAAATCTAATCCATCCATTAACCCACCTGCCACAGGTTCCTGCCAAATGAAGATGGAAGCATAGCTCTCATCTATCATCAGTATAAGCCTGGATCAGACTGCAGTAACATTAGCCTGTTCCAATCAACACCAAGGGCACGTGTCCTCTCTCTTCCACATTTCTCCTCCCTTATATAGGTTCACTCTTCTGTAGGTACAAAAGCTGCCCAAAAGCGGGGAAGGGATATTACACAGAGGAAAGCCACACTGCCACATGGCAGGCTTGCTCCAAAATTCTTCTAACTTTTAAGCATATTCTGCACCTAGAATTATGTGGCTAATTTGGACCTGACCCACATTTACCAGCTGCAAGATTTCATTTACATAGAGGGTGGCTGTTCAATACAGAATTTCCAGAAATCTAGAGCTTATATTACACTGATTTAAGCAAAATATCTTGGAGTTCTACCATGCTCACGTGTAGAGTGAGGTTCTCTGTGTCTGTCTGGTCATCTTGTTCAGACGAATCAGTCTCTTCCATCTGTTGCATCTCCAACTCAGAAGGAAGCAGAGCTGTCAGGTAGGGTATTGCAAAAGGCCTGGCAGCTATCACTGAAGATAAAGAGGGGAAAAGTCATGATTTTAGAGACCAAAGAAACACAAAAAAGTGATTCCAGATCCTTCTCTCGGATAATCAGCCTAAAATATAAGCAGCATAGGAGGAAAGTTGATTTTACAAAGAAAGTAGCAGATTGATTTAGATTATTTACTACCATACAAGCTGCAGAATTTGTGAAAAGATATACTGCAACTTTGTGTGTAATGGATGTTTACTCAGTCAGCAGCTTCAATTTAAAACTATCCTTCTCTAGCAAGCAGGAAGGTTGATATCTGGCATAGTGGCAATTAGACTATGTTGAGCTACATGCTGATCTTTTAAAGGAAGTTATTCAGAAACAAGTGCAAGGACACAAGAGGTGCAGTTATTTTAAGGAAATGTACACATGCATAGCAGCAGTATTCAGAGATAAGTGAGTTATAGTAGAGCCTGAGAGAATGGCAGGAGAGACCAAAAAAAAATATAAACCATGATTTAGAGAGAAATCATTCTGATCTCTATCCAGAAGTTATAAATGGCCAAGGACATGAGATGAGCCACCCAAAGTTGTTTGGAGTCAGGTGGTGCCTAACTGAATAAATTAATTAAATTAAATATTACTTGTCAAATACCATTAGCTAACACTTAGTTAATACTTTTAGTCAACATCCCAAGCTGCTTTACAGAAGAGGAGAACATTTACTTTCATTTTGTGACTAAACCAAGGAATAGGCAACATGATTATCCCCTGCAAGTTTTTAATTACAACTGCCATAATTCCTTGCAATTGGCTCTGCTGGCTGGTGAGGATGGGGCTTAAGTCCAAAATGTTCCAACTCCTGAACTAAACTGTTCTCATATTGGTGGCCTGAAGTCAGGATAAGTATCATTTTCATATATGGAGGTATACTCAATATTCAAGTTATTTCACATTCTTTCCTGCAATGTGTCAAAAATACCTCCATGTGAATTTTATTATACTTCCTACCTAGATAGTTCTAATACTATCTTATAAAGTTGAGAGTTGACTTCTTTTGCAATTAAAGCCCAGAAAAGAGAATGACTTGGCAAATTAACAAATTAAAGTTATGATAAAAGTACTAAAAATATTACATTTATTATTATATCCAAAACAATTTGCAAATGATTTTTTTTTTGTATCAGTGGTACAATCAAGACAACCCAAGTTCAAATCCTGATTCATCTACAAAGCTTGCTAAATATGGATAGGTCAGTTTATTTCAGGATAAATTCTTAGTAATGTTATTGTATCCTTGTTTCTGTATTGCTTTCAGAGCATCTTCCATAGCTTTTGTTTGATAGGCTACTGGGTTTGGACAGCCTAACAGAGTTGTTTTAAGGTTTTTCCCCCCTTGCCCATAGTCAAATGACCCATCAATGGCAGATCCATGCTTAGATCAAGGCCAGTAGTGCAAGCCCTTAAACCCCTTCTGGCAATAGAAATTATTTCCACTGCTTTCATTCTAGGGCTTGGAGAAAGTGACTGGCCCCAAATCAGCCAGCTGGCTTCCATGCTAAAGGCAGGAATGGAAGTTCCCCACTTCTGGTTCAGCACCTTAACCTCTAGAACATAGCTTTCCAAACTTTGTGTCGCAACACTTTAGTGTGTTGCGAAGCGGCGGCACGCGCGGTGGCGTGCACGGCGGCGGCAGCAGCATGCCAACAGCGCTTCCGCGTTTTAGCAAGGCCGCCGCCATGCACGCCGCCGCCCCGCGACGCTGCCGTGCACGTGCACGCCCTCGCACCGCCGCGGCTGCCACCATTGGTGTATCACCAATGGCGGCAGTTTGGAAAGCACTGCTCTAGACCAAACTAGCTCCACTATAATAAATAAATAAACAATAAATAAATAAACCTATTTTATATTTTTATTTTAAAAATAACACATATACCTCAAAAACACGCACAAAATAAAACCTTCCGAAAGTTCTAGCCCACGCTATCTCCACTAGCATCATCATCGCAACCACATCTATAGATGGCTCTCAGCTGCAAAAGAGTTACCTGCCCTTGATCCTAAGCACTAAGCATCCTATTGAAACCATGTATTCTCCCCCCCAACTGTAGCTTAGCCACCTCTTACAAGGAAAAGTGCTGACATCATCTTTGAAAAGACTCTGTGTCTCTCCAGTTTTTGCCATGAAGCGGGTCAAAGCTCTTTCCACATCTCGTCTCTGCGATGCAGCTTTTTCTCGTAAGATCTGATAATCCAATACAGGTTCCCGATAGGTCTGGAGGCAAAGGAAGGGAAAGCCGAAATAACAACTGTGCATTAATTTCTCACTTGCATTCCTCACACTCACTGCCAGCCACTCATGCACATCTGTTGGAGAATCAAAGCTTTTTATTCATAGCGCCTTTTCCAAAAATAGCAGAAAAGGAATAGTAGAATGAAAATGCTGTGATTATTCTAGGAGGCTGAAATATGCAACCATACATTTAACACTCCAGGCAATTCTATGTCATTTTATAGTACTTTTTTAACAATACTTTATGACTGTTTTGTGTAAGACTTACTGGTGTTTTGATATAAGTGTGAGGGTCCGGAAACTCTGGGAAATGGCCAGGGATGTGAGAAGGATGAGGTTTGTTCTGTCCAGCTGTCAGGGCTTTTGGGGTCACAGGCTGATTTGTTACAGGCGCTGCAATCGAAAACGGAAATCTGGTAATGACCACCTCTACCACAGTGTTTTCCAAACTCCCGCCGTTGGCGACACACACACGGCTGCAACCTCGTGTTTTCCGCTAAAACCCGGAAGTGCTGATGGTGCGCCGTGGCGCCAACGCGCCATCACCACTTCCGGGTTTTGTCACGACACAGAGTTTGGAAAGCTATGCTCTACCACAATGCTATCAGTCAAGCTGAAAAGAGAGAGGACGCAATGGCTGTGCAAACTAGTATCACAAACTTGTTTAGACAAATGGAATAAATTACAGCATCCTTCAGGCAGCAGGATATGAAGAAATCAAAAGTTCTAACACAGACCAATCCTGAAACATCACATCCTAATTAATGTGAATCCTTCAAATCCATAGAACAGGGCTTTCCAAAGTTTTTCCCGCGGCGACACACCAACCGGCGTTGGTGTGTCACGGCGGGAAAACCCAGAAGTGCCATCCTTGCGGCAGCGCGCACAAGCCCGGAAGCGCTGCTCCGCTTTCGGGTTTTGCGCGCTGCAGTTGGTGTGTCGCCGCGGGAAAACCCGGAAGCGCTGATGATGATCAGCGCTTCCAGGTTGCGTGGCGACACACCAGACTGTGTGTGGCGACACACTTTTGTGTCGCGACACACAGTTTGGAAAGCTCTGCCATAGAAAATTCTACGCTGAACTGTCTTCCTCTTTTCCGTATATATCAGATCACTGATCCAGTGCAATCATGTACATTTTCCTGTCTTCTCAAGTTCAATAACCAGGAACAAGGACAAGGAAATGGATAACATGATCCATATGCAACCTGTTCATATTCAGGGCTCAATGGCGCCATCCTAAATCCTCAAATGGCCATGGCAGGTGGTCAGCATGGGGCACGGCGGTCTTCTAAGCAGAGGAGAAAAGCTCTGCCACCGGATGAGGCACACCAACCACAGCTTGAGAGAGGTCCAGAAAAATATTCCTTCTACTTCATTGTTTTCCCTGGTAATGGCTCCTAAAATGGGATATTCTAGAAATGGGATAATTTTAAATCCCAGAAAACCAAACCCCTTCTGTTCTGTTGCAGCCCAATTTTGATCCCTCATCGATTACCAGCCCTGAACCGGCATAAATAGTCCGACCCAGACATGGACACTCTGATTTCAATGAGAGATTCTTAAAGGCCTGGCAGAAGCCCCATCAACCACTGATTTCAACAGAAGTTTGACTGCCACTAAATCTGCTTAAAACTGCAGACATATATTGCTTAAGAACACCACAGAAAATTTTAATCAAGTATTGTTAATGCAACAGCTTGAAAAGCCATATAATGTACAACAGACATAAGTCAGGTTAGCTAACCTTTCATTCTGTGTAAATAGCTAATAAGGATGATTCCATGGAAAGCAGGCTTCCAAACAGAAAAAAGGTAAATAATGAAATGTTTCTTCAATGTATATGCCTGCTGTAGAAATTATTCTTACCCCTGATAACACAATACCATATTAAAGAGATATTAACACAGCACAATCCTAAATCACCTGAGCATACTTTTTAACTAACGCACCACACTTCTTCTTAGGAAATACACAAAGAAATAACAGCATACTAGACAACGTTAACGTACGTGCAGTGATCACCATCCGCTGGGAACGTTTAGCATACGCAGGGAGCATTTCCACATTAAAGCCTGAAATACACAAAAAGAAAAAGCATTTTAGCAAGCCAGATCCAGAATGCATTTGAAATTAATCAATTAATGAGATCCTGACACACCAGTTGGACTGGGGGAAAATACAGCAGTATTCAATCTCCCCTCCTTGATTCTACAGCAGTATTTCCCAACCTGGGCAACTTCCAGATTTGTGGACTTCAACTCCCAGGATTCTCAGCAATGGCTGTGCTGGTTGGGTAATTCTGGGAACTGAAGTCCATGTATCTGAAAGTTGCCCAGTTAGGAAACATTGTTCTACAGGAAACAGAAGACCCCAGAGTGAAGAAAGGCATCCCAAACTTCCCCAAAATTCTCTGGCTGCTAATCTTCATGATTTGATCCAGTGGATCTGGGATTCATTTTGAAGAAACCAACTGTATATCCTTTGTAGGTAAGCCTACATAATTACAAATCTATCCCCGCATCTACAGCATAGGAACATGAAAATAAACCCACTGTCTTAGCACTTACCCATTTCGACTAAGGTGACAACAATATCTGAAAGGGTTGGCTGAGTCCTTGCAGTATGTTCACAAAACGACTTGGCACTCCTCCCAATTTCAGAAATATCTGACAAAAGAGAGATCACCACAGTACTTAGGTTTGAAACCTAGAGTCACTTACATACTCAATGTCAGCCCAATTCTGAATTAATGAAACTGAATCCCTGAAAAGCTAAGGAACCACGGCAGGAGTCAGCTTCAGTTAGCAGGCTATCTAGTTGGCTGAATAGAAAACAGAATGCTGGACTAGATAACCTTTTGGTGTGATATGTATCAGAGATATTCCTATGCTCTCAAAGAAAAGTAAGGCAAGCTATGGATTCCATGATTATTCATAATAAATCTTTTGTTCATCATGATAAACAATAATTGTTCTATAAAAATAGTAGCACAAATACAGTAAAGAAGCTCCATTCTATATTCTGATCCAACGAGTCGACAACAATTTAAGTTATTAAATGGCAGAAACACTTCCTACTATTACAAATCCCCAAAAAAAATATATTGTACACTGAACATTTGTAAGATGATCAAATGCCCAGTAACCATTTGCCACCAACAAACAGAAATGTGAACAACCAGGTGTTTCAGTTTATTTTCCTAAGGGATCTATGAGGCAAAAGAAGACCACAACAGTTTCCTTCCTTTAAGTAAGAATGTCAAGAAATTGACCAAAGAATTCAAGTTTTTCAAAGTAAGTTTTGACAGAGAAAATAACTGAAGTTGAGCTTCCCAGAAGATGGAGTAGGAAGATTGCTCAGTCTTCTTCTCATACTGTATGCCTTGTCTGTCTTCCTATGCAGAACTGTGCTAGTAGGTTTGCAACATCACAGAAGATATAGCCAACACTGCTGAGTCTATTCCTTTCGAGACACTCCAAAATAAACAGAACTACAGAGAGTGGAAGTTCCTGTGTTTGTTATTCACTTAGTTTTGGAGCAGGGCTTTCCAAAGTGCCGCCGCTGGCGACATACCAGCGGCGTGGGGGCGCGTGCGCGGCGGCGACACAGGAGGGCGTGCGGTGGCGCGTGCGCGCACGGCGGTGCCACGGGGGGGCGTGCAGCGGCACAGGGGGGCGTGCGGCAGCGTGTGTGTGCGCGGCGGCAGCGGCTGCTTCCAGGTGGTGTGGCGACACACCACGCTGTGTGTGGCGACAAACTTTTGTGTCGCGACACACAGTTTGGAAAGCTCTGTTTTGGAGGATTGTGTTCTCAAACACTAATGGATTTCATATAAGAAAAACGTTATCATTTACGCCACTATTACATAATTGGGAATACTCACAGCTCTGAAGCATCTCTGTCATGGTTTCCACAGCAGCTTTCTCAGCACTCTCAAATCCAGCCTCTGTCAACAATGAACTAACCACTACCTGGAGAGTCCTTCTTCGAGCCAGATAGTAATTATCTGCTGGGGTTGTAGAATGTTTACTACCTGATCGCTGTTAAAAGAGAAACCCAGCAAAACAGGGTGAATGAAGGAAGCACACAAAAAATATGCAGAAACTGACAAGAGTAATTACTGAGTGACTTTTTTGCCACGATGGGTGTATTTATACATCCTATTAACCCAATCCTCCTGCAAAGCCAATTATGGTTTAGTGCTATACAGTATGTGAAAACCCACTGTAGGAGGAGCTGTGTTAGTCTGAGTGGCAAAAAATCAGGAGTCTGGGAGCACCTTTTCTAACTAATATTTTATTAAAAGGCATACACTTTCATGAGCTGCTGTTAGTCAGAAAAGGTGCTCCCAGAGTCCTTCTGATGTGAAAACCAAGGCATTCTCTCACAATCCAATTTTAACAGGATTTTCAGTGACTATAGCTGCAAACTTTGTTTGTTTATGTAACTGATACACCACTCTAATTTCAGGGATTCTGAACTGCTTACAATATTAATGTAAGATTAAAAACAAAAATCAATGGATTACAAATTATCAATCCAATGTGCCATTTGGAGATAGCAGGATCTTACTTGTGCCTTTCTGAAGAGCCATGTTTTTATGGCTCTCCGGTGATTACCAAGAATTAGCAAGTTACTCATTGGATGACTACTGAATGAGATGCCATCAAATCACTAGAGAAGGCAACAGTTGCTCTGATAAATGTTCCTCTCTTCCTCATCCATGAACCTGACATAAGAATCATAACACACTGCTACAATAAGCATCACTTTTTTTTTCTTCTCATACCAGGTTCTGGTGACCTATTACTCTAGAACAGGGCTTTCCAAAGTGCCGCCGCTGGCAACACACCAGCGGCGGCGGCAGTGCGGCGGTAGCGCACGCGTGCACGGCGGCGGCACGGGGGGCACGAGGGTGCACGGCGGCGGCACACGCATGCACGGCGACGGCGGCAGCCTCCGCTAAAACGTGGAACCAGTGATCCCGCGCCGCTGCTGCTGCCGCCGTGCACACACGCGCCGCCGCTTCCGGGTGGTATGGCGACACACCACGCTGTGTGTCGCGACACACAGTTTGGAAAGCTCTGCTCTAGCAGGTTATATAAACCCATGCAGTTTAGTAACTAGAACTCAACACTATGACAACTCTGCTCTCACTCTAGAGTGGAGGGTGCACTTAAAAAAAGTTTCAGGGGGCACATTGGGAATGTACACTATTCAGATCCAAAGAAGTTAGAGGTCCTTTGGACCCAGCGTGGACACCTTCTCTGTACCTGTTGGAGCTATAGCTTTTTCTGATCTTACACGGCAGCCTTGCAGGCTCAGCAAAATACTCATTTTGAGTTTAGAGGTATTTGGCAGGGTGCACCCATATGTCATCACTCTTTTTGTTGTTGTTCAGTCATTTAGTCATGTCCGACTCTTCGTGACCTCATGGACCATAGCACGCCAGGCCTTCCTGTCCTCCACTGTCTCCCGGAGTTTTCATCACTCTTTTACCACCTCCTAAATGCTGATACATACAGGGTGTGCCAAAAGTCAGACCCCACAGACAATTTATTATACATATTGCAATAAACGTTTGAACATTCCTAAGTATCATAAATTTCTCTGAAAAAAATAAAAATAAAAGATATTGTAATAGGCCTACGGGGTCTGACTTTTGGTACACCCTGTATTTTCCTGAACTCACATGGCTTGTATGCAGTATCCCAGGAAAATATATGGTTCTTTTCAGAATGTGCCAAAAGCAACAGCGAAGGTGCCTACACTAAAATCTAAATTTCACCCTTTTTGTATATGCATCATGATGTTGCACACATGTACAAAAGGGGCAGAGCATGCATTGCTACAGGATGGTGCATTAAATCTAGCAGAATTTTCGGTGAAGGGGGGGATCAGTCCTCAGTTTTGGGAATAAAAGAACAGTTGCAAACTGATAATCTGATAATCTCCAACCTGGTATCTTCTCCACACATTCCCGATGTGTTGAACTACACCTCCAATTGCTCTCAACTATGTTTGCTGGGATGATGAGAGCTATAATCCAATACATCCCAAAGAAAAAGAAAACCAAGAAGGCAAGATGGCTGTCTGCTGAGACACTGGAAGTAGCCCAAGAAAGAAGGAAAGCAAAAGGCAACAGTGATAGGGGGAGATATGCCCAATTAAATGCAAAATTCCAGAGGTTAGCCAGAAGAGATAAGGAATTATTTTTAAACAAGCAATGTGCGGAAGTGGAAGAAGACAATAGAATAGGAAGGACAAGAGACCTCTTCCAGAAAATTAGAAACATCGGAGGAAAATTCCAGGCAAAAATGGGTATGATCAAAAACAAAGATGGTAAGGACCTAACAGAAGCAGAAGAGATCAAGAAAAGGTGGCAAGAATATACGGAAGATCTGTATAGGAAGGATAATAATATTGGAGATAGCTTTGACGGTGTGGTCAGTGAGTTAGAGCCAGACATCCTGAAGAGTGAGGTTGAATGGGCCTTAAGAAGCATTGCTAATAACAAGGCAGCAGGAGACGACGGTATCCCAGCTGAACTGTTTAAAATCTTGCAAGATGATGCTGTCAGGGTGATGCATGCCATATGCCAGCAAATTTGGAAAACACAAGAATGGCCATCAGATTGGAAAAAATCAACTTATATCCCCATACCAAAAAAGGGAAGCACTAAAGAATGTTCAAACTATCGAACAGTGGCACTTATTTCACATGCCAGTAAGGTAATGCTCAAGATCCTGCAAAGTAGACTCCAGCAATTCATGGAGCGAGAATTGTACAAGCTGGGTTTAGAAAAGGCAGAGGAACTAGAGACCAAATTGCCAATATCCGCGGGATAATGGAGAAAACCAGGGAGTTTCAGAAAAGCATCTATTTCTGTTTTATTGACAATTCTAAAGCCTTTGACTGTGTGGATCATAACAAATTGTGGCAAGTTCTTGGTGGTATGGGGATACCAAGTCATCTTGTCTGCCTCCTGAGGAATCTGTATAACAACCAAGTAGCAACGGTAAGAACAGACCACGGAACAATGGACTGGTTTAAGATTGGGAAAGGAGTACGGCAGGACTGTATACTCTCACCCTACCTATTCAACCTGTACGCAGAACACATCATGCGACGTGCTGGGCTTGAGGAATCCAAGGCTGGAGTTAAAATCGCTGGAAGAAACATTAACAATCTCAGATATGCAGATGATACCACTTTGACGGCTGAAAGCGAGGAGGAGCTGAGGAGCCTTATGATGAAGGTGAAAGAAGAAAGTGCAAAAGCTGGGTTGCAGTTAAACCTCAAAAAAACCAAGATTATGGCAACCAGCTTGATTGATAACTGGCAAATAGAGGGAGAAAACGTGGAGGCAGTGACAGGCTTTGTATTTCTAGGTGCAAAGATTACTGCAGACGCTGACTGCAGCCAGGAAATCAGAAGACATCTACTTCTTGGGAGGGGAGCAATGGCAAATCTTGATAAAATAAGCTGCTCAAAAAAATAAAGGGAACACTGAAATAAGACATCCTAGATCTGAATGAATGAAATATTCGTATTAATTACTTTATTCATTACATAGTTGAATGTGCTGACAACAAAATCACACAAAAAGCAATGGAAATCAAATGTAAGCAACCCCTGGAGGTCTGGATGTGGAGTTACACTCAAAAATTAAAGTGGAAAAGAACACTACAGGCTGATCCAACGTTGATGTAATGTCCTTAAAACAAGTCAAAATGAGGCTCAGTAGTGTGTGTGGCCTCCACGTGCCTGTATGACCTCCCTACAACGCCTGGGCATGCTCCTGATGAGGTGGCGGATGGTCTCCTGAGGGATCTCCTCCCACACCTGGACTAAAGCATCCCCCAACTCCTGGACAGTCTGTGGTGCAACGTGGCGTTGGTGGATGGAGCGAGACATGATGTCCCAGATGTGCTCAATTGGATTCAGGTCTGGGGAACGGGCGGGCCAGTCCATAGCATCAATGCCTTCGTCTTGCAGGAACTGCTGGCACACTCCAGCCACATGAGGTCTAGCATTGTCTTGCATTAGGAGGAACCCAGGGCCAACCGCACCAGCATATGGTCTCACAAGGGGTCTGAGGATCTCATCTCGGTACCTAATGGCAGTCAGGCTACCTCTGGCGAGCACATGGAGGGCTGTGCGGCCCCCTAAAGAAATGCCACCCCACACCATTACTGACCCACTGCCAAACCGGTCATGCTGGAGGATGTTGCAGGCAGCAGAACATTCTCCACGGCGTCTCCAGACCCTGTCACGTCTGTCATATGTGCTCAGTGTGAACCTGCTTTCATCTGTGAAGAGCACAGGGCGCCAGTGGCGAAGTTGCCAATCTTGTGTTCTCTGGCAAATGCCAAACGTCCTGCACGGTGTTGGGCTGCAAGCACAACCCCCACCTGTGGACGTCGGGCCCTTATACCACCCTCATGGAGTCTGTTTCTGACCATTTGAGCAGCCACACGCACATTTGTGGCGCACTGGAGGTCATTTTGCAGGGCTCTGGCAGTGCTCCTCCTGTCCCTCCTTGCACAAAGGCGGAGGTAGCGGTCCTGCTGCTGGGTTGTTGCCCTCCTACGGCCTCCTCCTCGTCTCCTGATGTACTGACCTGTCTCCTGGTAGCGCCTCCATGCTCTGGACACTATGCTGACAGACACAGCAAACCTTCTTGCCACAGCTCGCAATGATGTGCCATCCTGGATGAGCTGCACTACCTGAGCAACTTGTGTGGGTTGTAGACTCCGTCTCATGCTACCACTAGAGTGGAAGCACCGCCAGCATTCAAAAGTGACCAAACCATCAGCCAGAAAGCATAGGAACTGAGAAGTGGTCTGTGGTCACCACCTGCAGATCCACTCCTTTATTGGGGATGTCTTGCTAACTGCCTATGCTTTCCGCCTGTTGTCTATTCCATGTGCACAACAGCATGTGAAATTGATTGTCAATCAGTGTTGCTACCTAAGTGGGCAGTTTGATTTCACAGAAGTGTGATTGACTTGGACTTACAGTGTGTTGTTTCAGTGTTCCCTTTATTTTTTTGAGCAGTGTAGTTAAGAGCAGAGACATCACACTGACAACAAAGATCCGCATAGTTAAAGCAATGGTATTCCCTGTAGTAACCTATGGCTGCGAGAGCTGGACCATGAGGAAGGCCGAGTGAAGGAAGATAGATGCTTTTGAACTGTGGTGTTGGAGGAAAATTCTGAGAGTGCCTTGGACTGCAAGAAGATCAAACCAGTCCATACTCCAGGAAATAAAGCCAGACTGCTCACTTGAGGGAATGATATTAAAGGCAAAACTGAAGTACTTTGGCCACATAATGAGAAGACAGGATAACCTGGAGAAGATGCTGATGCTACGGAAAGTGGAAGGCAAAAGGAAAAGGGGCCAACCAAGGGCAAGATAGATGGATGATATTCTGGAGGTGACGGACTCGACCTTGGGGGAGCTGGGGGTTGCGACGGCCGACAGGAAGCTCTGGCGTGGGCTGGTCCATGAAGTCACGAAGAGTCGGGAGCGACTGAACGAATAAACAACATAATCCAACACATCGGGAAGGCACCAGGTGGATAACGTTTGTGTAAAGGGCTAGCAAAATAAAAGTGGGAAAGGAAAGGTACGCATTTTAAATCTTGGCCTCCTATGCATGCTTGTGCCCGATCTCAGATGCCTCGGAGCACTTTTGGGATGCCGTCGTACACGCCAGGCGTTTATCACACGTTGTGCAGACACTCAGGAAACCTCCCAAAGAACAACTTAATTCCGTCCCTCAACTCGGAACCGTTTGAAAGATGGATAGGCAGCTCCTGGAGCCAATCAGAATCAAAGGATTCCGCAAATCATAAACCGCCCGCCTCTAGAGATTCTCCGGTTCAGGACAGAAATTCCCTCCACTCGGGACCCCGCACCCCGACCGAGACGCTGCGAGGTGAGCCCGAGAAGGCTACCCGATCACACGACTGCAATTGGATTAATGTACGGAATGTACCACAAAAAGAAATCAGTTTCCCGGGATCCACCCTTACCGTGCTGAACGCACTAGATCCACCGGTCCCCGGGTCTGCCATCTTGGACCCATAGGAGAATATATGAGCATGCGTCGCTGCGAAGAGTATTGTGGGACTTGTAGTTCCGAGACTTAGAAGGCGGGCTGAAAGCGTGCATTTTAGATCCTGCAGGAAATTGGGATGGGTTAAAATTCATCCTAATTGCCACGTGATAGCTACTATTCCGCCAGTAAAACGCGGAATCTGAATGTGCTGAGAAAGTAAACTCAGCAATGAGCAGGTTTAATTGTACCTCTCCAATAAGTCTGAACTCAAGTGAGCCGAGATGGACGTGATTGTGATTGGGTAATCCGGCCCTGTGGAAGTGCAGCTCCCGGAATTCCCAGAAGACCGTTCCGTGCATTTGGTGGACTGCAGATTAGGAAAAATTGACTGGTGTCTTGCGTATATGATTTGATCGATATCTATGTTATTGATAACTATCCATTTGATTCCTGAAGTATTATCTGTCCGGGGGGGGGGGGGGCAGATGTAAATAGTGGTCCCAATAAAACAAGTCTGAAATACACCGTCGTGAAATGTCAATGCAAAGCTCAAATACACATCTACAAACTGAAGATAACATCATGTTTGTGAGAAAGTAGCTTCACAAGCTTGTGCCATGTTAAATCTATTAATTTATTTAACACCAGATGAATCTTAATTTTTTAAGTTATTTGCTATATTCATCTGTTATATTTATATATATATATATTATACTACCTATTCATCTACTTGCATTTGCATGCTTTCGAATTGCTAGGTTGGCAAGAGCTGGAGCTAGTGCGGGAGCTCACTCCGCACGCAGGGCTAGGGATTCGAACCTCTGAACTTGCATCGACAAGCCTGGCATCTTACCCGCTGAGCCACCACACCCCTATATATAAGTGGACTGTTGCTCTAATAAAATATGGCTTTATTCATGTATATTTACAGAGAACACGAGGAGACTTCCACACTACCATTGTTTCTGCTCCCCAGGACCTCAAAAGCTGTGTGTGCGTTTTATGTTTTCTTGTGTTTCAGCGGTCAGTCCTGTTTTGAATGCTGCTTCCAAGGCTGCGAAGCATTATAATTGGATTGCATTCTCTATGTCTGGGGTGGGCAACTTCAGGCCCACGAGGCTCCCGCCTAAGGCCCGTGGGGCTCCCACCTGCAAACCCCGCCCCTTCCACGCGATGGGCTCCCACCCGCAAACCCCGCCCCCCAGTGCTTGTGATTGGCTCCCACCCGCAAACTCCGGCCCCCAGTCCGCGGAAATCCTAGAAACCCCACCCCCACCCCCCAGTTATAAATATCCAAATGGCCCTTGGCAGAAAAAAGGTGCCCCACCCCTGCTCTATGTTGTAGTTGAGTCCTTTCTGGAGAATTCTCTATTCTGGGGCAGATAACAGACAACTGAAGATATTTACCACCCATTCAGATTCAGCTACATCTTCACCTGTAGGATTTAGCTTGAGCAGTTTGGTTCAATTTTGTTTTTTGTTTTTTCAGCTTGTCTTAGAAATGTGATTTTGATGGTGGTTATCAGCATCTTTGTGTGTTCTGGAGTCATGGTTTGTTCCAATTACTTCTTGAAGCTATCATTTGTGTGCTGGTATTTATGTAGTCCAAAATGAGCATCCAGCAAACCCCTCTCTTCTTCACACTGATGTTACATAGCCTGGTCATGAAAGATCTGCAAGAAAACAACCAAGCTCAGAGAGCAAGTACCCAACAAAATTCTCCTTACCCACTTCACATAAATCGAAGTAAAATAAATTCTTTGCATCCCCTTCCCCTACACCACAGCTTTCCAAACTGTGTGTTGCGACACAATACTGTGTCGCCTGCGGGGCCCAGGTGTGTCACGTCAAACCCCGGAAGCTCTGATGGTGTGCCGCCACCGCACGCGTGGCGGCGGGCCATCAGCGCTTCCGGGTTTTCGCATGGCACACAAGGACACCGCTGCAGCGCACGAAAATCCGAAAGCGCCGCAGCGGTGCACAAAAACCCAAAAGCCCCGTGGTGGTGGCGCTTCCAGATTTTCCCATGCACCGCCGTTGGTGTGTCGCCACAGGAAAAGTTTGGAAAGCCCTGCCCTACACCATGTCCTTCATGTTGGATGCCAAAAATTCCAAGCAGGTCTTATGAGAGGCAGCTATATTTTTCTATGCTAAAAGATTTTTACTTTTCATGCACAGTACTTAATGAGTCCTTTGAGTCTGAGCAAATCCCACTGCTCACACCAATTGTCACAAATTCTTTTTTAAACTGTACCCAGTTAGATTGACCCAGACTCAAGAAATACAAAAGCAATAGACCCTGGACAGGTAGTTTCTTTGTATCTCCCTATAAGGGTTGGGGAGATTTTTTTATTTTGTAAAAACAAACATATAAAAGTGATATGTGAGTGCTTCCTATATTCTATTGCTATCTCTATACTATTATGATAATTACTATTACAATATACTATGACAACATTTATACTATTTGTTGTTTATTCGTTCAGTCGCTTCCGACTCTTCGTGACTTCATGGACCAGCCCACACCAGAGCTTCCTGTCGGCCGTCACCATCCCCAGCTCCCCCATGGTTGAGTCCGTCACCTCCAGAATATCATCCATTCATCTTGCCCTTGGTCGGCCCCTTTTCCTTTTGCCTTCCACTTTCCCTAGCATCAGCTTCTTCTCCAGGGTATCCTGTCTTCTCATTATGTGGCCAAAGTACTTCAGTTTTGCCTTTAATATCATTCCCTCAGGTGAGCAGTCTGGCTTTATTTCCTGGAGTATGGACTGGTTTGATCTTCTTGCAGTCCAAGGCACTCTCAGAATTTTCCTCCAACATCACAGTTCAAAAGCATCTATCTTCCTTCGCTCGGCCTTCCTTATGGTCCAGCTCTCGCAGCCATAGGTTACTACAGGGAATACCATTGCTTTAACTATGCGGACCTTTGTTGTCAGTGTGATGTCTCTGCTCTTAACTATTTTATCAAGATTTGCCATTGCTCTCCTCCCAAGAAGTAGACGTCTTCTGATTTCCTGGCTGCAGTCAGCGTCTGCAGTAATCTTTGCGCCTAGAAATACAAAGTCTGTCACTGCCTCCACGTTTTCTCCCTCTATTTGCCAGTTATCAATCAAGCTGGTTGCCATAATCTTGGTTTTTTTGAGGTTTAACTGCAACCCAGCTTTTGCACTTTCTTCTTTCACCTTCGTCATAAGGCTCCTCAACTCCTCCTCGCTTTCAGCCATCAGAGTGGTATCATCTGCATATCTAAGATTGTTAATGTTTCTTCCAGCGATTTTAACTCCAGCCTTGGATTCCTCAAGCCCAGCACGTCGCATGATGTGTTCTGCGTACAGGTTGAATAGGTAGGGTGAGAGTATACAGCCCTGCCGTACTCCTTTCCCAATCTTAAACCAGTCCGTTGTTCTGTGCTCTGTTCTTACTGTTGCTACTTGGTCGTTATACACATTCCTCAGGAGGCAGACAAGATGACTTGGTATCCCCATACCACCAAGAACTTGCCACAATTTGTTATGATCCACACAGTCAAAGGCTTTAGAATAGTCAATAAAACAAAAATAGATGTTTTTCTGAAACTCCCTGGCTTTCTCCATTATCCAGCAGATATTGGCAATTTGGTCTCTAGTTCCTCTGCCTTTTCTAAACCCAGCTTGTACATCTGGCAATTCTCGCTCCATGAATTTATGCTATTACTATTACTCTATTACAATTACTTATATACTGTGCTCTATACTATTACTAGTATGCATCAACATTTCTTTCTTAAGCCTATTCTGCCTTAACTCCCCTCTCTCTTGAGATTTCTTCTTTTTCTGTTAATGGCCAGCATGTAGAGCTCTTGCACCTTTTTTACGTTGTGCTTTGTCCTGCTGTGCTGCTATACCTCTTTTCCTCTCTTTTGGACCACCCACTCGTTCTGAAGGAAAAACACCTTCTTTTGTTCGGCTGCTGTACGCTGTTTGCTGGTGGCTGCAGAGCTCCAAAACACACATCTCCCTCCACACCTGTGTCAAGGTTGCAGCTTTATTGGCAACTGCTGTGCTGACGCTTGGGGAGGGAAAGAAGGCAGCACAGGCACCTGCAATTTTGCTAAGCACCCTGCTCTTCCACAATGTTACATGCCAAAAATTCCAAGCAGGTCTTATGAGAGGCAGCTGCAAAGGTATCAATACATCTTTCCTCTTGGAAGAACTACAAAGGTGTCTGAAGCCTCACTGAAGCTCAGGAGCTTGAAAGGTGATGCAGAGCTGATGGAAGACCCTGTGAGGGAGTGCCAAGGGAAAAAAAATTCAGGAACATATTTCATTAATCTCAGTAGTATTTTCCATGATTTGGAATGTGTCCAGATAATGCTTTTATTATGTAATAGCCCTGCCTTGTTCATGGATTTTACAGAGGAGTTCAGAAAATACCATCTATTTATATAATTCTCTGGTATTTTCACTGCTTATCTCTTGTTTTCCAGCCCACAATATTTGTTTGTATGTTAGATGTATAGCCCATCTTTTGTTTAAGTGTTTGGTTTAGGAGGTGGCATACATAGCTCTTCCTCCTATCTTTTTCCCCACAACAATCCTATAAGATTGGGCTGAGAGAGAGTGGCTGGTCCAAAATCACACAGGGAGCTTCTGTGGTTGAGAATACAGTAGAATTAGGCACTCCCCAGTGTTGATCCAGCATCTTAACCACTATACCACGCTGGCTACCTAATATACATTTGCTCTCATACATATTTTGGGATATCTTTTGAAGTTTACAAGAAACATGGATCATTGGATGGTATTTTGAAATTTGGTACATAAATGTAGGTAATGTAAGTTTAGCTAGTTCAGCAGCAGGATAGTGTTCTATCCATTGATACTGGCCAGTGTTCAAGTATTATTTCAAGAAAGAGTCCTATGTACATGGCTGTCCATCCCACCCACCCTGTAGGCTTCTCTTTGTGTGTTCAGAATTTCTGGAAAACAAAAACAGAAAAGAACAAGATTGTTGAGCAAATAGCAGAGAACTGTGGCAATATTCCAGGAGTATACTATTACCTGCCTCCCACAGTCATTTAAAGAAGGGGTTTTTTTGAGCAGCTGCTTGGGATATTCCAAGGCACAGAGGGACAAAGCTCCTCTATCTTTAATACTTTTATACAAAAGTTTTTAATGTAGGGATGAGGGGAAAAAACAGCCCTTTCTGAAATTATATGTTCTGTACCTCTGTATGCAGGCAGTCTGGTGCAGAAATGATGGCTGTCTTTTTCAATTACTGCTGGGCTCCAAAGCACAAAGGGAGTTCAATGAATTGGCATGATTGTGCTGCATAGCAGCCTCTTTCCCAGTTGGTCAGCTGTGCCTTGAAAAAGACTCAAGTACTTTGGGCAAAAGCTGCAGTGGTCATTTATATACAAAGCCAAGAGCCGGGTACATTCAGGAGATCGGAGTCTGCCATATATCATAGTATCATTTGATGTCCCTGAGCCACTTGCTAAGTGAAAAACACAGTTGCAGTTCCAAAGGATGCATTTCTCAAGCTAAAAATTGATTATCTTCCACATCCATCATTTGCTCAAGTTTGTAAATACTGTACCCATTTGGGCTTGGTTTACTTATTTCAGCCAATTTTCTTACACTGTATTCCCCATCCCGTCTCATATGCTGCATCATCTGTCTCCAATGCCCATTGCTCAGAATGGATTCATAACATCGCACAATGCAGTAGCAGCAGTTCAGGTCCATCATTCTGCAGTACAAAGGCACAATTTTTAACGATGTTCTATAAACATCCTCATCTTTTTTCTTGGCTGGGTCATCCTGGCAGTGGGAAAATTGCAGTGCTGTTTCATTTTCTCTTTCAAAGCCAAATATATTTTCTTCTGCTTTGCTTTCTTCTTCTAGGTTAGTGATTGTTTTATCAGAGCTCTTCTGAGTATCAAAGCATGTATGTGTATATTACAGACTGTACAACAGGAAACCTCCTACAGCCCCTCAACACCCCACTTCCTGTTTAACTATCACACACGTGGCAGAGAGAAGGTATTGCTCCAACCAATGATAGTGCTGAAACATGGAAATGTAAACAACTATCAGAGAAAGTGTTGTTCTGGGTGGATTTAAATTGCAGCACCATTCCAAAAAACACAAGTTTTGTAGCAGCAAGAACATTAGGAAGCTTGAACTTTGAAAAATAAGTTGAAACGTAGGAAATGCTGCTTTAAAAAAAAAGCCAGCATCGGAGAACTGCCTTTCTTGACAGTCAACAATAAGGTAGGAAGCTGCTCAGTTTCTTTAACTTCTAAATAGCAAAACACTTGAGTGCATGTTCCAAGAAATTGGGAAGCATAGATTCATTCAAAAAAGAGTATGCATTTTTTATATTCAGATCTGACATTGGCTGGTCCTAGATACTGTAACACTGTATATGATTAGGTTGGAGCCAGTCATATAGTAAAACCACTGAAATCAGTGTGACTTAAATTAGTTATTGCGATATTAAGTCATCAGTAATTTAAAAGGTAAAGGTTACCCCACACAGTCGTGTCTGACTCTAGGGGCCGGTGCTCATCTCCGTTTGTTAGCCGAAGAGCCAGTGTTGTCCGAAGACACTTCCGCGGTCATGTGGCCGGCATGACACACGCAGAACGCTGTTACCATCCCACCAAAGTGGTACCTATTTATCTACTTGCATTTGCATGCTGTTGAATTGCTAGGTTGCCAAGAGCTGGGGCTAGGGTCTCGAACCTCCAAACTTGCAACCTTCCTATCAACAACCCTGGTGTCTTAACCACTGAGCCATCACGCCCCCTTTTATCAATAATTTAAGTCCCATTAATTTTGGCAGGCTTACTCTTAAGTATGATTATGTTTAGGTGCAACTCATAATCAATTGTATCTTAAATGAATACCAGACTAAAGTGCTTGAGTATGCTATTCTCATGCATTTATGGCTATTCTCTTATGTCTGTGTTTGCTCCATCCTGCATGTATTTATGAATATTTTGTGAAGTATTTTAGAAAAAGAAAGCTTTTGCATTTTCAACAGTTGGGTATAAGAAATGAAATTATCCATGATGTTTGCATGAAAAATACAGATAATTTGAAAAGGATGATGTGCCCATTCTCATTCTTTTTAGACATCAAAATCCTGGTTTATGTATACAGGACATTATTTACACAACATGCATACATACAGATAATTTTGTATTTTATAATTGATTTTTAGTAAAAACATGAAACTCCTAAATTGTGCTGTGTAGCATACTATTGCCTGCCTTGGACCTAGTCAGTTGGTATCCTTTCTGATCAAACATTTGTGTTTGCTGAGCTGGTGGAATAAAGCTGAAAAGAGTTATTGCTTGTAGTTTTTCTATATTATTTTGCTGTGAAAGAAGAGGTTGATTGGAGATAGAGATCGAGAGAGATTACTTGTGCAGTTAGGAACTGTTGCAAAGAAAGGGTCCAGATCTTGTGGTGTAATGTTGGTGAAAGAATTTTAAAAAATAGCCTATGTTCCCTTTCTATCCCAAATAGTTAAATGCAATTTCATTGTGAATGTGTGGCAGGGCTTGTGGGAGAGTCATGCATCTCTATTTTATTTGCCCTTTTGGAGTTTTCAGATGGTGATGGAATTCATAACCTTTTATCTGTTATGCTTCTGAATTTTTCTCCTTTTAGAAGGTGCTTAGAAATTTACCTCCAGGTTAATCTTGACCAGGCATCCTGACCTTTAAGAACGTAATTGTTTTTAAATTGTTCTTCCTTTCTCCTCCTATCCATTCTTCCTTTTCTGTTTGTTTGTTAAGGTCGAAAATTTAAACTTGCTGTCACAACTTTGAGCTGTACTTGAGAGTCTTGATGCCCATTTCACTGTCTTTCAGTAGCTTCTCTACAATATTCCCATAAAGGGAGCTCAAATTAAGGTGTTATTACCCAGTATGTGAGTTACTACAAACTGTGTGCAAGTCATATTGTCTGATTTGATTTCATGGTGAGTGCCTTATTTCATGCGTCAGAAGGGAGCACTGTGGAGAAAAATGTGTTCAAAACATTACAGCTGTGTGTGTTTTTCTTTAGCTGCCTGAATTTTGGCTGGGTTTTTTTAATTTAGTAGTAAATATTATTGCAAGAAAACTACTGGTTGATGCAGAATGCCTACTTAGCAACAGTTATTAGCACTCTTGGTGAGTGATTCCCTTTTCTCAAATAATTTAGAACAATGGTTTTCAGCATTTTCATATCTGGGATCCAGCTTTAAATAACTTGCAGCACGTGATCTATTCATATAGCTTATACTTACACATATTTACTAGAACCTTTTTTGTTCTATAGGATATAGTTCCCCCCCCAAAAAAAAAGAAAACATGTTTTATGTGTTCTAATCATATTCATTAACTCACTGCTATATCTACTTATCTGGGATAGGGTTTTTTTATTCATGAGTAGACACGTAGCGATCAAGTAACAGGCATGCTGAAGACTGCTTACAGCAGGAGCATGCAGTTGTCTGGGGTTTACAGACCACACTGAGTGGGATACCAGAGATCACACTCCGAAAGGTAGGCAGCACCAGGATAAAGGACAGCGGTAAGACAAGAAATAAATTTTAATTGAATTAATTTACATTAATTAATTAAACACAGCAGATAGTATTAACCCCAATGGGTTTAATCATTTTCCTTTTCTATCACGTCAAACTTCTTAATTTCCGGGCCTTTAGGGAGCTGTGCCAGGCCAAACTGAAGGCTTCAGTGAGTCACATGTAGCCCCGGGGTTT
Organism: Charina bottae; assembly: GCA_023362775.1. Lineage (NCBI taxonomy): Eukaryota > Metazoa > Chordata > Lepidosauria > Squamata > Charinaidae > Charina > Charina bottae. The sequence goes on along the minus strand of JALMGJ010000003.1, from coordinate 72,591,998 downwards.
TAAATTGTGTGTCTCAGGATTAAAGGACCGAGCCAGAAGGAGGAAGTTCCTAACTTAAAGCAAAATAGTCTATGCCAGTGTTTATTTATTATTAAATAATTTGTTTTCTGCCAGTTTCAAAGTGACTCTCAGCAGTTTACAGCCACAAAAATACCAAATAAAACCGCATCACCATAAAATCATTGTAATAATACCATAAAAGCAATAAAAATAAAATCCAGTAATAAAACTACATTAAACCCCAATGGCTCTAGGAAACAGAATAATTTTTACACCCTTCCCAAATGACAGCAGGTTAGGACCCATCTACATCTCTGGAGGTGGTAGGTTATTCCAAAGGATGGGCACCAGCTGAGAATTGCTCCTGAGAAAGTCCTACCCTTGTCATGAATGGGACTAGCAGCAGGGCCTCCCCAGCTGAAATTTAGTGCTTCAGTAAGGTAGCATTGAGGGAGGTGATCTTTAAATATTTGGACCCTAAGCTGGTTTTGGAACATCTGTAAAATCTGAGTGCACAGATTGTGGCTATTGGCTTGTTTCCAGATAAGCCTTCTACTGTATTGTGCAACGGTTACGCCTTGTTCCACATGGGAGAGTGCCAGATGATGATGTCTGTCATTTACAATCTTCCTGTATATTTCCACCACTTGTCCTGTCATTTTTCTTTCTGTAGACAATCTGCCAATGAAGAAGATGCAGTTGGGGAGGGAAATAGAACACCCAGTTGATGAACAATCAGTATGCATTGTCCCTGGATAGGCAGATGATTGGGGGGGAGGGGGGGGAAATACATGCAATGCAGTATGTGACAATATAAAATTATTAGAATTTTGTTTTAATACTTAGAGAGGGGAAGTACTGTAGGTTTCTTGGTTAAAATAAGAGGTTGAGTTAACGATTCACCGTCATGAGTTAAAAGGAAAATATGCCAATATCAGAGAGTCTCCTGCTCACCATGTCATGAGGGAGAATTCCCAAAACAAAATGCTTAAGGAGAGAAATTGTAATTTGCCCTTCTTGGCGATCACTCGTAGCCGAGTAAGATTGTCTTCCAGGGGCTGTGGTTGGAAGACGCCTGTGTGTGAATTTGTTTTATGTGTGGAGATCGGTGCACAACGATCAGCACACAACCTTCACAGAAAAAGGCTCTAATCCAATGGCATGGATACCATGACAATTGGTGACCTTTTATCTGCTGCAGCCTTCATCCGCCTTCGCATTGTTATCTTCCACCTGTTCTGCCGTTGAGGACTTTCTTGGGGACTTTCTTGGATTGTTCTTTGTCTGGTTCCTCCCCCTGGACCTTACCGCCATGGGTGACCCTACCAGGAGTACATGACTCCTGACGGCTTCACTCACAGGGTTCATTGGGAACACACAAGCCCACTCACCACAACAAGGTGACGATCCAGCCCAACCAGGTAGGAAATTGGGAGCCTGAGCAGTTCCCTGGAAATCAGAAATAATAATATGGGGAGGTCCCTACCATTTTCATAAGCAGAGAAAAACAACCTGGAGAATGTTTCTATCAGCCCTGTAAGAAGGACTGCATTAAATTGTTTGGTAAAATCAGTTATGAAACTAAAGAAAGGCATTTTCAGAGAAAATTAATGGAATCTATAGTTCAGGCAGTTTGCATCCAGGTTTATCCATAAGTAAGGTTAGTAGCAACCCTGCTGGCACTTAAAATATTAAAAGTAAATTCAGAATAGTAGAATAATGAATTAACACAAGCGCTTTTTTTAAGATGCTTTGTGCATTTTCATTGGTAGCTCATAGTTGAAAATATGAACGTTTTCTCATGCTCAGTCTTTAAGCAACAAGGCATTAAGTGGCAAAGCAGCAGCTTCAACCCATTCAGAAAAGGTGGGGTGAGAAAAGGGAACATGACCTACTTCAGAGTGGGAGGTGGAGAAAAGAAGAGAGTGGGTGTGTGGACAGAGCACAGTTGTGCTGAAGTACTTGGGCTGCCTCTTGGATTGGAGGACACCACATTAAACCAGCTCTCTGGATCTGCCCTTAACTTGGTCCTATGTGAATAGAACATAGCAAAATGCACATACAGTACTGAATTCACAGTCAACTCCAAGACGTGCAAAGAATCATGTAATTGCATTTGTAGATTAGAACAGAAACACTATTGCTATTTGGATTTGCTATTAAAAAGTGAGCTAACAAAGGAGAGCAGTTATTCGCAGGGATGGTTTATCTTTCCTACCCTTAACAAATATTTACCACTAGAGGGACGTCTTGACACAGAAAAGTGTTCCTCTGTTCACATTTTGATTCCATCAGCTACAATACAGGCCTTAACAACTTCTGCCACTCGTAACTGAAAGCTGTTTATAAATACTCTACGTAGATTAGGTAACAAGATCATGTTAGTAGTTTGTATGCACAGACACAGCAAGAGACTATAGTTTTACATAACCAGCCAGTACCAAATACTTAACGTCATAAACTGCTTAGTGGACAATTGTGCATCCCAGTGAGCAGAGTAAAAACAGACATAAAACAAACACAAAAGTTTCCAGTGAGTAACAACAAAACAGGATGGCCTCTGAATGTAGCACTAAATGAAAGTTTAGAGCACTAAAGTTTTACCCATTTATGGTATTTAAATCCCATAAAGTTTGTTCTTAGTAACTTCTGTCTTACTGCTGTTCACACCATTCTGCTTTTTTGTCTTCTGTGAGAGGTGTTCTAGCACACTAGTTTCTCATATCTCTACACTGTACTCATACCACATATACAGGGGCATCCGCCCAAGAGGGGTCGAAAAGGTCAAGATAGTATCTGCACCAATGCAATTGAAGCCCTGTCCTTTTTTCATGTGTGTTACACATGCAAGGCATGTAAAAATGCGGCAGGGCTTTGATGGCACAGATGCCATCTTGACTTTTTTTGACACACACATACCCTTCCTCCTACAGGAGGTACCCCTCGTCCTACAAATTTCTTTCAGAATGGATATTCCCTGGCATGTCTTCCTGATTCCATAACTTAGCATTTCTATCATCTTAACTAAGACCTTCATTCCACAGCCAGAGAAATTTACCTAGTAGCTTCTGAAGTCCAAGATATATCATGTGTTTCATAATCAGACAAGATCATCCATTCACTAATTAGAAGTTGAGATGTGTTAGAAGTAAATGTACACAATGATACTGTGATAGATTACACACATAGGTACAAAAACAAAATGGAAATGGCTGTTGTGGGTCTTCCGGGCTGTGTGGCCATGTTCTGGAAGTTGTGGTTCCTAACGTTTCGCCAGCATCTGTGGCCAGCATCTTCAGAGGGCAGGAGCACAGACAGAAGCGAAATCTCTGTGTTGAAAATTTCTGTGGATACCATGTGGCACACTTCACTGACCATTTGTTTGTTGAAGCGGTCATAGGCTGGGATCTGCCCAGCTCCTGTTGGTCATTTTAGGCAGCTGTAAAGCATGCCCCCTCCCTTCCAGTGGCTGGTGACTGTCCTCTGGGGCCATTGTGGCTTGGGCTGCAGGAGAAACACCAGGCTTCTACCTGCAAAATGCCTGGCTGATGCTTTCATAGTGCATGTCAGTCTTAAATGGGCTCCTTACGGACACGGGGTTAGCCCTTTTTTGAAAGAGTGCTATTCCTGTGCCACACAGAAGGTTGATTAGAACAGGAAAGAGAGCTGGACTTTGCCATCCCCATGTTCTGTCATAACTGGATGCATTACAAGTTTTTTTTTATTTCTTTGGACAGTTTTGTGTGGCTATATTTTAATGGTTTTTATTGGTTGAATTATTTCTGAGTGTGCAAAAATCTGTCACCCTGACTGGGCAAAAAAAAAAAGACCAATGTCATAGAGCTGTTTGTTATAAACATAGACAGCTGGATAAACTTGCTGTTCCACCCCCACCATCCCACTTATACTCATTTAAGCCCACCTTACACACATTATGGGGACAGATGTGGGTTTTTTTACCAGAAGATGTAGTAGAAATGACAGGCTCCAGGAAAATCCATCAATCCCTTTTCTCAATTTGGCCTGCAGTAAATAAGTAAGGACAGCTTGTGGCAGAATAGAGATTGGCAATGGGGACAGCACAATTTATGCCAGCAAACTTTTCTGCCAGATCCAGGACTGGTGGATAGCATTTTAATCCAGCTATGAGGAAAAGCCTATCATTTCATGTCTGATCAAACAAGTATGTGGACTCACCTTTTCTACAGAAGGCCCCAAATCTCAGCTGTCTGGGTAGTAATTGGTAGCAATAATTGTGTCAGAAGAACAATAGCTCTTTATCCTATCTCTTCTTTGGGGATTTAAAGGTGATAATCTGTTATATCATTTACACATACAATGAAATTCTCATCCATTCAGATGCAAAGTAGTGGATAAGAGGAAGAGGAAAAGAAAATTAGTGTTAGTCAAGGAAATATATTTGAAAGACAAGTTGACATGGTGAAGTTCTCTACATGTCAATGAATGTAATGCTACTGGCCACTTAATGATCTACCCTAGATGTCGGATTAAAATTTACACACCAAAAATTGCTTTGGAGTGATGACAGAGTCAATACAGGCTGCTCCAGAAAGGCGTGTGATCAGCACTCAAAGCGTGGCTTCATTTGCCTGTCAAGGAGTTTGGGATTTGGAGGTTACAAATACCAGTGAATTCATGCTCATAACATTAACCTAACATCCTCTTCATGCAATCTGTCATTTACAGAATTAAAAAATAATAATCTTTTTATAGTTATCAGAGCATAGCAAATACAGAAAAAGATTCTGGGGTTTGAGAAACTAAATTAGTTAACTATTGGCCCAGTTCCTGCTTTGGAACATTTTTGCTGTCTTTCCTCTGGAGCTATGGGATCCAGCAGTTTCCCATTGACAGGAGTTCCGGCCTTGTTCTGCTGCCTGCCGGCTGGAGTTTCCGCCTCCTTGCCCCATCCCTCAATCTGCACTGGCAATTGAAGGGAAGAGGTTTTTAGCTCCCCATTTTTTTCCTCACAGCGATGGAAATACAATGAGGAAATAAAGTGGTGCAGGGGCAAGGCCGGGGCTTCTATTTTCCCACTCTCCTCCAGATGGCCATCTGGATGCCCTTTGCTTTTTCCCCTTTCTCCTCTCTCCAGTCCCCAGGGAACAGCTATGAGAACCTTGCACAGCGGTGCAAGCGGGTGAAGCAGGTAAGAAGAGCCAACTTTGTGCAAGTGACATTACAAGTAGGCCTGTAGTTTCCTCCCTCTGCTATAGGATGCATATAGAGCATTAAATGGGCATCTTTATTTAAAGGCCAAAGCAGTATTGCCTTTTGCTGGAGTGTGGAAAGGAGGGAGGTATCCTCCGCATCATCACAGATGAAATGATGGCTGGGGAGCTCGCTCTCCTGCAGTGCTCTTGCATTGCTTGCGAAAGCTTTGCAAATAATAAGGTGCTGCAAGGCTACGGCAGTGGCAGCTTTGCTCCCACAACCTGTATTTATTGACATGCCTTCTTTCTCAAAAAGGGTCACTTATCTTTGCATTTTACCACATTTGGGTTTCTCACAATGATCTTCAGCAAATCTACGACAAAGCGTTCAGGAAACCGCAGAAAGGGTGGAGCACCGGCAGGGTGTGTGTTCCTTGTTGGGAGGGGGGAATCCTTCCCAACAGGCACGGCCTGCAACCGAAGCCTGTCCTCTAACGCAGAAGAAAAGAGAGACTTCGGTGCTTCCAAATGAGCTGTTAGCCTGAAACGGACCCTTGCAGGACTTGGCTTCTTTGAAAACCCAGATAACATCACTGTTGCTAACCAGTTTTATTCCAGCACCGAGTGCCACAGAGACTTTATAAGGCTGTCTTTGCAGTGTAGTATTTTTTGCCTTGCCCTTTCCTTTTGAAATGGCTCTTTGCCTGCTTCTTGCTCTCTCACGTGTGGCCACTGCATACTTGAAGTCCCCTTCATCAGTTTCTATTTCTGGCATCTCCGTAAAGATTTTAATAATTAAATTCTTCCTTCGAGTCAGACCAGTTTCTCCTCACTTTTGTTTAATTCTGTTTTTAGGAGGCAATTTTATGGTTGCAGAAATGACAAGTAATAAAAGGCAATTCTAGCAGCAAAGCAAAAACCAGCCATTCTGTTTCTGCTAGGTCAGGAACTAATTAATTAATGGTGTCATTTGATGCATGTTGATCCTGAAGGAAACTCCTTAGGGGGGGTTACTCTCAAAGGTCACCAGGGTTTGAGCTGTACTGAAAGGAGAGTTTACTTTTCACTCCCAAATTAGTGTGTATAGGATTTAAACCTTTGCACCAGTTCAGAAACACTGCAGCTATTATGAGTGAGCAAAAGGAAGCAACAATTAGTTTGCTTAAAACACAGAACCAAGGAGAAAGCTACTGAGGGATTGATACAAGGAGTAATAGATGTTTCCATATATTTTTAAGTAGATCTTGTTCACATTGGAAAAAAATGCTGGATTTTTATCAGGAAAATGAAGGTGTTACATGGAACCATGATTTTAATTCCATTTCCAGAAGATTATGGAAAAAGCAACATTTGGTTAACATTAAAGAATCTACTGGGAAATCAACTCTAACGTGGGGGTCCTTCAGTCCTGCTAACCATAGGTGTCTGTTCCTAGCTACAGTGATACCAAAATGAAAAAATACATGTATCAAGACATCACAATACAAGTCCTACCCTTTTGCACTTGCGTTGCAGTGCAGTATGCAAGTGCAGTATATAAGGGGCAGCTTGTGTTGCAATTGCATGATGCATGTTTTGTCACTTGCCCCTCCTGCTATTCCCTTTACTGTTGACCTTTCTTGTTGGATACTGAGGCTGGAAAATTCTTTATTTCTTCAATGAAGCAAAACAAGGGCTGTTGGCTTGCACTTAATAAAATAAAAGTGAATTTTCAAATACAGTTTTTTTGAACGTGTGATTTTAAAGTTAGTCTTGAGATTTAAACAGTGTAATGCAAATTTGTTTTAAAAGACTATGCTCTTCTAATGTTCATTTGGGATGAAAAGCTATCTTTGAGTCAGAATAAGTTTGCCTACTCTGCTTGGCACCATGTCTGAAACTAGAGTTTCGTGTTAGGTCTTTTCCAGTCACACTCCTTTGAACAGAAGATGATATAAGAAATCTGAAAACTTGTATAGCAGCGCAGCTGAGCCCATGTGGTAAAAAGTTGGAGCTTTGAACCATCCTCTCAAAAGTCCTCTGAGTAACATATCATAGCTCTGCCACCATCTGTCTTCTAGAAGCTGGCAAGCTGACGTCCTCTCCCCTTAGCCCAGTGTGTGACAGAGATAGAATTCTTAGAACCCATGTTGCTTTCTGGCAAATTAAAAGGAAAAAAGTGATAAAATAAATTCCATAGTGCCAGTTCCTGGCATTATAGCATAAAAACATGTGGCTAGGGAAATCAGCTCCTCCTTTCCCCCCCTCCTTTGTGGGACAATAGATCAATATCACAAGGGATGAATAGAATCCAATTTTATTTTAAAAATAAAAGGGAGAGTGTATAAAAATAATAAAATAATGTTTAATATTACCATGCAAAAATGTTTACTGGAAAAGGAGATAAAAATATAGAGTTGTTCAAATCTCAGACAGTGATTTATGGGTCTCTCCAATACATAGTTTTAAAAGGGGCGCAGTAGCTCAGCGGGTTAAACCGCTGAGCTGTAAGACTGCCTGTAAAAGATCTGATGGTCAGCAGTTCAAATCCCCGCGTGGCGAGGTGAGCTCTCTTCACTAGCTCCAGCTTCTGTCAACCCAGCAGTTCGAAAGCTAAGACGAGTAGATAAATGGGTACCACGTTAAAGTGGGAGAATTTGCCGGCGTCCTGTAATTCGGGGGTCACCCTCGGAGCGAAGGAAGATCCCGGGAATCCAGGGAATGGCGATGGAGGACGACGGAACCCGATCGGTGAACATCCAGGACGTCAGCAGCCGACTCGAAAGTGAGGTATGCTGGGACATGTAGTCCAATGCCTACAGAAGAAGAGTCGGTTCCCCTACCCCCTTCCTGAAGCGCGCGGTTAATATGAATTGTATAAATATATAAAAATTGAAATGCTGTAAGCCGCCTAGAGTCCTCCGATAGGGAGGGGATAGGCGGGGTATAAATATGATAAATAAATAAATAAATAGCTTTCCAAACTGTGTGTCGGGACACGTTAGTGTGTCGGCTGCAGTGTCTGGGTGTGTCATGGCTGCTGCTGACTCTGAGCCCTGCCAGGATTCCACGCAGGTCCTAGTGCCTGCCTTGTGCCTGGCTGCCTCCAAACCTGCTGTGATTCCGCGCAGGTCCTAGTGCCTGCCTTGTGCCCTGCTGTAAGAGTGTGTCGCAAAATGATGCCCTGCTGTAAGAGTGTGTCGCGAAATGATGCATGTCTAAAAAGTGTGTCACCAACATGAAAAGTTTGGAAAGCTCTGCTCCAATAGGAAAACATACAGGAAAGTATAAAGCTGTAGCAGACCACAAGATAATGCTGGTCTCCTCCTACTTTGAGGAAACTCTGCTGAAAAGGGAGTCCAAGTTGCATAAAAATACAGAATCACTGAGCTTGTACAGAGACAAGAAATTAGACCAGAGCTTTCCAAACTTTTCATGTTGGTGACACACTTTTTAGACATGCATCATTTCGCAACACACTCTTACAGCAGGCCATTATTTTGCGACACACTCTTACAGCAGGACACAAGGCAGGCACTAGGACCTGCGCGGAATCACAGCAGGTTTGGAGGCAGCAAGGCACAAGGCAGGCACTAGGACCTGCGCAGAATCCTGGCAGGGCTCAGAGGCAGCAGCAGCCGAGACACACCCAGACACTGCAGCCGACACACTAACGTGTTGCGACACACAGTTTGGAAAGCTCTGAATTAGACTGAAAACACATGTAGTCAAAATAAAAATAAGTTCACAGAATATTTCTAGTTTCATTGTTGGACATGCTTAGCATATTAGGTACTACAGGGTTACTGCCACTGAGCTATTAGTAATGTCCTGAATATTTCTAGTTAAACTTATTTCCTGTTTTCTAGGATGACTTGATACCTGATGCTAAAGTCCCTTTCTCATATCTGTGGACTTTTTTCAGTTCCTTGTTGATTGCGTCTGTCTTCAAAGTTCGGAAATGCTGTTCCCTGACCCCAGTATTCAACTTCTTGCTCTCTCTTTTCTCAAAGAACTGCCTGCAGTTTTCAGAAGAACAAATGGTCTTCCTGAAGAGGGAAAGGTTGTGAAGTATCTCTCCTGTTGCTACATGTAAAGTAAGCATCTTTCCTTAGGAAGATCTGTTTGAAATAAAGAGATGTGTATTCTCTTTCTGGGAAGTAGCTTTCTGTCTTGTGAGGGTCAGGTGGCATTACATCAACTTCATTACACTATGAAAAACACGTGTTTTACTTCTAAATTATAGTTTTCCTTCCATATAATAAAGGCCTATAATGGCTTACTACAGAAGATGAAAAAATCATACTAAGAAAGGAAGTTCTTCCTGTTTCGAGATAATTTCCAGTCCAAATAATGAATTTTTAGACTTTGGACTATAGAATAGGAATTGGTGTCTATCACCTGCCAATTCAAGGAGAAGATGTAGATGATACTTCCGAAAGCAAACTCTCTTTTTCAGAGACATATGAAATCATTGTGACAAGGAACTTCAATTACCATAACAACCATTGGGAGACAATTCTGCTGAGCATTATCCTTCCATGAAATTCCCAACTTCTCTTACTGATAACTGTCTCCTTCAGAGAATGAAAGAAAACACTACTTATCAGATAGATAGACAGACAGACAGACAGACAGAAAACCAGGTCAAAAAGGACAACTTGAGTAACTTCTTTAATAGATTATAGGATTATTATAAATTATAAATCTGAATAATAGTAATAATAATAATAATAATAGGAATGATGTAGACAAAGCATTTGGCAATGTACCACATAACATGCTGATTAGCAGGTTAATTAACTATGGGCTGAATGGCATGACAATTTAGTAGATACAGAGCTGGAGATAGGTATTGAATGATAAGTGCCAGGAGGATCACTATGTCCTCTATTCTTCAATATTTTCTATAATGACTAGGATATTTATAAAAATAATAAAGGCAGGATAAAAATTAAATAGGTAAGGTAAGGTTTCCCCTTCCAGTTGTATCCGGCTCTAGGGGGCGGCGCTCATCACCGATTCTCGGCTGAGGGAGCCAGCGTTGTCCATAGACGCTTCCGTGGTCATGTGGCCAGCATGACTAAACGCCAAGGCGCACAGAACGCTGTTACCTTCCCACCAGAGTGGTACCTATTTATCTACTTGCATTTTTACGTACTTTCGAACTGCTAGGTTGGCAGAAACTGGGCGAGAACGGGAGCTCACCCCATTACACGGTGCTTCCGGGTTTCGAACTGCTGACCTGCCATCCTAAAGAGGTGGAGGGAATGCTTGTCAAATCTGCAAATGACGCAAAATGGAGTGGGATAGCTAATACCCTACAAGACAGAAATCAAACTCAAAATTATTTTGATAGGTTAGAGAAATGGTCTAACAGAATGAAATTTAACAGACAAGTGCAAAGTTCTTCACTTGGAGAAAAAAACATGCAGGTATAGATAGGGGGATACCTAGCTTGGTAATGGCACATATGAAAAAGATCTTGGAATAGTAGATGATTGCAAACCAAATATGAGCTGCCGGTGGATGTGGCTACAAAAAAGACAAATGCAATTTTTAGGCTGTAACAACAGGCACCAAATAATGGGAAATAATCATTGCACTTTTTAAAATTTAGTCATATATCATTTCAAGTTCTGTGTCCAGATCTGAGCACTATACTTTAAGAAAGATCCAAAGAAACTGGAATAGGTTCAGAAAAGGGCAACAAGGATTACAAGATTAGAAACTAAGTCCTGTAAAAATAAATCCACTAAAGGACCTCAGTATTTATGGCCTTGAGAAAAGACAACTGAAAGGATGTTAAAGTCAAAGACCAGTTCTTTATTGTTCCAGAATGTAAGGCATAGAATAATTGATTTAAGGTACAGGAAGAGGAAGACAGATTATGATTTACTGTTAGGATTTTTTCCCCTAACATTCAGAGCAGTTTCACAGTGGGACTAATTATGCAGGGAGAGGGTGGGCTTCCTTTCACTGGATATGTTAAGCAGAAGCTAGAAAGCCAAGGCTGGGATGCTTTAATTTGGATTCCTGAGCAGGGAGTTGGATTTGATGGCTTAAAGGGCTCCTTCCATTGTAGTGATTCTATGACCGCCTAGGACAGAGCTTTCCAAACTTTTCATGTTGGTGACACACTTTTTAGACATGCATCATTTCGCGACACACTCTTACAGCAGGGCACAAGGCAGGCACTAGGACCTGCGTGGAATCACAGCAGGTTTGGAGGCAGCAAGGCACCAGGCAGGCACTAGGACCTGCGCAGAATCCTGGCAGGGCTCGAAGGCAGCAGCAGCCGCGACACACCCAGACACTGCAGCCGACACACTAACGTGTCCCGACACACAGTTTGGAAAGCTCTGGCCTAGGACCTTCACTGACATAGCAGCAAAGTCCCTCTACGGGACTCAGCAGAGGAATAGATGGGAAAGCAGAGCCACTCAGTCAGCTCTGCTGAGAGACCAGCAATCCGGGAAGGGGATGTTCCTTAAATTATTGGCATTCCAGTTGCTGTTATAAAAGCATTGTAATGTAGGGCACCTCCAGAGTTATGTCAGTTTGGAATCAGCTCTAGAGCTGTGTGGTCATACATGATCTGTTGGAAAGGTGAGTCCTTTTTTTCTTCTGTGCTGCTGTTATTTGAAATGGGAGCAAAAGTTTTATTTTCTTTCTTATGCTGCAGCTCTATGTACAGAATTTTGGGGTGATCCATTTTCCAGTGGGAAGGAGTTCATGACTCATCCTGCCTTCCAGCTCTTGGACTTTATACTTTCCAATACCACAGTTTTGCCTAGTTGGAGAACCATTCACATTTGATCATTTTGCCGTCACAGCTAACTAGAGGATTTTACAAGTAACAAGGGATAGTAGCAATATAGCTTGGATTTCTTTTCTTTCTTTCTTTCTTTCTTTCTTTCTTTCTTTCTTTCTTTCTTTCTTTCTTTCTTTCTTTCTTTCTTTCTTTCTTTCTTTCTCCAGAAGACTGAATGGTGTTTTTTTGAACCCACTCATTAGTCAGCATGAGGGAGGGCTGATTGGCTTATGGTGATCTCTCCCCATTTTATGTTTCTCAAGTCTGGCAGAATTTAAGACAATGGGGATGAGGTGTTTGGAGGGCCTGGAGAGTGGAAATAGCAGAGATGTAGAAGTGCCTTAAATCTGCTGCCTGTATTTTCTTCCTCCCTTCTTGTTACTTCTCTCAGGGGTCATCTTTTGAGGGCTGTGGACATATTAGAATTTTTGAGTGTGTGTTGTAGGCACGCTCACAAAGCAGTTGCCATGGGAGGTAAAGCCGATCACATTTACCGAGAGGCAAGCCCAGCAAACCCAGGGCATGGTGGCTCAGCGGGTAAGACGCCAGGCTTGTCGATCGATCGGAAGATCACAAGTTCGGAGGCTTGAATCCCTAGCCCTGCGTGCGGAGTGAGCTCCCGCACTAGCTCCAGCTCTTGGCAACCTAGCAATTCGAAAGCATGCAAATGCAAGTAGATTAATAGGTACCACTTCGGTGGGTAGGTAACAGCGTTCCGTGCATGTCATGCGGTCACATGACCGTGGAAGCGTCTTCGGACAACACTGGCTCTTCAGCTAACAAACGGAGATGAGCACCGGCCCCTAGAGTCGGACACAACTGCACAAATGTGCGGGGGGAACCTTTACCTTTACCTAAGCCCAGCACTGGGATGCAGCCATCCATCATTTTGTTTTCTAAGAATGCTTCAGTAGTCCATCTGGGGCCCAAAAACTTCACTGGAAATAATGGTTATGCTTGAGACTGGTGCTTTACAGCCTACTAGCTTCCAGTTCATTTTATTTAATTAAAAGATCTAAAGAAATAGAAGTAGATAAAGCAAGGAGCTTGTTAGGCACCAAGGAATATATTGGTGGATCCACTGATGTTGCCAGGCATCATACTGCTTATTGAGGAGTTATGGCGTAATAAATTAGTTAGACTAATGGGCCACAAGATTCTTCATTGCTTTTGCTATAGCTACTCCTTGGCATATTGTATTTCTATAGGTTTTTGTAAACCACTTTGGAGACTTTTCTAGTTGGTGTAAATATCCTTAAAAGTGTTAAAAAAGGTAAAGGTAAAGGTACCCCCCGCACATTTGTGCAGTCGTGTCCGACTCTAGGGGCCGGTGCTCATCTCCGTTTGTTAGCCAAAGAGCCAGCATTGTCCGAAGACGCTTCCACGGTCATGTGGCCGGTATGACGCACGTGGAACGCTGTTACCTTCCCACCGAAGTGGTACCTATTAATCTACTTGCATTTGCATGCTTTCGAATTGCTAGGTTGGCAAGAGCTGGAGCTAGTGCGGGAGCTCACTCCGCACGCAGGGCTGGGGATTCGAACCTCCGAACTTGCAATCTTCTGATCAACAAGCCTGGCGTCTTACCCGCTGAGCCACCACGCCCCTACTGAGCCACCACGCCCCTAAAAAAAACAACTTAAAAGTGTTACTTTTCAACAAATAAATGACAGTAGAGGAGGGGGAGCTTGTTTTTCAGATTGCATTTGAGAGCTTTTCTTCACCAGAGAACCTTGGCGTAACTCAACTCTTGTACTGAAATAAGATAATAATAGGGTGACTTTCCTTGTCACCCTGAATAGTTAATGACATGTGCTGTCCACATTGGTTAGCAAGAGGAGAGAAAATACTTCGATGATATTATTGGCTGATTAACAGCCAATAGCGAATATCTGCTGTCTTCCCACTTAAAATAAAGGTTTTCCCCAGGGAATTTACCAATGACAGATCAAGGCTGGTCTAGACACATGTACACACCACCTCAAAATGTGGGGAGGAGAGAATGTGCATTGAAGTTTGCAGACCCTAGCTTTCTGTTGGCTTAAGCCGGAATTGTATTGCAGTACAGAAAATACTGGCATAAGATTGTTTAAATCCTGGACTAGGAATGAAATACAGTACAGGACTAGCACTCAGTTTGCCAAGGTGTTCAGGTATCCGTGCAAATGGCAAGAGAGATCAGGGTCAGAAAATATTTAGTACTTATGGGTGCAGGGAGGAAAGAAAAAGTTGTGAGTCAATGCTACCAACTAATATACAGTAACTGCTCCTTTGATGAGCAGTATGCATTGTCATTTGCAGACAGCAATAGAAGAATGAAAGGACAACAGGCAAATATAGGAACACACCACAGCACCCAAATTCCCGCCCTTTTGGGAGCTATACACTCAGTTGAAAGGGTGAAAATAGTTTCCGATAAAGCCTTGTGAAGCCCGGCTGTCAAGACAGCAGCCCACGAGCCACCCTGGGGATCTGCACCAGCTGGGAGACAAAGACAAGCTTCATTGACGTTGTCTGTTTACCCTCACCACTCTGGGGACTGTGGTAAATGTATCTCATCCTTCTGTTCTTCGTGCCTCCCCCTTTATATCATCTGCTCTTCCTCTCTGGGTCTATATTTGTCTCCTTAGACCTTGTTAGAGGGTCTCTGAAAGTGCCATGATTCTTTTCTCTTAAATTTTAGAGACTCATCTCAGTGGCCAGTTTTATGGGCAACTTTGGTGGTTTGTGTAGAGAGATTCCTAACTTCCCACACTGTTGTGTGTATATATATTTAAAATTAGTTTCAGCTATTAAGACTAGGAATGAACACATACACGGACTTCTTATTTATATTTTTTATTTGTTATCCCGCCTTTATATTTGTACAGTAATCTCCCATGTAGACTATTGCAATGTGCTCTACATGGGGCTACCCTTGAAGAATATCCAGAAGCTTCAGCTGGTCCAGAATGCAGCTGCACGAGCAGTTATTGGTGTGCCAAGATCAGCACATGTGACACCTCTGCTGCGCGAGCTGCACTGGGTACCAGTTTGCTTCCGGGTCCAATTCAGGGTGTTGGTTATCATCTTTAAAGCCCTTCATGGCATAGGACCAGGTTACCTGAGGGACCGTCTCATCCCCATACCATTGACTCACCGCACCCGGTCATGCAGAGAGGGCATGCTACGGACCCCGTCGACAAAGGAATTTCATCTGACGGGGTACAGGAGGCGGGCCTTCACTGCAATAGCACCCACGCTTTGGAATATTCTTCCCCCAGAAGTGAAGCACGCCCCTTCACTCCTGGCCTTCAGGAAGAATCTGAAGACATGGCTCTGCCGCCTTGCTTGGGATGGGGGGGGGTGACAGTTCCTCCTGGGCGTGGCTTGCACTGTAGAGCCCTCCCTACGGAATAAGATCTTACCATCATTGGATTTTATATTTATTTATTTCTATTTATAGCATAGCTTTCCAAACTGTGTGTCACAACACTTTAGTGTGTCGTGACAAAACTCGGAAGTGGACGTGCACGGCGGGGGGGCACGCAGCGGCGTGCATGGCGGCAGCGGCGACGGCAGCGGCGCGCCATCAGCGCTTCCGGGTTTTACTGGAAAACACGAGGCCGCAGCTGCTGCCGCCGCCATGCACACCACCGCTGCTGCCGTTGGTGATTTATAGTATTGGCTATAATTTTATCTTTTATTTTTTTAATTCTGATTTTACTGTAAACCGCCCAGAGTCCCCCTTGGGGGAGATGGGCGGTAATATAAACAAAATAAATAAATAAATAAATAAATCCGTAATCAATGTTTTCAAGGTGGAGTATTACTTAAAACATTTTTTAAAAAAGAAAAGCAGTAAAACATTAAAAATGTAATTAATAAATATTATTACTAATTGCATTTTATGCCACTTTTTTCATGAAGAAGCCTAGCATGGTATACAAAAAAGCAAAGCAATAATCAATAGGTGCTAATGATACTTATAGAACCATATTCCAGATAGGTCACCAACTCATGATAGCCCAGTTAGCTGAAGAAACAATCACATTTTCTCAGTAACAATGTGAGTAACAAGGGAAATATAAGAAATACTTCTGGATTCTGAGTAGTCAGTGAAGTAGAACTGCACAGTTTTAACTTTAATCTTATTATCTTTAAAAAAAAGACTTTAAAAACCAGCCAAGTGTTTATTGTATCCGTTTTCTTGGAACACAAAAGACTATCTCCACAGTAAGCCAACCTGAACACTTCAAAGGATATCTGGCAAATGCCAAAATGAACTCCAGGGTACGTATAAGCACAAATGGGAAGAGTTGCTTTATGAGATACCAAGGTCCCAAGCTATAAAGAGCTTTATAGGAAGTTGGAAGCAGTGCAGGTGAAATGGGACCAGTATATTATTTCCAAACCACACATTCCCAATTAAAATACAGCCATATTTGATGCCATAATTGATGGCAATTCTGTTTACAACTTAAGAATAGTAGTTCAGTCAGATTCCTCTAGCATGTATTACTGTTGCCAAATTATCTCCTGGTAGTCTCATAACTAGAATATAATCTTAAAATGTTAATAGGCACTGTGGGCCACAAATATCACTCCACTTGATAAAGACTCCAGTAGGTGGGTCCAAGAGCACCCTAAAGTTACAAATTGAGTTCTTTGAGGGAGAAGTGTTGTCCCCTCCAGAACAGATTGTAGACATCAGTTTATTCTTATCTGTCCAATGTTACGTAGTCTACAAGCCAGTATCAAAAATACAAGGAGCATGCACAGCAGAGAAACAGAAAGGTCTGTCAAAGTTGAGATTGTGGAGTCCTTGGTGCTCTCTGAGCCTTGTTGTTTTCTTGCAGACGTTTCATTGGCAGGCTAGGCAACATCTTCAGTGCGAAAAGGGAGTGGGACTTGCTCTCTGTTTATATACCCTGGCTTGTCCTGCCTGTGTTGGTGGGGGTGTTGTACTCTCCTTGGTTGAGATTGTTGGTCAGAAGTAGCAAGGCAGTACTATGGGTGGCTCCATTAAGGTGCTATCATCTAGTCCAGGTTTTTCAAATTGTCCCCCTATGGTTCCATGAAAATTTGATGGGGGTTCATGAGAGACTAAGAGCAAACAAAAAAAGGTTCACTCAGACTCAGCCAATTTACTCTCTGTAGTGCTTTGCCTCTTAATCAGGGCTTCCAGGCTCCACAGCTTAAAAAAGCTTGAACACTTTTGATCTAGTTCTTTAGCCAGCAGGAAAGTATGCTGACATAAAATTTGCTGCTCTGATTGCGAAACCCTATTCTTCCACAGGAACAATGTGCTGTCTTTACTAGTCTAATGCGGAACCCGTTAAGGAACTTGAATGAAGAGTTCTCCTGGCTTCATTTCCTTTCTCACCACGCATTACCTGCCAGCAGAAAAAGAACCACTAGTTATTCCTACTAATATGGGTTGGGCAGAGCTGGGCAAGTCTAAGCAGATGCTGGGAATGGCATGGTTAGCCACCTGTCAAGTTGCCCAGCTAATAGCTGGCAGATGCAGAAGTGCACGCCTGTGACCTGGCAGGCTTCTGAAAGAGTGCTAAACCCATATTAATAGCCAGCTGACTGGTCACAGGCATGGATGAGTGATGTGGAATGAAGTGTGAGGGAGCAATCAGTAATGAGCGGGGGCCATCCTTGACTAGTGCTGCAAGCCAATGGCAGCACTGGCGGTGAGTATAGTTTTATTGTCATGACCAGCAGTTCCCAGAAGTCAAAAAAGGATAGCCATGGAACCAGAATGGAACAGCACTATGGTGGTCCCCCCTTAAAAACAGGAAAAGGTATGGCCACACAATGCCTTTTGTTGGCACAAGCAATAATAATAATAATTACAACAACCTCTAATGCAGACAATGGTGAAAGAATCAGCAACCCACAGTTGGCAGAATCCCTTCTCTTTCTGGGTTTAAATCAACCTTCTTTGCAGCACAGGAGAAGTGCACTCTCAAGAGAGTCCTAGTCTTGTTTTGTTAAACAAAGTTCTATTGTGCTAAAGTCATGTTGAAAAAAGAGATCCAATACCAAACCCGAGTTTATAAGAACAGGACAAGTGTTGTGTAAGACCTGATATGGACTTGGGAAGGACCAGTCAGTCTTTATGTGGGTGGATGCCACTGTGGAATCCAGGTTTTCAGTTTGTTCTGCAGCCCAGCCCAAAGTGGCCAGGGAACTCAGTGCCCAGGGAGGGGGCATGCCCACAACAGCCTACCATGGCCAGAAGGAGCTGAGCCAGGACAGATCCCAGCCATGACTGCATCAGCAACCACATCATTAATGAAGCATGGTAGATTTATCTATGGCATCTTGATGTTGGGAGAAGAGGGAAACCCTACTTTAAAATTGGAAATTTAAATGGCCTCAACTCTGCGTTGGGGATGATACAAAAATGATGTCATGAGGATATGAAATTAAAAAGTTACAAATGTACAAAAGTAAAAATGGGACATGTTCATTCTACTGCTCAGGGGACGTGAGGCCGAGTTGCCTGGAGAAGCATTCCAAAGATGCTGTCACTACAGATCACCCATCTCAAATCATTCTTTGCTTTCCTCAGAAATCACAGAAAACCAAAGAAAAGCCTGGAGGGGGGGGGGGGACTCAGTATGAAGGCAATTAAAAACATAATAGCAAAGCCACTGGTTTGATTAAAGAAGTGACTGAAGTGACGTTATTAGGCACAGCAGTTTTTCAGTTTTAAATGCCAAGTCTGCTATCGAGAAAGGATTTAAAAGAAAATTATAAAGATAAGATGTACAGAGAAGCACAGAAATTAGTATATTTATGCACAAGTTGCATCCGAGTATCAACACTGTTAATCGGAAGAGGGCCGCTATCAATTAATGGCAAAGCCTAAATATCCAAATGAATGTGCATGATTTGTCTTGTTTTGGTGAACTAAATTATAAACATCAAAAAACATGATGTTGACATTGGCATTAGTATACTAAAAGTCAGCTACAGGCTTCTTTCACTGACAGATTTTCACTACTGTTTTCATGTCAACCGTACCAGTGGTTGTCAGAACAGGCTCCCAGTAAAAAAGGGTATTCATCTCCATTATCTGGCTGTGTTACAAGCTATAGCAAATGCATATGTAGTGAGACTGAAAATAAATGCTCATGGTTTGTGTCAATTACGTTAGAAGATGCAAAAGATATCAGGAATACAATGAATATGCACAGATGTGAATGGGCAAGCAGTTGGCAGGGACGTTGCTTGCTAATTCAGAAATCAGAAGGAGTCTGGTAGCACCCATTCAGACTCATAGTTTTATTGACCTGATAAAGTGAGGCTATAGCTCACAAAAGCTTATGCCTCTTAATAGTAGAATTAATACAACTGTAATAAAATTAATAAAATGTGCTTGTTTAAATAGGTGCTACCAGGCTCCTCCTGCTTTTTTGACTACCCTAAACTAAGATGGCTCTCCTCCTATATTGCTATTTCAGGCTGTTTTTGAGGTGAATTCCTTCCTTCAGTCTTTCAATGAGACTGGCTATTTTGTCCACATTTTCATTTATCTGTCTGTAACGAAAAACTAACGACTAAGCAAGATGCTTCAGTTAGTGCTTCACCTGTGAACAACTGCCACTGCTCATGGGCTCAGTTTCTTTTCCTCTTTGAACAAATGAGGCCTTCTCATCTGGCATTGGCAGTTGAAATAGGTTTGTTGATATAATCGTAAGAAAAATGCATCTTGGGTGAGAAGGCCAGACACCTGTTCCCTTTGAGACAGTGAGCTTACTTCTTAGTGAACCAAACGCTTGTGAACACCCAAGAAAAGCCACATCTGGCACAGGAGGCATCTGGACAGAAATTAGCAGCCCATTTTTTTGTTTGCCTGTTTTTTTGTTTGTTTGTGGGGGGGAGGCAAGACATAGGAGTCTCTGTAGATCAGACTGTACTGCAGGTGGAAGCTTGGCACAGTAGAATTGTCTTAGGGTAGATAGAGAAAACATCTGTCAAAAACAAGACAAAGGGCTAAACTACAGGCATGTTATATGAGGTTGTATTTGAATTTTCCCTGATAGTATTATAGTAGGACAACAAAGGTTGGGAGTTGGAACATCAAGATAGTAAAATGGCTCAAATAAACCTGAGGAAGAGTCATACCTCAGTATAATATATCTTGTTTCATGCAAAAGATGCCAGATTCAGTTCCTGGCATCTTCAAGTAGGATAGGAACCAATACCTTGGAGAGCCACTAACAGTCTAACCAAGGAAGTATAGGTGACATAGATGGTGAATACTCCAACGTAAAGCTGCTTAATACCAGATCAGGTTCTGGCAAAACATCTATTCATGATTTAATCCATGATGAAAATGTTGACCCAGCATGTATAACAGAAACAAGGCTGTAATACAAGTCATTCTCTACCAATCTGTCCACTGGGCTACCCTGGGATGCAGTAGCCTAGAGCTAGAGGGACACAAGATGGCCTTGCTGTAATATATAGGAACTCTATTTCACTGACTAGAAGGTCCATCCATCTCTCCTACCTACTCTGTATCTGACTAATTACTTAGATCAGCAGGAAAAGACCTTTTAAAGATGCCCCCTTTGCCAAAAGTTCAACTATGAGATACATGGGAAAGGGCAATCTCCTGAGCAGCCCCTTGGCTAAGGAATGTGCACCCTATGGAGGTGTGTTTGGTTCCTGCTCACCCAGCATTTGGATGATAAAAACATGTCTCTTTTGCCAGCCCTTTAATGGTTATTTTTAATTACTGGTTTTAATGTTTGTTTTAATTGTAATAATTTTGATTTGCCTCATATTTTGTATTTTTTTATTGTTGCAAGCTGCATTGAGTGTTGGAATAAACAAACAAGATATAGATTCAGTAATGAATGGATGGATATATAAATAAATAAATAAAACTGAGCTGTATGGGTCACTGATTTGATTCATTTGCCAACTACTATTCTTTACATAGCAAGGATACCGAGGAAAATGTCTCTGATGACCAGTAGAATGATAATCAGAGAAGGCTTTTCATGAAATATCTGTGTCCTAAGCCAGATATTGAGGGGGTGGGAGGAGGAATGCCTTGTCAAGTCTTGACTCCTGCAACTTTATGAACAAGCCCATGCAGTTTTCTTGATAATATTGCAGATGTGGTTTGCTGTTGCCTTTTTCCAGGATGTTTTTGACTTCCCAGTTTAGGGTTGAGAGAGAGTGAGTGGCCCAAAGTCCCCCAGCTGGCTTCTGTGCCTGAGGGAGTACTCAGGTGTCCCCACTCTCAGTCTAGCACCTTAACTACTACACCATACTGGCTTTTAAAAAAAAGGCATGTAGGTAAAGGTTCCCCCCGCACATTTGTGCAGCCGTGTCCGACTCTAGGGGCCGGTGCTCATCTCCGTTTGTTAGCCGAAGAGCCAGCGCTGTCCGAAGACGCTTCCGCGGTCATGTGGCCGGCATGATACACGCGGAACGCTGTTACCTTCCCACCGAAGTGGTACCTATTAATCTACTTGCATTTGCATGCTTTCGCATTGCTAGGTTGGCAAGAGCTGGGGCGAGTGCAGGAGCTCACTCCATCACGTAGCACTCAGGTCTCGAACTGCCGGCCTTCCGATCGACAAGCCTGGCGTCTTACCCGCTGAGCCACCATGCCCCTTGGCATGTAGGTTATCAGAGTTAAAATTATCAGTCTGAATTAAACTTGAAAACTTATCAGAAGCCAATGGAATTATTTCAGCCCAATTAAGATATGATCTCATCATATCTTGCTGTACTGACAGAAGTGCTGATATTTTTTCACTCTCAATTGCCGCTTACATGATAGTGTAACGTCTGTGTGCAAACCCTACATGGAATGAACATGCATGAATTAGACTCCTAGTGGATTTAAGCCATGGCATGAGGGTATCCTGGAACATAATAGCACAAACTCTTTGAATCATTTTGAAATATTTTTTAAGTTAGTTATTTCTTTTTTTTAATAATTATTCCTGACACTAGTGCTCAATCAAAAGCCCTAACCTAATCCTTTTATGACAATGCAAAGAAATTTACCCTGCAAAAATAGCAATGATATTCCCTTCCCCATTATATTACATTATCATTCAGGGTCTTCTTTTATTTCCCTTTTTAAAAATGTTACAGTTTACAGTTGTTCCGCAGCTTCTGTGGCATTACAGAGCACCATCTACTGTATATTTTAAATCACAAGGTTGCCAATCTAAATTTTTACAGCAGCTTTGGCCAAAGTTCAAGACCTTTATGCAAGAGATCAATTCATACTCCTGCAGTCAAGTGCTTGGGAGGGAGAAGACATCAGAGCAAGACGGGTGGTGACTCTTCCCAATTTTGTCTCTGCCCCTAGCCCTCTGGTAGTCCCCAAGAGATTATCCCTGAAAGAATGTGATCCTTGGCAGATAAAAATGGTTCCTACCTCTCATTTAAAGGGAGAAAAATGGCTACCATTCCAACATTACTAAAAAGGCAAACTGAATCCTCCCATGGCTATATTCACACAATGATTCTGTCTAGGCTAGTGCTTTGTATAATATTATCTTTAGCTCTGTCATCTGTCTTGACTTTTCTTTCTTGCCCTGCAAGGCTCATGGGCAGCTCTCTGCAAAGACACATCATCACTTTTAAAGGGTTAACCAGGCTTTGAAGGTTGGAGAACGTTCAGTAAAGTTTTGAAATCTGATTTTCTTTCTGCAATAGAGATTAATCAACTTCCTATCTGAGAGCAGAAGTACAAGATGATGAAGTAGGGCTATGGGCAAGATTCTTTCTTTCTGTAGTTACAATAAATAATCCAAGTCAGCTTTCCCCAAATTCATGTATTTATTTGTTAGAATAAATAACTTGATATAATTTATATCTTTTCCTGCAAGAACTTCAGGTGGCATGCATAGCATTCCTTCTTCCAAGTTTTCCCCACCTTAACGATCCTATGAGGTTTGTTGTGCTGAGAGAGAATGACTGACCCAAAGTCACCCAGAGATCTTCCAGGGGTGAAGACCTGCATTTCCCTGGTACAGCACATTCTGGTCCTTCCCTTGCCACACTCCTTACCGTTCAATGCTTTTTTTTGGAATAGCTTCTTCTGCCCTCTTCCTGCCCAGTTAGGGCACATGCTAGCTCTTGGTCACTGTTTTGTTGTCATTATTCCAAAAGTATTACTTTAGCCTTCCTGCTCTAAAGTAGATTTGTCTAAATGTCTACAACTACTGTCATGGTGGTCTGTATCCTGATTTATGGGGTACATTTGAAGCATGTTTTAAAACTCTTCTGCTGCAATGGATACTTGTCTCTTGTTTTGCTTTGTTGTGGAAAGCTGTTATGTTTATAGTAACAAGGCAATTCAGAAGCCTTGTTACTATAAAGATTACACTGTAAGTAGGCATAGCAAAAAACACCGTGGTACTTTAATATTATTTATTCATTTATTTATTTATTAAATTTCTATGACCGCCCATCTCCCGCTCAAGGAGGGACTCTGGGCGGTTCACAGCCATAACAATATCACTAAAATACAATAAAAACACAATAAAATTCAATTACAATAAATATAAATTTAAATTTAAATTAAAACCAAGTGGCAGGTGGTCCATATAGTGACGCTGAACATATTTAAAATATTTGAGGCGGCTCTAAGAAATCAGCCATCCCCAAGCTTGACCACTTTCCCTCTTGCCCCAGGCGAGATCACAGAGACAAGTTTTCAACTTTTTTCTGAAGTCCAGGAGTGAAGGGGTCTGTCTTATCTCTGGGGGAAGGATGTTCCATAGGGCAGGTGCCGCTGCAGAGAAGGCTCGCCTCCGAGACCCCGCTAGATGGAACTCTTTCATAGAGGGGGTCCGCAGCATGCCCTCTCTGCAAGATCGGGTAGGACGGGACGATGTAATGGGGATGAGGCGGTCCCTCAGATAACCTGGGCCCGTGCCATGTAGGGCTTTAAAGGTAATGACCAACACCTTGAATTGGACCCGGAAGCAAACTGGCACCCAATGCAGCTCACGGAGCAGAGGTGTTATATGTGTCGATCTTGATGCACTTAAAACTATATTAACAGTACTGAAGAATGTATGAGTTGGAAAGGATCTTAGAGGTCACAACCCAACCCCTGTTAGTGCAGGAATCCACTAAACTACTCCCTACAGGTAGAGAAAGTCTACCAGGAGGTAGACAGACTGTTCCACCACTTAACAGGGCTTATCATCAGGAAATTCTTCCTAATATTCAACTGAATTTCCTTTCTTTTAATTTTCACCTACTGGTCCTTGGTTTCAGCAGAAAACAGGTTTATCTCCTCTTGCAAGTGGAAGCCCTTTAGATTTTGTAGATTGCTATCAGTGCTTCCCTCCGTGTTCTCTTTTGCATGCTAAACATGCTTACCTCCTTTAAGCATTCCTAATAAGATTTGATTTCCAGATCCCTTATGGTCCTGGAATACCTCTAAACTTGCTGTAGCTTCTCTATGTCCCTTTTAAAGTATGGTGCCATCACCGGATACAGTATCCCGGGTGGGGCCTAGCAGAGTACAGTGGAATGTTTCCTGCTCATGCAGGTTCAGTGCTTCTCTTAATATAGCCCAAAATTTCATGTTTTTAGCTGCTGCACTGCACTGCTTGTTCATTCTCAGTTGGCATTCATTAGTGTTGCCAGCCCTTCTTCACATACTGCTACCAAGCCAGGTTTCCCTAATATTGTCCCTAGGCAGTTGATTTTTCCAACCCAGAAAAGAGATTTGTACTCAAACTCTGTATAAAACATCTGAAGTACTCATATACACTGCAATATATACATGAAATATTGCATGCTTGAAAAACCGATATTGTTTTGGATCTCTCTCATGGTTAAAATAGTGATATCCAACTGGTTAATCCTTACATGGCCTGCATTCTAGAGAGGGAGTGTAATATTTTCCATGAGAGACAGAGGCATAGGTATGCATGAATAGGATATGGAAGTGCATGTAAGTATGGGGCTACCTATTTAAGGCCTGCCCCCAGAGCTTCAGTAACCGCCCAGAGTCCCTCCGGAGGAGGGAGATGGGCGGTGATAGAAATTTGATTGATAAATAAATAAATAAATAAATAAAATACATAATGCCTCAACTGGGTATACAGAAATGTATGTAAGGCATTCAAGGTCATATGTCCACTGGTCTGGTGCCCAGCCCCACCACCACTCCAGATTCTCTACATTATTTGTGTTCACTTGATCCCTGGTAGTAGAAGCCATCCCAGGTGATGCAGAAACATCTACTCACATCCAAGTAAACATTAGGCAATGCATCTTTTGCAAACTAGGGACCTAGAAGACAGGGCTGGAGCAGCAGGATGTTGAGGATGGGATCAGCTGGCCCAAATGGCCCCAGTGTTTCATATACTGTACATAGGCATCATGACTGAATATGGGTAGAGACATATGCTAGTGTGTGGGATGAAACCTTTCTGCTGGAAATGCTTACAGAAACAAATACTGTAACTCAACCTCTTATCTTTAAAATAAAGCCTGTAGTTCAGCTCCCTTTTTAACTTTTATCTCAGGGTGAGGCCACGTTAAGTTTCTTACTATTCCAGAGGTGATGCCACACTGAAATTGCTTTCTGTTGCAGAATTCTACAGGGAGCTGCCTTAGCATAGAATAAGTGTCAATGGCTAGGTAGCCTTTCATTTTAAAAATAGTAAAACCTCAAGCATCCATATTTCCTTGGTTTGGTTTAAGGTATTTATATACCACCCCATCGTAACAGCTGTGGCAGGGTGGCTTTTTTCAGGTGTTTGGAGATCTGACATTAACATTCTAAGAAAAAGCATGGTGCTCTATAATTGGGGGTGAGCAAAAGATAGATTGGAAACTATTTTTAGATTGCAGGGTAATCAAGAGTAGATTGGAAAGGATTTCACATTGCTAATGGTTTTATAGTAGTAACAATTAAAAGGCTTCCATTGTCTAAATTAGAATCAGTTATTTGAGGGATTGCCTCTCCTGGTTACATCAACCCATCCCATCACGTCTGGCAGGAGAGGTGTCTTACGGGTCCCATCCACTAAAGCAGTGTTTCTCAACCTTGGCAATTTTAAGATGTTTGCACTTAAGGTTCCAGAATTCTCCAGCCAGCTGGAGAATTCTGGGAATTGAAGTCCACACATCTTAAAATTGCCAAGGTTGAGAAACACTGCACTAAAGAGTGCCATCTAATGGGGCCCAGGAAGAGAGACTTTTCTGCCATGGCACCCACCCTTTGGAACATCACCCCCCCCCCAAGAGTTTAGACAGGCCCCGACACTACTGGCCTTTCAGAAGGCTTTAAAGACATGGCTCTTAGGAATCTGGTTGCGGTGTAGAGCCTGCTCAATGGATGTACTGAATGTTATGAATGGTTTGTACTAAACTGCTGATTATGTTTGCGTGTTTTAACATGGTTTTTATGTTGTTGTTGTTTTATTTGAACTGTGTTTATTGTTCTTGATGTTTTAATACTGTTTGTGAGCCACCCAGAGTGACATATGTGAGATGGGAGGTTTTATAAATTGAATAAACAAATAAATAAACTCCCTAACCTGTAGTAAATGTGATGGAGATTGGTGGCTGTCTAGGATGAAGTCTAGGAGGTATATAAAAACCACAACTTTTCATTGGACTCCATTTCCTGGTGTTATTTTCACAATTCCAATCTTAAAAAATTCTAAGTCCCATAAGCCTATGACTTCAATTAATAGTGAGTCTATGGATTTGGACTTCATCCTGCATTTTTTATATGAATATGCCTGAGTACCAGTTGTCAATAGCAAGAAATAATTAATGACCATTAATTATGGTCTTTAAAGAATGAGGGCTTTTTAAAATGGGGTTGACGGGGTTGATGAGCTTTCCAGGCAGGCATTGTGTTTTTCCTCTTCCACTGTGAGGCTAAAGAGAGTCACCACTGTCACCATTTAAAAATTTCCTTATCTGTACTTTGAAAGCTAGGTGCAGATACACAATGACCTGCTGATTTGTGCATGGTAAAATGCAGATATCCATCTAGATCAGATGTAGATTTTTTTAACCCAAAGAGAGAAAGAAAGGCGAGGGGGAACCGGTTTATATGGGAAGTTAAGTTCACAGCAACAGCCATTTACTTCTTAATCACCCTTCACAGATGGAAAAGACTTGGGATACTTCCAGGCAAGATTTTATTATGCAGTCACCATACTTCATTCATGCAATTTTACAAGCAATTTAGATATCACTTTTCATTTGTAACTCTTTTGTTTTTTCCTATCACTTCTTCCAGATTGGATTGGTATTGCTAAGAGTTATCTATCTGAAAGATCTTTGCCTCTGTATTAGAGCTTTCCAAACTTTTCAGGTTGGCGACACACACCAACGGCGGCGGTGGCGCGGCCTGCAGTGTCCTGGTCTGCTGCACAAAAAACCCGGAAGCGTTGATGGGGGGAACCGAAAGAAGCGGCACCCCCGCCAATCAGCGCGGCAGCGCTGATTGGCAGGGGTGCCACTTCTTTTGGTTCCCCCATCAGCGCTTCCGGGTTTTTGTGCGACACACCAGGACACCGCAGGCGACACAGTAGTATGTCGCGACACACACTTTGGAAAGCTATGCTCTATATGTTCCTTTCCTCGTTCGCTCACGGAACATGCATACTTCCAGATGTCTATCTGCGGCTTTCTCCTACTTTGTAGTAAAGCTAGGGAAAGCACTCACAGAATTTAGCCCATTCTTTTGCTTTCAGGAAGAGAACCAAGACCTTCAGCCTTGATCTTTGAAATAGACTAATAATCCTTTTAGCAGTTTTTACTCAATTTTATTTGTTTATATTTTAATTTTTCGTGTAGATTTTCTATTTTAATTTTTCATGTAGATTTTCTTTTCATGTAGGTGGCTAGCTGTCTTGAGTCTACATGGATAAAAAGTTTGCCTATAAACTGAAATAATAAATAAGATTGTGTAAGTGCTGTCTGGCAAGTTTAGCTTTATTTTTTCTTTTAAAATTTGTTTGGAAGAAAGTTTCCAGGGTAATTTTTACTTTACTGTGGATTTCTCCCCCCTGAGACTGTAGTGTACAGTATAGCAACTTTGTCTCAACTTCTGTTGGAAAGTACTATACTTTTTAACATGACTGCCTATTATGTAATTTTTTTACTACAATGTTACTGGAGTTTTTGTTTTTATCTAATAATCACTCCTTTGTGATTAAAATGTCAATTGCATCATTTGTACATCATTTCATCTGCAGGTCTGGCAAGAGAATATTTCTAAAATAGATCAAGAAACTCTACTTTCACCTTACCTGTAAGGCTGAATGTTCCTGGCCCAAAGTCTCCCTCTGTGCTTCTTAGGTTGAAAAGAAATTTGTTCCTAGATGTTCCTAGTTTAAGCCTACCTCTTTCGGTTGCACAACACCTTGGGCCAAACTATCTGTGATGCAAGAAATCTATTACTTGATCCAAGAGCAACTACAGGATACTACTAATCTAACTGGGAAAGGGTTGTTGGAAAAAGAGACTTCTTTTCTTTTGGTGCCATTTACCAATCTACCAAGGGGGCGTGGTGGCCCAGCGGGTAAGACGCCAGGCTTGTCGATCGGAAGATCGCAAGTTCGGAGGTTCGAATCCCCAGCCCTGCGTGCGGAGTGAGCTCCCGCACTAGCTCCAGCTCTTGCCAACCTAGCAATTCGAAAGCATGCAAATGCAAGTAGATAAATAGGTACCACTTCGGTGGGTAGGTAACAGCATTCCGCGTGCGTCATGCGGCCACATGACCGTGAAAGCGTCTTCGGACAACGCTGGCTCTTCGGCTAACAAACGGAGATGAGCACCGGCCCCTAGAGTCGGACACGACTGCACAAATGTGCGGGGGGAACCTTTACCTTTTTTTACCAATCTATTTCCTGTCCACCAGCTGCTGTCAGCCTTACTAGGGGAAAAAAATTTCAGGATGGATAGTGATATTTTCCCATATATGAGGCTACCAGAAGCTTTTGGAGGAGGGGCTTAGATCAGAGAAATGGCCAGAGTTAACCCCCACCCCCTCAATTCCTCTTTTTCCCATCAAAACTTTATTCTGCAGCAAAGAGAGTGAAAATAAAAACAAAGCATAAGGAGGTTGTTGAAGGGCTTTTTGCATCACATTTGACTCTTATACTGCATGCATTGGCTTGGCGTGTTGAACATACAGTAGAGCTCTTTATCTGAATATAATTAAGTATACACCTTATATCAAAAGCCTTAGACTCGCTGAATGCATGACCTGGAAACTCCCAAGAATTCTTTCCAATGAGAGTTTTCTCATTTCACAATTGATGTTTTACTCAGATTATATTTATAAAAATTGGTGTATTCTGATGCTGGGGCCTGTTTTCAATTTAACTAGCTTTGCTCTTGCTGAAAATTTGAAGTGGTTTATTAAATGTTGTGTAGAACAAAGATGGTTTGAAATAATCATTTAGTTCAGATCCTCCAGTTGTTCTGTGATATGTAATTTACTTCTCACAGATGATTGATTATGTGCCATCAAGTTGTTTTCAACGCCTAGCGACCACATAGATAGATTTTCTCTCACAGATGAACAGGCTCTTATTCAAATCACACTGCACACTGAATAGAGTTTAAAGATTTGGGGTTTTTTTTATCATTTTTCATACAGAAATATTTGCAAGAATCCTGCATTTTTATTTTTGTTTTCATATGGAGTATATCTAAAGACAATAGAGAATGACTGTATACACATTGTGCTAAGCCATGATTTGCTTAACCAAAGTTTGTAGATTAACCTACAATTTTAAAATTTTTGCAGCACATTATCTGTAATTATGGTTTACAAACCATAACAACTTAGTTTTTTATATTTATTTATGTTTAATTAATTAAAAGAAAAAGTATGGATACATACATCAGTGGGAAAGAAAATTAGTACTAAAAAGTTTCTGCTGGGTTTCAAACTAGTGATGTCCTACACATCAGGCAAGCTTTATAATCATTATACTACTGAAAGACTCCTGTAATAGTAACTGCAGTAGACATTATTGAACCAGACGTGAAAAAAATACAAGTAAGGAATTTTTATTTTAATGATGGTTGTTGTGCCTGCATATATATGCATTGGGGCTACCCTTGAAGAACGTCTGGAAGC
This sequence comes from Charina bottae, assembly GCA_023362775.1. Classification (NCBI taxonomy): domain Eukaryota; kingdom Metazoa; phylum Chordata; class Lepidosauria; order Squamata; family Charinaidae; genus Charina; species Charina bottae. The sequence goes on along the minus strand of JALMGJ010000003.1, from coordinate 72,561,919 downwards.
TTCAGCTGGTTCAGAATGCGGCCGCGCGAGCAATTTTAGGTGCTTCAAGATCAGCACATATAACACCTGTGCTCCACGAGCTGCATTGGGTTCCAGTCTGCTTCCGGATTCAATTCAAGGTGTTGGTTATCACCTTTAAAGCCCTACATGGCATGGGTCCAGGTTACCTGAGGGACCGTCTCATCCCTATCACATCAACCCGTCCCACCCGGTCCTGCAGGGAGGGCATGCTACGAGCCCCGTCTGTAAGAGAGTTCCATCTGACGGGGTCCAGGAAGCGTGCCTTCTCTGCAGTAGCCCCCGCCCTTTGGAATATTCTTCCCCCTGAAATAAGATCGGCCCCCTCTCTCCTGGACTTTAGAAAAAATCTAAAGACCTGATTTTGCCATCATGCTTGGGGAGGGGCGGGAAATAGCCAGTCTTGGGGTTGGCTGATCGCTTAGATCTACTTTGACCAACCTTCCGACCATGGGATAGTAAGAACTGCCATTTTTAGGATTAAATTGTATTAGATATTTTATTGAATTTTTGTAATATTTATGTTTTTATTGATTTTAAACTTATGTTGTGAACCGCCCAGGGTCCCTCCTTGCGGGGAAGATGGGCGGGATATAAATATGTTTATAAAAATAAAAAAATAAATTTTGATGTTTTAATTTTGTATATATAAATTTAATTTAACTCCATATGCATGTAATTTTATACATAGAAAAGCATATATGTCCAGTAAGACCTGCCCACAGAAAGGAAAGGAATTGCTTTCCTGGCATGGAAATTTCGGAGGGCACAGCAGCAGGGGAATTGTCCAATGGGTAGCCAAGGTTGTTGGCGATCCAGACTGAACATTTGGCAGGTAGCTGCCAAGGCATCCTGATCAGGTGACAATTTTCTCAAGCCAGCTCAGAGTCTAGTCAGCATCAACACAGGACATGAACAGTTTAAAGGTACAGTGTGGGATATGCCCTCTGAAGACAGTAATTTAAGAGACTTCTTTCTCTTTTCCCAACATCTTTGCATGGTGCAATGTAATCTGAATTCTGTTTTGGAAGCTTGTTAATAACTTCATATTTAGCAGAGACAAGCAAGCCTCATTCTGGCTTGACACAATGTGTAGTCTAGTCAACATATATTATCTGCTTAATAATAGTCAGCAAAGTCTTGGTTGCAGTGTACATCTGCTGTTTCAGGTATTGAGAATTTTTTTTACCAAAGAAAGTTTCTTATATCTTCTTACATAAGAAAAGAAGTTGCTTATATTAGCCTGCCCCAAGTTGGTGCCTTTGGTCATACTGGCTGAAAATTATGGGAGTTGAAGTCCAACACATCTGGAGGGCAACAGGTTGGGGGAAGCAGACTTATATACAAAGGAATAAAGTACCAAACCAAAATTGGCTATCAATTACATGTAACCCCATCAACTTGATAGTTGATGCAAAGAAAAGCAGAACTATGTTCAGTTCAGTGGTCTTGCATTATTTTTCAATTTACTTCCTCCAGGAGTGCAAATGAAGAAGCAGAAAATAGGTGCTCAATATGGCTATACGCAATGGTGTGTTTCATAAACAAATATTTTTAATCTGGTTTTTTTACTGTCTGATTTCTGCATTCACATGTTATTTCTTGAGTAAACAGGTGTTTGAAAAAGAGGTTTCTAACTGCAAAAGAGACTTAATTTATTGGGCCAGAACATGAACAAATTAACAGGTATTTTTAACTGATCAAAAATGTTAAAGAACATAGGAGGCAGCTGGCAATTTTATATACGTTCTACCAGATGTCTGGAGCTGCTGTTTAATAAAATGTTCCTATTTAGCAGGGTGATGTGGATCAAGGGTGAGATCCATATGAATTCTGTATGTGGCCAAAATGAACAGTAATGAAAACGAGAAGAAATAACAGACACTCATAGGAACATATGTATTTTCTTTCATATTCTTTCCACCCCTCTTGCTTTAGCATGTGGGAAGAAGGTTATGGAATATTGATACAAAGGTGATATTGAAGCTCAAATATCATAATATTACCTAGACTGCAAGACAATGGCATCAGCAAGTCTTCCAGCATGGAGTTTAGATCCTGAACATCATTTGAAGCCTGGTGTGCTGAAAACAATGCTGAAAGAAGGGACTAGAGTAACAGTTGTCCACCTACAGCTCCCCTGGGACCATTATTCAGAAAATAATATTATTGTAGTCAAGGCTACTTAATGAAGGAGATGAAGAGTTACAGTCCATTTTCTAAGACCTGTGGTGGATTTTGGCTTTGCCGCTGGTTCTCAGGAAGGAGGGAGTACATTCCAAGGAGGTGGAGGAGATAAGAGGAGGCACAGTCCGGGAGGCAATGGTGGGAAAATGAAGAGCTTCAGGATAGCCCCACCCTAGAGTCTCCCAGGTTATTTCCCCTTAGGTTAGATAGAGTAGCTTTAGTCTGGCAAGATTCTGTCTTTACGGTGTGAGCAAATAAAGAACTGGAGTTTGAATGGACTGACTCTTCGTTGTTCTTGGGCTGGGCCTGACAGACCCAACAATCATCTTAATTACTTAATTGCCTTGGGAACAGTTTTCATTGGGAAGAGCTGAAAAAAAAACAGTTCAGGTTCAGAGTGAACAGACTGAATCCTAAACACTGAACTTCTATCATTCTGTAATACTCTTGAATTGTATATTTTCAGTTTAGTTGAGATCCATTTTGAATGTAGATTTCAGTTCAATATTAGGCTTCTTCATGTTCTTAATGTTGGGCTGTCTTCACACACACCCAGCCCTCCACTCCCAGCTTTTAAAAACATTTGGAGTCCCTGTAAGTATATTATTGAGGCTATGACACAGATCACTAGCTCAGTCTGAATCAACATAATGGCTTAGATATACCATTGACTTTGGAAGAAAGACCATATCCTTCCTTATAAGAAGGAAGATAATTGATTTCAGGTTTCTCCTTCCTCTGACCCACTCTGCTGCTTCCAGAGTTCCCTACGACAAATTGATCTTTACAACTTTCAGGCTATTGTAGAAATTCTGAGAATTAAAATTCAAGTCCACATCTGGAGCACTGGGTTAAGAAAATATACAGTAGTTTATGTCATAACATTTTCCTTGCACCATTAGTTCCAGTTTCCATACAATGCTTAACTGGATTAGTGTGTGTTTGTGGGCAGGGGACTAGAGTGTATTAGAATACCAAACAAGGATTCATTTATTTATTTATTTTATTTTTATCCCACCTTTATTATTTTTATAAATAACTCAAGGCGACGAACATACCTAATACTCCTTCCTCCTCCTATTTTCCCCTCCTATTTTACTACTATTTACTTTATTTATTTATTTATTTATTTATTTATTTATTTATTTATTTATTTTACTCCTATTTAACTACTCAACTAGCCCCAAAGGGATTAGATTTAACCCAAAACAGAATTAAAGTAACTTGATCCAGTCAGTTGTGTCATGGGAACATCCAAACCTACTAAATTGCCTCATTTTACCTATTTAGTCCTCCAAGAAAAAGAGCTGGAAAGAAAGAGAGGCTGAAGAAGCAAGCCTATCCATTGAGAGCTTACTGCCAAAGTAGGCTGACCATACGTCCCGTTTTGAATGGGACAGTCCCGTTTTTTTAGCATTTTTCAACCATCCCATCGTTTTGATAAAAATCTCAGTTTTGTCCCATTTTTTAAACCCGGTGGGAATGGCGCGGAAGGAGGATCCGAGCCAGAGCTGCTAATTGGAGGCAGCCCGGAAGAGGAAGCCCTCCCTCCTATCAGTGCGCGGCAAAGGAGCGCGGAGAGGTGGAGAGGAGGGTGGACCGGGGGCGGGGTTTGCAGGCTGGAGCCAATTGCGCGGACCAGGGGCGGGGTTTGCAGGCAGGAGCCAATTGCGCGGACCAGGGGCGGGGTTTGCAGGCGGGAGCCAATTGCGTGGATCAGGGGCGGGGTTTGCAGGCGGGAGCCAATTGTGCAGACTGGGGGGCAGGGACCCCGTCTTTTTCATGAATATGGAATATTTCATAAGACCCCGTCCCGTTTTGCCATCCCAATGTCCCGTTTTTCTCTCCAGGAAATATGGACAGCCTTGGCCAAAGTGTGATAGCTTGGAACACATTTTGAAAGCATTGATGGACCAGCTGCCAAGCCAAGCAATGCCATCCCTATTCCTATCTGCCTGGCCAATGGGGAAGTGGCTAGTTATATAATGAGATTTTGTTAAAAATCTTTGTTCTACAGTTCCTAGGATGCTAGGCACTTCCTGGAGAAATTGGGTATTAACTCTGTATTCCTAAATGGCACTTGATGACTCAGTGTGTTTGGGTACTGCTAGAATCAAAAGTAAGGAGATTTGATTCGGTTAGTGGCTGTCAGGTCTTTATGGTAAAATAATAGTTTATTTTAAATTTCTGGAATTCCTTTTCCATAGAGGATATGATAGATCTATTGCCCCACACAGTTCAAAACAAAACAAGGAACTATTTAGAAGTATATTAGTTTAATATTTATTTTTAATGTGCCATTTCCTGTATATGCCTAAGCTTCTGTGACAGGCTACAGTCTAAATAAAATATAAATATACTTTGGAACCTGAGCATCATTTGCAAGAAGAAGCAGATCCAATTCTGTTTGGCAAATAGAATTCAGAATGATAAGCATCCCTATTTTGAAACATACTTCCCATAATTTTCTTCTCTTCTCCATTGGCACCTATCTATCTTTCTCCAGAAGGAAGGAGGGTAGATTGACAGGTTTATTTTATGATACTCTGCTTTTAAGGCCAAAACAGGAGATATGGGACACATTTTTTTAAAGAAATTCAAATGTATTGGCTGCCCAACTCCAGTGGACTATGGGCAGTGTAGAAAACTAGAAAAAACATAGAAACAACTGAAAACATAAAATCAGACCGACAGCCCAGAATAAAATAATCTAATAAACAAATATACAATTGACTTTCTCAGTTTGAAAACAACTGCAAGTGTTTGCATGTCCCATTTTGATTCAAGCAGCAATCCTCATCGCCCCACATGCAAACCCTGGAAGGAAAAGAAGAGGACAGAATAACAGCCATCAGAATAATTTCAGCTGAATAAACGATGCGGGGAAAGAACTGTTTTGTCCCACATGGAAAAACCAAGAATTAAATTCTTAGCTTTTGTCATAAGGGATACTTAATGTTGAGTTTCTTATGTCTATGAATGGAACTGAAAAGCTACACTAAGTAGGCCTTCCTTCCTCAACCCAGTACCCTCACTATGTGCTGAACTACATCCGCAATCCCCAGAAAGATTAGGCATCAGCAGGGTCAGTTCTGAGAGGCAGTTTGGTCTAGTGGTTAACGCTCCGGGCTAGAAACCAGGAGACTGAGAGTTCTAGTCCCGCCTTAGGCATGAAAGCCGGCTGGGTGACCTTGGGCTAGTCACTCTCTCTCTCAGCCCTAGGAAGGAGCCAATAGCAAACCAGGAGACTGTGAGTTCTAGTCCCTCCTTAGGCCTGAAAGCCGGCTGGGTGACCTTGGGCCAGTCCCTGTGTCTCAGCCCTAGGAAGGAGCCAATGGCAAACCAGGAGACGGGGAGTTCTAGTCCCGCCTTAGGCATGAAAGCCGGCTGGGTGACCTTAAGCCAGTCACACACACTCAGCCCAACTCACCTCACAGGGTTGTTGTTGTGGGGAAAATAGGAGGAGGAAGGAGTATTAGGTATTTTTGCCGCCTTGAGTTATTTATAAAAATAATAAAGGTGGGATAGAAAATAAATAAAAAATAAAAAATAAAAGGTCTTGCTACGTTACTTTTCAGGATGCTTAGCTTAATTTGTTCTTTGAACAGTAATATTAACTGTGAGTAGCTAGGTTCAGTTTACAGACTTTAGATTGAGCTGAGGTGGCATATATGATATTCGGAGTAAACCACAAGTGTGATCAAGCTGCAGCAGCATGGGTTTCCTTTAATTTTAAAAAAAAGCAAGCAACAGCTCAGATTACCACAAAGAAACTGATTCTGAAAAGTTAGTTGAAATCTATGTGATCTTCAATAATGTGTATTAATAATTAAACTGAAGTCACATTAGTTCTGCTTGTAATAATGTGGTTGGAGCATGGGCTTTGCATGTGTTCAGACATATATGCTGCATATGTAAAATGTGTATTACATAGATATAACTTCAGAATTGTGGGTCTGAGACTCAGTAAATTAGCTCTCTGTTTTTCACATCACCAGAGCAGCTTATCAGGAGAAAGAACTTCATGCAAGTACTTTCATCCTACCTCAAACCTGAATTTGGCATGCTAGAAGATGATTCAGCAGATCGAGAATGTTAAGTGATACATGTCACTTTTTAGATCTCCTCACTTCTTCAGTCTGAGGACAGTTGTGTGGCTCAGGTGAGATGGTTGGAGGAGTGATCAGGAACATATTTGTAGTCTATCAGGTATAACACTGTAAGAGGTTTTCACCATTTATGAAAAGTTCCAGGTAGACTTGAATTTCAAGTGTTTTGAAAGCACAAATAATGTATTTGGAACCTGAGCATCATTTGCAAGAAGAAGCAGATCCAGTTCTGTTTGGCAAATAGAATTCAGAATGATAAGCATCCCTATTTTGAAATGTACTTCCCATAATTTTCTTCTCTTCTCCATTGGCACCTACAGTATCTATCTTTCTCCAGAAGGAAGGATGGTAGATTGACAGGTTTATTTTATGATAAACTGAGCCAGTTTGGTCTAGTGCACAGCTTTCCAAACTGTGTGTCGCGACACAAAACTGTGTCGCCTGCGGGGCCCAGGTGTGTCGCGTCAAAACCCGGAAGCACTGATGGTACGCCGCTGCAGCGTGCGGCTCTGCTCACGGCAGCGGTGGCAGGCCATCAGTGCTTCCGGGTTTTTGCACGGCACACAAGGACACCGCCACTGCTGCAGCGCGTGAAAATTTGAAACTGAAAGCGGCGGCAGCGCTTCTGGGTTTTCTTGCGCGCCACCGTTGGTGTGTCGCCACGGGAAAACTTTGGAAAGCCGTGGTCTAGTGGTTAAGGCAACGGGCTAGAAACCAGGAGTCTGTGAGTTCTAGTCCCGCCTTAGGCATGAAAGCCGGCTGGGTGACCTTGGGCCAGTCACTCTCTCTCAGCCCAACTCACCTCACAGGGTTGTTGTTGTGGGGAAAATAGGAGGAGGAAGGAGTATTAAGTATGTTTGCTGCCTTGAGTTATTTATAAAAAAATATAAAGGCGGGGTAGAAAATAAATAAATAAATTTATGTATCAGGATATGACAGTGTGGTAAATTGGGTTTTGCCCATGTTTTTACATGGTCTTTCCATAGAATCAGTCAAAGCTTGTCCCAAATTCATTTTAACCCTTTTGTATGTTCACTCAAGCCTTTTTCTTCTTGTTATAGTTGTGCCATACATCCATTTTCATGAGGAAGAGCAGGATTTGTAGAATTTATTAAAGAAAGAACTCTCTGGTGAAGTCAGGGCAAACAAGACACATGGTCCCCCATTCAAAGTCAGAAAAAGAAAACAAAGTTCTAAATAGACTTTGAGTGATGAATAGGTAAACATTCACACAGTTAAGTAACAAAACAACAAACAGATTAAAAGCATGATAAAGATGATAGGAAAAGGAAGAGGAGGAGGAGGAGAGAGAGGGATACAATGCCAAAGCGGGGGAAAAACTACAAAGCATTTGTCCAGATAATTTATAGGATATTGAAAATCAATAAGATGATGCTTATTGAAATGAGTACTAATTCTGAGGTGTTAAGCAGGCAAGGAAATGATATTTAATTATGATAACTTACATGGATACTTTTTACATGGAAGAGATATAATCTCCACATGTATCAATTAATTTAAATCATTCAGAGAAATCTGAGGAATAGGGCCAAGTAGGGCCATCAGAGTGGTGGTACCATCTGCAGTTGGCAATCAGTTAGAAGTAAGTCAAGTTTGTTCTGTGGAATTGTTATTTTTTTAAAAATGGTGAAGTTGGAACTTTAACTTTTTGAAAGGTAAGTTTTCTTACAAAGATCTAAAGGAAATTGAGCAATTAATATTCTACCTGGTTTCTCAACAATATTTTGTGCAATGATCTAGTACAGAGCTTTCCAAACTGTGTGTCGTGACACAAAAGTGTGTCGCCACACACAGTCTGGTGTGTCGCCACACAACCCGGAAGCGCTGATCATCATCAGCGCTTCTGGGTTTTCCCGCGGCGACACACCAACCGCGGCGCGTAAAAACCCAAAAGCGGCAACAGCGCTTCCGGGTTTTTGCGCGCTGCCGCAACGGCGGCACTTCCAGGTTTTCCCGCGGCGACACACCAACGGCGGTTGGTGTGTTGCCGCGGGAAAACTTTGGAAAGCCCTGATCTAGTATAATAGCCAGTTAATGTGGAAACACTGAAATTATTGGAAAGCACTTGGCACATTAGAACAGTATTGAAATGGTAATATCTTTTATTATTAAAATATATTATGAATATATTTATTAACTTAAACATGTGTCTAAATAAATTAGCAACTTGTATTAATTTTCTTGGTTTTTTGCATTGACTTAAATGGCTTGTCCAGCCTATCCCTTACACATGAGCCCACTCACTCCCCATCACCATCACAGAAAAAAATCTGGCTACAGGCCAGTACTAAACTTCTTCCACAAGCCAGGTAACTCAGACTTTGCATATTTCATAAAAAGAAATATTTATCCCTAAACATGTACTTAAACTATGTATCTCATGGCCTCAGTTTGCAGGGATGCCCAGTTATAATGCCTTCTTATGCAGGTCTGTCTCTCTGTTCTTTAGATTTATATTCCACTTTTCTACCCAGCACCAAGGCATACAATAATTTTTAAAAAATCACATGCAATCAAGTATGAATTTAAAACAGAATAGGAAGAAATTAAAAAACCATCCACCACCAGCCAATCCTATAGCAGCAAGAACTGAGACTGTATTCCAGAGCAGAAAGTAGAAGGGGGAAAAACGGTATTCAAAAAGCCACTGTCAAATTGTAAGCCTACCAACTAGAACTGAACATATTTCATGTCGATTTCTGGGGTGTTGATTGACTTTTTGTCTGTAGTCTCCTATACCCGGACGTCCACAGAAGAGAGCAAAAAAGTCAAGACGACAGTTGCAACCACACAATCAAAGCCCTACCCCTTTTTTACATGTCTTGTGTAACTGCTACTGAATTCAAAGCAATCCTTATCTGCACTTTTAAATTCCACAGATGGGGAAAATAAGGACATCCTATACACTGGGATGGGGGCGTGGTGGCTCAGCGGATCAGAAGGTCGCAAGTTCGGAGGTGTGAATCCCTAGTCCTGTGATGGAGTGAGCTCCCGCACTCGCCCCAGCTCTTGCCAACCTAGCAATTTGAAAGCATCCAAATGCAAGTAGATTAATAGGTACCACTTCGGTGGGTAGGTAACAGCGTTCCGTGTGCGTCATGCCAGCCACATGACCGTGGAAGCGTCTTCGGACAATGCTGGCTCTTCGGCTAACAAACAGAGATGAGCACCGGCCCCTAGAGTCGGACACGACTGCACAAATGTGGGGGGGGGGAACCTTTACCTTTATACACTGGGATGGGCTTTCAATCCATTTGGGTCACCTACCAATTGCTAAACAGCAGTCAAGGCAGCAATCCATGCAGCTGATCACAGTGAAGGCAAAGAAGTTGTGTACATGGTTAGATGCCAACATTTTTATTAATTTATGAGCTTTATCCAAGTGTCAATCCAAGCGGACTCTAGGCAGCATACAGATACCGAGGATTAAAATAATGTTAAAATGGTCTTGTAATTTTGTACAGCAAAACAGAACTTATGCCCAAGTATACAAATAGGAGACATATAAGTTTAAACTATTGATTTACACATCCTCAGATTATATTTTTTTAAAGATTGGCAAGCAATGTGTTGTTCTCTTTCCCCGCCCCCTTGAATTAAAAAAAGTTTGAAAGCATGGAAAGTTGGGGAGGCAGGTAAGAGAAATATTAATAGTGTGTTTCACAACTAAAGTTACATAATATGGCTGTTTTAAGGGAAGCCTCATAAGAATATTAAAATTACCTAACAGCATCACTAGCTAGCAAAAGAAGAAAGCCTCTCTCAGTCTTGGAGGGGAGGTGCTATAAAGGACACAACCAGCTGTTGAATGAAGAGTTATCAGTCCCTGTCAATATGGTGCTGTTTGTTTTACTTTCTTCTTTTTAAAGCAGATGGGTTCTAAGAAACAGTGACAACAAATGGGCAGGGGAAGGAAAAGCACCAAACCCCCTTTTGCTTATCACAAGCCTTTCTGTGACAGAAGGGTGTCACATTGCAGGGTGTCCTGGGGAAGTTAGATAATGCAAAAACTGGGATGTCTTGATTAGCATAAAGTAAAGGTACCTTCTTCAGAAGCTTTGTCCTAAAAGCCTAAAAAGAAGCTCGGAGAGAGAAATACTTCTAGAAGATCTGGTGAAGTCATTAGCACCAAAAGGAATTGGTGTTGGGTTAAGGAATTATGAAGGGTTGTTTTCAGTGAGGGGAAGGTTTTTTTTTTCAGGGTCTCTGGTTTTTGTTTTTTGTTTGTTTTGTCCTCATCCTGACACTTACGGGTTATAGTTACATTTAAGGAAGAAAATGCTCTTGTCCTACAAGACATCAGTATGGCACCTACCTGGATTCTCTTCTACCTCGTTGGCACCAGGGTTATCCAGTGAAATGAAATATGGGGAGTTTCAGGACTGACAAAAGGAAATACTTCTTTATACAATGCATAGTTAAATTATTGAACTCAGTGGCACCCAATGTGATGATGGCCACCAATTTGGATAGTTTTAAAGGGGGAATAGACAGATCATGGAGATCAAGTCTATCAGTGACTAATCTTGACAGCTGTAGGCAGCATGCCCTATGCTGTTTGCTAGGGGAGCAATACTGAAAGGGGGGCTCTTTATTACTCATTTATGAAATTTAGTTGACTGCCTGAAACTGGCCAGACTCGAGGTAGCTTACAGAGTTTATACTGTATGTCAAAAACAGGGCACAGAGTCAGAATAAAATGATTAAAATATAATTAAGAATACAAAGCTGAGACATTATAGAACTGTAAAAAGCTGTATCACCATGTGCAATAAATCTCCAAAGGCCCTCCAGAAGAACCACATTTTCATCTGCTTCTGCAAGGCCATGAGGGTCAAGCTCATCTTCCACTTCTGAGCTTTCTGGGCACCCTTTCTAGTGGGTATGCGTGACTTAAATAGTCTTTTGTCCTGGTCCAGCAGGGCTCTCCTGAAATGGTAATGTTCACATTCTTTAAAGTTTGGCCGTCAGTCAGTGATATTGTATTGTATTGTAAGAGCTGTGTAAACTGAACCCTCCCTTATTTCCAAATGAATATAGAATAATATTTATAACTAGTAAGTTTGAAAACAATAGGTGTCTTTAAGCTGTGTCCCCACCCCACCCCACCCCTCTACTACATTAACAATTTGTTATCTGAAATGCTTGTTTTTATTTTACTGTGTATATGTTCTATGCATGTACTTTATGCCTTTTTACAATCCTAATTCAGCAAGTGAGACCCTTCAAGTGTATTTCAAATCTTGCATAAACGCATAGTACTGCTATGAACATAGTTCCACTGCTGGATTCTTGCATTCAGCCAGTTATATGTGACTATTTTTACTAACTTGCATATTAAATTACATGCAGTGGTAAAGAGACCATTGATACAGACCATTTGACAACACTAATCTCTTCTTTGGAATTTCTCTCCTGTTCAGACAACTGAGTGGTGTTGTCAACAATGACATTTAATTTGTTTTTGTTTAAAGAAGAATGAAACATTCCTCACATATCAGGGTAATGACTGGATTCCGTCTTAGGAGAACTCTAGGGTGTGGTTGTGGAAAGTGTTACTTGCCAGTGCATTGCCAAGTGTATAAAAATCACATTGGTTTGAGGGCCTGGCAAAGATGACTTGAGGAGTACCACTGCAATGTAAAAAAATTGAAATACAGATTCATGCTGGAAAAATTCTGACAGAAATGTACTAATGAGGCAAATATCCTTTGATTTTCTGAAGAATTCAGCAACCTTTTTCTTAAGCAGAATGATTCTGGATTTCCAAAAGTGTTTTTAATTAAAGCTACAGCACTCTGAATTTAATCTGAATTCAAGCTCTTACCAGTTACAGGAGCTGGTGGATTTTGTGGGGGTGGGAAGTAGTGGAATCATTATATAAAATATACCCAGTTGAAGTTTTGGAATTCCCATTGATCATAGTATAGTTTGCTAGTAAAAGGTAAAAGTTCCCCCCACACATTTGTGCAGTCGTGTCCGACTCTAGGGGCCGGTGCTCATGTCTGTTTGTTAGCCGAAGAGCCAGCGTTGTCCAAAGACGCTTCCACGGTCGTGTGGCCGGCATGACGCACGTGGAACGCTGTTACCTTCCCACCGAAGTGGTACCTATTCATCTACTTGCATTTGCATGCTTTCCAATTGCTAGTTGGCTAGCTGAAGCTTAAACCTCCAGACCATGCACATATGGGAACCATTGACACCTACCCTTTGTGTTGATAATGGTTCAGTATGGAATCATTTAACACATCAAACATTGCAGGAATAGTATGGTATATATAGAGTCCCCTTCGGGGGAGATGGAGCGGTAATAGAAATTGAAAAATAAATAAAATAAATACTTAGGAATGTAGCTGTGCATGATTACACATTTCATATAAAACAATGGCTAAATGTGAGAAAAAGGAATACAGGGTAGAAAACTCTTGTTAACAGCTAATACATCACTCTTACATGGTATAGGTGATCATTCCCTACAGCAGAGCTTTCCAAACTGTGTGTCGCGACACAAAAGTGTGTCGCCACACACAGCGTGGTGTGTGGCCACACCACCCGGAAGCGGCGGCACGCCCCCCGCGCCGCCCGCCCCCCGCGCCGCCCGCACGCCCCCCGCGCCGCCGCACGCCCCCGCGCCGCCACCGTGCGCGCGCGCACCGCCGCACGCCTCCCCGCGCCGCCACCGTGCGCGCGCGCCACCGCACGCCTCCCTGCGCCGTCGCCGTGCGCGCACGCGCCGCCGCCGCTCCTGCTGGTGTGTCGCCAGCAGCAGCACTTTGGAAAGCCCTGCCCTACAGATTATAGGAGTTGAAACTCAAAACATTTCAAGAGCAGTAGCTGAGGAAGGATCATATATATTGATCATATTCTGTTTTTCATCAGCTTTCTCCAGTTGACCTTTAACTCAGTACTATTGTTATTCATAATCTTAAAGGATTATGGATTATATATATTTTGTCTATAGCAGAACAGTGTGTTCTCATTACATTACTTATATTTTGGAATTAGCATTTTGTAAGGAGGCTTTATGAAGTTTAGCTACCAAATAGTCCTTGTGGCAACACAAACAATGAGATAATACAATTTTTTCACATGCCCAACACGAAACCATAAGCTATCCTTATTTCTTTTTATTATGCCTATATAATATAGGGCTACAGTAATGGTGCAATCATTCCCCATTCCTGCTCTTTTGTCTAGGTATATTATTAGCATCCCCATCCCAAAGTAAGTGTTTGATTTTGTATTGTTTTGAAGATCAAAAACCAACAAGGCTACTTAGACAGCTTAAGGCATTTCATGCAGGAGGCAGAAAATCTAAGGAATAAAAAATGTAGCACTCAGGCTGTGAACTTACATATATTGACTTTCAGTAAGTGCCATTTAATGTAGTGGAGTTTTCTTTATGAAAAATCATGTAGCCTTGTGCAGTAAGAAAAATACATAATCAACAATATGCTGCCACTTTGATTTTTCAAGAGTTGCAAATAGCAGTTTGATTATTTCCCTCTCCACCTATCCATGGAACAAAGTTACCTGCCCATTCATTTCAAGTGCAAGGGTAAACACCAAAGTTAACATGCATAAATGTAATTTTTTAAAAAATTGATTGATTTTTTTCCATTCAGTGTTTAGTCCTGATTCAGGACTATGGTGCACACTAAAGAAATATTTATTATTTATTTATTTAATTTATCCCCACCCATCTCCCCGCATAGGGGACTCTGGGCGGTTTACAAAATATCAGAATTTAAAATCTATACAAAAATTACTAAAAAACAATAAATAAGAGGAATAAATAAAACCCAAAGATGGTTAGAAGCCACAATTTAGATCAAGGCACTACGGGGCCAACCACCCCCAAGAGGCACTACCACCTCCGTTGTCCCAGGCCAGGCGGCAGAGCCAGGTCTTAAGAGACTTCCGGAAGGTCAGGAGTGAGGGGGCCAGCCTCACTTCCGGGGGCAAGATGTTCCATAATGCGGGCGCTATCGCAGAGAAGGCACGCCTCCTGGACCCCGATAGATGAAATTAACCACCCAGAGTCCCTTATTCCGGGAGATGGGCGGGGATAAATTTAAATAATAAATAAATAAATAAATAAATAAAATTCTCTTGTTGAGGGGGTCCGAAGCATGCCCTCTCTGCATGAACGGGTGGGGCGGGCCGATGTTATCGGGATGAGACGGTCCCTCAGATACCCTGGCCCCATGCCATGTAGGGCTTTAAAGGTGATCACCAACACCTTGAATTGGACTCGGAAGCAAACTGGTACCCAATGCAGCTCGCGCAGCAGAGGTGTCACATGTACTGATCTTCTAGCACCAATAACTGCCCGCGCTGCTGCATTCTGAACCAGCTGAAGCTTCCGGATACTCTTCAAAGGTAGCCCAATGTAGAGCACATTACAATAATCTATATGGGAGATGACAAGGGCGTGGGTGACTGTTCGGAGGGCATCCCGATCCAGGAAAGAGCGTAGCTGGCGCACAACTCGAAGCTGTGCAAAATATGATGGTGGAGCAAATCCAGAGTGGCAAAATACTTGTGTCACAATCTGAGAAATAAAGCTGCTGCTTGTCTATATCTGCATGATTATTCAATCATGGAATTTAATTTCCAAATGGTATTTTTCATCCAAGATACAAACTGAATCAGTGCTTGCTTCAGGTCAGCTTGAATGAACAAACAAATTTAATGGGAAAGGGATGGCTGGAGGCAGCAGTCTATGGATGTTGGTCAAAAAAGTCAAGATGGCATTTGCAGCAGGCCTTTTTGTATGTATGCATGGACAAAGGGGTGAAGCTTGATCATGCTGCAACAACACCATTTTGGGTTTTTTCCCCTCACCTCTCCTGTGCAAACACCCCTGGCTGGAGGACAGACAGACATATATTGCTGGGATTTTCTTGAGGATACAATTTGTTTCTGAAAACATGAAGTTGTAGCTCACAAAAGATAAATTTGTCTTTTCCTTGGAAACCCAAAGTTTCCATGTTCAATTACCTTGAATTTTGTTAAGCTACTAGCTAAAAATATCTCTGTATGTATATACTGTCTGTCTGTCTGTCTTTATGTGCATGTATATAGTTACAGTATGTGCCATACAGTATTTACATAAACTATGCAGTAACATAAGTTCTCTAGAAGGATCACAAAAAAATAGAAATATAAATTACAATTAAAAAAAAGCAATAAAGGAATCTAAGTTATTTTTAGGGCTTTTTTTTAATCCACAAGAAGGAAAAACCAATTGACAGGATAACTGAAGAGTAAATCACAGATTAGACATTAAGAATGTATTTTAAAAACTGTGCATTATTTAAAGCCCAAGTAGTTAACAGGCCTTGACCTGGTGCTAAAAATGCCACAGGTAATTTTTTTTGCTGGTGTTTTTTCTAAGAGGAGGCTATTCCACAGCTGGTGTATCACTACGGAGGAATGCTCTCCCTTTGCTTCCCTTGGCAGCTTCAATGGAGGGATCAAAAGAAAAGAATAAGGCTGCCCAATTTAAGGTCCAACATTTTACTCTCTCATTGAAAATGGAAGACAGAATCTATGACAGAAAGTAGGATAGGGCCTGGTGGACATCTTTGGGAGCAGATTATCAATGCTTTTCTTAGCCTTGTAGTTGCTGCTGGATTACGGAAAGGGCTAAATCTCTACAGTACTTAGATTTAGGGCATAGATCAGCTCTTACTGTTCTCAACCTGTCTTCACACATCCTATCTTCCGAAACCTATAGAGAATAGCTCAGGTGAAAGCATCTGTATGTGGGTACACAGAGCAATCCTTAAGAGTAAGGGTTTCTACGCTACCAATCAAAAGGCATAAGCAATTCCACCTATTTCTTGATGGATAATTCAAGAAATTGGATGGATAATTCAGAAAAAAAGATGGAAGAAATTGTGGGATCAACGCAGAAAGATTACAAGGGGAAGATTATGTTTTCTTTTTTTTTTTTAAATAAATTTTTATTCAAACATCAATAATATAGACATAAATCAACACTAATACAGTACAATACAACATATAACACATATTATACATTATACAATATATTGTGTGTTTTTTAAGTATATACATTAATATATTTACAACCGTTAGAAAGATTACAGCTCTACCCTCTACCCTTTCTTCTATATTTTTTCTTCTTTACACTTTCTTCAAATACTCTATCAATTCCCCACTACAGTGCCTCCAGAAAATCAAAGACATAAAAATAGATGAAGATGAAATTATGGTGTCATTCGATGTCACTGCACTCTTTACATCCATAGACCAAGCACTAGCGATTGAATCCATGGCAGCAGTTCTACGTAACACACCCGACCTAACAAGATACACCAAGATCAAAATACCCAGAATCATGGACCTCATCAACCTCTGCCTCACCACCTACTTTCAGTTTGATGGACAAATATTCCAACAAATCAAAGGAACACCTATGGGATCACCACTCTCAGGACTCATAGCAGAGATAGTAATGCAACGTCTAGAAAGGATAGCACTCCCACACATACAACCCAAAGTATGGATCCAGTATGTAGATGACACCTTCGTCATAATAAAAAAGGATCAACTGGAGGAAACACATGAAGCCATCAACAACATCTTCAAAGGAATAAAATTCACAAGGGAAGAAGAAAACAACAACACACTACCCTTCTTGGACATCCTCATCAGTAGAGGAAATGATGGCATTCTAGAAACACAAGTCTACCGGAAATCTACCCACACTAACCAAGTGCTCCACTATCAAAGCAATAACCCAACCTCACACAAGAGGAGCTGTGTAAGAACACTATTCAAACGAGCACAAACACACTGCAGCAACCCAGAACACCAGAAAAAGGAAACAGACCACTTATATAGCATCTTCCAGCAAAATGGATATCCACACAACTTTATCAAAAAGTGCCTGACCACTCAACCCACCACAGCAAAACCAACAGAAGCTATGAAAAGGATTACACTGCCATACATCAGAAACATCTCAGAAACTACTAATAGACTGTTACATCCACACGGCATCACTGTAGCACACAAACCAACCAAAACCCTTCAGAACATTGTAAGTAAACCAAAAGACCCAGTAGCCCAAGAAGAAAAAACAAGAGTTATCTACAACATACAGTGCAAGGACTGTAACAGCCACTATGTAGGACAGACTGGCAGAAGACTAGCAGAATGCATCCACGAACACCAACTAGCAGTCAGAAGACATGATGAAAACTCCTTAATCTCACAACACATGGACAGACTTAACCATACTTTCAACTGGGAAACTGTGAGCATATTAGACCAGGCCAAATCCAAAAATGCTAGAGAATTCCTAGAAGCTTGGCACTCAGACAAAGCAGCCATCAACAGACACATAGAGGTTAACAACATTTACATACCATTCATAAGAGACAATAGAATAGCCAGAAGACCAGAACACCCCTGGGCCAGCAATCAACAACAAGATATGCATAGATTAACAGCAAGATTAGCAGCAGAGGAGCAATCAAACAACACAATAGACCTTAATCAAGGAACTATTAACTCAGTCAATCACCCAAACAGCACACAACAGCCCAATCAAGGAACTACCAAGGAGAGTACAAGACCCCCACCAACACAGGCAGGACAAGCCAGGGTATATAAACAGACAGCAAGTTCCACTCCCTTTTCGCACTGAAGATGTTGCCTAGCCTGGCAATGAAACGTCTGCATGAAAACAACAAGGCTCAGAGAGCACCAAAGACTCCCCAGTTCAACCCTGAGCTACAAATATTCTCTTTGATTGGTACTTTCTTCAAAATCTGAATTCTTTCCTTTCTTCCATACCTCTAACCTTTTCTACCATTCCAGCACGTTCTGATTAATTTTCCCATTTCTAAGTGTTTTTAACACTTAGCCTTTAACCCTTTACCTCCTACTTCTCTCGACATACTATTACCTTCTGAGATCTCATCTCATCTTCCCCTTTTTTTTCCCTTCTCCTCTTTCTGTAATCCCCTAATTCTCTATTCCTTATTATTTTAATTTTAAAGTAAACAATACAAAAATATAAATACAACATATAAAGAACAACAATATAAAATGAACTTCCAACTTTCTCTTCAAAAGTTTACTATAATAGATTCTACATAATTACTATTTTTACTAGTCTGTTATCTTATTTACAATTAATTTATTATTTGTATTTTTTGAGTTTTTTCTATATATCTATAAAATGGATCCCATCATAAATTAAATTCTTCTTGGTTTTTGTTATTTATTAAATCTGTTAATTTTGCCATTTGAATTAAATCCATTGTTTTTAATAACCACTCTTCATTTGTGGGTATATAATCTTCTTTCCAATATTTCGCAAATGTAATTCTTGCCGCAATTATTAGATAAAATAGTAGTTTTCCATATTCTTTACAAATTTCCGGTTTTAAAAATCCTAATAGGTACATGTCCGGTTCCATATTTAAGTCTTTTTTTAGAATTTCATTTATTATTTGATGTATTCTTTTCCAATATTTTTTTGTTTCTCTACATGACCACCATAGGTGGAAAAATGTTCCTGGTTCTTTTTTACACTTCCAACATATGTTTGATATACTATTATTCATTTTGGATAAAGTAATTGGTGTTATATACCATCTATACATCATTTTGTAAAAGTTTTCTTTCATGTTATAATTCAAAGTATATTTTAAATCTTTTTGCCATATTTTTTCCCATGTTTCAATTTGAATTCTGTGGCCTAGATTTCTTTCCCAATTGTTAATGAATTTTTTGTTTTGTATATTTATAGAATTGTTTTGAATTAATATTTTGTACATTTTTGAGATTAGATGATCTTTATTTTTCCATAGTATGGTATCCCAATTACTGGCATTTTCTCTAAATTTTAATTTTTTTTAATCTATTCTGAATTGTTCTTTAATTTGGGCATATGAAAACCAATTATAATTCAGACCTTCATTTTGTAACTGTTCTCTTGCTTTTAAATTATAGTTTGACCCATCTAACTCTAATAAATCTTTGTATATGATCCAATTTCCTGTATTTAAATTTCCATA
Source organism: Charina bottae (assembly GCA_023362775.1). Taxonomy (NCBI): domain Eukaryota; kingdom Metazoa; phylum Chordata; class Lepidosauria; order Squamata; family Charinaidae; genus Charina; species Charina bottae. Next base: position 72,542,526 of record JALMGJ010000003.1, on the reverse strand, counting down.
CCATGTAAAGGCTTCGTGTGGTGAAATCCACAATGGTATATTTGGTAGAATTGTATTCTTATATTTATTCCAAATTTTTATAATTGAAGATTATGTTTTCTGAACATACACACTCCCTCTAAAATTCTGTAAGGCAAAGCAATGACACAAAAACAACTTTATCTTGAAGCCTTCGGACACAGTGGTGTGTGAAATGTACTGAGCTCAGCACCCGTTTCCTTAGTGCATAGCTTTGGCTGCAGTGTCTGCTAGTGCCTGCCTTGTGCCTTGCTGCCTCCAAACCTGCCCTGCCAGGATTCTGTGCAGGTCCTAGTGCCTGCCTTGTGCCCTGCTGTAAGAGTGTGTCACGAAATGATGCCCTGCTGTAAGAGTGTGTCGCGAAATGATGCATGTCTAAAAAGTGTGTCACCAACATGAAAAGTTTGGAAAGCTCTGCCTTAGTGCAATATGCTACTCTGTGGAGTCAATTTGCATGCTTTAATGAAAATGATGCTAGATTTTACTTACCCACATAGCTAAATAAATTCCAGATTTATTTGAAGAAAAAATTTAACACCCGCCAGAATGGCCAAAATAAAACAGCCTAGCCGTATTTTCCTTCTGTAACCGTAATAAAGAAATATGCATTGCAGACAATTGATATAAACAAAGTTAGGCATACTGTACTAATCCTGTGTAGGAGATTGCTGGTTCACACATAAGTAAGCCATAATGTCACTAGTTAAGTTCTGGGTTAGCATACTATAGAAAACCACCCACTGTAGTTTGTAAATCATGATTTATAGTTCGGCTTTATGTGTGAACCAGGTCATTGTGATTTGTTTAACAAATCATGGATAAAACACACCATGGCTTTGTATGATGTATGAACCTCATCAGACTACATATACTTAGCCTTGAAACTTGCAAGTCCCATTCAGATCAATAGCCCTTTCATCTGCAATAAACATAGCGAGAAGAGTTGAGTTCTACATATTACAATATGGGACTGCAAAGTGATCTTTCTACAACTGCAACTGCAGTTAAAGAACTGTAAGATCATGTCAGTGCCTACTCTCTTTCTTTCTTTATAGAGGTTATTCAATCTAATGCCCAGGAGAAAAAGAACCAGATGGACTGAAAGGAATGCACTTTAAAAATGTTTCCTTATTTGAAAACTCTTTCTCAGTTTGCATAAACTTACCAGAAAGCTCCCTAATTAACTAAAAATACTCAAGGGGCTTTCCAGTGCTCATTCAGCTTTTACAGTTTCTAGTTTAATTTAACTGTTTTTTTGCAGATGGTATAGAGAATAAGGAACAGGTAGCAAGTAGACCATAGATCATTGGCCAGTTTCTGCCTAGCTCCTGATGGCTGGTTGTTGATTTCCTGTGGCAAATAGTGGGTTAGGAGGAAACATAGAATCATAGAGTTGGAAGAGACCATGTAGGCTATTGAGTCCAACCTTCTACCTAGTGCAGGAATCCAAATTAAAATAACCATGACAAATGTCTGTCTAACCTCTGCTTGAAACCTCCCCCCAATAAATGGGGAACCCCACCACCTTCTAGATCAGAGCTTTCCAAACTTTTCATGTTGGTGACACACTCTTACAGCAGGGCATCATTTCGCGACACACTCTTACAGCAGGGCATCATTTCGCGACACACTCTTACAGCAGGGCACAAGGCAGGCACTAGGACCTGCGCAGAATCACAGCAGGTTTGGAGGCAGCAAGGCACCAGGCAGCCACTAGGAACTGCGCGGAATCCTGGCAGGGCAGGTTTGGAGGCAGCAAGGCACGAGGCAGGCACTAGGACCAGCATGGAATCCTGGCAGGGCTTGGAGGCAGCAGCAGCAGCAGCAGCAGCAGCGACACACCCTGACACTGCAGCCGACACACTAACGTGTCCCGACACACAGTTTGGAAAGCTCTGTTCTAGATAATTGAATTTGATCCTGAAGAGCATTTCTTACCTTCTTTTATCAAGAGTGGGTGTTCAGGATTGTGTAGCATAGACTAGTTAAGTCCTTGATTTGAGGAGAGAACTTTAGTATGAACTCATGTTTCATAAATATATCAGTGGAACTCTATATAGTCTGTATCTGACTAGTCTATATCTGTTTTTTTTATTTTTAAGAAGCAGTTGTGTAGGACTGAACTCAACCACCTTTAGATAGAAACATTAACTGTCTGCAGTTATTCCTTGTAATGAGAGAAGTTCTTATATTTCTTAAGTTGAATATCCTGGTCTTGAGATTTGCAATACTTGCAAATAAATACTGAGGAGGGGCACGTTGATTGCTACATTAGTACATCCCAACCAAGATGTTGCAATAGTACAACAAGGATATTACATCACAATCTCAAACATTAAATTGATGCTGTAGTGTTGGAGGAGAGGAATATGCAGTTTTAAGAAATGTTACTAAAATCATTCAGCACTGCTATGAGGAATGACAGAGCTTTACCGGTGTTTGTTTCTGAACAAAAGGCTAGATCTTGAATTCCCAATGTGGAATGATACAATCATCTGCTAAAAAACTAAGAAACATGTTATTGTTATTATTCACATTCTTGCTGCTGTTTTACTCCTGTGCATCACTTTGTATGTTCCGTTTGGTTTATTTCCTTTGGAACATACTGGATCTGCTTTGTCATTCACACAATACCATATGAAGTTGACCAAGTCCTGCATTCTCCACCTGCCTATACAACTATGTGTGCGTGTAAACCGAAAAAGAGGAAGAACAACAAGTCACTTACAGGCTGGGTTCACATATTGCATTTAACTATGGTTTGTTACATATGAAACAACTGGCTGAGTTCACACATTGCACTAACCCACAGGCCATTATTTACAAACTATAACAAGTGGGTTCACATTATATGTTAAGCCAAAGCAAAACAAAACCATGTTATAGTTTTGCACAATTTGTGAACCAGGTTAGAATATCTGTGAGTTGTGTGGTGCTGCATCTATAGTGAACCCAACAGAGCTTTACCCTGTTTACTACAATTTTGTTATAACTTTTTATTTTGACAAAAGCTGCACTTAGAAGTGCTGTTTTAAACATTGCTTAAAGAAGATTTCCGTGATTATCACAGGCGCTGCTGGTGCTATTTCAGAAATGATTCAAGCAATGTCAATGATAATTCCTACAACCACACTGCATGTTACAGTTGCATCGCAGAAGCTGAGGTATCTAAAGGATGAACCTCAGGCTTCCTGAAACCAAATATATTGCTTTTAACTCTGTGAAAATGTGTTTCTCTCAGAAATACAGTATTTGCTTTAAAGCAAGTTGGGGCAATCCTTTTTACAAAACGAGCAGTGACTTTAAAATGTTCTGCATTCTGAAGCCTCACAGTAACTAGCACTCAGATTCTCAGTACTGTGCCCTACGTATAAAAGTTCCTTACAGTTGCTTCGGTTGGTGCCTGCCAGTCTCCTTGCTCTATCATCTAAAATTAATAATAATAATAATAATAATAATAATAATAATAATAGGAAGTTGGCATACTGCTAAGAAAAGTACTAGTCTCCAGCATCACCTTATTTCCAATAATGCTTATGTCTATGAAGGTTCTCAGTCATCCAGGTGGAATTGTCTGTAGCTTGAATCATGTCAACTGGATTTCTATTTTCTCTGTGGAAACGTTTCGCTCCTTATCCAAGGAGCTTCTTCAGTCTGAGTAAAGTTGGTAAGGGAATCCTAAATATGTTTCTAGGTAGCTGTGTGACCTTACACCTGGGGGCATGGTTATATTGAGATGTTATTTTAAGTCCTTTTATTATCTAAAGGAGGATCGTTAAGATCACCATGCTGCTGTTGAGCTTGTGAAATGGTCTTAATCTTCCTAGGCACAGAAGACAGAGCCGGGAGAAAGATGGGAGAAAGATTGTGCCTGAGGCCCTCACCTCTATTCAAGGAAGGATTTTCCAAGTTGGCATAAATGGATTCCTTGACCCCTCTCTCAAACCACCTATCTTCTCTGTCTAAAATGTGAACATTAATGTCCTCAAATGAGTGTCCTTTTTCCTTTAAATGAAGATAAACTGCTGACTCTGGTCCTGTGGTGTTACTTCTCCTGTGTTGGGCCATCCTCCTGTATAAAAGTTGTTTGGTTTCTCCAATGTAAAGTTCAGAGCACTCCTCACTGCACTGGATTGCATAAACTACATTGCTTTTCTTGTGTTTTGGAGTTTGATCTTTGGGGTGTACAAGCCTCTGTCTCAGTGTGTTGGTGGGTTTGAAATATACAGGTATGTGGTGTTTGCCAAATATCCGTTTTATCTTTTCAGACACACCAGCCATGTAGGGAATTACCAGGTTCTTTCATTTATTCTGAGTCTCAGCCCTATCTGTCGCTGTTTTAGGTCTGGTAGATTTAGATTTGGTGAAGGCCCAATTTGGATATCCACAGGCCTTCAGAGCTGTTCTCAGGTGCTGATTTTCATTCTTTTTGGAATCCATGGAGGTGGGGATGGTTTCTGCTCTGTGTGACAATGTCCTGATGACTCCTAGTTTGTGCTGCAGTGGATGGTGGGAGTCAAACATCAGATATTGATCTGTGTGTGTGGGTTTCCTGTAGATCCCTATTTCTAGCTATTTAATAGAAATAGAAATATACCTATTTCTATTTCCAATAATGCTCTGAGCATAAAATGAGACCTGTAAACTTTCTTAAAAGATAAAAACAATAGGACACTGAAGGCCAATGCTCTGGAAGCTTGCTGAGTTGCTTGACAAAGTTAGCATGAGTAGTATGGAACATTCTACAGGAGAAGGACCAGAGAGAGTGACAGGCACTTTCTGTAAATTAGTGCACTGTAACTGGTTATGTCCCCCACGATCACTATTCTATGAACCCGAAAGCTCTCCGGCAGCCATATATGAGAGTGCCCACAACATATTTTCAAGATTCCAAATATGCCCACCAGCCCAAGTACTTGGGGACCTCTGGCCGCTCATAGCAAAACAGCTGTTCAGGTAACAAACTGGCTACCAAAAATGACCTAGAATAACCAAGGCTAGTGGTGTTGGTGTTGGTGTTATTCCACATGAGCAATACATATGTGCCATAGGTGCATATGTACACAATTTGACTTACCTTCAATTGCATACGGTCTAGATAGAACCCCTTTTCCCTTTGGCAATCCTGATACTGATCAGTGCAGTAAAACACATCTGAAGAGTAGAAGCTCTTGAGATGCCCAGGTTCCTTGGACATTTCAGAAAAGTATAAAACAAAACTATAATGCTGCTTGGCTATGGCATATTTTGTATAGAAGCACATTTAAATATCAGGATCACATTTAAATATCAATATCAGGATATTGCTTTCATGGGTATTATAAGCTCTTAGAGTAAAAGGTTTATTCCTGAAATTATGGAATTGTGACTTGCATTTAAATTATCTTTTGGTATACAGTAATGGGCAGCAGAATAATCTTAAAGGACTAGATTCCAATGGCCAGTGAATAAATCCTGGCTTCATAATGCAAATTTGGTTGAAATGGCTTATAGTTTATCACATATAATAAAGTGGCAAACAATTTAAATAATCCTGTGAATGCCATAATAGCTGAGACAACTTTAAGAAACATTGAGTTTGGGGCATGGCAAAGAGGATAATTTTATGTGACTGGAAAGTAACTTACTTTCCTGATTTTAAGGAATGGATCCAGGAGACGAGTTTGCCCAGAGTCGCTCTCTGAGTGAGATGGGCGGGAAATAAATTTGATAAATAAATTTGATGAATAAATAAATAAATCTATTTTTGAAAACTCTGTATTCTGAAAATGAGTAGATGATACAGTATGATTCTATATGATTTAGACTTAATGATAAGCTTAAGGATTGAAATAACTATATATTCTTTATAGTTATTTTATGGAACTTTTTTGGTTCGTTTTCTTTCACTTTTGCCATGCTTAGTTTATTTTAATCACTATAACATATCTAGCTTTTCTTTCTTCACTATATAATCACTTTCTTTTTTTCTGTTGGTATTCTTTTTTTTTTGTATTTCATCATTTTAAAAAATCTTGTTTACAATTTCTGTTTATCAGATACACTAAAGCAGCAAACAATTTAAATAATTCTTTTAATGCCATAAAAAAGCCAAGACAAATTTAAGTAGAATGTAATGGTTTCTATGTATGTGTGTGTTTTATGTTTAAATATATGTTTGCAGCATAAAAGGAACATACTGTAACACTAGAAAATCCTCGCTGGACTAAGACTGTTTTCATATATTTGACAAGCTGTAATCTCAACAAGTCTGAAAGGCACCAATATTGGGAAAGCTACACTATAAAAACATTTTTATTATTTTCATCAGCTCCAAAAGGGCAGTCCCCCTTGCAACTTGAAAAGATCTTATGGATGAAAAGAAATACGCTCAAAGAACAAATGTATAAGTGAAGGTGGAAAAGGAGCACTCCCCCTTACAACTTAAAGCAAAGTTGGACAGCTTATAGCTTCAGGGCTGCAAATAAACCCCAAATCTGGGTTTAGCAGCCCTAGAGCCCTTTCTAATCATGCTACCCAAATTTAGCAGTATGTCTCCTGATATTTTGAGGTATGGAAAGCATAAAAACTGTTTTGCATTCCCTAACATATGTTTAACACAATAGAAAAAGGAAAAAATAAAGGAAAAAAAACAACCCCACAAAAACCAAAGACCCAGCCTGGAAAACTCTGATCTTCTCTATGGATGTGACACAACTTTGTCCATTTCGCATCACTGTCTTCTCCATTAAAATTTTCAGGTTTCTCAAAAAGTTAAACAACCAAAAAGCTGATCACCCTTAAATGATCCTTTCATACTAGAAATGGCATACAGTATATTCTCTAAAATACTTTTCCAACTCTTTTGTTCCCATACTAAAAAGCATGGGCAACTTCTTGCTTCCAACTAACTAGAAGGAGAGGAGTTCATCTCTACTCTTTGCTTCCCCCATTGTTGGAGTTAATGAGTGAAGGACTAAGTAAGATACCAAAATGAGGGTGATTAACAAAAATAGAGGAGATACACTTTTCGGTCTTGCCATCGTCCCAGGCACTTTGGCTCAGGTCTTTAAAATGAAGATCACATTATGGTTCTTGGACTTTGGCTGTAGGGAGTGGGACAGAATGGGGAATGGAGCAAAAAGGGCAAGTAAGAGGTAAGGACTCTTGAAGCAGTCAAGGCATGCAGTGGTGGAGTAGTTACAACTTTAGAATGCAACTTTAAGTGCGCTTGCTAGGAGGTGAGTCATACCCAGCATATTTTGGGGAGCCATCCATTAGGCATAAAGAAAACTTTTACTGAGAATTCAATGGAAAACTGCATCACTATAAAGATGGATGGATGGATGGATGGATGGATGGATGGATGGATGGATGGATGACAGACAGACAGACAGACAGACAGACAGACAGACAGACAGACAGACAGAGACAGACAATATAGATTGCATATGAATATAGTTGTCTGTTTTTAGTCATTACCTTAGTCATTTCTCTCCTTAGTTTTCAATAAAATAGATATAATACTTTCTCATTCCCAGACTGCTGACAAATTCTGATCAGCCTTTCCAGAATTACTTTCTTCAGAAAGACAGCTACTTTTAGAGCCTTTTTAGAGAAGTATGGTTATAATACACCTAATGGGGATGAAGAAGACAACAGGTTTCAGAATCAAGTAAGCAGCAAATTTACTGGCTGCTTCATTCAGTCAGAAGAAATTTTCAAGGTGGATCAGGGGATGCCCTACAGCTGAGACAGCCAAGCAGCTTCTGTTAGGTAGAATGGGAATTTCAGTAGATACTGATTGGGTGCTAAAATGTCCTCTTTTACATTGCTATCAAAGATGTAAAAGCATTGTCTTCTTTTTCCCCTGGCCTCCTCTGCAGATCCTGTGTAACATGTTTAAATAAACAAATAAATCCCTGAACACAGACACTTGGATGTCAGGCTGAAGGATTCCACCCAAGCTTTCCCTAAGATCACAGTATTGCAGCCTGTATACAGTTGATCTCTTAATCGCACAACACATGGACAGACTCAACCATACTTTCAACTGGGAAACTGTGAGCATCTTAAACCAAGCCAAATCCAAAAACGCTAGAGAATTCCTGGAAGCTTGGCACTCAGACAAAGCAGCAATCAACAGACACACAGAGATAAACAACATTTACATACCATTCATAAGAGACAACAAAAAAGCCAAAAGAGCAGAACACCTCCTTGCCAGCAATCAATACCCAGATATGCATAGACTAACACCAAGATTAGCACCAGAGAAACAATCAAACAGCACAATATACCCTAATCAAGGAACTATTAATTCAGTCAATCAACCAAGCAGCAAACAACAGCCCAATCAAGGAACTCCCAAGGAGAGAACAACACCTCCACCAACACAAGCAGGACAAGCCATGGTATATAAACAGAGAGCAAGTCCCACTCCCTTTTCACACTGAAGATGTTGCCTAGTCTGGCAATGAAACATCTTCAAGAAAACAACAAGGCTCAGAGAGCACCAAGGACTCCACAGTTGATCTCTACTCCTCCATCCCACACCTGCCTGCAGCTCGGGCGGTTACTAAAGACTGTATGCATTCCAGGTTGCTTATTAGCTTAAGTTGCCAACAGTAAATGTTTCTGAATTCACTGGAAACGAGCCTGATAAACTGGTGGGTCCCATTTGACATTTCTTGCACTTTGGGGGCAAGGTCATACCATAGAATTATGATTTTGTCCATGAAAATCTTTCTGAAATTGGAAAGAGGGGTAGGGTGCTGAGATGAATTGAACTTTGTAAACATTTTGAGATCCAAAGTGGAAACTTATAAGTCACTTTACAAATTACCTGTCACTAAAGGAGTCATCATTTCCTATCTGAGGCTTGTAGTTATGAAGACTTATGTGGGCTAAGTTTTCATGTCCCTTTGCTATATTAAGAAGTTTCATTTATATATCACTAGTGATATTTTAACTATGTATTACTACAGGAAAGGAAAACCATGCTGGATCTAGACAACTTCATGGAGATCCATCGTGGAATATTTTTTTAAATGGAATCCATTTAGAGTCTCAGAATCAGAAATCTAATTAAGCAGTGGTTAATGGAGCTTGATTTTTTAAAAACTTTCTGGTAGTATAAATCCAGAAAGTTTTTAAAAAATCAAGCTCCATTAACCACTGCTTAATTAGATTTCTGATTCTGAGACTCTAAATGGATTCCATTTAAAAAAAAATATTCCACGATGGATCTCCATGAAGTTGTCTAGATCCAGTATGGTTTTCCTTTCCTGTAGTAATACATAGTTAAAATATCACTAGTGATATATAAATGAAACTTCTTAATATAGCAAAGAGACATGAAAACTTAGCCCACATAAGTGGGCTTTAAAAACTTTCTGGTAGTATAAATCCCCCTTCATGGATCACTGCCTTGTCGTGGCGAAGGGGCTTGCGTAACTCAATGAAGTCAGGTCAAGAAGAACAGGTCATGACGGAGAGTTCTGACAAAACGTGGTCCAAAACTGGAGGAGGGAATGGCAAACCACTCCAGTATCCTTGCCAAGAAAAACCATGGACAGTATCAAAAGGCTAAAAGATATGACGCCGGAAGATGAGCCCCTCAGGTTGGAAGGTGTCCAAAATGCTACTGGGGAAGAGCGGAGGGCAATTCCGAGTAGCTCCAGAAAGAGTGAAGCGGCTGGGCCAAAGCCGAAAGGACGCTCAGTTGTGGATGTGTCTGGAAGTGGAAGGAAAGTCCGATGCTGTAAAGAACAATATTGCATAGGAACCTGGAATGTAAGATCTATGAATCAAGGTAAGCTGGATGTGGTCAAACATGAGATGACAAGATTGAACATCGACATCTTGGGAATCAGCGAACTAAAATGGACAGGAATGGGCGAATTTAATTCAGGAGACCATTATATATACTACTGTGGGCAAGAATCCCTTAGAAGAAATGGAGTAGCTCTCATAGTCAATAAAAGAGTGGGAAAGGCAGTACTGGGGTACAACCTCAAAAACGACAGAATGCTTTCAGTTCGAATCCAAGGCAAACCATTCAACATCACAGTGATCCAAGTCTATGCCCCAACCACTGATGCCGAGGAAGCTGAAGTTGACCGGTTCTATGAAGACCTACAACACCTTCTAGAACTAACACCAAAAAAAGATGTCCTTTTCATCATAGGGGACTGGAATGCTAAAGTAGGAAGTGAAAAAATAACCGGAATAACAGGCAAGTTCGGCCTCGGAGTACAAAATGAAGCAGGGCAAAGGCTAATAGAGTTTTGTCAAGAGAACAGGCTGGTCATAGCAAACACTCTTTTCCAACAACACATGAGACGACTCTACACATGGACATCACCAGATGGTCAATACCGAAATCAGATTGATTATATACTTTGCAGCCAAAGATGGAGAAGCTCTATACAATCAGCAAAAACAAGACCTGGAGCTGACTGTGGCTCAGATCATGAGCTTCTTATCGCAAAATTTAGGCTTAAATTGAAGAACGTAGAGAAAACCACTAGACCAATCAGGTATGGCCTAAATCATATCCCTTATGAATATACAGTGGAGGTGAGGAATAGATTTAAAGGATTAGACCTGGTAGACAGAGTGCCTGAAGAACTATGGATGGAGGTTCGTAACATTGTACAGGAGGCAGCAACTAAAACCATCCCAAAGAAAAAGAAATGCAAGAAAGCAAAGTGGCTGACTGGTGAGGCTTTACAAATAGCTGAGGAAAGAAGGGAAGCAAAAGTCAAGGGAGAAAGGGAAAGATATAAACAACTGAATGCAGAATTCCAGAGAATAGCAAGGAGAGATAAGAAGGCCTTCTTAAATGAACAATGCAAAGAAATTGAGGAAAACAATAGAATGGGGAAGACTAGAGATCTCTTCAAGAAAATCGGAGATATCAAGGGAACATTTTGTGCAAAGATGGGCATGATAAAGGACAAAAAAGGCAGGGACCTAACAGAAGCAGAAGAGATTAAGAAGAGGTGGCAAGAATACACAGAAGAACTATACAAGAAAGATCTTAATATCCCTGATAAATACGATGGTGTGGTCACTGACCTTGAGCCGGACATCCTAGAGAGTGAAGTCAAGTGGGCCTTAGGAAGCATTACTAACAACAAAGCTAGCAGAGAAGACAGTATCCCAGCTGAGCTATTTAAAATCCTAAAATATGATGCTGTTAAAGTGCTGCACTCAATATGCCAACAAATTTGGAAAACTCAACAGTGGCCACAGGATTGGAAAAGGTCAGTTTACGTTCCAATTCCAAAGAAAGGCAATGCCAAAGAATGTTCAAACTACCGTACAATTGCGCTCATTTCACATGCTAGCAAGGTTATGCTCAAAATCCTACAAGCTAGGCTTCAGCGGTATGTGAACCGAGAACTACCAGAAGTGCAAGCTGGGTTTCGAAGAGGCAGAGGAACTAGAGATCAGATTGCCAACATTCGCTGGATCATGGAAAAAGCAAGAGAGTTCCAGAAAAACATCTACTTCTGCTTCATTGACTACGCTAAAGCCTTTGATTGTGTGGATCACAACAAACTGTGGCAAAGTCTTAAAGAGATTGGAGTATCAGACCACCTTACCTGTCTCCTGAGAAACCTGTATGCGGGTCAAGAAGCAACAGTTAGAACCGGACATGGAACAACCGACTGGTTCAAAATTGGGAAAGGAGTACGACAAGGCTGTATATTATCACCCTGCTTATTTAACATATATGCAGAGTACATCATGAGAAATGCCGGGCTGGATGAATCACAAGCTGGAGTTAAGATTGCCGGGAGAAATATCAACAACCTCAGATATGCAGACGATACCACCCTAATGGCAGAAAGTGAAGAGGAACTAAAGAGCCTCTTGATGAGGGTGAAAGAGGAGAGTGCAAAAGCTGGCTTGAAACTCAACATTAAAAAAAACCAGATCATGGCATCTGGTCCCATCACTTCCTGGCAAATAGAAGGGGAAGAAATGGAAGAAGTGACAGATTTTATTTTCTTGGGCTCCAAGATCACCGCAGACGGTGACTGCAGCCATGAAATTAAAAGACGCTTGCTCCTTGGGAGGAAAGCTATGGCAAACCTAGACAGCATATTAAAAAGCAGAGACATCACCTTGCCGACAAAGGTCCGTATAGTTAAAGCTATGGTTTTTCCAGTAGTAATGTATGGCTGTGAGAGTTGGACCATAAGGAAGGCTGAGCGCCGAAGAATTGATGCTTTTGAACTGTGGTGCTGGAGAAGACTCTTGAGAGTCCCTTGGACTGCAAGGAGGTCAAACCAGTCAATCCTAACGGAAATCAACCCTGACTGCTCATTGGAAGGACAGATGCTGAAGCTGAAGCTCAAATACTTTGGCCACCTAATGCGAAGAGAGGACTCACTGGAAAAGACCCTGATGCTGGGAAAGACTGAAGGCAAAAGGAGAAGGGGACGGCAGAGGATGAGATGGTTAGATAGCATCACCGATGTAATGAACATGAATTTGAGTAAACTCCGAGAGACAGTGGAGGACAGAAAGGCCTGGCATGCTATGGTCCATGAGGTCACAAAGAGTCGGACACGACTAAACGACTGAACAACAACAAGTATAAATCCACTTTTTATTTTAGAGCACAGATTTTCTGTTGCTACTTCAAGGAAGTGAATCAACTGAACTTTATTCTAGTCTTCGTCCAAATGTCCACCCAACTCTACTCTCTCGGTTATTCCCCTGGATGCTTTTTCTATCCAGATTGGCTGGTTTCACATATTGTGCTAAGTATGGCTTCATAAACCATAACTGTCTGGGTTCACATAATAACCATAAGCCATGGTTTATACACCATAATGGCTGGGTACACATACTATGCTGAAACACCAAGCACACTATGACTTAGCATAATATGTGAACCCAGTCTTTGGTTCTCAAGGCAATTCTTACTGTATATTGATATAAGGATGATCCTTTTATGTCAAAGAGATTCCCTTCCACAAAAAAACAACACACACAATTACAGGTACACTCAATCAAAAGGAGGGGCAGCACTTTTTATTCCTAGGCTAGGTGTGTATATAAACATCTGAACGTTTTCATTTTCAGTTTATTTAGCTGAATTTCTCCTTGTAGAATAGCCTTCCCGTTATTTACTCTGGTACCTTTACTTGTTCAATTATGTATAAAAGGAAATCACATCAATTATTACATTTTCATCCTCTGTTTAATTAGCGGTTAATGTTATTTGTAAGCCTGCATGCTTTTCTGTTGGAACAGCAATGGCAGGAATGGCATGCTAAAGCTGCAAGCTAAAGGTAAATAATTGTTGAAATTATTGTATTGTTATTTATTTTATTTTTATTTATTTATTTATCAAATTTCATCACCGCCCATCACCCCCAAAAGAGGGACTCTGGGTGGTTTACAATAAAGCTAAAAAGATTAAAATACAATAAAAACAAGATATATTACATCACGTATAAATACAAGTATAAAATATAAAATAGCATCCAAGATGGCAATTAAAAGTTCTGATTTGGAGTCAGTTGCCAGCTGTTTGTTCCAAAGATCTGAATCTGCAGATGAAACAGTGCAGAGTATTCCATAGCAACCAGGACAAAGAGCCACTGAATGTTGCAGTATCACTTATATGCCCAGTTTTATTTGCTAGCATCTGGATTTTTTCTAACTAAGATGCTGCTCTGCATTTCTTCTGTATATATGGCTGTTATCTTTTACTGAACAATATGTCTTCATCCACTAGTTATTTACAGACTGGATTTCCACAACACACTAGAGTAACCTGAAAAGTGTTTGAGTAGTTGGTGGTTAGTATCAGAGGTGTCTGCAAGGAAGTCAAAAAAGTCAAGAAGGTAGATGTGACCATATTCCTGGTCCTTTTTTAGATGCATATGGTGCATGTTAAAAAGGAACATGGCATCAACCATTTGGTCATGCCCACCATCTTGACTACCTTGACAACCCCTCCCCCATGGATGCTCCTGGTTAGTGTATGATGTGGACTGAATCATCATGTTTAACCATTATGCAGTTTATTTGCTTTAGCATAGTACTTTATGTGAACACAGCAGTTGTGCTGGGTCTGTTAACCCAAGTTTAGGATTTCCTGTTTTGTGAATCTAGTCACTAGGTCAGCAGAATAGCCTAGCCACTACAATTTGTTTGTTTAATCGGATTTATAGAACTTCCCATAAATCCGATTAAACAAACAATTATAACGACCAAGTAGCAACGGTAAGAACAGAGCACGGAACAACGGACTGGTTTAAGATTGGGAAAGGAGTACAGCAGGGTTGTATACTCTCACCCTACCTATTCAACCTGTACGCAGAACACATCATGCGACATGCTGGGCTTGATGAATCCAAGGCTGGAGTTAAAATCGCTGGAAGAAACATTAACAATCTCAGATATGCAGATGATACCACTTTGATGGCTGAAAGCGAGGAGGAGCTGAGGAGCCTTATGACAAAGGTGAAAGAAGAAAGTGCAAAAGCTGGGCTGCAGTTAAACCTCAAAAAAACCAAGATTATGGCAACCAGCTTGATTGATAACTGACAAACAGAGGGAGAAAAAGTGGAGGCAGTGACAGACTTTGTATTTCTAGGCGCAAAGATTACTGCAGACGCTGACTGCAGCCAGGAAATCAGAAGACGTCTACTTCTTGGGAGGAGAGCAATGGCAAATCTTGATAAAATAGTTAAGAGCAGAGACATCACACTGACAAGAAAGGTCCGCATAGTTAAAGCAATGGTATTCCCTGTAGTAACCTATGGCTGCGAGAGCTGGACCATAAGGAAGGCCGAGCGAAGGAAGATAGATGCTTTTGAACTGTGGTGTTGGAGGAAAATTCTGAGTGCCTTGGACTGCAAGAAGATCAAACCAGTCCATACTCCAGGAAATAAAGCCAGACTGCTCACTTGAGGGAATGATATTAAAGGCAAAACTGAAGTACTTTGGCCACATAATGAGAAGACAGGATACCCTGGAGAAGAAGCTGATGCTAGGGAAAGTGGAAGGGCAAGATGGATGGATGATATTCTGGAGGTGATGGACTCAACCGTGGGGGATCTGGGGATGGTGACGGTCGACAGGAAGCTCTGGCGTGGGCTGGTCCATGAAGTCATGAAGAGTCGGAAGCGACTGAATGAATAAACAACAACAAAATTCCCCATAGTAACCTATGGCATGCAAGAGCTGGACCATAAGGAAGGCTGAGCGAAGGAAGATAGATCAAACCAGTCCATACTCCAGGAAATAAAGCCAGACTGCTCACTTGAGGGAATGATATTAAAGGCAAAACTGAAGGAGCGCGGTGGCTCAGCAGGTTAAACCGCTGAGCCGTTAGTCTGCCGACCATAAGGTCGGCAGTTCGAAACCGCGGGGCGGGGTGAGCTCCCGCCACTAGCTCCAGCTTCCGCCTACCCAGCGGATCGAAAGCATATGCGAGTAGATAAATGGGTACCACTTCGTGGGTCAATTTGCCGGCGTCCAGCGGAGGGTCGTCCTCGTTCCGAAGAAGACCTAGGGAATCCCGGTGATGACGGCGGAGGACGACGGATCCAGAAAAGAACAGCTTCCTGGACGTCAGCAGCCGGCGCGGAAGCGAGGCATGCTGGGGCATGTAGTCCGGTGCCTGCAGCCGAAGAGCCGGTTCCCTGTCCTCTTCCCTATCACGTGGTAAATTTAAATTATATGATATATGATGTATAATTGAAATATATTGATGTTGTAAGCCGCCTAGAGCCCTCCAGTAGGGAGGGGATAGGCGGGGTATAAATAGGATAAAAATAAATAAATAAATAAATAAATAAAAAATAAGTACTTTGGCCATATAATGAGAAGACAGGATACCCTGGAGAAGATGCTGATGCTAGGGAAAGTGGAAGGCAAAAGGAAGAAGGGCCGACCAAGGGCAAGATGGATGGATGATATTCTGGAGGTGATGGACTCGGCCGTGGGGGAGCTGGGGATGGCGACGGCCGACAGGAAGCTCTGGCGTGGGCTGGTCCATGAAGTCACGAAGAGTCGGAAGTGACTGAACAAATAAACAACAAAATGCTGTGGAAGGCTTTACTGTACAGGTCACAACCAGCACCTTGAATTGTATTTGGAAGCTCACCAGTAATTAACACAGCTCACATGGGACCCATAATTGGCTGCATGACCTGATACTGGACAAGTTGCAGTTTCTAAGTGATCTTCAAGAGCAGCCCCATGTAGAATGAATTGCAATAGTCCAAACCTGCGGTGATTAAGGCATGAGAAGGGAATTCTGATCCAGGTAAGAGCACAATGAGTGCACCAGATAAATCTGGGAAAAGGCATCCTGACCACAGCTGCCACCTGCTCCTCAAGAAGGAGCTAAGGACCCAGGAGGACCCCCACCTTTTTGCAGTGCTCCACACCTTCATTTTATTGTAGGCTGAATTACTTGTCACTCTCTATAGTTAGAATTATAATTGTAGGTTAGCTGTAGGGTCCTAAGTTAATATCTTTCACAGCTGGACTTTGTGCAATGAATGTTGTCAGTGTTATCCTTAGGAATTTCCTTCTAACTGCATAATAAACACACACATATACAGCATTTTGGACTGTTTGGACATTCACTTCCATGCAGTATAGCAGAATGAAAGCATTTGTTTCATTTTAATAATTGTCCTGTTGTATCATACCTCTGTTTATTACAAACCACCATAGCTCTTTACTTTAAAGTAAATTTTTAGCAATTTCTAGTTTTCAAAGTGTTCTGAACTACAACTCCCAGCAGCCTCAACCAATATGGCCAATGTTGTGGGATGTTGGTAATTGTAGTTTGGCAATATTCAGAGGCACATGTGTGCACCTGTAAAGAGTAAGAAAGATGACCTTGACAGAGATAGGCCAGATCCATTACCAAAGTGACAAGGGAAAAAACTTGGCTTAAGAACTTCGCTCCAAAACAGAAGAAGGCATGTGCAAAAGACTCAGGCAGACACCTTCCTAATTCACACGGGGGTGGGGAAGTAAAGCACAGTCAGGTTGCAAGATTCTGTTACTATAGCCAATATTAATAAATATGTAGTTTTGTGTGGAGTTGATTTCTTGGGTTTTGGGTTGATTACCATCACCTTGCCGACAAAGGTCCGTATAGTTAAAGCTATGGTTTTTCCAGTAGTAATGTATGGCTGTGAGAGTTGGACCATAAGGAAGGCTGAGCGCCGAAGAGTTGATGCTTTCAAACTGTGGTGCTGGAGAAGACTCTTAAGAGTCCCTTGGACTGCAAGGAGGTCAAATCAGTCAATCCTAAAGGAAATCAACCCTGACTGCTCATTGGAAGGACGGATGCTGAAGCTGAAGCTCAAATACTTTGGCCACCTAATGCGAAGAGAGGACTCACTGGAAAAGACCCTGATGCTGGGAAAGACTGAAGGCAAAAGGAGAAGGGGACGGCAGAGGATGAGATGGTTGCATAGCATCACCAATGTGATGAACATGAACTTGAGTAAACTCCGGGAGGCAGTGGAGGACAGGAAGGCCTGGCGTGCTATGGTCCATGAGGTCACGAAGAGTCGGACACGACTAAACGACTGAACAACAACAACAAAACCATCATTTGGACCACAACCTTCTTTACATTTTTACTTCTTTATTTACTTACTAGATTTATATCTTGCATTTTTTTACAGGAGTTCAAGGTGGCATACATAGCATTCCATCCTCTTCTCCCTCACAATAACAACCCTGTGAAGTAGGTTGGACTGAGGGACAGTGACTGCCTCAATATAATATTTATAACATATTACAATATTATTATGTGTGAATTTGTAGCCACAGCATCTTGTTCGTGTGTTAAGTTTTTTAAGAAGATCTTCTCCATGAACCATCATTTAATGCAACACAATGCTCTTCCTTTATTCAAAGGAAAGGCTGTTTCCATGATGCTCCCATGTTTTTGGAATACAGTCTTCAGGCAAGTTTGACTGGAGCCAACTTAATACTCCTTTCAGATTTCGGTCACAATGTCTTTGTATTATGCTCAACATTGTTTTTCTTGCTTCTGCCTCTATTATAATTTAATTTATTGGTTCCATTTATTGTTAAATGAAAGAGAACTTGATTTTTGAGGAAGAAGGGTCATCTAAAAATTCTTAAAAGGAACACTCCTCATTTACTGTTTGCTACTAGCTCTTCAAGGGGCGTGATGGCTCAGTGGGTAAGACGCCAGGCTTGTCGATCGGAAGATTGCAAGTTCGGAGGTTCGAATCCCTAGTCCCGCGTGACGGAGTGAGCTCCCGCACTCGCCCCAGCTCTTGCCAACCTAGCACTTCGAAAGCATGCAAATGCAAGTAGATTAATGGGTACCACTTCAGTGGGTAGGTAACAGCGTTCCACGCGCATCATGCGGCCACATGACCGTGGAAGCGTCTTCGGACAACGCTGGCTCTTCGGCTAAGAAACAGAGATGAGCACCGGCCCCTAGAGTCGGACACGACTGCACAAATGTGCAGGGGGAACCTTTACTTTTACTAGCTCTTCATCTTGCTGAGATCCCAAGCTTTCATTGCTTCTTCTTCCAAAAGTGACATAACCCCCCCCCATCATCCTCGTTAATTCATCAAAGAAAAGCAGTTCTCCTGGAAGCCTAGAGAGCTTTGGTGTTGGTTGGTTCTTCTTCAATTTTCTGAAGTACAGTAATTTCCTTTCCAAATTGCTAAGTTTTGTGCCAGAAAAGTAAGGAACTGTGTCTCCTTAGTCACTGGTGAACAGTCTCCTTTTTTCCCCTAACACTGTCTCCTTCTTTCCAAAGCGGTATTCGGTGGAGTTTTGGGAGCTGCTGCATTCTTTTAACTTGCTACTTGGGTCTGATAATGTATCTTTGGGTGTCCTAGTTTTGCGGAGTCATGATCTGGAGGCAACACTGCCTGTTTTGCAACAGCCTTCTTTTTCCCCCCCTCCTTTCTGTTCCCCTAAGTGTTACTAGCTTTTGCTTCAGAATATTCCAGGCTTTATTAAAGCCAACCCTGGATAAAGTTGGGAGATGACTGTATATAATGCGTGGCTTGAATCTTCAGTTTCAAAATACTTGATCCAGAAAACTTGTAAGAGACAAAGATTCAGCATTCTGGTTTCCCAATGTTTGGCTAATAAGGCAGCCTCTGTATATTTTCACTGAAAATGTAGAACTTGAAGCCTTTGCACAAACCAAATGATGCAGGCCACACACAAAAAAGGAATGGAAATTAACTGTAATTTAAATTCCGTTGATTGGTCTGTCTTGCTGAAGACAGACATTTCACTCCGGATTCTTCAAATATTTCATCACCACTGAGATTAGAAGATTTTCTGAAACTTAAGGAAAAGTTATTAAAGATTGATCTTTGGATGTGAGATTGGTATAGAAATTATCTCTTTCTGACACAGAACTCTTAAACTGATGGATTTGTATCTTAATGTTCTTCTATCCAGTTTATATTATCCTTGATGTTTGCAATAATTCCTCCATACTTTTATTAAGATTATTTCTTTCATAGCATTGATTTCTTATATTATGCAAGTTTAACCCTAGAATAGATGATATGGTTGTCACGGGGATGCCACAGAAAAGACTTTCTGCATGAAAAGTTATTCCTGACCTGCTGCCTTGGATCAAGAATCTTTGCACTGTACGTCTGTCTCCGGTGGCTGGCTCCTTGAAGCTGCAGCTGAGACCCTGATAATTAATTCATGATAATACATATCTGAATATGTTACAGCAGCGATGATTCCTTGTAGAGAGACTATTTTGGCTATCTCATTGTAGCAAGTGTAGTGTCTGCTTCCATCCTGTGTACTGTTCTAAGAACTCAGTTCTCCTCTGAAGGAATTACTACGTTCCATTGTTGGCAGGGAATGAATGTGTGAATACATATTTTTTAATGAGCCGCTGATAGCAGAACAGAGATTCAGCTGGCTTTATTCTGAATGTATGACATTTCTCCAATTACAAAAATCATTTCTCCTACAGCTACTCATATATTTTGTGATTCAGTAATCAAGGTGTGTTCAATAATTTCAGCCTACCATCTTTGTTCTCAAGCCATACTGTCCTCTTTAGCAATTTAAGAGTGAGCCATTGTTTACAAAAATCAATTAATTTCTCAGAAGTGGTTGTCCTGTAAAGTGAGACATTTTTTAAAAAAATGCTGCTAGGAATACTATTGTGGAAAGTGTCCTGAAGCAGTGGACCTCTCCTTGAACAAAAATTTAGAACACATTCTACCTATTCATGAGAGAATTAGGTTGACCATAATAATCTAATTAAGAGCTACTTTCACCAATCTTTGCTCAAAAGAAAAAAGTCGTATTGAATGTCATTTTTAAATTCTGCATTCAGTGATGTTCTACAATATTTACTACTTCTGTAGCAGTCTAATGTTTAAAAGGGATATCGTAGTCTGTGTATCTTAGAATAACTTGGTTACATTGCTAGTGTAAATATCTCTATACTACAGCGTTCTCCAAACCTAGCTCCCTCTAGGCTGAAACCCACCAGGAGACCCACTGGATAGTGCCAAGGCAAACCAGGCCATCACTGCCATGCCATTCCTCTTCATGGAGGGCTTCCCATGGCCCAGACTGTGCATCTATCTGGCTCTCAGCAAGTTAGCTTTGGGCAGTGATCTCAATACCTACATACTATTGTTGCAGGTTGTAGAAAATAACTTACATGGCCCATGGACTGGGAGTTTGAGAGCCCTGCTATAGGCAGCATTGTACTGTATATCCAAACTACCAGATGCTATCATATAAATTTCATGGAGGCATCTGGTCAGCTATTGTGTGACACAGATTCTTATGAAAAATACTACGCAAGCTGTAAAAAAGTTGGGTTTAAAATAATAAGAGAACTGAAATTTTGGTGGGCTCTTCTTTAGAGATGTTCAGATAGACACTAGGCCGGTGTTTTTCAAATGTGGCAACTTTAAGATTGTGTTGACTTTAGCTCCCAACTCCAATTCTGGGAGTTGAAGTCCACACACCTTAAGGTTGCCAAGTTTGAAAAACACTGGGCTAGACAAAGTAGTTTCTCGAGGATATTTTAATTTGCATCCTGAACTGAACAGGGGAGTTGGACTAGATTGCTCCAATTACCTTTTCCATTTTTTGTATGGAACTTATTCAATGCACTGAACTCCATATATGGATATTTCTTCCACAAATTTTTACAACTGTTCATATACAAAAATTTTAAATAAAACAAAAATGTGCAGTATGATTGGACTCCTTATCAAAAGATTGGAAAGCAGACAATATATTAACATAAGTTATGAAAGGGAAGAGTTTAATTTAAATGAACAAATTTACATAGCCTAATGTGGAAAGCATTATTAAAGCTGGAAGCATTATTAAACATACAGAACAACACTTGTCTATTAGAATTCTCATGAGTGTAAACAACATATAGGCAACAATAATCTAATAAACATTCTATGTATTTTCATTTCTGAAAAGCTTCCAGAGGCAGAGTTGTGTTAGTCCTTTGCAGCAAAAACACAAGACTCTTGGTTGACTTCTAAAATGTTTTTGACAGAAATCCCTCACCAAAGTCTCCTGAGTTAAATGTGAAATCTGATAAGATGATAGACCTTATTTTCTATCAGCAGTTAATAAAGAATGGCAGACAGTCAAAATGAGTAGAGAATCTGCATCGGTATTCTAAATTCTAGAACATTAAATATTCAATTTAATATTCATAAACCATCTGGAGTCAAAAGGAAATAGCAAGACATCCAAATTTGCAGATGGTGGAAGTCCAGGCAAAGTGTCAAGACCTCCAGAATGATTTTACAGACTTGACAGCATGGAACAAAATGGCAAATAGAATTCAATATGAGGAAGTACAAAGTCATGTACATTACAACAATGGCAAATTCAAATATACAGTGGCAGGATCTTTATGGACTATGATTAACCAACACAGAGATCTCAGCTCAGGGTAAGATATTTCTGGAAGAACTATAAGAAACTCATCTTTCAAATTGGAGATACTTAGTAAAGAGATTCACCAAGTTCACACATCACATTATTATCATTATTATATATTTTAGACTACTTCCGGTACAAAAGCATCTCAAATCAGGTTACCAAATATGAAATGCACGATAAAAACAATAACAAAGATGAAAAACGTAAGAAGGAAAAGAAAACAAAAGCAGAAACAAAACAAAACAATTCATCTTATTTTCATAGATTGAAAACTTGGATAAAGGGATCTCCAAGAGGTGCCTGGAAGATATAACAGCAGATGCCTTATTAACTTCAAACTAACTTCATAATACAGTCAGCTTGACTTTAATTTAGTATATTGTATGATCCCCCTCTGGGAAATGTGGAACAAATAAGAAGAAGAGGACGACCAGCAGGAAGGTGGATGGACTCCGTTTCATTGGCAATGGGTGCACCATTGGAAGACCTGAAGGACCAAATTAAGGACAGATCGTCATGGAGAAAATCCATCTACGCTACGTGGCCACTAGGAGGGTGACTTGATGGCACATAATCAATCAATCAATTGTACCAACCCAGCCTTTGTGGTTTGAATATGTTATATGAACCCATCCAAATGTGGTTTATTCAATAAACTGTGGTCAAACCATGGGTTAGTGGAATGTGAACCCAGTTATTAAGAATAATAAGCTCAGTATGATCGTGTTTATATCAACATGATATGGCCACATATTTTCAATGTTCTGGTCACCTTTTTTTAAAAAAAAGCACTGAAAAGAGTATTGCATGGCACTGTACCATATTGGCAGTGCTTCCTACTCTCCCATCTGTCAAAAGCTGTTTGAAGATGTACCTCCCACCTTTGGAAGGAACAGAAATCACTGCCACCCCCTGGATTGCCACAAGTCTGGCAGTACCAAAAATCCCCTCACACTCACTCCATACAAAAGGAAAATAAAATAAATGGCCAACATACACATGCACACCTACTTTGTGCTGTGTGCATTTGCCTGGTTGGCATCAAGCCATCTTTCCCCTTGAAAGGCCTGGAGCCCTGAAGTCAGGAGGCAGGACATGGCAAGGCCAGCGTTCCTGCACATGGGGAAAGAGGCTGTCCCAATGCCGCAGTATTGTTCTTTTAAAAGCTAGTTTTACTCCAATTTTAAATACTCTGCAGCGGAGCCAGAAATAAATCCAATTAGCTCAAACTCAGCCAGTCATGGGATGGCAAAGATTTTGAGCTGGCAGAGTCCTCATGTCAAAGTGTCCATGTCAAAGCAACTTAGATACGAATCAGTCAAATTTGTGATGACAGTTATAAATGGTTACTTGAGTTGATGATTTTATGCTGTCTCCGGAATTTGAAGCTTCTAAATAGCAGTTGCTGGGGACGATGAGTAGGAGGATGTGATCGACACCAGGTTGGCCACTGTGGGAGCAGAATGCTGGGCAGACGAGATAAGCCTTGGTCTGATCTAGCTTGGCTCTTCTTTATGGTAGCTGCTCCCCCGGCTTAGAAGCCCTTGTCAAGGAGGAGCAGGTGGGCTCTCTCTCTCTCTCTGGCCTTTGGGTCAAAAGCAGGCTTGTTTATAAGCTTCTAAGTTTATAAGCCAGGTTCTGATTCATGCATAGCTCTTTCTTATTACTGCTATGTACTAAGTATTCCTTGACTGATATTCCTTTTACACACACACATACATACATACATACATATAGTACATACATACATACATACATACATACATACATATTGTGTGTGTGTGTATGGTGTGTGTGTGTGTGTATAAACTTAATAACACTTTAAAACTATTCTATTTTTACCTTTATTTTATTATAGTTAGCTGCTTTGAGTATTACTTTTCGCAAAAAGAGAAAATGCAAAACTCTTGTGTGTTCCTTTGGCCACCTAGTTGGATGAAATCTGTGAAATGATATTTTCTAATCTATAAAATGGCCACCTTAACGACGTAACCTATAACAAATTAGTATTTTGCTAGTATAGATGCTAGGCTAGGGGCAGTCACCAACTTCATCCTTTCACAGCAAGAAAGATTTAGCTACAGGATTGTAATTTAAAAGAGTCTCTTGTAGCCTTGAAAAGATAAAAATGAGCTTCAGCATGCAAAGATAATATTAAAATATGACTATGAAACTATGGCACGTGCAGCATATGGTTTCATTTTGCAGCCTGGGTTCCTCACAGGAATTTCAGATTTTGGAGTGTTAATCATTATGTCACCAAAATGGCATCATCCATCTACAGTATCTACAAAAGGAAAAGCACGTTCAGGGGAACTCCAAGATTTGCAGAAAAAAAGAAAAGAAAATCAGTCTGTTCTCAGAGGTGATTCCCCTAAAATCCACAGAAGAATGAGCATGCTGATTAGCTGTCATATTAAAAACAAGGAAAAAGAAGAAAAGGGAGAAGTGGAACAGTGGCTGTAAAATTGAACACTACATACAACGTATTGTCGAAGGCTTTCACGGCCGGAGTTCAATGGCTGTTGTGGGTCTTCCGGGCTGTGTGGCCGTGTTCTTCCAGAACACGGCCACACAGCCCGGAAGACCCACAACAGCCACTACATACAACATTTTGCTGTAAATCCCAGTTGTGCCCTGTATCTCAGACCTTCAGAAATTTCTTGGCTTATTTAGCTAAATAAGCATTAATGCATATAGGAAAAGCATGAGACAGGGAGCCGCTCAGATTTACAAAAAAAAATCTATACAGGTAAAAATTAAAGGGGGGACAAAATAGTTGTCTATTTTGGTCAGCAGCCCTGAAATCTGTGTGTCTGTGTGTCAGGAAAATCGGATGCTAGAGGTATCAGATATGGGCTACAAAAATCCGGACAATCATCACATGGCACCAAAAACATACGAAAGCCGTATCTCTGCTGCCATCCAGCGATTGTCCGTGGTTTAGACCCGTTATCTGTGTAACCCTTCTCGAGGCTAGGGGGAACTTGGAAGAGGGCGCAGCGGCTGCCTGAATTGGGCAGCGCCTTCTTCGCCCCGAAACTTTGGGTCGCGGTAGCTCACCAGTGGCCATGTTGGCCATTGGGCGGGAGGGGAGGAACCAAAATGCCACAGGGACAATTCCTTCGCTTGCAGCAATCTGGGCACAGGGGTATTGCCCCGAGGACGCGGTGGTGGGGTGTTCTTGCAAGCCAGCGTGCAGGTATAACCCTACTTGTGGCACATGCTATCCTTTGAGACAACTGCAGGCATCGTCGGAACACTCAGGGCTCCTTTAGCGCTGACGTCCTGCTTTGCAAGGGCACAGAACCCAGATTCATACGTGCCAGTGCAAGGCAGGCTCCCCTCGCTACACCTCCTTTCCTTGTTGGGGCGGCCTGAATAGCCAACGATCCTGAAGTAATGCCCAGGAAACGGGCCAGATCTGCCCGCCAGCGCCTCTGCTGCAAAGAACATTCTGGTTCTTTGTAAAAGAACTTTCCGGGGGTGGAGAGAAAGGAGGATCCCCCGCCCCTATGATGGCAGCTCTTTCGCGTGGCCTTGAGAGGGGCGTCCGTCAGAAGAAGGAGGGCCAGCGGCCCACTCCGCCTCTCCGAAGGGCCCGTGGCCGTACATTCATTCGTGTCAGTGCTGCCGGGAGCTTGGAGGCGCCTCGCAGGGGGAGGGGAGGCTTCTTTGCTGGGCTCGCCGCCGCCGCCGCAGCTGCTGCCGCCGGATCCAGCCCGCGCCCGGGCGGAGACTTCCGAAGAGTCCTCCTCTCCCTTCCTCGTGGCGTCCGGCTCCCCGCTCGCAGCCTCGGCTCCCTTCTTTCCAGCGCTTCGTTCCCGTCTCCGGATTCGCACACATGGAACTGCTGTGCGTGGAGGGGGTGATCCGGGCCAAGCGGGATCCGCAGCTATTAAGGGACCGGCGGGTACTGCAGAATCTGCTCAGCCAGGAAGAGCGCTGCTGCCTCCGCGTTTCCTACTTCCAGTGCGTGCAGAAGGAGATCCAGCCCTACATGCGGAAGATGTTGGCGTTCTGGATGTTGGAGGTTTGTGCCGGGGTCTCGCTCGCCCGCCTTCTTGTGGGCTCAGCCCGGCTTGCCTCTTGCTCTTAGTCGGTCGCCTTAGAAAGGGTGGCTTTTCCCCTTCTTTTCTAAATCGGGTTTACTCTGAAGAAAGCCTCCTTGGTTTCAGTGGCACATATGTTCGGGCAAGTATGCGTCGGGGTGTGGGCGACTTTGTGGCACGTTTTCTCAGAAATAAATTAAATTCCGTTCATTCCCTGGAATCTACCGCCGGAGAAGTTTCCCTAGGAAGGATTGAGGCCTTGAGGTAGTCTTGATAGAGCGGGAAAGCGGAGTCTAACCTTAGTTGTGGGGAGGGATCGGGACTCAGGCGTTCTTGGGAAGGATTTTGCAGGGGGGAGGTCGATCGAAGGTGGTGGGAAGTGTTTTGGGGTGAAGTAATCGATGCTTAATTAACAGCAAGCCTATGGGGGGGGGAGGCTTGGGGAAAAGGAAATGATTGAAAAAGTAAATGAGGCCTCCAGCCCCTTCGTTTTTTGCTTTCTCGATTTAGGCTGCTCTGATGGTGCTGCGCCGAGGGAAAGATTCTTATTCAAGGAGCGTGCACCTTTTCTTGGCAGTAAGGCATGCAACCTCTAGGGGGTCCCGGTCACTAGCCCGGCTTGTGCACAAGATTCAGGGACTGATCACAGCGCAGTTAAAATCTGCAGTTTTTCACAACTAGAATGCCAGGCATGAAGAGGGGGTGAAATGGGAGAAATGAATAACCAACCAGTGAAGACAAATTTTAACACACACACCCCTGTTCTCTATCAGAAAAAGAAAGAAAAGTTGAAACGTGGAAGTCAAGCTAGGATTGTCTTGCCATATCCTACAATAAATGGGTTTTCACCTAAATGGACCTGAATGCTATCTTCATTCAAGATAAGCAATGCTGCCTTAGATAGTTGTACCACAAGCACAAATACATTAGGCAGCACTTTTTTCTAACATGAAGTAAGGAGGAACACAGCTTCACTTGTTGAGTTTCTTCCTGTGGGAAACAAGATTGTGGATGAAATGGATTTTTAGTCTAGAACGGGACTCTTATGTTTTTATGCCTGTCTTCTTATTGATAAGCCAGTGTCTTACATTGTATGAATTCAGACTTTTTTCCCCCCTATCTTTGCTTGCAAGATATCAAAGCACTCAGTGTAAATGACCACTTTCTGCAATGCCATTAATGCATTTGGGCTATTAAATTCAGGTTTGTAAAACATTACTTGGCTGATCATCTGTAACAGGTCAGAACTGCTTTCAGGAAAACAAGGCAGGGAGCTTAAACTGGAAGAGAGCTTTGAGTTCCCCCACCCATCATACCTTAAGCGTGTCATAAGTGGAAGCAGTCCTGTGCAGGTAGACTAGAAGGTGGATTTAAATGCATTTTTATTGCTTTAAGCTGATGAAACAGATACCAGCATCCTAAACAGGAAAGCCAAGTCATAGTAATCCATTTTAAAAAAAAGCCAATTCCTATATGGGAAAGTCATGCAATAAATAATGAGTTTCTGCTAAAGGGGAAATCTCCATGGTTTAATTGTTAAGCAAATTTAATAGATTTAGTGGGGGCAGTATAAAGCAGCATAAAGTAAGTCAGCATAGTCAGTGGACAAGATGGGAAATTAAGCTTTTTTAATTCCACGAAATGGTTCTTGATTAATATTGTCATCATATGATGACTTCCTCCAAGGAAGTGCCATTTATTTCACTGGTATTTCTATTGGCATGAGATGTAAAGGGTTGTAATGTTCTGTAGTAAATGGAATTAGGGTAGTGAGATGCTTTTGAATGTTTAGGATCTTACTCATTGCACATGATGCATCAGGCCAGAATTTTAAAAACCAAATACTGATTCTGTAATCCAGATTTGACCTAACCAGCTTTGCA
Organism: Charina bottae; assembly: GCA_023362775.1. Taxonomy (NCBI): domain Eukaryota; kingdom Metazoa; phylum Chordata; class Lepidosauria; order Squamata; family Charinaidae; genus Charina; species Charina bottae. The sequence goes on along the minus strand of JALMGJ010000003.1, from coordinate 72,514,628 downwards.
GCAGGATCTAGGAGCAAAGCAGAGAGCATATTTCCACATCCCCTATTTTACATATTAACCCTCATATTTTCCTTCATATTTACAAATGCAAAGTGCCTTGATAATGACTATTTTTGAAGAGTTTATTTACAGTATGGTAGATGGTCCCTATTTATAAAATTCTTTCCTGTTGTTAATTGTTTTTTGTCAGGTTTGTGAGGAGCAAAAATGTGAAGAAGAGGTCTTTCCCTTGGCCATGAATTATGTGGATCGCTACTTGTCCTGTGTCCCCACCCGCAAAAACCATTTGCAACTCCTGGGAGCTGTCTGCATGCTTTTGGCTTCCAAGTTGCGAGAGACCATGCCTTTAAGCGTACAGAAACTCTGCATTTATACAGACAATTCCATCACACCATGTGAAGTTTTGGTAAGGTTCCTCCCTCATTAGATACAATATTTCATAGTTCTAAAACTCAGCTTGTTCTGTTACTTAATCATGGATGGGAATTGTGGTTGCTTCTTAAGCATCATATGGTTTTCCTTTTCCTGCTGTATCCTAATCTCCTTTTTTTTCTCTTCTGTGTGCACATCTTTTTTAGACTCTTGATTCTGGCCTGTTGAGTGTAATTGCCCATAAATGACCTGAAGTTAGAAGTGAATAGTAAATTGCCCCTTTTTGCTGAACACATCAAATTACTTGGAGTGCTTTAAAAATGGATAGAAATGAACTCCCAAATGGACATAGGTATACAGCAAATGTTATTTAGTGGAAACAAGAATAAAGTGATGAGCACCCCACCTCCCAAAACTGGAACTCATAAGTAAGAAGCACAGGCTTTTGCACTCATGCCCTGCTTGTGAGCTTCCCTATGGTGACAACTGTTTAGCCACAATGGGTACAAAATGCTCTACCAGGAAGGAATGTCTTTGCTATAACCTAGCAGAGTGCTTCATATGTGTGCACAATCCAGTCATGCTTCTGTGAACCTTTGTAATTATATTCTTTCCAAATGCACAATTTATGTTGGAAAGAAACCTGTTCCTTTGTCATATTCTCTTGCAATGACAAGTAATCACGTAGGAAATAGTGTTTGAAGGAAACACATGGAGTAACAATTTCTGTTAAGGACAGAAGTCCTAGGATGCTAGCTACCTGGGGATGGTTGAGACAAATGCAGCTTTTTCGAGTTTAGCAAAATCTCATTTAAAAATGAACTGTCTCCAGTGAAATGTAGACATTGCAGAAGGATAACCATTTTTCAATAATAGCTACAGTTTTAAACCTGCAGAGAACACCCATTGCAAAAGGATAAATATTTTTAAAATATTTAAACAGTTAAAATATTTAAACAGTTAACAGCTCTCTCATAAGGTATGGCTGCATGTTATGGTACTTGGTCTGGAAACATGTCATTTTTCTACCAATAAGCAGTTCATCGGTAGAATGCAACACTGATCTAAAAATTGCTGCCAATCAGCTGTATCAAGAACAATTCACCACTTACATCACAGTCTTTGTTGTCCTGTGTATAGGTTCAAGTTCTATGTTCATTTTTAATAGAGAAGCTCTTTTTAGTCACACATTTAATGTGAATGTAGTATGTATTCTGAATGTGTGTATAAAATACTATATTTTTGAGTTCCTGTAGGTGTCTTTTCATTGGATTTCAGGCTAGATTGAATATAACGCAGGATTTCTAGAAATCAACACATCTCTTAAGAAAATGGTAGATGCTGATGCTTAGCGCAGACTTGTGCATGTTAATTCAAAAGTAAGCAAGTCAGAGAAGGTGGCTTTCCCAGGACAGTGGACCATTGCTCAGTGGCAGAGCACTTGCTTTTCATGCAGAGGATCCTTGTCACCTCCTGATCAGATGGAAAAGCTCCTGCCTGAAACTAGCAAGCTGTTACCAGTCAGGGTTAATGAGCCTGGGCTAGATCTGCAGAACCTAAGAAGCTGCCTCATACTGTGACACCTGGCCCATTGGTTCTTAGGTTCCTTCCCTGACTTTACCTTTCTGCTGAGTCTGTCTTAGCAAAGAAGGGAGCATCTCTGCTCCACAAGGGCTCACTTAGTCTCAAACTTCTCACTCAAGACTCAGTGCAGATACACCGAAGTTCAGGTAGAAAAAGATGACCAAGAGAAATTCAAGAATGAAGTAACGGGGGACATTTGAAGATTTGGCATATCCTGCTAGCAGAGCTGGGAAATGTGTACTAGGTTTTACCCAGCTTGCTTCTCAGAGTAATAAATTGTGTCTTTCCTTTGAGGAGCCTCTGTAGGATTCTTATCCCAAGAATGCAGCAAGCTCCTGTCAGCAGGATGGGTTGATTTAAATCAAGGAAATTTAATCCACCACTGGAAAATGGGCTGACTTAAATAATGGTTCTAAAACAGTTTTCATATTTCTTATTCATATATTTCCTCAAGAGATTTGCATTTGAAATGGCTGGTGTAAGCATTGAAATAATCTGTTTGCAACCGGATAGGAAATCACATGGACTTGAGATTCAGCATATCCCAGCAGCCTCCATCCTGTCCCAGAATGCCTGTTGGGGGTGTAATCCCTATTCCTCCAGAGGGAGCTCCACTGGAGGTAGATCAATGCCATGGATCTCCCTAGAAGTATAATTGAACCGTCAGAGCCTGTTTGCCTGCCAGGCAGTGGTGCCTCTTCCTCTCTGCATTAATCAGTCAGTGCATATGGGCAAGGATTGCTCTGCCTGCTGTTTCAGTGATCAAATTTAAATAATGCATGGATACAGTAATTAGCCAAATAGTAATAGGTACAGAGTGTGGCTTACTGTCTCATACTGTCTCATACATGTTCATGCCTGTTCTCCAAAGTCTTATCTCTTTTGTCCTTAGTTGCTTTTCTAGGTAAAAGGCAGCTTTGGATTCAAATATAAAAAACAAATGTGAAGGAGTGCAGACTTTAACATGCTTTGCATTTATCCTTTTTTCCCCCCTGAACATGTAATATTGATATTCTTTGAAAAAATAAAATCTGATTTAAAAATAACAAATCAGATTTTAAAAGCTATTCTGCGTGTCAGTATAATACTGATTCCTTCAAAGACGTATCTGATGTCTAATGTTTCTAGCTTGGTTGCACTACATGTCTCATCATCCCAGCATTGGTCATGGTTGCAGAGGATGATGGAGTTGTAATGGGAGAGCAAGGGGTGGGTCAAATATTCTCAGTCACCCTGTTTTCTGCAGGTGTAAGCTAAACGTATTTTGTATGTTAAGAGAACAGGAATCCTTTTTGGGTAGCCATGTTTTTCTTAACATAAATGGAAACAGGGCAATTCCTTTTAATTTCATGGATCTCTTTTCAGCTCCTAAAAGACAGTTTACTTGAGCATTCACTGTCTACGGTGAATGTATTGGTTTGCATTTGACCAAAGGTGGAGGGGGTTTAGGCATGAAAGCCAGCTGGGTGACTTTGGGCCAGTCACTCTCTCTCAGCCCAACTCACCTCACAGGGTGGTTGTTGTGGGGAAAATAGGAGCAGGAAGGAGTATTAGGTATGTTCCCAGCCTTGAGTTATTTGTAAAAATAATAAAGGTGGGATAATTAATTAATTAATACAATCAAGAATGCAGTTATCATTATTGTTAGGCATTTTGGGTTTTCTATGAATCAAAAATTACCCATTGCCATCATTCATTCATAAATTTTTAGGTCGGTCATGCATGTATCCAGTTCCTGTCCTCTCATAGAGATCTCTGGAATTCCTCTTGATTTCAGACCACTGATAAGATCTGGTCCTGGTCCTGGTCCTGGTCCTGGTCCTGGTCCTGGTCCTGGTCCTGACCACGATCCCACTCTGCTCCTGTGAACATGCAGAAGCAGCAGGAAGCTCAGTAGAACTGATCTACTTAACAGTAATGAAGTTACAGCAGGAAAAGATTATAAGATCCTTCTCAACTTAGTTGAGCCTCTAAACTCAGTTTCTTTCCATCTGAATTACATAACTGCGCTGGTCAGTCTGCTGAATCAAAATGTAATTATTATCACTACTGTGAATCTGGCCATCAGTTCTGTTTGAAGGAGGTATGCACAATGGCATGGGCATCAAAATTGGTAAGGAACTGCATCTTCTACACGGAAGAAGAATCCAAAATCAACTGTGAAGTTGATATCCTATATTCTGTGCATGTTGCTGGACTGTGGAATGCCTTCTATCCCGCTCTTTGAAGTTCATCAATACTAAGAAGATAGGTCAATTATCTCTTGAGTCATGCAGGATAGCATCTGCTTCTGGGTTTGAGAGTGTTAATTCTTCACTTACTCAACCACAGAGAGCTGCTACTTCCCTCCTGTGTGCTAATAATGTCCCATGCTGCTTTCTTTCACAATTGGGCAGTGAGAGTGATCCAGGGAAAGGAAGGCAAAAGCAACTTCATCACAGTTTGGACAATGGGTGTATCCTGGCAATTTGTCTGCCAGCTCCTGGAAGGAAAGCTATCTCACTTTTTTAGCAGGTCGGTTTCCTCTTGGAAAGAAGAGGATGCCTGCTTGACACCAGCTCAGCACCCAAAATCATGATGAAGTTATTCTTAGTAGAAGGAAATGATGCAACAAGGAATTTATCCACTTGAAGGAAGCTGGGTTTCCATCCACGGCTATTATCTAAGCTGCTGTGCATTCATTGAGCCAATTTGCTGCATGCATATTTAGCTGAAAAGATGGTTACAAAGAGTATTTCGTGTCAGCAGGTCACAAGGTCTTCAGCTTGATGGGATTTATTTTCAGCATTCGTTCATTAACCATCTGGCCTATCCAGCACTTGAGACTGTTGATCTTGAAGTTGCTCCAGTCTGCTCCATAGGTAGGGAACTATCATTTTACAAAAGTCCTTAGCCACTTAGCCAATCTCCATATATAACTTGGGGGACAATAAAATTTACCTGCTTTTTTCAAGGCAGTGTACTGGTAGTCCTCAATTTACGACCACAGTTGGGACCTGAACTTCAGTTGCTAAGCGAGGTGGCCCGATGTGAGTCATGCCCGATTTTACGACCTTTTTGCCGTGGTCATTAAGTGAATCACCATGGTCGTTAAATGAATCTGGGTCCCCCCATTGACTTGCTTGTTGGAAGCTGGCTGGGAATGTCGCAAATGGCAGTCATGTGACCCTGGGATGCTGCAACCATCGTAACTACATGCCATTGCCAAGCACCTGAAATTTGATCACAGGACCGCAGGAACACTGTAATGGTCATAAGTGCGAGGACCTGTCGCAACTCACTTTCCCCAGCAGCATCGTAACTTCGAACAGTTGCTAAATGTATGGTCGTAAGTCGAGGACTACCTGTACTGGTGAAAGTTAAATACAAAATAATTTTTTGAGTACTTCTTTTTCCAGATTATTCCTTGTAAATAGAAAGCTAGCACATAAAGCTAGCTTTGTCTTTTTTTCTGTGATTTGCTAGATTTTTTTAAATGTGGGGGACGCTATTAAAAATGCTGCCTCCCCCCTTGCAACTTGAGGCATAGAAGTCCAGACCACCAGCTAAAGAGCCCATCACCTCATTCTGGATATGCAGAAAGGGATTCAGTTCCTTAAAGTACTACCTGTTGCAGCCTGCTGAGGTCAATAGAGCACTGCTTGAAATTAACTGAAGCTTCCTATTTGCAATATTGACTCCTTCATTCTCCCTAATTTTAGCATCTACATTTATCACTGAACAAGTTTGATGCTAGTGGCATCTGTGGCAGTTGCTTTGCCTTTGTTTTTTTCTCAGCTTGATGTGGTAATACGTTGTTTTTCAAGTGAAGGGTGAGTTTTTCCATAAGACAACAGCACTGTAAAGCTGCAGTGTCAGAATTTCTCTGGGTCATGCGCAAAATGAGAACTTTAAACCCGAATAAACCAAGAAAGCTTCTCTGACCTAATGCTTGAAAAGCCAGACAAAAGTCTGTCTTTTGTTTCCCCCATCGCAATTTTTTAAATGAAAGTTAATATGGATCCTTGAGCCAGTCGCCACTTGATTCTTACTTAAGGAAGAGACTGATAACAATTGCAGAAAGCTAAATTGTCTTTGAAATTTTAGCTCTTCTATTTTGGAAACCACAGTTAATATAAGCCCAGAGACTTACATACAGAAGACGGAGTAGGGGACATTATATCTCCTTAAAATAGGAAGTGCAAAACCAGGAAATTCTTCCCCACAGAATAGAGAGCTTTCAGAAGGACCATGCACCTTTCCCAGCAATTGCCTACAAGTTGATAAAAACTTGATAAACTCAGAAGCTCAACAGCAGCATGGTGATTTTAACGACCCTCCTTTAGATGATAAAAGGACTTAAAAAATACATCTCAATATAACCATGACCTAGCCCCAGGTGTAAGGTCACACAGCTACCTAGGAACATATTTAGGATTCCCTTACCAACTTTGCTCAGACTGAAGAAGCTCCTTGGATAAGGAGCGAAACGTTTCCACTAAGAAAATAGAAATCCAGTTGACATGATTCAAGCTACAGACAATTCCACCTGGATGACTGAGAACCTTCATAGACATATTGATAAAAACAAGTATTTGCTGCAACAAAAAGATAAAAAGAACAAGACTCCTTATTGTGATCACCATAGAAAGGTCTGTTTCATTCTTGGAAAGTTACTCACTCACAAAGTGGGATGTCTATGTCCATCTCACCTTTGCAGGTAGAGGCTGCTTGTGGTGCCTCTTAAGGTTGCAGTCATTTTTCCTATTTGCATCTACAGAATTCTAAAAATACCTGCTGTCTGGAAGTGCAAATAGTAAGGACAGGTGAGTGAACAGGAGTTAAGAGAAAAAAGCAAGCGGTTGGAGGGCCAGTTGAGAGCCTGTTCAGATGCGATGTGACCCTTTGGGCTGCCTATTGGGAGATGATGGTAGAAGTTGCATGTAACCTAGGCGTTCAAGGGATTTGTTCCCCATCAGGAGCAAACCCTAATGGGGAAATTATCTGCACTGAAAAATCGAAAGGAAACAAAGAGAGGTGATGTTTACTATCTCATGGAATCTTGCAATGCTCCACTTGTGAAGTGTGTAACTGCTCTCACTTGAAAAAGCACATTGGAATCCAGTCATAACAATCTGCAGGCAAGACAAGGGCGTGCACAGCGCCATTCGTTCTCATATAGCTTTTCTGGCTAGTCCTTATATCAGTTTGATCTCTGGGAGTTGAAAAGCATTTTGTTATATCTTGGATATGCAGTTTCAGAAGGACAAACGGGGGTAGAGCATGGGTGTGGTGGGGGAAGATGCTTGGCTTTGCTGTTTAAGAGCAAGAACTTAGGAAGACGGATAATACTGAGTCAGAGCACTGACGTTCCCAGTGCGGTATTGTCTGTATTGAATGGCAGTAGCTCTTCAGGGTTTCAGACAGGAGTTGCTCTCAGCCCTTCATGGAGCTGCTGGGACGGAATCTGGAATTTTTGGCATACAAAGAATGTCCTCTGTCTTGAGTTACAGCCTCTGCCCAGTTGTAAGAAGAAACAAATCTTTATATGTGATTCTGGATTTGCTTGTTTTATACTGCTTGACCTGAGCTGTTCAGTGTAAGAGGGGAAAATTGAGGAAAGAGGTGCTGGCTATTTTGAGCAAAATGGAGTAGCACTGCTCTCATCATTCTGTTTGCCAAGAGATCTGGTATTTTTCCTTCCTGTGATAGAGCATTGAAGAAGGTCCAAAGAAGAGATGTTGGAAGAGGAACCAGAGGATTAGAAATGGGATGGCCTTTCAGGCAAAAGAGGCATGCATTAGGAGCCTCCTTGAAATTAACCTTAAGGCACTTGAACTTTAGAAGCTGTAGGCCAGACCAAGGCTGATGGGAATTAGAGGTTAATACATGGGTGGTGGCAAATGAAGAAAGAAATTCTGACAACAGTAAGAGGAGAAGAAAGAAAGCAGCATCCCTCAGCTAGAATGGGGGATTTATTGAAAATGTTTCCATAGCATTTGACAAATGGATGGTATAGAATAATGTTTCTCAAACTTGACAACTTTAAGATGGGTGGACTTCAACTCCCAGAATTCTCCAGCATGGCTTTGGAGTGTTTGAGAAACACTCGTATAGAACAGAGCTTTCCAAACTGTGTGTCGTGACACAAAAGTGCGTCGCCACACACAGCGTGGTGTGTCGCCACACCACCCGGAAGTGGCGGCACGCGTGCACGGCGGCAGCCGCTGCCATGCACACACACACCGCCGCACTCCCCCACCCGCGCCGCCGCCGCTGGTGTGTCGCCAGCGGCGGCACTTTGGAAAGCCCTGGTATAGAAGTTCCTTTCCTAGAAAAGCCTGTATTCAGTTGTGTCCTGCCTACATAGGGGAAATAAGACATAATTGGCAGATGTAGATCCTGTGTAACTCTGCTTTTTCCTCTGAGGTGTTTGCTTGAGAGGAGGAACGCTTCATCAGGTGCAATGACAGGAGGTTTGCATGCCAAAGCCTGCCCATAGGCCCAGTTGGGGGGCGGCGGGGGGATAAACATATTCTGCAGTTTACAGATTCCAAGAAGCAGAGCCTTCACATCCTTGTCATTTACTGTTGTAATCTTTTGCTGGGAAAAATTGAGGGAAAATACACTAAATCTTTATTAGCCTCATGGATCTGGCTTTTTTTCTTGTGTGATTTCAATTAAAAAAAAATCTGTTTTGCGTAATCCCCCCCCCCCCTTCCTATTTAGGACTGGGAGTGTTTGGTCTTAGAGAAGCTCAAATGGGACCTGGTTTTGGTAATAGCAAATGACTTCCTGGATCACATTCTCCATCGGCTGCCACTTCCCCAGCATAAGGTGGACTTGGTAAAGAAACATGCCCAGACCTTCGTTGCGTTGTGTGCCACAGGTATGTTTGAGTTTCAAAAGGTGAACTTCTCTGGACGGGAGAAGCAGCTTAATTTACAAAGGTTGAAAAGAAAGAGAGAAACCTTGCTTAATTGCTAGCTGTAGTATGGTGATTTTTTTTCCGAAGAGGCCAAGGATCCCATCTATTAAGGTCTGGTTTCTGTCTCCAAAAAACAAGGATGGTGAATATCTCAGGTTAAGTGTACCATTATCTATAAAAATGTTACTACATAACATAGAGTAATCACAAAATGTATGCATGTTAAGAACAAATTTAGTCCAAGCAGTCAGTTCACAGAAGCATTTGGCAATTGGGTGCCATGGCAAAGCTTTTTGCTAAAATCTGTGATCAACTTAATCTCTTCCTTTTGCCATTTTGAGAACAACTTTACCGCTCTATTGAAGAATATAATCTCTAGTTTCTCTTCTGTCACCAGAAAGATACATCCTATTGATCATCTGAACTGGCCATCAGATCATTCCTGAATTCTTCATACAGTCTTGGAGGGGAAATGCATCTTTCTCATGCTTCCAGCTACTTATTACTGTATATGTGCAAGGATAGCATCTACTTTTTCTTCAGCCAGGAAGAGGCATGGTTGCCTTTTGTAACATGCTATCAAAAAGAAATAGTTATGTAACCTTATAGATTACTCTTAGGTAGGTTAATGAAACATCTTAGGTAGATTTCATGTGCCTTTCTGTTGGTTTCAAAGCGGTGCAGGAAGCTGCCAGCGAGCTCCAGTGTTGTTCATTCCAGTTTTGGTGACTTTGGAGTGAATGGGAGACCTCTCAGGCAATAATGGTTTCCTCCTCCTCCTGTAGCTGGCAGACTAATCAAATACTAATGTCTGATGTGCAGTAGCATTAACTATTAAAATACAGAGGAGGAGGAGGATGACTTGGAAGCTCGAATTTTCATCATATGCATGCCTCCTCTCTCCTGTGCAAACTACTCCTGTAAAATATGTTGATAATATTTTGTTGCAAAATGATTTCTATATGCCAAGAGTAGGCAACTTTTCAGTCTGGGAGGCACTTTTACGATTATGTAAGTGGGTTATGGTCACCGTCACAAAGCACTAATATCTTATGGGATTGCTCCTGCTGCCATCTCTAGATGTCCCCCACTCATAAATACTGTCTGCAATCCTAGCTTACCTTTGTCTTTTTTTTTGGGGGGGGGGGAAGAGAAGAGTGCACTTTTACAGAGAAAGCAACCCACCATTTTATTTTCTAAAAATCCTGTTGGGGCTGCATAATAATAATATGCAGAATAATGCCCAGTTAGTCTTTAAATGACTCATCTTCTCATTTTTTAATTAAAAGAATGTAACCCACCCCACTCCCATTAGAAGACCGTGAACGTGGTGGGTTCCAGGAGAGGTGCTATGGGTATGTTGGTGGCAGTAGGTCCCCATATCAACTGGTGCTGCCGCTGCGAGTTATTTTTCTTATTTAAAAATTAGTGTCCATAGCTGTGTTGCAGAAATTTTGCAGTGAGCCACTGGTGGGGAATGAGGCAGGGTATAAATACTTCAAATAATGTTCAAAGAACTAAGATTTTGTATTCCTTTCTGAAACTGGAAAAGCTAACCTATGCTGCTTGGTTTTAATTTGCTTGGTCTTCTGCCTTAAAGTATCTGCTTAAGCTTTGTATGTGGATGTCTCTCTTTGCTGAATGAAGTAATGAGTGAATTGGTCCCCCTTCATCCTAATACCCTTTCTTCTTCTGGATTTGTAGAGTACACCTTTGCTATGTATCCACCGTCCATGATTGCTACAGGTTGCATTGGAGCAGCAGTCCACGGCCTCTCTACCTCATCTGACCACTTTTCTGGCGAGGCGCTTACTGAACTGCTCGCTAGCATTACTGGCACGGAGGTGGTGAGTACCCGCTTGGAGGCAATAGCAGGCAAAATGGGGACTAGCGTTCAGCTAACGTTTTGTTTCTTGGATCAAGGAAAGCCACTGTGACTTCTTCCCTCTACATCCCAAACTTGTTCTTGTTTATAAAGTGGCCAGAAAATCTGGTATTAACAGATGGCATTTAGCATCTCCTTCAGGAAGCACCAGACTGTCAAACCATTGCTTAAGCCACTACTTGATGATTAGGGACATCTGCCTCTTCAAAAGTGTCTGGTGACAGAGCTTTTGAGCTGTCAAATCTAAGATGATGACCCAATATTGCAGCAGCAGCAGCATCAATAATAATTCAAAGTACTTGAATCCCAATTTTCTGTCAGTTAATTAAAACATCTATTAACAATAGCAAAAGAAAAAAAATCCCAACAATCAGACCCCAAATCAATGTACACATCATAAAATTAGCCACACTAAACAAAGCTGTCTTTTTGGGGAGGTGGTAGATGGGGAAAACATTTAGGCAAATAAAGAGAACACTCTTGAAAGTCAATCTAAATGATGATGCTGAAACTACTACGCAAACAGAGAGGAAAGGGTCAGCATTCAGAATTGAAACTTGCTATTTATTTTTCAGCCTTAGGAACTTCTTGTGCTTAACTGAGACATGTCTGCACAGCTACAATTCAGAGAAATAAATGGAGATTAGGACAAATGTGCTGAAGAAAATAAACCAAGATTTTCTTGTTCAATCCATGTTGATGATCTACCATTCTCACTTTTTACTTTAAAGTAAAATCCTCAGAATTCAGTAGAATTTGTTGTGAATTACAGCACTGACCAATCCTGGATTAAACATACTTTTCAATGAAGTAGGTTTAAAGAATTAATTAATTAATTAATTAATTAATTAATTAATTTTATATCACTGTCCATCTCCCCCAACCGGGGGACTCTGGGCGGTTTCCAATAAGATCAAAGTTAAAAATATAAACATCATAAATGGATAATAAGATCAAAGTTAAAAATATAAACATAACATTACACTAATCAGTATAAATAGAATAAATAAATATAAAATCCAAGGGCTAATAGATCTCAAATAATCGGGAAGCCACTACGACACCAGCCACCCCCAGGAGGAGCTGTTGACCTTCCCATCCCAGGCAAGGTGGCAGAACCAGGTTTTCAAATTCTTCCAGAAGGTCGGGAGCGAGGAAACCCGCCTCAGCTCCGGGGGCAAGATATTCCAAATGGTGGGCACCACTGCAGAGAAGGCCCGCCTCCTGGACCATGCTAGATGGAATTCCTTTGTTGATGGGGTCCGTAGCATGCCCTCTCAGCATGACCAGGTGGGGCGGGTCAATGTTATGGGGATGAGACGGTCCCTCGGGTAACCTGGTCCCATGCCATGTGGGGCTTTAAACCGGAGGGCAGGCCATCTTCGGGGAAGACGCCCCCAGTGTTTGTTACCGGTGGCGTGTTCCGGCCCTCCGAGGGCCTCCGCTGGACCGTGCAGCAGGTCCTCGGGTATAACCCCGAGCTCCCTCTGAAACCTCATCGGGTCCATAAGTTGCCAGGGGCGGACCAATCGAATGGGTCCTGTCTCCTTGCGGAGTGGGGCGGCACAAGAAAATCTCAGGGCTACCAGGGTGTGGTCTGACCATGACAACGGGGATAGGTCTAACTCTCCCCTCAGATCACATTGCCACTGCTCAGACAAGAAAACCAAGTCCAGGGTGAGACCACTGTCTCGAGTCGGGTCCCAAATTATCTGGGACAGGCCCATGGCTGCCATGGTAGCCATGAACTCCCGAGCCACTTCTGAGGCACGTCCCAGGGACGGCAAGTTGACGTCCCCCAGAACCATAAGTCGGGGGAATTCCACCGCCAGCCCCGAGACAACCTCCAGCAGCTCAGGCAGGGAGGTTGCTATGCAGCAGGGAGGCTGGTACAGTAGCAGCACTCCCAACTGTTCTCAGGAACCCAACTTGAAAAACGGTCTCATAACTGACCACTTGCGGAGCGGCACCCCTGAAGGCCACTGTAGATTCTCGGATGACAACCGCCACCCCTCCTCCCCTGCCCCGGTGTCTTGGCTGGTGCCACACCTGAAACCCAGCCGGGCACATTTCCGAAAGGGCTGCCCCCCTTTCTGGGCCCAGCCAGGTCTCGGTGATACATGCCAGGTCTGCCCCCTGCTCTGCGAGCAAGTTGCATATGAGGGGGGCCTTGTTCACTGACCTGGCGTTGAGAAGCAGCAGCCGGAGACCAGGGCTCTCAAGGATCTGCTGTCCAGGGCCTGGGTTTAGTGCTTTTCATGGGAGTGCATAAATTCCCACCCCATATGTACTCCAGCTGTATGGCCAAAGACCCTTCCTTATTAATTCTATGTGTACAACTAATGCAGATAGAATTAGCTAATTTCAGTTTGGCTTCCCTACCATGAATGGAATATACATTTAGAATTATATTTAAAAACTCCTGTGTTACTATGTGTTATGAAATTACTAGTCCTCTTTACAGGTCCTCTTTACTAGTTTTTTCTTGTTGGACTCTTCATGATGCCATCTTGTTATTAAAATGGATAGAATCTTAGGAGTAGGATAATAGCTACCCTTGGACATAGTAAACCTTCCAGCTCCATTTTTCCTGGCTATCCTGCCCATCAATATTGTACAGGCCATTATGCTAAGTTTTGGACATAGTAGACTTTCCAGCTCCGTTTTCCTGGCTATCCTGCCCATCAATATTGTACAAGCCATTATGCTAAGTTTCTACAGTCTTTTGTCTCTACCACAGTAGCTCTTTAAAAGCTACTTTTGGAAGGCTAGAACAAAGGACTGTCTGGAAGAGCTTCTGATGCATTATGAGAAGCCACAGATGAAAGGAGAAATGTTGGGAGCCTAATATGGCAAGCAGAAGTACCTGACCACTTGTGTGAGATTCTTGCTCTCGCAGCTCTGGAAAAGTTGTCATTCATTCTGTACATGTAATTCCACTCACTCACCCCTGACATTTTAGAGATTACTTGATTTGGCAAAAGATTCTGTATGCAGCAACTACTTCGTCTGATGCATATGGCTATATTATTAATGTGGCTGAGCCTTCCTTCAGTTCCAGCCCAGTGCAGAAAGCCTGTCGCCTCCAGAAATGAAGGACAGTAGGGGCTTTCTTTGCCGGCTCAATGCAAAGATTACATGGTTGGCACAGGAAGACATCTGCTCTCCTCCTAGCTGGCAGGCTTCCTCTCCATGCTTTGCATCTACTTGGATTCCCAAGCCAGTGCTCCCTTGTCAATGTTAAGCCAAAACAGTTGTGACTCGGCAGTACTCAGTGGGGTTGCTATAAAAATTGGCTGTTTTCTAAAACCCAACTGCTTTTTCTTGGTATATTATGGCAACTTCTGACCTACCACTGAGTTCATGATTGCTGCATATCGCAGATGGTTCTTCCATTGATTACTTACATGATGCTCCAGATTAGTTGCTTCTTTTTTCTTTTTTTCTTTTGCGCACTGGGGGTCTTTGAAAAGCAAAAATTCATCCAAACAGATAGATGTTGGAGATTAGGTTGGTGTATGGTGTATGGAAGGGGCGTGGTGGCTCAGCGGGTAAGACGCCAGGCTTGTCGATCGGAAGATCGCAAGTTCGGAGGTTCGAATCCCTAGCCCTGCATGCAGAGTGAGCTCCCGCACTAGCCCCAGCTCTTGCCAACCTAGCAATTCGAAAGCATGCAAATGCAAGTAGATGAATAGGTACCACTTTGGTGGGTAGGTAACAGCGTTCCACGCGTGTCATGCCGGCCACATGACCGTGGAAGCATCTTCAGACAACGCTGGCTCTTCGGCTAACAAACAGAGATGAGCACCGGCCCCTAGAGTCGGACACGACTGCACAACTTTGCGGGGGGAACCTTTACCTTTTACCTATGAGGATGGGCTTGGAACTGGCTTAGTATCTGTTCATGTGGGTCAGTGTAGTTGCTCATACCTGCCAGGGGCAGATAAGGAGTCCAGAGAAGTACACTTCAGGTGGCATTCCAGAGGCCTCCCTGGTTGCCAGGTATCCCAGAGAAGCAAATTTGGCATTCTACATAGTCTGTTACCTGGCGCAAAGCAGGAGCTGGTGGATTGTGCCTCTTGCAGATCTAGTAATAACAGAAAGTCGCTCTCTGAGTGAGATGGGCAGGGAATAAATTTGATGTGTAAATAAATAAACTTACAAGACAACCATGAATTGAACAGCATTTTTGCTAAGGTTTTTGGCTTTTTGCCCCATGCTCTCTAAAGTGTCCAGGGCCAGCTGCTTGCAAGCTGCTGCTGTGAATGAGGGTGAGCCTGGAAATCAAGTTTGAATGCTGAGCTTGTGAGCAGAGTTGATGGAAGACAGTAGACAGGTGGGAGGTGGAGAGTTACAAAAGAGGAAAATCTCATAAGGAGAAGAGGCGATACACTTCAAGGCCCCATGCTGTTAGAGAGTTCTGACCTAAATTGGAAGGCTGTGTTTATCTTGTCGGGTTTTTGCTCCTGCGCAGTTCCTTTTGGCTTCTTTCCCACTTTTTGCATCTTTTAAGTTTTTGTCTCCTGAACGGAAGCTTGGAGAAGACGCTGGTATTTTCTCTTGCCCTATTGTCTGATATGCTTATTAGGCTTCAGCTGAAGATTTAGTGGGTAGAGGCATCAAGCAAAGACTTGGGTTATTTCCAGTTGTTTTGTTTTATCAAACTTTTCTGTTTTCTGGAAAATAGCCTTTAAACCTGTTCTTTGCATGTATATAGATGAAAACGAATTGAGGGTGCTGATTGAGATTTACAGGAAGCACGGACATATATACTTCCTGTTTTTAGATGGATGATGGTTTGTCATAAAGTGTGTAATCAGGAACAATTTTTAAAATTTTGAGACCTTTGAATTCTTTTCATGTACCTAGTTTTCAGGTCATGTAAAAATAGAAGCAATGAGACTGGCTCAAAAACAAAAAAGAACAGGTTAGCATTTGGAGGACCTGCACATTCTTTCTACCCCCCCCCCATCTTTCACACTTGTCCCCCCACTCCCAGTTGCATTTAATCCTTAGAATCTCACATGTCAGTGGCTGGTATCTCTTGCACACAATTCACTAGAGAATTCCTGGAAGCTTGGCACTCAGACAAAGCAGCCATCAACAGACACATAGAGGTTAACAACATTTACATACCATTCATAAGAGACAATAGAATAGCCAGAAGACCAGAACACCCCTGGGCCAGCAATCAACAACAAGATATGCATAGATTAACAGCAAGATTAGCAGCAGAGGAGCAATCAAACAACACAATAGACCTTAATCAAGGAACTATTAACTCAGTCAATCACCCAAACAGCACACAACAGCCCAATCAAGGAACTACCAAGGAGAGTACAAGACCCCCACCAACACAGGCAGGACAAGCCAGGGTATATAAACAGACAGCAAGTTCCACTCCCTTTTCGCACTGAAGATGTTGCCTAGCCTGGCAATGAAACGTCTGCATGAAAACACCAAGGCTCAGAGAGCACCAAAGACTCCCCAGTTCAACCCTGAGCTACAAATATTCTCTTCGATTGGTATTCACTAGATGTGTCAGATGTCTTAAGATTCTAGAAGGCAGAGTTTAGAATATATACGTGCTTTGAATGGTCATGTACAGTGTTGCTTCTTTTTAATAACAGTACCAAGTCATGAGTAGTCTAGGACATGTTTTACCATAAACACATCCTTGATCCAACTAGGTCTGTATTGTCTACACACTGATTGGCAGCAGTTCTACAGGGTTTCAGATTGTTTTTTAAAACGTACAATAAATACCATATTCAGACATTGCCATTGTCCTAGGAAAGGACCTCAAGGCCAAGACATGAAGAAGGGAGAAGTTTCAATTATTGTTGCAATGTTCTATTTGAGCATCATTGATGTTTTTAGAGATTTCTGAGGACTTCCTGGAGTAGAACTGGAACAGCCTGAGATAGTTGAGATTTAAGCATTAGTCACATAGGACTGAAATCCACCTGTGACTACTGCTGCCTCAAACAAATCCTTGACAATTCACTCAATCCCTGCAGGAGGAAATAAACCAGAGAGGGGACAGTCCTTGAGTCAGGTGCAAGTTCCCCCTCCACTTCCCTGGTCAACGTTCCTTGGTTTGTGGGAGTGGGGGTGCCATTTCAGTCCATTTATTTTTTCTCTGGAGATAGATTTTGTTTTCTCACTTAGCCTGATGTTTGACCAATTGAAGGAGTATAGCTTATGTTTCAGTTCACTGGCAATGCTGGGATCTGGATTATATACTAAAATAGAAAGAATTATTTCCTACAGAGAATTGTGTTCATGCTTTATTGTTAGAGTCTTGTCTGTCGGAGCTAGAAGTAGAAGCATACAAGTATCCCTTCCACTCAGAGGAGGAACTTATCACAAGAAGTCCAACGTTCTAAATTCTATAATCAACCCTTCCTGCATAGCTTTTACTTCCCTTTCCTTATCATCTGCTTGCAAGCTGGCTAAATAATTTAGAGTGGGCTTTGCTAAGCCTTTGGTGGTTGTTAAACAGAGGTTTTAGGGCCACGTTTACTGGAACCGTCTTGGGGAAAAGAGCTTGGGTGTTGCTATTTTTACTTGCCACATCCTCTGTCAGTTTTCTAAGAACCATCGGAGGATTCTTTGTAAGATTGTATACATGACAGGATCCCGTGAACAGAGCAGCCTCAAGGAGCCTGTTGAGGATCCAATCAAAACCCTGAGGCTTAGCATAGAAAATGTCACTATGTTTTAGGCTAGGGCAAGAGGGTGACCCCTAGGCTTTAGAGCAGGAGATGCAGCAAGCTATAGTTAGGGCTTACCACTGTGATTCATTGCAGAACTGAAGGGGTTTCCTCATCTCCGAGAAAAAATTGTTGCTGTATATAACCCCTCCCAAATTTAAGGTCAAGCGCTTCCCTTGCATTAAGATAAATGCAGTGGCAATACTCTCTGGAGAACACAGTCACAAGCAATCTAGCACGTTCAAATCCTTGGGAGCGGGGAGTACTGAACCCTTTCAAATATTGTGGTAATGCTTCACACTAGATAACTTACCAGTTCTAGCAGTTCTTTCCCTCCAATCCTGTTTGCTAATTCTACATGTTAGAGCAAGAGACATGCAACTGTGTCTTTTGTGCAAACATGGTAGGAATGGGTTGCAGGGTCTCTTTCCTGGCATGATGTCTTTATAATAAAATATTTAAAATACTTTGAGGGAAATAAATTAATGTGTACATTCACAAAGAAATGATTAGCTAATATTCAACTGTATTTTTCTAGCTCTACTTTACAATAATTTTTGATACGTTCCTCAACTATATGAAGACTATAGAATAGTCAGAAGAACTGTACCATTCTAGCATTCTGGGTTCACCGTTACAAGAATCAGGCCTAATCTGGCTACTCTGGAGTGATCCTACTTCAGATGATAAAACCAAGAATGGCCCCAGATGGCCCTATTTTGCCAATGTCTATGCAAACCTCTAGGTCAGAGCTTTCCAAACTGTGTTTCGTGACACAAAAGTGTGTCGCCACACACAGTCTGGTGTGTCGCCACACAACCCGGAAGTGCTGATCATCATCAGCGCTTCCGGGTTTTCCCGCGGCGACACACCAACTGCAGCGCGCAAAACCCGAAAGCAGCAGCAGTGCTTCCGGGTTTTTGCGCGCTGCCACACTTCCGGGTTTTCCCGCGGTGACACACTAACACCGCTTGGTGTGTCGCCGCGGGAAAAACTTTGGAAAGCCCTGCTCTAGGTCATAGCTTTCCAAACTGTGTGTCGCGACACTTTAGTGTGTCACAACACACAGTTTAGTGTGTCGCGAAGCGGTGGCGGGGGCATGCACGGTGATGGCGCGGGGGTGCGTGCAGCAGTGGTGTGTATGGTGGCGGCAGCAATGACGGCAGCGGCGCGCCATCAGCGCTTCCACGTTTTAGCGAGGCCACCACACACACACCCGCACCGCCGCCATGCACGCCCCTGCTGCTGCCGCCGTTGGTGTGTCGCCAACGGCGGCACTTTGGAAAGCACTGCTCTAGGTAGACCAGCTGGTATCAGTTGCAACAAACCGGTCACTGACAGTGCTTCTCCCTTGGAACTTGCCAGTACCAACCTACCTAGCATGAATGCTTCAAATGTTTGAAGATGCTTAGTTGTGCTGAAAACAGGCCTGAGGGGTGCAAAATGTGGAAATGAACAACTTTTCTTTGTTCTACTCCTCTCTTTTCCAGGACTGCCTGAAAGGTTGTCAGGAGCAGATCGAGGCTGCCTTAGCTGAGAACCTGAAACGAGTATCTCAACCTCAGCAAGAATATAGCCCCTCCAAGAATGCAGCTTACCTGGACAGCCAGGAGGTCAGCTTGACCAGCACACCTACGGATGTCACAGACGTCAACCTGTGACCAAGTCCTCCTGCTGACCACCCAGTTCTCAGAAATAAAAGGCCTCCTGGAACATTCTGCCATCACTGAAGAGCTGAGGGAATTTTCCCAGCAGATACCATATTTCTAATAAGACTGTTGGCACTGGGTTGTAGTGGACTTGGGTGGGACTCAAGAGGGAATAGGCCTCTTGCAATAGGACTGTTTCTCTGCGTTGCTAGCCTGGGTTTCCAAGGAGCAGGGGAGCCTTCTGGGGTAATCGAACCAAGCTTAAACTTGGGAAGGATGAATGAGCATAGTGCCAGTTCAAAACATTCATCGGTTTGGGTCGCTTCATTGGTGGGGCACTGCTGATATACTGCTATTTTATCTCAATCTTCGCTGCATGCCTACTGCATGCGAGTCGAGAGAGAGAATGCACTTTTGTTGGCTGAATCACCTTCACCTTCCATAAAGACTTGTTGACGTTCACCTGAGACATCCTTGGCTAAAGCTGTGTTGCTCAGGCTGCCTTTAGTGGGCATTAGTAAGAGCCCAAGCAATATAGAGTATAGCACTGGAATCGCTTTCCAGCTTCACTCAGTGCCAGGGACGTCTTAGTTCTTTGAAGATCTAGAGTAGCACAATCCTTGAGCCCTTCATTTGAGAATGAGTGGGGGGCTTGCTTGCTTTTTGTAGGTGCTTATAAAGGTGCTGCATGTCATAGTGAAAATGTGGGGAGGCCCAAAGGGATAAATTCTACTTGCACCTGGTTGCCTTTGCTTACTCCTGTGAGATCTATGAGCTGCTTTATTTATTGTAAGAACTAAATCTTGTAAAACTGCAGAATGAAGGGACATCAGCATTCTGGTCTGTCCCATCTTGCCATATAAAATAGTGCCTTAATGTTCTTTCCTCATTCTCCTTCGTACCTCTGGGTTGCTTACTTTGAGAGATTAGTCGTCGTAGAAGTCATTCACGGTCAGAGTACACTCAACACTTGCTGCTATACTTGTATGTATAAATCCCTCTTGTGTTCACTGCCAAAAACCTTTTAAAAGGCAGGCAGGAGAGCTGCATGCAAAAGATGGATGGAGTAAGAGTAAGTAAAAAGTTTTCTAATGTAATCACCTGCTTTTATAAGGGGGATAAAAGATTAATTTCTTTCCCCGAAGAGTTTACAATATGATGAGCTGCAGACTGCACTGGTGTCGAGAGTTAAATTCTTGTTTGTTCAGGAAAAAAAATCTGTTGGGTTTCCCCCCCCCCCTAAATGCTGCTTTTATGAAAGATCACTTTCAGAAATATTAGGTGTAGGTGAACAATAGTGATGGGAGCAAACCTTGCCTTTGAGTTCTAGTGGTATTCCATTCTTCAGCCCTCTGGCTGCACAAGGAACACGAACTGATGCATAGGCGTCCCCGGTGGGGGGTAGGGGCAAGTGACAAAACTGCAACACAAACTGCCCCCTTGTGTGCTTGCATGCAACAATGCAACACAGATATGAAAGAGAGGAGCTTGCATTAATGATGTCATGACATGTTTCGTCATTTTGGCATCATCGTGATTATAAACTCAAACACCACTGGAGATGGTCATGTGTACCAAAAAAAAAAGTTTTAATTTTTGCCTTTTATTTCCCCCTTCCCTATGCTTAGCCTGGTATGTCATAATCAAAGTGCCATCAACACTTCTGATAAATGGAAGTCTGTATCCATTAGAACTTCATACAAGTTTGGAAATGGGGAGGATGCATTTTAGAGAGAGAGAGAGAAATATATATATATGTGTGTGTATATATATATATATATATATGAGAGCTTTAAGTAAAGTTTGACAATATGATATTCACTGTCACTTGAAATTCAGTTGTTAGGACAATTTTGGTATTTTACCATATTGCAATAAAATATTTTTGAAACTGGCACATTCTTGCTGTCTTTCCTGGGGAGTAGAAATACAATTTTAAAAGAACCGAATGGATCTACAATGTAGTTTGACTACTACTTCTGAAGAAGGCTGTCTGTTCTACAGCTGCTATTAAAAATACAGGCTGATCTTGGTTTCTGCCTTTTAACAACTTCATTAATGTTATTCAATTTATAACTATTTCAATAGAACACATTTCTCAGCTGTGGCAGCTAAATCCAGCAGATGGATAGTTTAGCAACAGGACTAACAGTAATGAATATTATGCTCTAATATTATGGAGATAAAATGCAGTATGACATGAAGCAGCTAGTTTATTAACTTGAAGGGGATACATAGGACATAACCATTACAATTACAATGGCTACTAATTGTCTGTAGGTTGAGTCATGGCAACTGGATTTCTTTCTTTTGGTTGAAACGTTTTGCTGCTTATCCAAGTAGCTTCTTCAGTCTGGGCAAAAGTTGGTGAGGGGACCCCATAAATGTCTTCCAGGGTGGCTGTATTGGCCTTACACCTGATTAGCTTGTTAATTGGGCAATTGAGGTGTAGATAGTCTTTAGGACATAGCTTTCCAAACTCTGTCCGCCAGCAGTGACGCCAGACGACCTGGAAGTGCCGATTGGGGGGGAACCGAAAGAATAGGCACCCCCGCCAATCAGTGCATGCCAAAGGAGGGCAGAGAGGCGGGCCGAGCAGCGAAGACACCCACTGCTGCTGAAGAGTCCCTGTTGGAGTCCCACTGTGGTAAGTGCCGCTGCCTCTCCGCCCCGCAATCGAGCCAGCCCCTGCCGCTCAACCCCACACCGTGGCTACACCGCCCTGCCCATCACGTGGGCCAGGGGGCGGGGTTTGCAGGCGGGAGCCAATCATCTGGGCCGGGGGGGGTTTGCAGGCGGGAGCCAATCATCTGGGGCCGGGGGGGGGTTTGCAGGCGGGAGCCAATTGCGTGGGCCAGGGGGAGGGGTTTGCAGGCGGGAGCCAATCGCGTGGGCCAGGGGGCGGGGTTTGCAGGCAGGAGCCAATTGTGTGGGCCGGGGGCCAATTGCATGGGCCTGGGGGCGGGGAGCCCTGTTATTACTGCGTCGCAAAATGATGCATGTCTAAAAGGTGTGTCACCAACATGAAAAGTTTGGAAAGCTCTGCTTTAGGATGTCTTACTCATAAAACCTTTATTCATCCTCAAGTGGATCATTAAATGTGGCCTTGCTGGTGAACTTGTGAAGTGGTCTTAATCTTCCTGGGGACTAATGAAAGAGCAGCGTGATAAATGGGGGACAAGTTGTGCCTGAGGCTTCCGCCTCTATTGAGGGAAGGATTTTCCACTTTGGCATACTGTGTCGCCTGCGGTATCCTGGTGTGTCGCGCGCAAACTCGGAAACAATGGGGGGAACCGGAAGGAGCGACACCCCTGCCAATCGGCGTCGGCGGCGCCGATTGGCGGTCGTGCCGCTCCTTTGGGTTCCCTCCATCAGCACTTCCGGGTTTGCACACGACACACCAGAACACCGCAGGCTGTGCCGCCGCCATTGGTGTGTGTCGCCAACATGAAAAGTTTGGAAAGCTCCGTCCTAAAGCTCTGTCCTACACCTCAATTGCCCAATTAACAAGCCAATCAGGTGTAAGGTCAATACAGCCACCCTGGAAGACATATATGGGGTCCCCTTACCAACTTTTGCCCAGACTGAAGAAGCTACTTGGATCAGCAGCAAAACGTTTCAACCAAAAGAAAGAAATCCAGTTGCCATGACTCAACCTACAGACAATTCCACCTGGATGACACAGAATCTTCATCGACATATTGGCTACTAGTTGGTTTCCAGGCCCATCAGTGCCTGATAACAAGACTTTAGATTGCATTGGAACCACCTTTTTGTCACAACACCACTACCTGCCAAAGTGAAATTTCCAGGAGTTCTTTTTTGTTGGTGTGCAACATGATGCAACCAGCAATACTGGTCACCCTGAGAGGTTAACCAATTCTTACGGTTCTCAGGACTGGACAGAGAACAGCTTG
The DNA here is from genome assembly GCA_023362775.1 of Charina bottae. NCBI lineage: Eukaryota > Metazoa > Chordata > Lepidosauria > Squamata > Charinaidae > Charina > Charina bottae. Next base: position 72,491,598 of record JALMGJ010000003.1, on the reverse strand, counting down.
CCCTCATACCTCTGGACCTTTCCCTCCTGGTTGGGCTTCTGTAGGATTGTGCAAACATGGCTCTGAGCACGCATTTGGAGAATGTTGAGAACCTGCCAGCCCCAGTGGATAGCCCTGAGATTTGAGATTGCTTGGTTGAATTGTGGTGTTTTGTTTTTTGTTTAATGTTTGTATGTCACTCACAGCTTGTGGAAATGAAGCAATGGAGACTATATAGTAAGTGAAAAATACCTAAAACACTTTATTATACCATTAGCCTGCAGAACCCCACGTTCACCATTAGTGGCCTTTCACCACATCCCTAGTAATAACTAATATGAAATTATTGGTCACAAGATGGTTTTTATGGTCATGGTTGGCCCTTTCTGTATGAAATCCATTCCCCAGGGAAGTCAGCCTGGAGCCATTTCTGATACTATTCTTGGCCAGATGCGTATTTCACCTTGAACTGGTTTTCACATATTAGCTACTTTGCTACATACAGTATTTATGCTACTATAATTTCCATCTCCCTTCCTTATTTCAAAAGGCAACCTAAACTTTAGTTTAAAGGAAATACATTTTAATGAGGAAGTTGCCTTTAGGAAAAGATTTCAAGAATGGGACCCATCTGCAAACATGCTGGTTATCATTTAAGTCACAGTAATTGAGATCAATTTTGAATGACATTTTTTGTCTTCTGGATTCAGTACAAAGAGTCATGCACCTATCTCATTTTCAGCTAATCTGATTTCTGGCCTCTGAAATTTAAAACATTGCAAAGATGGGTTTTTAAAATCCAAAATACTGGTCCACTGCTATGGTATATTATTTCTACCGACATACCAAATGCAAAGATCAGTTCTTGCCTATGGCAAATGTAATGAAGGCCATCTTCCGAGAGATTGGTGGGCTTCCTTGTGCAATTGGTTGACCATTGTGAGAACAGACTGCTGGACTAGATGGGCCAGTGGTCTGATCCAGCGGGGCACTGCTTATGTTCTTAGGGTCTATGAAAACAAGGCATGTTTCAATCTACTGAAAAGTTGCAGTCAAAAACCCTCCTGCAATGAGCATCTCTCTACATATTTATTTTTTTTTAAATTCCCTTCTCACCCTTATGGGTGGTATGTGTCTTCCTCAACCACAGGTCCTCTAGGTCCTCTACCAGAGGCCTGGGAGTTTGAGGGTTCTGGCAGTATCTTAGCTGTTCCTAGCACTGCACTCTTCTGGACAGAGAGCTCTGGTGTTGCTCCTGGGATCTGTTGCAGCCACTCTCCCAGCTTAGGAGTCACAGCCCCGAGGGCTCCTACCACCACTGGGACCACTTTGGCCTTCACTTTCCACATCATACTCCTTCTTCCTGATGTTGCTGTCACTTGGCACCGCTACATCTATCACCACCGCCATCTTCTGGTCCTTGTCTACTACCACAATGTCTGGTTGATTGGCCAGTACCTGCCTGTCTGTCTGGATCTGGAAGTCCCACAGGATCTTAGCCCTGTCATTCTCCACGACCTTCTGTGGAATCTCCCATCTGGACTTTGGAGGGTCTAGCCCATATGCTGTGCAGATGTTCCTGTACGTGTACATTTTATGATACATATACGTATACATATACATAGTCCCACCTTAGGCATGAAAGCTGGCTGGGTGACCTTGGGCCAGTCACTCTCTCTCAGCCCAACTCACCTCACAGGGTTGTTGTGGGGAAAAGAGGAGGAGGAGGAGGAAGGAGTATTAGGTATGTTTGCTGCCTTCAGTTATTTATAAAAATAATAAAGGTGGGATAGAAAATAAATAAATAAAATATTTTCTTTCAAACAATATACTCTAGAAAACTGGTGCAATCAGTACATTAATACTTAGGTTAAAGGAGAGCCATTATGAGGAGCTTAGAAAAGCAGAAAAAAGAGCTGGGGGCAGGAAAGTATGAGCATTCATATTAATTGCTCTAATCAAATATGGCAAGTGAGTCTTGAAAAAAAAGACCTCTTAAAAAAGCCTCCATAGCTGATCACCTGTATGATAGGCAAAATGCAGGCAATGTATGGTCCTCCCAATGGCCAATAATTATGACCTAGTTCACACATTGCTGTAAGTCAAGGACTTGAATGTGTTCCATGGGAATAAGGGGAGGGATAACTCTGTAACTGTCAGCCTGACCAGATAGACCAGATAAGCTAATTCTACTTCATCGTAAAACATTAACAAAATCTTGCAAGTCTAAAAGTACAATTCTACCCCCATCTCCTTTACAGTCCGAGAAACTAGGGAGGGTCCCTTCTAAGCCTCTTGCCCTGCCCATTATCCAGCTGCAGGCTATGCCCTCTCTTATCTGATCGTTCCCTAGGCAGCATCCCTTCACCCCATCTCCCAAGGTCTTTCCCACATACCATTACAGTAACAGACTAAGAAAAAATTTATCCACAAAATTAAGGAAAGACTGTCCACAAGGGGTACCTTGCAGGTTTTTTTTCTTTATACCTTCTCTAAGGTATAGCAGAAAGGGTGAGCTTGTCAGCTGACATTCAAAGCCCCACCCCTCTTGTCCTTATTTTTTTTAATTAAAGTTTCCAGAGCCTGCAAGTTTTTGAAACCCCCTTCTATGCCATAATGTCATTTGCTTGATTTGCTGTGCAGTGTGAATCTAGCTAATTGTAGTTTACTAGACAACCCGTGACCTGTTGGGTCATCCTTTCACTGGTGGAGGGTGCACAGGTGGGGGAGACTTACTCGAGCAACTTGTGACCTTCCCTGCAAGGTTCCCCATTGACTTTCTCCCTGGAAGCTTCCCAGGCTTCCCCATTGACTTGTGGGAAGCTGTCAGGGAACATCAATGAGGATCACATGACCACAGCTGACTTCAGCAGCGGCGGCGAACAGCAGCAGCGCAGAGGCACTGAAACGGCAACAACTTCCCCAAATTTCATTCTGTAATTAGTCCATTTGAGGTACTTTTGTTGAATTATGATGCAGCGTTTCGTCCAATTGAAGGTTACAAAGTATCAAACAGACACGAGAATTTTAGTAGTGTATAGATTCAGTAAATCTTGGCTAAGCAAACCACGACTGAGCACTATGAGTGAACTTGGCCAATTATCATCTCTCCCCATAAGGCATAGTGATTAGGGTTAATGGGAATGAGAATTCAATAACCAATTTTTCCGATAGGTTGATACGTTCAAAAAAGAAAAATGAAACAATCATGCCGGCTTCTCAATGAAGATAGCAAAAAGCATTGCTTATTTTGGCTCAAGAAGAGGCTAATTTTTCTAAGAGAGTTTGTGCTCCACCATACAATTGTGAAGAGAGATAAAGGAGCATGATTATAAATTTTGCTTGTTAAAGACAAAGCCTTCAATGAGAGCAGATGAGTTGCATCTTAATTATTGAAGGAACTTACTGATCTGGCTGGATCTTTTGAAAAAGATTTGGGAAACAGGTGATTGGAGGGCACACCTATCTTCAAGAAGGAAAAGGGGGACCTAGGAACTACAGACCAATCACTCAGCTATTGATGCCTACATGGATGCTTTCATTTGGATTCCTGCACTGAGCGGTGGCTTGGACTCCGTAACCTACGTGGTCCTCTCTCTCTTACGGCTGGAACCACACAGTATGTTAGGGGTTAACAAAACACAACTGCTGCATTCAGGGAACATGCTATGCCCAAAGAAATAGCCTATATTGTGACTTAGCAAATGCTGAACCACAAACAAGCCCCAGCCTACTCTACTGTTGTGCAAACCAAACCTAAAATTCTAAAGACTTAAACCATACAATGACTCTTCCTAAGATGATTCCAATGGATGTAAATGCAGCTGGAAAGCAGTGACCACCAGAGACACTAACTCAATTCCATTCACCACTTTACACAACAATGTCTGTAGCTTGAATCATGTCAACTGGATTTCTATTTTCTCAGTGGAAACGTTTTGCTCCTTATCCAAGGAGCTTCTTCAGTCTGAGCAAAGTTAGTAAGGGAATCCTAAATATGTTTCTAGGGTGGCTGTGTGACCTTGCACCTGGGGCTAGGTCATGGTTATATTGAGATGTTATTTTAAGTCCTTTTATCATCTAAAGGAGTTAATTTTAAGTCCTTTATTTTATTTTATTTATTTTATTTAGATGATAAAAGGACTTAAAATAACATCTCAATATAACCATGACCTAGCCCCAGGTGTAAGGTCACACAGCTACCTAGAAACATATTTAGGATTCCCTTACTAACTTTGCTCAGACTGAAGAAGCTCCTTGAATAAGGAGCGAAACGTTTCCACTGAGAAAATAGAAATCCTGTTGACATGATTCAAGCTACAGACAATTCCACCTGGATGACTGAGAACCTTCATAGACATATTTTTACACAACAATGTGTACAAGGAGATCTATTCAAAGCCTCTCGACTTGGTTCCTCTGTCTAGGAACATCTTCCAGAAGTGTGGCAGATATTGCCTCCCTTTGGCTTGGCTTTACTGCTTTCTCCCCTTCGAGGGTCATTCTAGCAACCTGCCATTAGTCGCTAACACAGAACTCCATCCACAGAAACGGTCTAGGCTGCATCAGCCGGTTAATTTACCAGCTCTGTACAGAGTTAACAGTGTTAGCCTATGACCACTTACACTGCCAAATAGATAGATGGGTGACGTGCAAATTGTTCAGTAATCTGTGCTCTAGCAAGTGTCTTGTCCTAGGGGACGTATCGCAGCACGAAAAGCCTGCTGCTCAGAGCAGCCACTCAACCAAATCTCCCCTGAAGCTGAAACCTGTCCAAACCAATTACTCTTCCATTCCCAGCTGCCGCAGGAATAGCCAGTAAGCTTGTCCGCAGTTCAAACTGAGAATAATGGGTTCCGCTTACTGTACTGAACGTGCCCCCAAAGCACAAAGTTCTTAATGCAGCCAGCCCTAGAGCTACATCAATCTGAAAAGCACAGGAGAAAGTGCCTTGCTGACTCCCTGCCAGTAAGGAAGCACTGACCTTTGGTATCCTCACATTTGTGTTAATCACGGTTAGAAAACTGGCTACAGCAGGCCTCAGCTTCTAGTGGGAAGGAAATGTATTATGGAAAGAATGATGAGAACTCCTAGATCAGGATCACCACAGATTGTCATCTGAAGCCAGCTGTTTCTAGAAGTCAAAGCCTTACATTCTACAATAGCGCCCATCCAACATTCCTGCGGCTTGAATTATAGCCCAAATATATTCCATTTTGGCAAGAGGGAGTAGAGAACAGAACCATGCAGTTGGGCGTTGTTAGGGGAACATCAGAAAAGCATTCTGAAGAGAAAGGAGGGAGAGTTCAGGACAGAGGAAGTATCAAGTACCAATTCTAGTTCTGGTTTTAATACTTGTGGCCTTCTGCTGACGCTCTGAATGTTAGAATTTGGCAAAAAAAGAAGAAGTGCCATAAGGACCACATCATGCTTACCAAGAATATAGCAACAGATGTGATGTGTAACTCTTGTGTACTGAAAGCAGGAGAGTTTCCTCTTCAGTCCTGTGGGTCCAAATCCTCCTCAGCCAAGCTGCTTGAGGGATGTGCAGCTTCTGCCCAACCCCAGCAAACTCTGTACAGCATCGTCCTAGACATCCTTAGGGCATTTCTCTGTGGCAATATGAAGACAGTCTGGTTCAGAAGCAGCCTATGAAATAAGCCACGCTCCAAGCACTTCTGGGAAGAACGTTACAGCAAGACGACCTTCCTGGTTGCATCCATTAGCCAGGAAAAGAGCAACTGCAACAAGATTGCTTGTTGCTTCCCCATCCAAAAAAGTGTTTAAATGCCACTTGTCCTTGGACTGTGGAACTGAAACATGCTGTAGATCCCAACTAGCAGACTAAAGGCTGCTGTCTTTTGTGTATGAACAAGTGTGTGAGTGCGAGACACAGAAAGAGGGAATCATTTGGTTGTGATGTAGGATGCAAACTGTCAACATTCAAACAAAAAGAGGGGGTTTGGCTTTCCCAGTGACCACAGCTGAGAACAGAAGTGGTTAACTTATTAAAAAGCGGGGCAAGACATTCATGTATCCTGTGCGACACTTGGACCACATCCCTATCAGAAAGCAAAGCAGCTGAAGTTCTACCTAGCATGCTCAAGTTGCATATCCTGTCTGGTCTGACCAGCCGCCTTTCCATTCAGCATTGAAAGGGTTAACCCAAATCAGCAGCATACACACGCCACTTTTGAATCCATAGGGACTGGGTAAGGTGGATGGGGTCATGGGTCACCATGTGATTATGCCTGCTTTAAGGGAACAAGATTCTTGATTACCCACACTTACAACAGAGGCCATATTCTACAAAGCAATGATTGCCCTCTGCAGCTGTTTAGATTGCCTCATAGAGTTAGCACTCTTTTCATCTTCCCATTAATCAGAATTGCAACCCTTCATCTTGCTGCCCTTTTATTAATCATATCCCTCCATCAGTGTCTCCAAAGGTCAAGTCATTATCACAGTCTCTCTGATAGTGGGGTTTTCCAAGAACTTGATAATTCTACCATTAAATATATATTTATTGATTACAGGAGGGCTCTCGTTTTCAAAAATAATCTTATCTTGTCCTAAGAACAGCAAGTTAATTTAAAAAATCTAGAAAAGCTTTAACTCCTGCAAAAAGGGTTGCCAAACTCCAATGACGTAGCATCATTTTACTCTTTAACTTTCAAGTCCCATCACGAGCAAATCACAACAACTGAAGTGACCCATATATGGAGTCCTTCATCCCTTCCTTCATTTACTCCATTGCAACTGGTGGAATCCCCTCAATGTCCCGACACTTGGAGTTCACCAGTTCCCTGCGGATTTCCAGAGAGATCTGGGAATGGTTGTGAAACTTCAGCAACTCCAAGAGAGATTCTTTCTGCTCAGAAGACAGGTCCTCTTTGTAGCGCTGGGCAAATGTCAAGAGGCATTGGTGCCACAGGACAGGTAGGGTCCGCTGATCTTTCCGAAAAGCTAGGAAGTGAAAAACTAGAGCATCTACAACACGGAAAGGCAAGGCATATTTCTTGTCAATGAGCAGACGGAGAAAAATGCTGTTGGCACCACTGTATTCCATCTCAGCAATCTTTAGCATAGCGGCCCTGGGACAAGAGAGGGGGGGAAAATGGAAATAACACTTGGATGCATGTCCATATAACAATCTGATCATCTGATTGCCAAAATTAAGTGAAGAGTGATCAGGGGGCAAAGCATTAAGGGAACTTCCATATACTTCAAATTTGCTTTGAAGGAAAAAAACTGGTATTTCTAATAATGAAGGAATTGGGAAAGTTAAGAGAAATAGCAAATCCAGTCCCTCCCCCCCAAATCCAATGGCCTCAAGCATGGATTTGGCCATGGTGGCTAGGATTATAGTTAAGCCTAACACATAGAGGAAGCACCAAATTGGGGAATGACGAGTAAACCCAACAGGCACTGGCCAAGAGGCAGCTTCGGGTTGTGGTTGAAGCGGTGAATGCACACAAAATTGGGTTGTGGTTGAAGTGGTGAATGTACACAATGGCTACAATGTAGATTGCCAATGTCTGTTGCTGATGGTGTTTCTGTGCTTTGGGGAGAGGCCTGATTTGTAGAGATAAGAATCTGAGGCTTTTCTTTAAGCTTTACTTGCTTCTTGCGTGGGTATCTGCTAGTGTCAGGGCATTGGAGTGGGACCAGTGGAAAAACTGGCAACCCTACTCCTGGCATGAAGCCATTTTTCCAAAACATTCAGGAAATAACATTATTTTAATAAACATAATGTCAGTCGTACTACATTCTTGAACCCAAGGGATGAGTAAACAACTAAATACAAGAATATTACAAATCAAGCAAGGATTTTGTAGCAGGCTGTTTTCATATTCCCACTGCAGACTCTGAGTCCAGCTACTAGCATAACATTAGAGAACATTCTATAACAAACATATTCTGAAACATTTTTTTCTCCCAAGACAGCAAAATAATTTTTCACCAGCAAGATTTGAGAGCCAAGGATATATGGATGAATGGCAAAGGAGGCCCTCCTCGAGACCCCCCCCCCCCAACCAGACTATTTCCTCCCGTTCTTAAATTAGCTCAGCCCTCTTACCCCGAATGAAGGACTGGAATAGAGCACTTGGTCAGGATGCTGCCCACAATGATCGCTTCTCTCAGTGTGCATGTTCCAGACTCACACAAAGGGATGAGAATTCCTAGGAGGGAAGGGAAATGGAGGGGCAGAGATAACATAGTCTTTTCTAATGCAACACACACACACACACACACACACACACACACACACACACACACACAAACACACACACAAACCCTCATCAAAAGGTCACACTGGCATATCACTAGATTTTTTATGCTTTAAGAACCTGAAACTTCAAGAATTACATTGCCCTTGGGTCAACCTCCTTCTATTGATCTACCACCTTGTGATATGGACCAACTACAGGTTCACTGATCTCTACTTTCTGCTGCCAATTGTAGCCAGCCTTGGTCTGACCTCCACTAATTGTTTCTCTTTATTAACGCTCCTACCATGCTTCAATCTTTCTTTCTTGAACACTACTTTGCAACCTCATTATTACTTTTCAATGTGCATGGTGCTGTACGCAGGGGTCCCCAACCTTTTTGGCGCCAGGGACCGGTTTCAAAAGACGATTTTTCTGAAGACCGGGGGGCAGGGTTTCTGGGATTTCTGCAGACCGGGGTGGGTGGGTTTACGGACGGGAGCCAATTGCGCGCACTGGGGGGCAGGGTTTGTGGGCGGGAGCCAATCACAAGCACCGAGGGCGGGGTTTGCGGGCGGGAGTCAATTGCGTGGAAGAGGGCGGGGTTTGCGGGCGGGAGCCCCATGGCCCAGTTCCTAACAGGCCGTGGCCCACAGCTTGGGGACCCCTGCTGTACAGGATACAGAGAATCCATTCCAATCCTGAAGAGCTTATAATACTCGATTGCAAGGGTTCACAAACTGCAGCTGCAATTTGTGCAATTCCAATAGCTTTCAGTGGAACCCACAGAGATCTTCAAAAACTGGTTACAAAACTGTGTTTCAATGAGAAAGCATGGGTGCATTATTACATGCACAGCTGAAGAGCAATCATATTTATTGTATTTAATGTTAATTATGTTTAAATGTAAATTAAATCAAACCAGGTATTTGTCATCACTACACCACCCATTATTGTTTGAAATAATGTATGGCCCTCAGCCTAGGAAAATTTGTGCGCCTCCTCTCGTTGCAGCCTCTACCAAATTTCAATTTTTCCTGCCATGTTGTTCTTGCCAACTAGTATTGATCCATGCCAATTTATCCTTAACCACGTAACTGTGCAGCTTTACGCTTTTGGTCGCTACCAACTCTTAGCTTGCATGACAAAAAGCATTAACCCTAAGGTTTAACTTGAGGTTTTCTATTAGACTGCAGAGGGAGATCAGGAAAGCAGGATCCCATCACCCCTGCAAAAACAAACCCTCCTTCTTCTATCATCTGTTGCTTGGCAGAAACCATTCAATGAGGCTGCAGCGGAGGAAGTCAGCCTCTCCCCTGATCCAGCTGATGATTCAGCAACACTGAGTTCCTCTTCCTTTGGACTGTTTCTTTTCAGCTAGTTGGAGTTAAGGACTCACAGCAGAGATGGGTGCCCCCATCCCACAACCCCCCTTGATGTTGGATTATAATCCTAAAGAAAGGGATTTGCCTCACTGAATTGGAGTCTGTCAGAATCTTTTTTTGTTGTTGCTAAACTGGCACTCTGATATAAAAACAATTAATTTATGGTAGCAGGGGAACAAATACTGTCCGACAAGCAAAAAAAGAACAAAGGCAAACATGTATTTCAGATCAAAATGGAACGCCTAGCTCACATGTCCTATTATACTGCCTTCTTTTAGTAAGTTGTTTGCAGGAACAACGGTAGCAGTGAAGTCTAAGAGAGAATAAATCTGAAGCAAATGCTCGTAAGATGAGAACACTAGCAATGTGTCTTCTAGCTGATGCTAAGAAACTAAGAATTGCTTGACAATTTCATATTTTAAATTACCATCCAATTCCATCAACTCACCTTTGAACCATGCCCCAGGTTTGAACAAGGCCTTCTTCAGTGCCATATAAAGATGGAAATTGAGGCGTTTATATTCAGCAATATCATCTCTGATTCGAGGGAGGAGCACAAGATTGTAGAACCTCTGGGCCATCCTCTCTTTAAGGTTAGAAGAAAAAATTCTAGAAGGGGTAATAAAAGCATGGCAGGAAGGAGAGAAGGTGAAAAAGGAAACACCCCAGTTGGGAAAACTAGATAAGTGAAGATCAAATGTCTTACAATATAGTATAAATATCATTTCAGTATCCTTACAATGTCTCCTCCATTAATGCTAGAATATCTTAACAAACATTTTATACTACCATCAGTCTTCAGGGCAGTTCACACACACACACACACAAAGGCAAAACATAAAATAAAAATAAAATCCATTTTAATGAGAATAAAGGCCATATAAAAACCAGATCTTAACATCTCTACATCTCATAAAATTCTCACAACTATCCCCAACAAGAAAATTAATCTTTGCAGAGGCCTTAATGTTAAAAAGAAGGAATGTACAAAACTGGCTGATTCAGAATGGAACATTCCAGAGAATCCCAGAACTTCTGTTCCCCTTCCAGGCCACGCTGAACCTCCTCCAGGCTGTGCCATTTTTGGTGGGTTCACAAAGGTTCACAAGGTTTCTGGAAGCAAATCCTCCAAACCGGAAATGGTTGAAAGTGTCCAAGATATGACATGCTAGTCAAGACAAGCCTGTGAGAAAGAATATAGAGTGTCCCTAAACTGTGCCCCTATAGTGGCTCTGGTTTTGTCCTCCTGACCCATATGTGTAGTGCAAGAAAAAAAAAATTAGTTTTTCCTTGACAAAGAAGTCCATACAGGATCTACTGAAGTGGGCATGAGTTTCTTTTAAGAGAGCATTATGCCCAGCAATAATTCAGAAGCGCAGAGAAGCCAACTACAGTACTAGGGTACCTGGAAAATGTGCAAATACTAACAATAAATAATTATACCCCAACATCCCACACTTAGAAAATTGAAAAGGGTGCCTTTGGATTTTAAATAGTTTAAATAGCCTCTTTCACTTCTATATTTCATCAAACACAAGTTTCATTTTTATGTTGAAATTGTCACTTTGAATGTGTCCAGCTCAGAAAGGAGCTAAAAGCCATGAACGAAAGGCAGCATTATTTACAGCAGCATCCCACCTTGTTGCCTGGTACATGGCAGCTGCTGTCCATGTGTCTGGCTCTGTGATATAAAGCATCTGCTCCCAATTGGATAACGCTGGGATGATCTTGAAAGCTTTGGGCAATTTTCCACTTCTGTATTTTGACAACACCTTTAAAAACATTTTAAAGTGATTATTATATGAGAGATAGGCAGCATTCCTTAATTCCAAGCTGTATTTACTGTTCACAAAGTCTTGTAGAAAAAATACGTATTAGGGATCCTTCATTGATATTACTCTAATTTTTTCACATATCAGCAATGGTTGTGCCAACTCAACAGCATCAAAAACATTCCTAATTAATATTAACAGCTATAATAAATTGAAGTGCAGTAGTAGTCATGAATACCACACAATGTATTTTTCCTCAACCCTCCTGTAGTACTGCTTTGGCAGAAGACCAAGATAATGGCTGTACTAGAAGGTTTTTTCAGCAATTAGCTCCATATGCACAACTATTTACATATATGATGTACAAAGACGTACAAAGCATTACACTTACTTCTTTGACACCTTTGTAGACTTCTAGGACACGAGGATTGAGCTGTGGCATAGGTCGGCCAGATACTTCTGATATCACTGTCTCTACCTCTGTCAGTTTTTCTGTTAGCTTCTCCATGATAATGTCTGCTAAGGTGCGCCTAATGGGTGCCAAAAGGGGGGAAATGGAGCAGATAAGTAATCCAGCCCCTTATTAACAAATTAAGCAGGAGAGGCAGCATTAAGTGTGATTCCTAATCTCACTTCTAATACATCAGAAGAAAATTTCACAGGTGGCCCTTCACTGTCACCTGCCTGTGATTATTCAATTCAGAAGATTATGGTAAAAACAAGCAACTTGAAGATGGCAACAACTTTACTTATATTATTTTTTAACATTGCTGTCCAATCTCTTTGAAAAAGACAAGCTTATTGGTTCGCACTCAGTGGCACAAGTTCTATGATAGACCCACAGCTGCCAGTGGAGGAATTCCTCCTTTGTTCTCCCATACAGTCCCCAAGCCTTCTTCAGAGCAGATTTGGGGTGCATGCAATGGCTGCAGTGGGAAGAGAACAAGCAATGCACACGCATTAAATGCAGTCCACAGCTGACGAATATGTTGCACTTTTCAAAATGTCAATTGCCCAGCTCCTCATATATCCACATATGATTTATTCCACAAATGTTAAAGATGAATATATTTAAAAAGTTACATTACAGAAAAAAAGTTATGCCAGCAAGAAATGCTACCTTAAATCTATGTTGTCCAAAGGTCTTTAGCATGCTGTAACTAGAGTATTAAAATAAAAAAGAAATTCTAAGGGACTGTAGCTTGAATCATGTCAACTGGATTTCTATTTTCTCAGTGGAAACGTTTCGCTCCTTATCCAAGGAGCTTCTTCAGTCTGAGCAAAGTTGGTAAGGGAATCCTAAATATGTTTCTAGGTAGCTGTGTGACCTTGCACCTGGGGGCATTCTAAGGGATTCTAATTCTAAGGGATGTAAATTCTAAGGGATTCTAAATTCTAAGGGATGTAAGCCATATAATATTTTCTCTGTGTTTCAAACTTGTAAAGATAGTACCATTTTGGAATATATACACAATGTTACACAAAACAATTTAGATTTGAACCTCAAGATTCTAAATGCAATATGCTCTATCCAATAATTAAAGCACCATCTGCTGGTTAAAACAACAACAGCAACAAGGAAAGAAAGGCTTAAGAATTATGCCTCATTGCTAACTGTAGCATTGGTTTCCCAGGAAATCATGCTGAAGCATTAGTGACAAAACATCCCCAACCCTGTAAGACTTGCATCTGTAGGTCAATCACTCTTGGAGGCTCCTGAATAGGTGAACCTTTCTGAGATAGGCTGAAGCTGCTTAGACTCATTAGGAGACGGACATGTGGAGAAACTGGCATTCTGATGCGTGCCATTTGAACTGTCATGTCTGGGTACAATGGAGAAGCTCCTGTAGTGGATATGAATAAAAACTGGCCCACAGCAGAATTCCTAAACATGAATTTATGAGATACACTAGTGACATAAAATCTGCTCATCTCCTCCACCTACTTATATGAGGAATTATAACTTGAGTATTCTCTATGGAGAAAGGGGAATGAAAACTTCCTTAGTCTTGACAAGAGCTTCTGAGTGAAACAGCGACTATGTAGCATGGGGCTACTGCCAAGCTGGACCAGGGCTTGACTAGTGATGAGAAGCAAATTAGTTAGCTGTCTAAACATGGCAGGGATCTTATTTACAGTTATTAAAAAGATTTAAGGTAGACAAAAGAATTCATGGTTTTGATCATTGTAAGATTGAGTTTGAAATAGAGTTGCGTACAAATGATGAACATGCAATTGCTAAAAGGTATAAACTTTTACTGAAATTTGAAACTGAAGAACAAGTGAATGTATGATAAAGTGGGCTAAAGTTTTTGGTTATAATATACAGATGGAACAATGGGAAAGTATGTGGTTGAAAGGATTGAAATTTATACTATGTTATAACCTTAAAGAGAATTTTTATAAAATGATGTACTGTTGGTATACGTCACCAGAGAAATTGTCTAGAATGTATGAAGGCACTTCAAATTTACTGTATGTTGGAAACATGAACAAGAAGGGACATTTTATCATGTTTGGTGGACGTGTAAAAAGGCTAGAAAATTTTGGATTCAAATACACACACTGATTCAGAGAATTTTAAAGATTAATATACAATTGACACCAGAGATTTTTCTTTTGGGATTGATGGACATAGGAAAAAAGTCATGGGACTTTGGTTTTGTATATGATAACTGCAGTGAGATTATTGTATGCACAAAGATGGAAAGATTCGGCATTACCCACAATGGAGGAATGGTTGGTGAAGATGATGGAACTTGCTGAGATAGCTAAATTGACTTCTTTGATCAGAGAAAAGACAATAGCTACATTTATTGCTGACTGGAAACCCTTTATGGACTTTTTGCATAAAACAGAAAAAAATGAACTTACAATTTGTGGTTTTGATGATTAAAAATGATAGATTATAGAAAGAAGAGAGTTATGTTGTAACCACAGAGTAAGAGGAAAATTTATAATTGTACTTATAACTGCTGTAAAGAAGATCAGAAGCCACTTCTTTTTTATCTTTTTTCTTTCTTTCTTTCTTTTCTATTTTTCTTTTACTTTTTTACTTTCTTGCACTTTTAGCTTTCTCTTTGATTTCTTTCTTTTTCTTACTTTATATTAGTTTGTATTAGTTTTTATCTTTTTAAATTTTTTAAATAAAATTATATATTAAAAAATAAACATGGCAGGGATGGATGCCCCTGTTGCAAGGAAGGATCCTTACTGGTAATAATAGTCAATGTTCCCTATCCAGTATCTGCCCAGTAAATATTCTCATGCAGAAGGTGCAGCTACATGGGTTCACAACCATCTTTGCAACATTAGTAGCTCCGTAAAGCACCACTCTGAACATGGGAAGTGTATCTCATGTCATGTGCATAAGACTGCTGGCAGGGATACGTACTCAGAACAAAGCATGAATGAAGAACAAATAAGTAATACTACTCCAACTGTATACTGTTTTTTTTTGTTGGTGAAAAAAGTAGCTCCTAGACCAGTTCACAGAATCATGACAAGTGAAACTGTCTTTTCATCTTCATTCGGTCTTGTTATGCATTTGCTCACATTCCATTTAAAAATCATAATTAAATATAGATGTCATGGTTTGGAAGCCTACTGTGTTTTGTCTCTCCATTCTTTCAGGGTTTTTTTCTTTTACGTCATTGTGACTTTGAGTTGGTGTGATGGATTTTGGAACTTTCCATATGACCACAATGGACAGCTTTGCAACTTTAGCAGCACTAAATAGGAACACAGGCCTTGCTCCTTATTTTGCAGCTGATGAAATAAAAGGGGGCTGAGAAAGGGAATAAAAGTCATGGTAAAATCTAGAAAAATTCAAAGTACCTGGACCCAAGAGAACCTAAACAATTCAAATAGTTTCATAATCCTGCCTACAGCGTGACCACAAATTTAATTTCCACTAGTCAGAGAAATGAGGCGTAACACATTCATATGTACGGCACAATTGGGTATATACAGAACACTGCAGCAGAGATAAAGGGAAACAAACACGAGAGATAATTAGATGGAATTTCTCCTCTTCTATACCAGTATTATGTTCTTTCTCCATTTTTTGCCTAATGACAGCAACCAAAAAAAATTCAGAAAGGAATTTATCCTATAGGTTACCATAATATCAGTATTTGATCATTTGACTTACCTCACTGGTGGGTTCTTGCTCATGAACATTTCAATGGCTGTTTCATCATCTGGATTTACAGTCATCTCTTCACAATACTCTTCCTTCTCCATGGCTCCAGCTGTCCCCAGCAATGGCCACTCATCATCCTCTGCATCTGAATCTCCATCCTTTGAGGTAGGTCCTGCAAAAGAAGGGAGTAAATATTTTAGAGGAAGCAACTTCTTCAGATTACAGTAAATCCTTGATTTAAAGGACTAAAGTGGGGGAAGGGGTATCTCTTACAGCAGAATGCCCATTAAATCCCAATAGCCTTTTATAAATGTCTATCTTACCTGTTAAAGGTAAAGGTTCCCCCTGCACATTTGTGCATTCGTGTCTGACTCTAGGGGCCGGTGCTCATCTCCGTTAGCTGAAGAGCCAGGGTTGTCCGAAAACGCTTCCATGGTCACGTGGCCGGCATGACGCACACGTAATGCTGTTACCTACCCACCGAAGTGGTACCTATTAATCTACTTGCATTTGCATGCTTTTGAATTGCTAGGTTGGCAAGAGCTGGGGCTAGTGTGGGAGCTCACTCCGTTACGCTGGGCTAGGGATTCGAACCTCCGAACTTGTGATCTTCCGATTGACAAGCCTGGTGTCTAACCCGCTGAGCCACCACACCCCCTATCTTACCTGTTATGCATACATAAATTGGAATGGGATTTTATACATGCATATTTATGCAAATCCACTAAACTACAGTCCATTAAATGGACTAAATGGTTTACTGTACTTATATAATGATTAACTGATTACGTGCCAGCAAACTGGTGTTGACTCTTAATGACCACATAGATTTTCTCCACAGACGATCTGTCTCTAACCAGGTCCTTCAAGTCTTATACATATATTACAGTATTATATTATATCATATAAATATGTAATAGCAGCAGCTAAAAAATCAGCCATGAACTAGATGCCAAGAAAACAATGTTACATCAAATTTTCATTTACCCAATCAGATCACTGCGTTGGATAGAGAAAATAAGAGATGTAGGTAATAGCAGAAAGATTTCACATTTCTAGCACTGACTATGAGAAGCTAACCATCCTTTCTGTCTAAAACTGCCTGGGAATTATGGTCAGACTCTGAAGCTTAACTCCAGCCTCCCTCCAAATGTATGGATCAACTGATGGTGTCTGTATGAAGCAAACAACGATTTTGACTATTTTCAGTCTGGGTTAGGACTTAGTTTTAGAACCTAGCCAGTTCCAGTTTTCCTGACAGATAATCTCCTGTGAGAGAGGCTGATCCAACTCCTGCTTGATCTCTCAATGCCTTCTGATATTCTTGGTTGGGGGCCCTGGCTGCTGTAATTGAGAGATTTATCTTGCAGTTACTCATAAGCAGGCCTTTGTTGGGTAGCCTTTCACAATGGCCTCCTCCTGAAATCCAGGAGGCCTATACTATTATATCTTTTAGACGCCTACTGAAGATTTATCCGTTCACCCTGGCTTTCCCTGTGTAAACTTTATGGATTACTTCTTTTGCTAATTTATTGCACTTTATTACTGTGTTTTAATCATTTTTATTTTTTCCGGTAAACAGCAGCAAAAACGTTCTTTAAAAAACACGTGTCTATCCGAACACCTTTGGCTGGGCCCGAAAATACCTTGTTACATCTTTCTGCTGCTTTGCTCCAGCCACAAGCTTCCTAGACACACTCACCCAGGACCGTCGTCTTCTTCCTGGGCTCATGGCTCCTACCGGCGCCGTGCTCGGCCTCCAGCTCCTCTTGCTGGATGCGAGCCTGCTCCAAGATCCGCCGGGAGAGCTTCTCGTCCACATACTCGTCCTCCTCTTCTCCCCCACCACCGTGCTTCCGGGCCTGGCCCCGTCGCTTGACTCTCGTGACGGGCTTCACGGCATCGCTCTGAGCGATCTGCTCTGCTAAGGGGACGCTCGCCGCCGCCGCCGCCGCCGCCCCACCGGAGCCTCTCGGCCGCTTCGCCTTGGGCATGATCCCCACCGACAGAGCACGCAGCCCCGGGAAGAGGAGGGGCCGCCCACACGCATGCGTTCCATGTGCCTCGTCCGGGCGCAGAGCTATAGCTGAACGGAGAGGTGGATCTTCTCTGAATGCAGAGCTAAGTGGGACTGATTCTGCGGAAAGACGCACAAAGAGCGGACGGGGTTTATTCAGTAGGATAAACTGCTTCGAAAAACACAAGAGAGGTTCGGAATGGGATCGTCCCGGGTCGCTACAGTAGTCATTCGGCTACGTCACTTCCGCCTTGGTTTCTTCTGCGAGAAGCGAGCGCGAAGAAGGCGAGGCGCCTTGCTGGTCTGGTCGGGAGGTTGCTGCACGCAGCTCCCCAGCAAACAGTTGCTGCGCGCTTAACAATCCAAGAGGAAGGGAGCCTGAGTCGCGGGCTCTCTTGTTGCAGGAACTGACCCAGTCGCACGTGGAGGCCGTTGCAAGCATGGGCGTCACCTGGTAGGATGTTTTGATGTTTCGAAGCTGATACTGTAGTGAAACGCTGGGGCTTGAGCGCTTACGGTGCGGTAGAATCAGAGGATGCGTCAGAACAAGGTTGGCGCCTAACAGCTGAAAGAGGATCTGGAACTAACATATTTGTATTTAACGCAGCCACCGCAAGTGGCAAGAGAAGCCATAGAATGGCCTGAGTAGCTGCAGACGCTTTTAAGAGGCTTTTCGTGCGGTGGGTGGGGGGAAAGCTGATTTTTTTATCCGCTTGCTGTCAAGGAGGTATTTATAACGCAGCCACCTGGCGAGATGCGCTGGACTACAACTCCCATTACCCTCGGTCTGCCTGATTATAGGAGAAGGTGGGGATCGTTGCCCAAGACATCCGGAGAGCGCCAGGTTGCCATAGATCGCGAGACCAGAGAAGAGATGCGGCTGACATGGAAAAAAAAATCGCCGAGAGCCTCACGTTCCGTTGTGTTCGGCTGTTGTGTCATGCTTTTGACTGCGGGGGTGGCCGGGTATTTGCAGCAACGGTTCACCCATGGCCTTTTGAGTTTCTAGTGCGATAGCACTGCTATGAATTCATTCAGTCATGCGACCTGAGCCAATCTTTAAAAACCGTGTTCATTGCGGTGGTGATGGATTACTTGCCTGTTCCGGTTTTTCCCCCATGAGCGTTTACATCTCCAGAAATAGAATCATGAACCTACATTTGAGCTTATTCTATCAAATCAAAGTTTTATACTATATCTGAACCACTCCTTGAAGTTACTCCAGTTACAGAGAGAAACAAGTCTTATGTGCTAGACCAGGGCTTTCCAGAGTTTTCCCGCTGCAACACACCAACGGCGGCGTGCGAGAAAACTTGGAAGCGCCACTATTGTGGTGCGCAAAAACCTGGAAGCGCTGCCGCTGCTTTCAATTTTTGCGCACCACCACCGCTGCGGCAGTTTCGGATTTTCGCGCACCGTGGCAGTGTCCTTCTGTGCCATGCGAAAACCTGGAAGCGCTGATGGCCCACCACCACCGTGCGCACGGCGGCACGCCATCAGCGCTTCCAGGTTTTGACGCGACACACCTGGGCCCCGCAGGCGACACACTTTTGTGTCGCGACACACAGTTTCAAAAGCTGTGGCTAGACATTTGCTTAATATATTTTACTAAGCAATCTGAATCTAAAATAGCAACAGGAAAAACAAATTTATCTAATTATAATTTTATATAGGATGTTGCTCAAAAGTGAAACCATAAAACTAATAATATACTTGGGAAGGAGCCTGTTTAATGATTTTGTGTAACAATTTATTAGTAAATTTCCTGTAAATGACTGTGTGAGATTGTAGGCTTCATGGTTTTCAGTTTTGTTCAGCACCAAACATAAATTTTATCTTTATTTTTTTAGAAAAGGATTTGGGCAATGACAGACTCCATGAGTATGAGGCTATGCTTCAGATGTCATTTATATTTAATAGGGCAGTTGGCGACACCAATGGCGCGCAAAAACCTGGAAGCACCGCCGCAGGCGCGGCGCTTTTAGGTTTTCGTACGCCGCGACAGCAGTGGCACTTCTGGGTTTTCGCATGCCGCCACTGCGGAGCTTCCGGGTTTTCACATGCGGTGGTGGCAGTGTCCTGGTATGCCGCACGAAAACCCGGAAGCACTGATGGCCCGCCGCTGCTGGCGGTGCGTGCACTGCCGTGCGCCGCAGCAGCACACCATCAGTGCTTCCGGGTTTTTATGCGGCACACCTGGGCCCCGCAGGCAACACAGTACTGTGTCGCGACACCCAGTTTGGAAAGCTATGTAATAGGGGAAAGTATTGACAGCTTAAAGTAAGGAGACAAAGACTGCAGTCATATGCAGTCTTTGCCAGTTTGCTCTGAGTCCTAATGTGCTATCTGAAGGGATCACAGGTCAAATTATGGCTTACCTTGCATTTTAATTTTGGCTCCTCTTATTGTCAGGACTTGGATGGGAAATTAATCTAAAGTGGGGGGTTTAAGTGGTTTCATAACGAAGTCTCTCTAGCCACAGCGTGTCTTCTTCCTCTTCTTCAATTCACTCTCCCACTGATGTTCTAGGAAAGGAGGGAACAGTGACACAAAAAGCATAGCAGTGGCTCTGATCACATTTGGGCCACTGTGGCTTTTTAATACAATGTGAAACCAGAAAATGTCATTGGCTAGTCGCTGCCGGATTACAGGCAAAAATGGCTGCTAACAGGCAAAATAGGATTATCCTGATTTGTCTGTTGTTGGACATAGAATATATTTCCTCTACTTAGTGCCAGACAGTGAATGGGCTATTGCAATATACAGGCAGTCTTGTCATTTGATGCAAAGACAGGATATTAATTTAACAAATTTTGAAGTATGGTCACACACTTGAAGTATTTTTCACACATCACTTTTATAAGAAGAAAAGTTAACTCGCAGAAAGGAGAAAGAGTCTAAATGTAGAATTTCCCCTCCTCCATGTTATATTTAGCACACATTATATATATATTATATTATATATTATATATTATATATTATATAATATATATTATATTATATTATATTATATTATATTATATTATATTATATTATATTATATATATTCTATCCCACCTTTATTATTTTTATAAATAACTCAAGGCGGCGAATTATATATATATATATATATATATATATATATACATACATACATACATACATATATATATATATATATATTATTATATACTGTAGAATTAAAGAAGACCTGAGTATGGACACTCTATTTCTCACACTTTTCTTATTTCCTTGTCTGTGTGTGTTGTTATCTCCCATAGCATTAACATTTAGGTTTCTTGGAGGCAGAGATCTGATTTTCAGGTGTGTGTTTGTTTTTTATAGTTAAAAAGTCATATTTCTTGTGCTAGTGTATCTCAGATGCCAGTAGCAGAGGGGAAAAGTGTTCAGCAAACAGTTGAAATCTTAACAAGAAAACTGGAGCTACTTGGAGCAGAAAAGCAAGGAACATTTTGTGTAGATTGTGAAACCTACCACACTGCAGCTTCCACAATGGGCAGTCAAGGTGAGCTTTTTCTGTCTACAAAAATTGGTGTATTCAGATCCTTCTGGTACATTTCCATTCTTTAACTGAAAATGTCAGCATTTAGATGCATCTCAGGAAGTAACTCCGTATCCAACATTTTCTGTAAAGTAACTTTTATCAAATCCATTGTCATGGTGTTAATTTTGTTTGATATGTAGTTTGCTCAGTTGGATAAGGAGTAGGGTGAAAGTTTATATGACCTGACCATCCAATCAAACCATCATGCAAATAGTAACTTTTGGACATAAATATAGGCATTAACTTGGTCTTCATGTATTAATAATGAACTAATGAGGTTGTAAAGAAGCATGTTGGAAATCTAGAGCCTCAGTGTACATATTTTATCATGACACAATGCTGTCCTGTTGGCTGTTCCATTAATTTGGATATTTTAATGAAGTATTAAAGTTTCTCTGTTTTAGTTGTTTTTTTGTTTTACCTCAGTTATATGAAGATGGCATACTACTCGCTCTTAGGGGATAGGAAAAGCTAATAGCTAATAACAGCAATCTTGGTATCTTACAGCAATGCTGCACATTTCTAGAGCACAAAAACATGTTTGTCTGCTCAAATGCACCTAGTCATTATCTAGCTTTCTTACCTGGTTTTCAGAAAGCAATTATTTGCTATATATCTTGGAATTGTAGTTGATTACAAACAGTAGCAGGTTGTGATTGAAAAAAGTCAATCTCAGTTTTAGGCTGCATCAATAGAAGTGTAGTTTCCAAATGACAGGAAGGAATAGTTCCATCCTATTTTACATTGATCAGCAGACTCCACCTTGTCTTACTACGGTATATCTAGTTATGGGTACCATGTTTCCATTTGACAGAATCCTTCCCAAAAAAGGGCAGTGAGAATAACCGGGTCTGGAAACGAAGTCATTCAAGGAGAGATTAAGGGAACTGATTAAATATCCCTTGAGAAACAGAGACTGAGGAGGGAGTATAATACCAGTCTTCAGATATCTGAAAAGATGCTTCAGAGAAGAAGGCCATGATCATGTTAGCGTGCAGAAAATGAAATTATCTTAAGTTACAAAAAGTCAAATTCTCTTTGAATATTAGGAAAAACTTCCAAATGGTAAGAGTAACAGTGGAACCAGTTACCAGCTCTTCTCTAGAAGCATTGAAGAATCTAAATAAGCTTTTGTTGGGAATGCTTTAATTTGGATTTCTGAACAGAGTAGGGATTGAACTCCTAAATGTCCCCTTATAACTAGAATGCTATATTATTAGTGATTTTCAGAACTACTTAAGGGGTGTGGTGGCTCAGCGGGTAAGACACTAGGCTTGTCGATCAGAAGATCGCAAGTTCGGAGGTTCGAATCCCTAGTCCTGCGTGACGGAGTGAGCTCCCGCACTAGCCCCATCTCTTGCCAACCTAGCAATTCGAAAGCATGCAAATGCAAGTAGATGAATAGGTACCACTTCAGTGGGTAGGTAACAGCGTTCCGCATGCGTCATGCTGGCCACATAACCGGGGAAGCATCTTCGGAGAACTCTGGCTCTTCAGCTAACAAACGGAGATGAGCACCGGCCCCTAGAGTCGGACACGACTGCACAAATGTGCAGGGGGAACCTTTACCTTTTTAGAACTACTTACATGTTTTCATCCTGTTATTTATTTAAATAAATATGCTTTCTTTTTTGGTAAAAGTTTGATTTAAAAGTTGCCTTCCATGTGTTCAGTACAGCAAACTGAGATAGAGAAATAAATAACCTAATTTTTATAAGATTTAAAACATTGCAATCTTAAAAACACTTATTTAGGGAGTGTTTTCTTGGCCTGTGCTAGAATGGATAGGTAGATAGTATTTTAGCTGGTTCTGGGTACTGGCTGGAAGGAAATTCATATGACAGGACCAAATATTCTATTTAAACATTCATTTATGTGGCTGGCCATAGAATATGCTGCTGCTACAACTGAAAGTTAGCTTTGCTTAGGCCTAACCTAAAAGTTCACAGCACAGAAAATCCTTTTTTTCCCCAAGTTAGCTGGAAGCAAGCTTTATGCTTGTTTGAAAGATACATCTCTCACATTTAAGGCTGAAATCCTAACATCTGGAAGTAAATCTTTAGTGCGTGAAGTCTCTTCTATGTTTTGTTAACATATCTTCCTTTCCTGTGTTGTATTTTTAAGCCCTGCAGATATTTACTATGGTTACTGTGCAATGATGATTCCTGTCAGTTTCCATTTTCGGGCACCTTAAAGTAGGCAAAACCATTAGAATGATCAGTGTCAAGAAGACTTCAGTTCTGTGCAAAACAGCACTGAACTGAGTCAAATAAGCAATAGTTTTCTGAATTGAGTAAAGCAAGTCAATTGCTACTTGAAGATTCTACATTAGAATGTAGGTAAATGTTCCTCTATCTCAGGATAGTGTTTCTTTTAGCTGAATAATATTATTAAATTTTACTTACATAAGCACAACTTTTATGGAGAATGAATAACATAAAGGTTCTGTAATAAAATCAAGTGTTTTGAAAGAAGGACAAAGATGTAAGAGATGTTACATATTTTCAGGTTTCTAAGAGAGAAGGAATAGTCTTCTTGAAGTGAAAATCATGCTGCTCTTGTTTCAGGACAGGCTGCCAAACTGATGTACGTGATGCACAATTCCGAATATCCCCTCAGCTGCTTTGCTCTCTTTGAAAATGGCCCATGCCTCATAGCAGATGCCAACTTCGACATCCTTATGGTGAAATTGAAAGGCTTCTTTCAAAACGCCAAAGGGAACAAAATAGAGAGCCGAGGCACTCGGTACCAGTACTGTGATTTTTTGGTGAAGGTTGGCACAGTCACCATGGGGCCCAGCGCCCGTGGAATATCTGTTGAGGTAAGGGTGGCCTGAATAAATAAATATAAACAATGCTGAGCCTGGACTGGAAATGTTGAGCTTTTCATTTTTCTCAGAGGCTTGTTAAATCTAACACTTGATTAATATCTAGAGTATTAGAAGCTTTTTATTTGAGATCATATCCTGAATGTGTCAGCATGTTGCATGCATAGTCTAATTGGTGAGAGGTGGCCAACAGTATGTTGGCTTACATGGTAATCTCTAGATTAGAGATCCTAGCTTGACTAGAACATCATAAACAAGCTTGGGGTAAAACTGGACTTTGGCTGCCTTGTGGCAAACTGGCCAAAATGTTCAAAACTGACCAAGTGTGCCTTAGCATTGCCAGGGAATGCTTAATGTAGCATAGATATAACTAAGGCTGGTAACTTATCTACTATTCTGACTTATTATAAAGTGTTATATAACAGCCTACTTTGACAAAAATCATCACCAGACTAAGAGAAAGTGGAAGCATGTTATAAATGTGAGCGAAGTTGGTCTTATGGAGTAGAATAGATGAATGCATGCATGGAAATGAAGGTGTAGGTTTAGTTGTAATGAAAACTGCCTAGAGTCTAGGATTCAGGTGACTTAAGTCAGTAAATAAATAATAGGGGTGGAGCTAAATATATGTCAAAACTTAAGATTTTCTCTCATCTAGATAGTTCTGGGTGCATATGAAAATAGAAGTTCATGGTTGGTGATAGTTGAATGGTGGTAATGGAAGAATTTTGGGGGGAAATTGTAACATTCCAAATGAATGGGATCCAGGGGGAAAGTTATTTCACTGGGTGACTTGACTGGATGGGTAGAAAAATGAGATGAAAGAGCACAGAAAAAAATAGTGGGCCATTTAGATACCCAAGAATGATTGAATGTGTTTAATAAGTATCTGCTTAGAAAAAGGTCAATTTCAAATATGTGATTTAAGTCTATTCATGCATACACAAAGAAAAGGAATGGATTGAAAAACATGATCAATTTAATTGTTTATAATGAAAGATTGAAATAATTATTGAAGGATACGAAGTTGAGAGATTCTGAATATGGGACAGACCATTCTTTGGTAGCATCAAGAGTGGATCTTGGGAAAAGATGGACATCAAAGTAGAGGAAAAAGCGAAAGAACTGAGTGTAGTAGAGTGACTGCAGGAAGAACAAGTACAAGTCCTGTATGAAAAAGTATTAATTTTTCAATAGGATGAATGGAAACTGTATGGAAGGATAGAAGATGTAGCAGCTTCTTTGAACAGAGTGAAAAGAATGTTACTGAATACCACAAGAAGGGAGCAGAGCTACACTAATAGAAAGCATGAGAAAGAATGCATGGTGGAATGAAGGCTATGGATGCAAAAAATGTATATAAGAGAATGGTTGCTGGAAAAAAAAAGGATGATGGAAATATATTGTATAATGTGTCTAGATAAAAAAAAATAACTGCAAAGAATGTAGTCAAAGAGCAAGAAACAGTTAAGATCTTAAAAAGCAGAGAAAACAAAGAGCAATTTTGATAAAAATAAAAGCATTGTTTTGGATGTGGGGAAGAAGGTTAAAGGAGGAGCCTCCAGAATGAACGGAACTTAAAATAAAAGTGATGAAATTATTTCAGATGAAACCAAGTGAGAGAATGATGGCAAGGATGTTTTAGAGATTATCATACTTTGGGCACATTATGTGAAGACCTAGCTCTGTAGAGAAGTCTACAATATAATTCTGGGAAAGGTGGAAGGAAAAAGAAGAGGATGACCAGCAGCATGGTGGACAGATTCAATTACAGCAGCGATGGGTGCAATGTTGGAAGACCTGAAGGAACAGATTGGGGACAGATTGTCCTGGAGAAAATCTATCTATATGGTTGCCAAGTCAGTATTGTCCATCAGTCTACATAAACTATTGAGTGAATAGCTGTGAATGATTCACAGAAAGTAAAATATGTGTTACGTCCTCTTGTTTCATGTATTTATGGATAAATGTATAAGGAATGCTGATGATGATATTAGGGATATATTGACGGGGGTCATGAATGTGCATCTTTTTTGATTACAAACAATGCCATGTTGTTACTTAAGAACTAAATGGTTTGTAGTGAGTATTAAATATATTGTATGATGCCATGAGTATGAATCTGAATGTACCAAAGACCAACGTAGTTATGTTTGACAGGAAAAATGGAGTGAACAAGCTCAAGTTATACAATTAGCAAAAAAACACTAGAGCAAGTAGATGAACTAGTGTCTTTTGTTAGAATGCTTAGTATAAGATAAGAAACATGTGGAGAAATTATATGTTGGTAGAGAGGTACTGGATAGTATAGGTCTGTTGCAAGGAATGAATATTTGTGAAAGAACTGATGCTTTTTATAATGGTTCTGTAGACATTTTTAAAAAACTTACTTGCTGTAAGTCATTTTGCAAGATACATAGTTGCAATATTTTGAATCTTATCTGCCAGAAAGCCCTGTATTTGTTTTAGGAATATACTATCATACCACAGCAATATGCTACATGCCCAAATTTAAACATAACTAGAACTTGAGAACATCTGTGTGAATATTCCTTTTCCCCTCAAGCTTTCTGTTTAATTGTTGTTAGCTGTGGAGCTAATGATGCTTGGTCCATGATTTAAATCTTTTTTTGTTGTTGTCAGGTGGAATATTGTCCGTGTGTGGTAGCCACTGACTGTTGGAACCTTGTAATGGAATTCATGCAGAGCTTTATGGGAAGCCATGCCCCTGGAATCCCTTCTGTGTTCAGTAATAAGCATGACAGCATCTACAGTCCAGCTGACACAATAGTTCAATACATGGAACTTTTCAACAAAATTCGCAAGCAGCAGCAGGTGCCTGTTGCAGGTATCAGATGAGGAAAGTTTCAGAAAATGTTCTTCAAGTGAGCAACTACTTTTTTGAATAGCATGTTCCAACACAATATGCCAGACAGCAGTTGTTACCCATCAAAACAATATGTCTCTGTTGTAAATATGTTCTTGTTGAAGGACGAATGCTGTCTCATATCAGACTCTCTGGAATGTGTGCCATAGTTAGTTTGCCTTTGTTTTAGATTCAGGGAAGCTAAGAATAATTGAAACCAATATCTGTGCTGTTATGCATAGGTTAAATTTTATGTTAATGAAAGCATGGAATCTGGATGCTCTAAATATTTTAATATTACTTCTGTTGAAATAATTTTACCAGTAGTCCATAGGTTATGGAAGCTTTCTGTTCCAAGAACCCTTGTATAAGCTGATTTTCATGTGCATCAGATTGCATACACCCATGAAAAAGGCAATTGATTTTTGTGTATGCACAAAACTGCAGCCATAATTTTTCTTCTTTCTTGCATAACAGTTACAAGTCACGGCTTATGTAAGTTAGGGAATGCCTGTATTTTCACATATTACGAAGTCTGCAGATGTTATTTCTCTGAAGTTTTACTTGGCCAAAAAAATGTAACATGTCTTTTTGAATTAACAGATTCAAGAAAATACCCTAATTTTAAGTTCTTGGCCTCCCACAACCTTTATAAATCTGTGAGAGGTTTATCATATTTGAGCAGTAGGATACTGATTGAAATTGAAGGCTTTAAATTTTGTACCTTCTGATTTTGAAAGTGTATGTCAGAGAAGAGGGGAAATTTCTGTGTATTCAAATTCAGTAAGAATGAGACTTTGGCCAAATTATTACAACTTAAAACATTTGTCTAAGATGGTGTCTAAAACTCTACAAGGTATAGATATGTAGGTTCTCAAAATTATTAAAGATGTTGACTGTAAAATACCTCTCATTGTATTTTTCTATCTAGTAGGGATTATTTGTTGTTTAGTTTGCATTTTACTCCTGCAAAACCTTTTTGTTAGTTCCCACATGAAGATCTTAATCTTTCCAAATTAAAAAGCTACAAAAAAGCTCTTTTCTGATTTACTTAGTCCAAATCTTGATAAAGAATTACTTAACTGACTCTGTAACTGTCTCCGTACAGTAATCTCTCCATGTACTCTGCTCTGCTTGTATATTGATTTTATGCTGTTCTATGCAAGAAAAACAGTTTCAATAAGAGAGCCTAAATAATAATGAAAAAGAACATGCTAATGTTCAGTACTGGAAATCCCCTTCCTTGTACAGAGCCTTAAAAAAAAAGTTGCTAATAATCACTTGGACCAAGGAGCTTAGGGATATGTTTTTGCTAATGGGAATGCTGGCCAGCAATGACACCTAGTAGTACATCTTTAAGAACATTGAAATATATCTGTTCACTAACCCTAATGTAGTCTAGGTAATAGTATGATTAAAAGTTATTTAAGTATTTTTGTTCTCTTAACTCTAATGTAGTATGGGTAGTAGTATCATTTAAAAAAATGTTTTAGTTCACTGTTGCAGGGTAGAGGAGAAAATCAGGCACTTCTGTATTTGTAGAATGGCTAAGCATATGGTTGAGCATATGGTTCAGAATATAGTTTACCCTAGAGATTACCTTAAATCCAGCATTGGCACTATCACATCAATTCCACACACAGCTAACAACTTAGTTGTGAAAACAATATATTCCAGTAACTGATTCTTATTCCTGTCCATTTAAAGATTCTGGTATGAATTTAAAATGCAAACTGAGCTTTCTGTTTCTTTGCTGTTTAACTTACAGAACTAAGGGACAAATATATTTGGAAAGAAAGAAAGATTCAGTCTTTCTACTCTAAACAAGTCATAAACATATAAACTTCATTAGAATTTTATATGGATAACTTTTTATTCAACATGCACCAACATTAATTAAAATTAAATCTGTTGGTAGTCAGAATCTGTATATGATCAAAGTAGCAACTGTTATTTTGTAAGTTTGATTTTGGATTGTAATAACTTTTATCTGTCTATGTATAATAAGCATTGTTCTGCTGACAGAGAGAGTAAACATTTATTTGAAGTTTTGGTTTTATGCTCAAACACTGCAACCATTAATTATATTTGATCTATTAATGTTCTTCCATTAGAAAACATTAAAACTATATGGAAGTAAAAATTATGATCAATATTATTCATTGGTTCAAAACAATTTTTGCCTAAATTATTCATGACATATGTTTTTTATTGGTAAGCAACTGTCATTGCTTAAGTCTGTATATCAAAATGTTAAAGTACTTAGAAATGCTTCTCAGTATTTTCAACCTTGTTCATTGGCTATGAGCCCAGAAAAATTTGACAAATTGATTCATAATATGTGCAGAAAATTGTACTTTAACTAAATGAGTAATTTTAACATAAGAACATTGAATCTGATCCATGAACTATATCTAACTTTAATATGTTGTGACTTTTATGGTTGCTGATGAACTGCAGGGAATAAAGACTAAAGGCTCAGGCCTTTGGGTTGTTGACATTGTGCCTTTAAAGGAGTTAAATATTTGTTCTAAATGTGTTTACATGGAAGTAAGACATTAAATGTATCGGAGAGTGAAGAATGAGACTTACGTGTACATAGAGCTTGGTTTTTGTCTTTCCAGCCAGGCTGTCTTTGTAAATAAAAGTCATGATATTCATATTTATCATGACTTGGACTCTACCTTTGACAATTCACGGTCCAGCGGAGGCATTGGCTGCAGCCTGGAACAGGGAGGCGGCCGGAGCCTTGGACAGGACCGCGCCGATGCGACCTCTCCAACCCCATTCGACCCGTCACTCCCCGTGGTTTACGGAGGAGTTGAGGGCCTTGAAGAGGGTGAAGAGACGTCTAGAGCGCCGCTGGAGAAAAACGAAGGCGGAATCGGACCGAACACAATCTAGAGCCGCTATTAAGGCCTACCTTGTGGCGGTAAGAGCGGCGAAACGTGAATATTTCTCCGCCCTTATTGCATCCTCAGAATGCCGTCCGACGGCCCTGTTCAAGATTACTCGATCTCTCTTGGGTAGGGTGGTATCGACCACCCACCTGCAGGGCCGTGCAGAAGAATTTGCTGAGCATCTGCAGGATAAAATTGCTCAGATTCGGTCTAAGTTGGACTCCATGCGTGAAATGCAGTCTGGGGAGATGCCGGGAGAATGGTCTTGCCCTGTTATCTGGGAACGATTTGATCCTGTTGGACCTGAGGAAGTGGACAGGATCCTTCGAATTGTTAATTCCACCACATGTGATTTAGATCCCTGCCCTTCCTGGCTAGTGAAATCAGCCAGGGAGGTGACATGTGGATGGGTCCAGGCCATGATTAATACATCCTTGGCGGAGGGGGTGGTTCCAACTGCCTTTAAAGAGGCACTGGTGCACCCCCTCCTCAAGAAGCTAGCCCTGGACCCTACCATCCTGGACAATTTTCGTCCAGTCTCCCACCTCCCCTTTTTGGGAAAGGTGGTTGAGAAAGTGGTGGCGTTGCAACTTCAAAGGACCCTGGATGAAGCAGATTATCTAGACCCTTTCCAGTCAGGTTTCAGGCCGGGATATGGGACGGAGACTGCATTGGTCGCGCTTACGGATGATCTCTGGCGGGAGCGGGATGGTGGTAGTGCATCCATCCTTGCTCTCTTGGATCTCTCAGCGGCATTCGATACCATCGACCATGGTATCCTGTTGGGGCGGCTTAGGGAGTTGGGGGTGGGCGGCGTAGTTTTGCGCTGGTTCACCTCCTTCCTCCGAGGCCGATCCCAGTCGGTGGTAATAGGAGAGGAGAGATCTGACCCTCGGCCCCTCTTGTGTGGGGTGCCGCAGGGTTCGGTTCTCTCTCCTCTCCTATTTAACATCTACATGAAACCGCTGGGCGAGCTCATCCGACACCATGGGATGAGGTATCATCAGTATGCGGATGATACTCAATTGTACATCTCCATCCCTGGTGAAGTAAGTGATGCAGTGACCACCCTGTCCCGGTGCCTGGGGGCTGTGAGGGCCTGGATGGGGAACAACAGGCTACAATTGAACCCTAGCAAAACCGAGTGGCTGTGGATTGATGGCCTAGCGTCTTCTGGGAAATTATCATCTTTGGTTCTTGATGGGGTAGCACTGCCCCATTCGGAACCGGTGCGCAACTTGGGGGTCCTTCTAGACTCACGACTCCTGCTCGAAGAGCAGGTGGCAGTCGTGGCTAGGAGGGCTTTCGCACAACTTCGGTTGGTGCGCCAGTTGCGCCCATTCCTGGATCGTGACGCCCTCCGAACAGTCACTCATGCTCTCGTCATCTCCCATGTAGATTATTGCAACGCGCTCTACATGGGGCTACCCTTGAAGACTATCCGGAAGCTTCAGCTGGTGCAGAATGCGGCCGCGCGAGCAATTTTGGGTGCACCAAAATCTGCACATATAACACCTTTGCTCCGCGAGCTGCATTGGGTGCCGGTCTGCTTCCGGGTACAATTCAAGGTGTTGGTTATTACCTTTAAAGCCCTACATGGCATGGGGCCAGAATACCTGAAGGACCGTCTTATCCCCATTTTATCGACCCGCCCCACCAGGTCATTCAGAGAGGGCCTGCTACGAACCCCATCAATTAAAGAATGTCATCTGATGGGGTCTAGGAGGCGGGCCTTCTCTGTGGTAGCGCCCACACTGTGGAACATCTTGCCCCCAGAGTTGAGGCAGATCTCCTCCCTCCCGACCTTTAGGAAAGAGCTGAAGACCTGGTTCTGCCGCCTGGCATGGGAAGGAGGAAAGGATAGTTCCTCATGGGGGTGGCTAATTCCTTAATTTATTGTCCTTCGTTTTAATTCCATCTCCATCTGGATTTATAATTATTTATTAATTTATATATTGTACATTGATGTTTTATTCTGTTTTAATCCATTTTATTGTAAACCGCCCAGAGTTCCCCGTTGGGGGAGATGGGCGGTTATATAAATTTAATTAAATAAATAAATAAAAATAAAAATTCAGTATGTAGAGGTATCCAGAGTACTATTTGATTAGATTGTTTTGGATGGGTTTCAGTTTTAAGACATGAGGATACAGACAAGCTTTGCTTAGCTACCTACCTATTTGATCCTTGGTCCTAATGGCTTATTAGATCTAGTTAGAAGCGGGAGCTTAACTGGGTCAGGAGATTTTTTAAAAATCCTTACAAGAAGGAATCGTTGCATCATCATCAAAGACTGTAATGTGATGGGGAGAATGGACCTAGAAACTTGTGGTCAGCATCCCCTTTCTGGATAAGGTGTTAAGCAAATGGTGACTGATCAAATCCATTCAATCTTGGATGAAAGAGGTTTATTATTTTTCAATCAGAATTCAGCCTGGCTTTAACCATTGAAATTGCTCAGGTCACCAGCCTTCTCAGCAGTTTTCAGTACTGTCAGACCACGGTATCCTTTTGGAAAGGTGTGAGTGGAACAATTTTAGTTATTCTGCTTATACTTACTGATTGCGAAGGTGGTGTTCAAATGCAGGGCTCTGTTTTATCCCCCATCTGTATAACATCTACATCCATGTTTCTCAATTTTGTGGCAACTTCCAGATGTGTGAACTTCTACTCTCAGAATTCCCCAGCCAGCATGGCCATTGCAAAGAATTCTAAGCTGAAATTAGTGGCCACATATCTGACCATGATTGGGAAATACTTACCTATAAAATTGCTGAGCACATTCCAAGATTTAGAATAAAATGTCTTCAGTACGCTGACGACATGCCACTCTGTCTCCTTTCTTTTAATCTGTTCCAGAGGAAGTTTTGAAATACTTAGTGTTTGGTTGTGGTAATACACTGGATGTAGATCAAAAAACTGAAAACTTACCTGGACAAGGCAGTTATATTAGTAGATGGTTGATATATCTGAGTGGTGTTTGACCTGTTCTGGAAAAGGTTATATTTCCCTTAAAGTATCAAGTTTATGTATTGTCGAAGGCTTTCACGGCCGGAGTTCAATGGCTGTTGTGGGTCTTCCGGGCTGTTTAAAGAAGAGGTATGTGATGAACTGGTACGCAGTTGCAAATGCTGGCCACAGATGCTGGCGAAACGTTAGGAACCACAACTTCCAGAACACGGCCACACAGCCCGGAAGACCCACAACAGCCTATCAAGTTTATGTTCTGGGGTGCTTCTAGATTCCCTCAGTCATTACAGGAACAAGTATACTCTGTAGCACAGAAGAGCTTTTTGCATTTATGATCCTACTTGGATAGAGGTCTCATTTTAATAATCCACACCCTGGTGACTTCCAGTCTGGACTATTGCAATGCACTATATGTGAGGCTGCCATTGAAGAGAGTCTGGAAACTTGATTCTAAAACTTATTGGAACTGGATGCTATTGTTGAAATTCAGCTTGGCATGCACTGTTTGCTACACCTATGAAGCTGACTACTAAGGGCAATAGATGCAGAGATAGCTAGCAGAGGGATGCTGTACTTCTACTTCCTTTCATTTTAAAATCTTACATTTTGTATCTACAGTATGTGTAACATTCTATTGATTAGAATAATATTCTCAAGACTGTCACTTCCTTCCCCTCTCAGTTCAGTCCCCTTTTTCTTCTGACTCTGACCTGGACACGTCAGATTCTCACCTGATTTGTTCTCTCTCCATGATGGAGGAGAGCGCAGTACAGGTTCTTAGCTGTAGACAGACTTAAGACACTCAGGCTTTTCTATTACTGTTATTTCCTAGATTAATCTTATATTTGCTTTCTTTTACCCAAGGAGTAGACCCAGAGAACTTTCTTACTAAAGTTACACTGATAAATTTAGTTTTCTTCCTATGTTTTTTTAACTGTGGAGTCCTTGGTGCTCTCTGAGCCTTGTTGTTTTCTTGCAGATGTTTCATTGCCAGGCTAGGCAACATCTTCAGTGCGAAAAGGGAGTGGGACTTGCTCTCAGTTTATATACCATGGCTTGTCCTGCTTGTGTTGGTGGAGGTGTTCTCTCCTTAGGAGTTCCTTGATTGGGCTGTTGATGGCCGCGCCATCAGCGCTTCCGGGTTTTAGCGCAACATACGAGGCTGCCGCCGTTGGTGTGTCGCCAACGGCGGGACTTTGGAAAGCACTGTTCTAGAAGTACAGAGGCTAACAGAAACTGGGAAGAAGCAAAAACAATGGGATTCTGCAAAATACCTTTAACAGTAAGTGACTTTGCTAATTCATATTGAGGACAAACATCAGAAAATATGTCAGTCAGTTTATTTGAACAGTCTACATATCATAACAAGAAACAATATTATTTTAAAATCCAAAATTATCTGACTTTCTTAATCATAACCCTCAGTGTTGCTATATGAATTAACATTACTTTGCTTCCTTATCCTAATAGCACCAGTTAGGAATTTTGCCACTGCTAAACTCACTTTAGGAATTTGATTTTACAGAACAGATATTTAATATCAAATTGATTTGAATGTCCAGGAAAAGGTGTTAAAATAGGATTATCAGGTCCTTATGCAAGCTAAAATAAAAGATACAATAGCGGAGTATATGTTCATTGACTCTACATCCTGGTTATTACAGGAACAACCCTCTTTTGGAGGGGGTAATATGCGGATTAAACTGCAGGGACTATTTCAGCAAAGCAGCATGATTTCTCAGCTGTTCATGTTGCAACTACATAACAAGAAACTTTAAGTTGCAAAGAATTATCAACTCATATGAGTTCATTTCTGGAAATTCTAAAGCATAGCATTCCAAACTGTGTGTCGCAACACTTTAGAGTGTCGCAACACACAGTTTAGTGTGTTGCGACACAACCCAGAAGTGGATGTGCACGGTGGCAGGGTGGGGGGTGGGGTGGCGGCGGCAGCGACGACGGCAGCAGCGTGCCATCAGCGCTTCTGCGTTTTAGCGGAAAACGCACCGCCGCCACCGTGCACGCCACCACGCGCCACCGTGCACGCCACCACTGCCGCCTGCGCCGCTGCCGCCGTTGGTGTGTCGCCAACGGCGGCAGTTTGTAAAGCACTGTTCTAAAGTAATTGGAAAGCCAAAATGAAATATTACCAGAAACAACTAAAAGAAGCAGGCTTCACAGATTGCCTCCAGAATATCAGGGGATTATTAATATTCTTTAGACATAAGAAAACTAAACTTTGGCTTTGTTTGAAAGAATATAATTTTAGAAAACAATCAGAAAAATAAGTAAAATCAGAAGCAGTAGCATTTAAATTAGCAGGCAGGAAATGCTGCTGGAAAAGCAATCGCCATATAAAGGACTGTTGCCCTGTGAAGAAGAGGAAGAGACAAACTCTAAAGTGATGACAAGATGACTGGAAAAGAAGGGAGGGGGAGCAAAGCCAAACCTGTATTGCCAAATAAAAGATCTGTACCATAAATTTAATAAAACCCAACCAAGTCAAATTCACTTGTGCACTGGGGCAATATTCTAGTATTTCAAGAACTCAGACTATTCCACTCAATTATTTAAAGTTAAGTACCTGTGTACTTTCAAATAGACAAACTAAAAATGAGGGAAAGGGAACAATATGATTTATAAAACTAATGAGAAACAGATACAAGAAATGCTGATTCATGAAGTGCATTAAATGCCATGTTTAGAAAACAGTCTTTCAAGTACGAGAACAGACATAAACCATGGGTGTAAAATTATTTTCCAAGAAAGTTACTGCTTGTTTATCAAGATGACGAGCTACCAAGTTCAATATATAACTGAGAAATTAAATATTGCAAAAAGAGTATTTGCATGAAGACTGTATGAAACTGTGGCATCTGAGATTTTGCCATAGAAATATAGAACATATTTCAATTTAATAAAAGGCAAAAGGACTAAGGAACTGAAAAGATGACCTTGCTAGTCCAAGAAAAGAAATGTAATGAGAGTCACTTACTGGCCATCTAAGGGAAAACGGTCAAAATGGTGTTAAAATTGATCATTTAAATTTATGCAGACCTCTAGAAACTTTAACTCAACAGAAGAACTCTTATTTCCAGACATTTATTGATGACTTAATGTTATCACTTTAATTATCTGATTTTTTTCAACAATTTCTACTTCTTCTGAAGTTTTGCATATGAATAGAAAAAATGTAACCTTTTACAGTAGTTCAATTCTCGATTTGGTTCAGTACTGCCAATATAGCCTAATTTCTTTCACATCTTAACCACTTTACATATCATTTAAAAACAAAATATTGGAATTATTTCATAATCCATTTCCCATGTTACGGGGGGGGGGGGGAAATAAAAGCCCTGGGAAAACATTTTTTCAATTTGTCCTGTTTTCCTGCACAAGCCTTAATATGCCAATTTACAACCAGCCACTCAAGTACTATGTTGAAATTCTGAAATTCCTGTGTTTTTTTCAATTAAAAAGCCATGATATTTAAACATTGCCTCAAGAAGTACTGTATTTTTAAATAATCCAAAGAGAAGCTTTGTTATGTTGATTTGGTATAGCTGCCACAGCATGCTGATACCCAAACTCAAAGTCTGTTCACTGTGCTCTGACATGTTAATATTTTGCCTTCATCAGCCTGAAAAGTGCTTCTCCACATATTCCTGGTATTTGTGCCATGAAGCTCTACAGCATTTCTGCTTTGTGTTCCTTGGAGCCATAGCATTTCCTCCAAATAGACATAGGCTTGAATCCAATGGAAATTTTCCTATGGACAGAATAGGATGGGTCTCTTTCCAAAGGCAAGTAATTTTATCCCAGACTGTGCTGATCAATGATTCAGGCAATCTAGGTGTATTTATTCATCCCATGTGTCACTTTTGTTCCTCATTATTTGTTCTGAATGCCAGACAACACTGCCTAATGCTTAGTACATTCTCAAAATAAAATTCTGTCCCTTCCATTTGTTGTCTATGCTGTTAAGTCATGCACGTTGGAATAAAGCTACTGCACTTGGGATAGGATCTGTTATATTCCACCACTGTATGAACTCTTTCTCAGTTTTCTGCCTGAGGTAACTTTTTTCTTGATCCTTTCTAATTTTGGAGAGAGACAAGCACCCTTAAAACATTATATATGAAATAGCTGCCTTTTGCTGTTTCTTCACTTTCTTTCTTGAAAAGGCTGATCTACACATTGCAACAAACATGCTGCCTCTTATTTTACCCTCTTACTTTAATGAAAAAGCTACCATAAAAAGATATGAAATGGACTTCTTGGGGACTTGCATTGTTTTTCTGCAGAAAACCTCTCCTGTTAACCCTAACCTAACCCCTCTGTTTATGACATGTGAAATTATCAAACCAGCTGTTTTTCTATAAATTTATTCCTAGACAACAAGAGCAGGGCAGAAGAACTATTTAACCTGGACCTCAAGCTAAAAGGGAGACTCAATTTTAGGCATTTTTTAATTTTTAAAATTACTTGGATATGTTTTACTATCTAATCAAAAGAATGAAAATGAAAAGACAGATGATTTTTACAAAATTTCCAAATCATTATAATCTTATGGTGCTTTTTCATACAATACTTCCACAGATGGGTAGGTGTGGGGTTCAAGAAAAAGCAGATGTATTTCTAGATGCTTTCAAAGAGTTCTTAGGTTTATTTGATGGGGTAAGCAATCAGAATGTAGCACTACCCTAGTAGATCTTGTTAAATAAAATGTTTTGAATGTACCAAGCCAACATTATTGCTATGAGCTAACCAATTACAGAGAGAGGATTCTCAGCAGAGTTAACGTCTCTGTAGATTTAACCAAGACATGGTTAATACTCTGGGTTTTAGCCTCCGGTTTAACACTGAAATCTCTGGGGCAAACTCAGATCAGGGTGTGATGATTGCCTTCCATTGAGCAGGACAGGTCAGGCCAGTTAAAATTCTTGCAAAAAAATTTTTCTACCCAACCCCCCCCCCAAAAAAAACAACAACAACAACGAAGGGCATCTGACAGACCTGTACGCTCCTGGAGACTTGCTCAGCATCTCTGAAATGAAAGCTGCATGCAGGACAGGTGCAGCACTCCCTGCTCACAATAAAAAGCAGCAGCTAGTAAACCACCAGAGGGGAGTGAAATGAGGAGAGTAAGAATTGGCCCGTGGTCTCACCTTTCAGGATGAGCTCCCTAGGACTGTTTGACATGGCAAACATGACAGATACTTGGAAAGCACTAAGGGGTTTCCAGATCCCCTCTATGCTTTACTAGTTCCTTAATGGGGCTGTGCCTTCCATGCAAAAGCAGCTTTGTGATTTACAGGCCTCAGCTGAGATAGGTTTGGACCCAGGGAAACACAAGGGGAGAGGGTCCAGCAGAATCCTTTGCTGAAAAAGTGAGGGTGTGAGGCAAAGAAAAGATGGGTTCTCTTCTTTGGGCTTGCTGGATTTTGAGGGAGGGCTCAGACCCAAAGCCAACCAGTTTTATTCTTATAAGTGGTTTCTAGTTGCTACTATTTCTAATGCAGCACTTTGCTTCTTTTCTTGACTCCCAAAGAGTCCCACTGGGTGGGCGTGTAAAGGCCTTCACATCTTCAAATCCTGGGGAGGTGCAAAGCTCATCCCACTGAGATCACTGAAAAGGAATCTGGAAGGATGGAGCCCAAATTATCTTCCTTTCTTTCTCACAGCTCCCCAATGGCTCTAAGGCATTTTCCTTTCAATTGTATCCTTGGGTTGCCAGCTAGGCAAATGTTATAACCCTGGTCCTCAACATTATTCATTGTTGCAGCTGCTGAACCTGCATGGGCTCAGCTGGATTTTAGTGTAGTTGTTCCTCTCAAGTACCTTGTTTTTCAGTTTTATAAGCCTATAAGAGAGAGAGTTGAGACTTACAGTTTTTAGGTAAGATTTTTAAAGATTTCAGATATATCTTTCCCATATTATCATTTTCTTCTATATTTCTTTGTTCACCCCTCCCCCAAAGTTGGCCTCTTTTTCTCTCCCTTTCTATTCACTAGTTCCCATGGCAACCAAAACTATCACCAGCCTGCTTCTCATCCTAGGTTAACTTTCAGTTGGCCAATCCTTCCTTCCTTATACATAGTAGAAGTGAAAAGTAAAAGTTTTATGTAGTAAATGTAAAACTGATTTTTTTTGTATGCACCACCCAGAAATATCATCATAGTACACACCTTTGATTTTTATACATATGCTTCTGTTGCTCATCATTACATTTTTCTTCTTTGCCTAGAAGACGCAATAAAACTATAGAACTGTTTTATTATTCTATCACAGTGGAAAAATTTAATAGGAACAGATTGTTGCATACCAATATACAAAACTGCAAAGATCTATTTAGGTGGATCCACAGCTGGCTTAATTCCATACCTAAAGAGTGCTCATTGGACTGGAAAGTATGCATTGGCCAATACCCACCTCAACTCGGTGTCCAGTTATAGGTATCACATTTAAAAAGAATTCATACTGGAAGAGGCATAAAGAAAAACAATAAGTATAATGAGGGCAGTAGTAATTAAGCTGTACATCTGTCACCACTGTGGCACAAGAACATATCTGGGACATAGATTTTCATAGATGCAATTTTTTTTAAAAAAAGTACTTTTAAATTTACTATCTACCAATGTTAAAGAATTGTACAATAACAGAGTGTTTGATAGAACCAATATGATCCAATCAACCTTATTTTGAATCAGGGATCTTCCTGACAGATAAAAGTCTCATCATGTGATCATGGCTTAGAGCTGTGTATACACATTTATGTCAAAAATAATAAATAGTACATTTTATGGTACTAGAATAGTGCTGCAAAATTACAGATCTTGGGTACTTGAATGTATCATGATTTTTACATGAAGACATCCTAAATCCATCATCTAATACAGTGGTCCCCAACCTTTTTGGCACCAGGGACCAGTCGTGGAAGACAATTTTTCCACAGACCGGGGGGCGGGGGCTTGCAGGCGGGAGCCAATCGCGCACACTGGGGAGGCGGGGTTTGCAGGCGGGAGCTAATCGTGTGAACCGGGGGCGGGGTTTGCGGGCGGGAGCCCTGCGGCCCACTTCCTAACAGGCCACGGCCCACAGGTTGGGGACCCCTGATCTAATACCATTAATATTGATGCCAATGAACAATACAGATATCTAAGACATTATGCCATCACTGTGATATAAATTTAGCTTTCAAAAGAGGATGTTCAGGATGAATGTTAAAAACTGGTTTAGACAGATGTCATAAATCAGTAATATGGAGGGAAAATCCATGCCATAGAATGTATTGCAAAATTGGATCATTCAGTGCATATGGCACCAACATGCAAAAATCTAGTTGCAATACACAATGTGCTTATGGGCTGTAAAAAAGGCATTTTCAGATTACAAATCACCTTTGTGCCATGGACTAAATAGTAAGTATTACAATACAGTTGTTTGTGGGATGACTGTCATGAACGCATCAGCCAGAAACAACACAGTCACTCAAAGACCACTATCTAATTACAGTTCATGTCTATGCCTATGTTGCATCATAAAAACAATACAGCTGCTCATGGAAGAAATGGTATGATAGTTATTACATTTACAGGCAAATACACAAAATCCACTACAGTTATATGTTTGCTCTGATATTTTAATGACAAAGTACAATAGTCACAATGAAATCTCATGCATGCATTTTCTTATTGCGGGTCTCTCATACATACATGTTATGCAGCTACTACAGTGTTATATCTGATCCAGTTAAATAGGTTGTAAAGTAATACTGTGTGAATCCACATCAAGGGATCAAAGGCTACTATGCTTCATTGTTTTGATTCTGATTCTGTAATATTTATTCAAACATAGCTATTCTTTTAAAGTAATATTCAAGAAATTAATTTAGCCTTTATTCATGTAGGAACAACCGTATTGCAGTGTCTTAAAAACAAAACACAAAACAATGGATTGATTTTAACAGCAGAGTCAGTGGAACGGTTTTAGTTGTCAGTTATGTGTTCCATTATCAGATTTCTGTGCCATTGTAGCTTTGCAAATAGTGAAACCTGAACAAGAATGAGATGTGGTGGACTGTGTGTGAGTATTGATGGGGGAGGAGTCATGTAAAAATGAAAAAGAAAGGAACTCCATGCTTTGGAATGTGCAGTGTTCCTAGATGTATACAAAGCAAAGTCAATCCATTAGAAATACTCCAAAATATAGTCAGCCGATATCTTTATTAGGATCAATCAGAATGTTCCAAATTATGAAGTCTTTCAAGTTTTGAACTAATGTCTAGTGCACTGAGCTAGATATTAAGCAAAACATAGATTTGGATTGTTTATGTTGGAATAATGGACGCAGGTTGGAATTTGCTGTTTTTACATTTTACATTGTCACAACTCCCTGGATCCTTTGTTTGCAATGTAGGGCATCATTTGAAAAATAAATTGGGGGACTATATGTAATAATCATTAAGATTCACAGTTTAACTTCATAGCAGGATCACAAAGCACTGATTCCATTACATTTACACTACAGTGAATGGACAAGGATGTGAGATATAATTTGATGGATTATTTAGAAACCCCATAAATGTCCCATTTAATTATTATTCTTACATTTTCCTCTGAAAATGGAAATACATTTAATGTTACCACATGTTTGTTCCCCAGGAAAATAGAGGTTCTTCCAAACAAGGCTTCTATTGTGCAATTGTGCTACCTCATTCATGGAATTTTACAAGGAAAGGGGTAAAACAACAACAGA
The DNA here is from genome assembly GCA_023362775.1 of Charina bottae. Lineage (NCBI taxonomy): Eukaryota > Metazoa > Chordata > Lepidosauria > Squamata > Charinaidae > Charina > Charina bottae. The sequence goes on along the minus strand of JALMGJ010000003.1, from coordinate 72,450,227 downwards.
ACCCTCCTAGTCTTCCCTTCACTTTTGTCCTTTAAAAAACAAAACAAAAAAGAGTCTATTAAGGAGGAAAAAGAATAACAGCCCAATATTGTTTGACTGCAGTGCTGGGAGGCATTTGTCTGGAAGCACCATAAAATTCAGCCACCAGAATGAGATTCTGTAAAGAAACTAACCAACCTTCTGCTACATAGTTTCTTTGTATAACGGTGAACCATTCGCATTACAAAATGAAATCCGGTACGGGCTGTTCAAAGAGTCCACACTTCATTCATTGCTTAAAGCCTGCCTGATTCAGATTGCCCCATCTACAATATGGTCTTGCTCAAGCCAGACAAAAATGTTACATTTAGTTCCGTACAGGTGCAAATATGTTAAAAGTAGCTGTCGCACTAAAACAATTGGATTTTCTGAGTGCCCTTAACAAGGTAAAACCATTTTTTTCTTATTAAAACTGCGAAATAATTCCCAGAAGAGAAAGCTGCGTGTAAAGCAAAATGCATTCTAGCTAGACTAGAAACTGAAGATTAACAGAGAGGTTGACCATCTGCCAGGTCGCTCAAAGATCTTGCAGGTCGGCGCGAATATTATGACTATATACGTGTGCTTACACCTGTGAACCTGTCAGGCGCTGCCCTTGTTCCAAGAAGCCGTCGTTGAGGAGCTGATAATTCGGCAGACTTCTACACTCCCTGGGCCTGAACGAGCCACACGCACGCACACTGTGCCTCTACACCCGTTTCAAGCCAAGTCCGCGCTGCCAGGAAGGTCTGCGCTGAAAAATCCCTGGCAAAGCCCTCCGCGAAGCTCCAGAGAGGCGGCCAAGCGGAGTACTAACGAAATGGGTCACTGCGACTTTAAGAGTCCCTTTGTCTCGGAAACATCCTTATTTACCCTCCCGCGACTCAACCAAACTTAACCCCACGGCCTCCCCCCGCGATTCACAAGTCGAGGGATGTCACAGTTCCTGGGTGGAGCTAAATGTATTCCCCGGCTCCACTTTTGAGAAACGCTCTTGTCCTAAGCTTCGAGTTTGGAGAATGGAGCTAGGATTTGCCAGATTCCGCCAATGCCACCAATAAGCAATTCGTTCAGTAGAAAAGGAGCGCGCGTTCCTTTAGTGAAGCAGTTAGGGAAAACGGCATGAACAGAATCTTTTTGACTCTTGAAAAGAACGTACATCCTCCAACGCGTCACTCGCGTAAATCAGTGACTGGTTCCCGCTCTTTCCTGTTACGTATATGACGTTAAGAAGAAAAGAATCGTCCCAGAAAACTCTCGACAGCCTTCGTGCGCAGACGGCGTAAACGAGATAGCTGAATAGTGAAAGCGTCACCTGCCGAGGGTGGGGAGGAAATAATGTGTGGCGTGCGTCTTATCCAATGGCAATGAGGGGCGGAGAGAAGTTGGCATCCAATGGCGGGCGGGGGGGGGGCGTGTCGTGTACCGGTTGGGGTGTCTCGCGCTTGGTGACAGCTCGCGCGTGCTGATGATGGCGGTAAATAAAGGGGCCGGAGGGGGGGCGGGGGCTTTACCCCCTTGGGGTTTAGACCTTAAATAGGGGGAAGTACGAGAGCCCTTCCTGGGACAGAAATGGGTGTTTCACGCGTGGTTGTAGCCGGTTGGGGAGACTCTACCCCCCAATTGTCGTGGAAGGTTTGAGGGGGCTCCACCCCTTCGAAGCTCAGATTCCACATTGGGGACATGAGGGCTGTGCTGCTTTAAGCCCCACCTTCTGATTTGGAGGGAATCTCGCTCACGCGTTTGGGCAGGCCGGTAGAGGGGAAGAGGTCTTGACCCCTAAAGGGTAGGGGGTGGGGAAGAACCTTCCTTCAGCCCCTCCGAAGGGGATAAGGAAGGTTGTGCCCACTGAGGAGGGGGGAAGCACTGGCCCATCTTAGAGGGAGCCGGGCAGAAGACAGCAGTCAACCCTCCCAAGTGAAAAGGTGGATAGTTGTGACAGGATTTGCCTGATCAAGCAAAGATACTGGCCAACAGCTGACTTTTGAAGGTCTGAGACAGACTTTACTCTGCTTTGGTAAACACAGGCTGTGCTGTGGTGTGCAGTGAGAGCTAGGAGTATATTAAACCCATAGGGTTGGATAGGATAGCTTGAGGGCTCAGGCAGAAAACGGGAGGGGGGGAGTAAACTGGAAACTGGTAGAAATTAAACTTGCAGGACTCTGGAAGAAAGTACCTTAAGGAGATTAAGAACTAAATTCAGAACTGGGGTAGGTATGGCATAGTTGCTGAAAACTAAAGCACAGTTATGTGCATGTTCATAGTTCTTGCCATTTGTGGCTGGAGAGCAGCAAAAGAGTTGGAAGAAATAACTGTAGCCAGATTAGCAGTTGTTTTAAGGTGTTAGCATAAAGAATGTGGAAAAAAGCTGGAATAAGGCAACAGGAAGGGTGCATGTTGGTGTTGCTTAGCTGCCTGTAGTTCTTTGTTTGCAAGTTAGATTCTTACATGGTCAATTTCAAGTAAGATGTTTGTAACTTCTTTTTTTCAGAAAATTGTACTCATTAACTCCAACAATGTTTCGTTCTCTCTATTTCAGCTTAACTACTTTAAATGGTTTTCAGAATGTATTATATAATTTGAACTCTCATTGTTATTAGCATGCTAATATAAATAGCAGGGTTTGGGGAGCCCAGGTGATCAAACTTATATGTCCCTAGAGTTAATGCAATTGGGAATTCTTGGCCTTTAAACATGGATTGAGTTTTTGTAACAATTCATTTTCAAATGCTGTTTGTTGTACAGCAACTATGCGGTTGAAATCATTATTGTTAATACTGCCTTTTGATCTAAACATAATTTCTGAAGTAGTTATGTTGATACAATGGACTTTTCAATATCTAAGTTGCATATTTTATTTATAATAAATGAAAACATTTCTTCAATATACAGGAAGCATTTTTTTGAGAAATTAAGTAGTTGCTTTGATAGATGGGCATGATTTTATAATGGTAAACTTCAACATAAGCAGAATCTATAGCCACCTGCATATATAAATACTGTACTGTCTGTTAAGTTTAAAGTTCCTATTGTTTCAGAATGTATTGGCTCACTGATCTTTTCAAAAGGAAGCTCCTTTGCTTCATTTAAAGTGTTACTTTTTTCTTTCCCACCCACATTGTTAATGGAAAAGGGGGTGGAGCTAAGTCTTCACTCTAAACTAATTTCTTTGTTAACGTACAGTATATAGAAAATAATAGTGAAGGTATAAAATCAAGCATCTCTGGTTCTTTTTGGTTTTGCTCCTAAGCCTTTTGTGAAATCTGGTTCCTTTTTTGGGTCACAGTAAACCAATTTCAGTGTGGAAAAACAAAATTTCCTCTCTTTCCCACTCTCTAAAACAAATTAAAATTCATGTTAAATACTATTAATGTAATGTTCATTAGTTTATGAACTAATTTTTTAAATTTGAATTAGAAAAATGAGAATTTCATGCTTCCCCACTTATGAAGGACATGTAGGGTGAATACTTAAAGTGCAGAATGTGGAAACACTATATTTCTAATAATACAATGTACATTTTTAAATGTTAGTTATAAGGTTTTACATGGTACTAATCATGAAAAAAATATTGGTAATAATAGAAACATGATAGATATTCTTAAACATTTAAACATAAATACTTCAGCTAATGGGTGATACAGTTTATATACAATTATGAAAATAAGTTATACTATTTCAGTTTATTACACTGTCCTCTTAAAAAAAATTCTATTACAATATCAAATTCCAGGCTTGCTTATATAATTAAGTGTTGTTACAATGCAAAAGGAAGAATCAAAGCATAGAATATGGATTTAAAAAGTAGGGAAATATGTGGCCTTCCAGATGTTAGATTGCTATTCCATCACCATTGGCCATGGTGGCTATGGCTAATCAGACTTGGAGTTCAACATTATCTGGCCACACTTTGTTCCTTTTCTAAATGTACTTTTGCAAATTTAACTTCCCACTCAAAGGTGTCTCTGGCTATTTCACTTTTTTATTCCTAATTGGCTTTACTTATTAGAGTTTTCTGTTTAATAATTTAATATAGAAACTCTAGAAGCTAGCTTGTTTCCAAATATCCATGAATAATATGTTCCAGAATTGGGTTCACAGTAGTGAAGTAGCTGAAATGTTGGAGAGATATAGTTGATCTCCTGTTATTGTTTTTTTCTCTAACGGTCAGGGGATAGGTATTATTTGGATAAGGACTGCAATGCTGGAGGAAAGAGGTTTCCTCAGAGGGGCAATTGCACTAGGAACATTTTGCTGTGGATGGCACCCATAGGAAAACCTCTTCTGCTATTTTCAACATACTAGTGTCATCCTGGGTGAGTAATGTTGGATCCAAGCTGACATACTCATTCAGAATGATCCCTCTAAGTATTTCCTAATCTGACAACTGGTGGACAGTACAGGAATATCCATCTTTGCAATCATCATTTACAGAGAAAAGATTTGCAGTGCAGAATTAATATGGGAGTTAACTTGTGTAGCGTTACATTTTCAGTTTGGAATATAAAGTCACAGTTTCCTCCTAGTTATCTTATGTGATCCATTTAAATTCAGCTTAATTGTAAATAGTGTTTGGCTGTAAAGGCTGTTTATTACCCCCTTTCTCCCACTCCAGCCACTATTTCAAATGCTGAGATGTTGTTGTATTCCGAAAAGAGTTGATAGGCATGGAAATTAGTGGGGGCTGAAGGGAAGTACTGGAACTTGAATTTTATGGATTTGGGGACAAAAGGGTGGGTGGGCAGTTAATGAAAGTAACAGGAAGGAGGCCCAGAATAAAAACCAGAAACTAGTAAAAGATTAATCAGAGAAAAAACTATACTTAGGAAAGTAAGCTTACTGAAGGAGTAGTGGATGATGTCTTTGCTTTTGATGTGGGTAGAATTGCTATGATAACATACAATACCCTGTAAGAAACTATAAGGAATGTAAGGGATAGTATAATGTGGTTGAGAAAGAGGGCTGGAGTGGCAAGGATTACTACATTTCACATGATTCCTTTGATTCTTGTGGGCATTTAAGGTTTAATTGGGTCTGCATTATCTCCAGAATCCACTAAGTCCCAAAATATGCTTTGGCTTTGTTTGGTTCTTTTCAGAAATGCCTCTATGGCATTTTTAAATGTGCTTTTTTTGTAGCAAATTTAAAGATGGATGTTGGAAATGTGAAGAGAAAAAAAAAGGGATGATGTGTTTAGAGTATATCCTCACATATACAAACAGCCCTTCTAAGCAGATCATAAAAGGAAGAGAACTTTATGTAATCCATTAGCAAGTGTTAGCTTGGCAACATGGGTGCCTGGAAAGAGAATGGTTGCAGCCCCTCTACATACCCAGACAGTAAATAGAAGCTGGGTGCTGTAGCAGTTGATGCTAGACTTTCTGTTGAAAAAAAGAACCCCATGAAGGTCTGTAGAAGACAGCCACATTGGTTCTTCCTTCAGTCCTCTTTCAATACAAGTATTTCCTGTAATGTTAACCTTCATCTGTAATTCTTTTGAATATCTCTGTTTAACAACTGTACAGTACATAACATTGTCTGAATATTGTTTAGGTTTCTGCAAGTTGCTAAAGAATTACAGTAGAGCAGAGCATCTTATTTTTGTGAAACATTATTTAAATAAATTAAGAACTGGTAAAGCCTGAAGGAACTGGTTTACACTTTGACTTAATTCTATTTATACCCTTATAGTTTATTTGGATGACATTTGTATTTGGATGACATTTGTAACTGTTTTGTGGTATAAAACAGTTTTTATGCCTTAGGGTATAAAAAAGGAGATACATTTAGAATATATGGAAAGTGTTCAGATGAGATCTTCGTTATGTGTTTTATTGTTAACTATTGAATTATTTAAGGAATAAACATTTATAATTTGAATTCAGTCTTCAATCTTCGAATGTAACAGACTATGGTTGAATTTGTGCTATTATGGTTAAATTTGCAAGTTTGGATGGTATTTCATTAATATTTGTTACCTTTCTACCTTTTAGAATTTCTTTTTTGTAATAATTTTATTCTTAATTGGCTGTGCAGCAAATTGCATGTAATGCTATCATTTGGGTGGATTGTAGCTACTTATAAAGCTTGTGCATAATTGGCCCAACCCTTTGCAGGCTAGTTGTGTGTATGCACCCTTAAGAGCTGGTAATATACGGTAAAAGAAATTGCCACAGATTTCTTTGTGCCTGAAAGAGTGAGATTCAGCAGTTACCAAACCTATTGTGTCAGGACAGCAGGCAGTTCATAGCTTTATCTAGTGTATGTTGTTCTCTTATCAAAAATCTATACAAAAGAAAGCCCCAGAAAGAAAGTGTATATTAAGAACTGTTGCATATGACTGGAGCTGATAATTTGGGGGGCTGGTGGGCACATCTGGAATTTTGTAAGCATGTCAGGGGAACTCTCACAAAATGGCTGTGGGGGGGAGGCTTTTCTATTCACAAAATGGCTGTCATAATGCACCTAGCTGGCTACAGAACACCCATTATAGGTAAATGGGTCAAAGGCAAACTGGTCAACTATCTTTTTCTAATAACCTCCTCCCCAGATGCTTCCTACTGTCTTTTATTCCTTTTCTATGGACAGATGGACACATTACCATACGAATACATGAGTGCAACCGCTCTTTATGTTTCTGTCTACAAATGCCTAGGAGTCATATGGAGCCCATAGTAACCTTTTAAACAGAGACTTATAAGAAGCTTTGCCAGCTTTCAATTTCATTTTTTAATTAAAACATTTTTTTAAAAAAATAAATCAGGTGGGATATGGAGCCTGAAGGATGCCAAGTGAGGTATCATGGAAATGTTGGTTCTCATGGGACTAAATTATTACTATATGTCACAGAAATGCAAATACAGATTATCTTATTCTCTTTTTCTTAATTTTTACAAATAAAGGTTACTACATGCAGTGTTGACACAAGCCAGATTTAAACTAGCTTTCCCCTAAGGTTGATTTTGATTATCCACATATCCCATGTACTAAAGGCAGAATCCAGGATGGGGTGTTTATGGTGGTGGGGATTGATACACTTAACATAAATTAACAGAAATACTTAATAGTAAGCTATTTTTATTAGCTAAGTTGGTGGCAATTATTTTTAATAGAATCATTTTTATTAAAAATGTAAAAAAGAAATCTAATAAACATAGGGTAAAAATGTATTTTCTCTGTTTGAGGTTAAAGATGCAGGATAGATTCAGCCATGTGCCAAGTTTTGCAAGATTAAAGGAACTTACTTGCCAATCATAACAAACTAAATGGAAAGGTATTATTTTTCTTGTTGAAAACAAGGAGTGTGAACTGCCCGATTTCTTGTTGGAATCAGGGAATGTGATCCCAAAAAACTGGGAACATTGAGTTTTCATACAAGAACCATATTTTGTTGCCCAATATACTTCTATCTGTGCTGCAAATACAGCTGAGAAGTTTGTCTTATTTATCTAAATCACTATTTTAGCAAGTATATTTAGGAATTCTTACTGTTTCACATAAAATAGTTCACTGTATAAGTGTCCTGTAGTTTGTGAAATTAGGTTTTTATAGGAACAGATTCTACTTCTTCTCACTTTTGCACCCTTCTTAAGAAAAAAGAATTTGGAATCAGAATTTAAATTACTTATTTATTTTATTTATTTATTTATTAATCATATTTATACCCCACCTATCCCCTCCCTATCGGAGGACTCTAGGCGGCTTACAGCATTGAATTCATATATATTAACATTCAATATTACACAATGTTTTACCGCGCGCTGGGGAAAGGGGTAGGGAACCGACTCTTTCTTCAGTGGGTATTGGACTACAAGTCCCAGGATACCTTGCTTCTGAGTCGGCTGCTGACGTCCTGGCTGTTGTTCGGGATTCGTTGTCCTCCGCCATCCGCCGCCGCCATTTCGCGAGGTCTTCTTCGCTCCGGAGGCGACCCCCGACAGGATGCCAGCAAATTGTCCCACGTTAGGTGGTACCCATTTATCTACTTGCAAAGCTTTCGAACTGCTGGGTTGACAGGAGCTGGGGCAAGTGACGAGAGCTCACCACGCCACGCGGAGATTCGAACTGCCGACCTACTGACTTATAACACATATAGCTCTTTCTGAAAGTGAACACATTGAATTAAGACTGCTGTTGTCAGTTTTTGCTTTGAATGCTAAAAGTTTGATATGAATCTTAATTATTAATACTAGTTCAAGCTAGTATTTTGAACTGGATATACTCATCTGAACTCTAAGTTAGATACTAACTGTAAACATTAGTTCTCTTGATTTAATGTAGAGATTTTTAAAATTCTAAATTCTGCATGAATATTGTTTCAACTAGAAAGTCATTGGCCAGAATGAGTCTACCATCCAAGTACATTTATCTTGAATTTATCCAGGTATCCTGTAACTTTCAAAAATCAGTCTATATTGTTAATTTAGATTGGAAAATCTATTTTAAAATGGCAAATTCTGCATTTTAGTACATTATTTTAAATTGTTCTATAAACAATTCTGTTTAATTTAGCTTTTTTTTCCCTTCTGATAAAGGGGGGGGGAGCAGATGGTAAATAATTTTTCCCTAGCAACTGACTACAAATGAAATTAAAATTTCAGGCCTATAAACACTTGTCCTTGATTAGCAAGCTGTCAGTGTGATTCCTGCATGCTTTGTAGATTTTTTCCCTCCCCCACCTCTTGAACTCATTACAATTAATGTTAACAGTTGTGAGAGCTAGGGACTAAAATATGCTTTTGAAAAAGACCAATAACATTGTGAAATGTACTGGAATGCTTTGTATATGTGTGAGCAGCCCAGTAAATGTAAATAACTCATTGAGAAAGCTAAATCTTACATCAGCACTTATATGTATATACCTACTAGGCAATATTTACCTTTTTAAAAATAGTAGGTATTTTCAGCTATTTTTAAGATAGCTTGTAGTAAACAATATGAATGCAGATTATTATATATTCTTGTAGTTTAATACGTATATTAGTTATTAAAAATTGGACTTTGATTTGTAGAGCTCTGCTTTAAAGTTATTTAATGCCTACTATCTTTTTGGATTCAGGCAGTGTGTTTTAAAATTTTGCAAAATATAAACTTAATTGCTTGGCCAGTTTCATCATCTCCTCTCATCTCTTAATATGTTTATATAGTAATGTTTATAAACAAATATTATAAATCTGGGGCTTTGCTTAAGAAAAGGTTCAAGTTTGTCAGACATCAATCTTTTTTGTTAAACAAAAGCGCTTCTTTCATTGCATCTGATTCCCCCACCACCACCAGTGATTAAAATCTTGGACTAGGACTAGGGAGACCCAGATGCAACTGACCCTCAGCCATGGAACTTGCTAGGTAACTTTCAGTCAGTCATTCCCTCTCAGCCCATCCCGTTTCACAGGGTTGTGAGAAAAAATTGGAAGGGAGAGTGCTATGTACATTGGGTGAACTCCTGGAAGGAAGATGGGATATAAATCTAATAAAATACTACATATTTCTCTTTGGGTTGCCAATTTTTTTTTGGTAGTTCTATTCCTATGATTTTAAAAGTGGCCTATAAAAAGAAGATATGTGTATGAAGTTATTCTTGACATTGAGATAGGCAAGAACAAGGAAAGCTTTTGTGTGCCAAACTGTTGTTAAGGCTTAGGGCCAGGGCTAGTAAAAAAGAAAAGAAAAATGTCTAACGTACTGTTTTTGCTTGGCTTCAGCAGTGTAGATGTCTTTAAGCCATTTTCTGGGTGAGAGCACTTCCACACAAGGTCTTTGCACCACCCCAGGACTAGCTTCACATCTTACACTGTTGCCTGTGTTCTGAGCTGGCTTATTTCTGGTTCAGTGGTGGCATATTCAAAATTGCACCAAAAGAAGTAATCTTTTTTGCTCTGCAGAACTTGTGGGTGGCCTGTTTTCCCATTGGTGGGACTCATTTGATTTCTGGGCTTCAGCTGATGTAGGGTTCTGTTCACAGGATCTTAAAAGAGAAAGGTGGTTTGGTGGCTTCCAAGTCCCACATTCGGATTTGTGTGTGTGTGTATGATTCAACAGATGCATATTGTCTTGCTGATTTCACTTTAAAATGCAACTCTCATGAGCCGTTTTGACTGTATGCAAATCCTTATAGGGGCGTCGTGGCTCAGTGGGTAAGATGCCAGGCTTGTTGATTGGAAGATCGCAAGTTTGGAGGTTCAAATCCCTAGTCCTGTGTGACGGAGTGAGCTCCCGCACTCGTCCCAGCTCTTGCCAACCTAGCAATTCGAAAGCATGCAAATGCAAGTAGATGAATAGGTACCACTTCGGTGGGTAGGTAACAGTGTTCCGCGTGCGTCATGCTGGCCACGTGACCGTGGAAGTGTCTTCGGACAACGCTGGCTCTTCGGCTAACAAACAGAGATGAGCATCGGCCCCTAGAGTTGGACACGACTGCACAAATGTGTGGGGGGAACCTTTACCTTTACCTTAAATCCTTATAACTGTTCTTTAAGACAGGGATTTTCAAACTTTTTCAGGCTGTGAAACCTGTTAGTTAAAAAAAAACATCTTGGAACCCCTGATCAATAGGCAAAGCTCTAGTAATAGAAAGTTGTCTGCATTTGAGTGAAGTTTTTTTTGCCTTTAGTCTTTCATGGAACCCCATTACGTTCTTGTGGAACCCTAGGGTACCATGGAACACTTTGAAAAATGTTACCTTAAAGTACAATAGCCCAGGCAAAGGGAGCCCAAAAGCAAGAGTTATGTCTGTTTTCCATTTCTCTTATATATCTAGTATGCAAAGTCCCAGGATACATCTTGATTTTTTTTCAAGCAAATTCTTGAGGATGGGATGGGAGCTAGCAATTCCTTTTCTTTCCCTTGGAGTTGGGTAAGAGGTAAGAGGATCTGGATTGCTTCAAACTTTTCTCTCCCTTAAGTAACCTTTAGAATCCTGTTTTTGGTGTCTGTCTGCTTATCTGGGTGTTGGCTGCTGGAGGGGATGTGTTCTGGTCTTTTTTGTTTCCTTCTTAGCTTTTTGTTGTCTCTTTTGAATGGTGTGTAAATATGGTTTATTTCTATGTGTCGATGGCTGATTTGTCTGAATGCCAAGCTTCCAGGAATTCCCTAGCATTTTTGGATTTGGCTTGGTCTAGGATGCTCACAGTTTCCCAGTTGAAACTGTGGTTGAGTCTGTCCATGTGTTGTGAGATTAAGGAGTTTTCTTTCATTGTGTCTTCTGACTGCTAGTTGGTGTTCATGGATGCGCTCTGCTAGTCTTCTGCCTGCCTGTCCTACGTAGTGGCTGTTACAGTCCTTACACTGTATGTTGTAGATGACTCCTGTTTTTTCTTCTTGGGCTACTGGGTCTTTTGGTTTACTTAAGATGTTTTGGAGGGCTTTAGTTGGTTTGTGTGCTATGGTGATGCAGTGTGGTTATAATAGACACACCATTCTTAAGCATAATTCAAACCCATAGTCTTCTAGTGGCAGTTGCAACTGAACGGAATTTGGCAAGTTTCATAGAAGTTCTGAAGTTCAGTCCAATAGTAAAAGGTGCACAGCTTCAATTTCAACGTAACATGTTAATGAAAATGCCTTCTTGGGTGGAACAGAGAACAATGGAAGATATTAGGTATAATGCAGTGCTTTCCAATCTGCCGCCGTTGGCGACACACCAACAGCGGCAGTGGTGGCGGCGCAGGGGCGTGCACAGTGGCAGTGCGGGGGTGTGTGGCAGTGGTGGTGTGCACGGCGGCGGCGGCCTCCGCTAAAACGCGAAAGTGCTGATGGCGCACCGCTGCCCCCGCCGCCATGCACGCCCCCGCCGCTTCTGGGTTGTGTGGTGACACACCAAACTCTGTGTTGCGACACACTAAAGTGTCGCGACACAGTTTGGAAAGCTGTGGTATAATGAAATGTCTGCTGCTCTATAGTAATGGATTGAGACTTTGGATATGTTGTTCTGTAGATCCAAATCAATGACTTATTGTTTGACTTCTGCCATTACTTTAGCAAGGATTTTGCTGAGAGGCCACTGTGAGACAAATCTACAGTTATACTTTTTTCCAGGAAAAGATAACTTTATTAGCAAGGATTGGTTGAACCAAGAATCCATCCCAGAATATTAGTTTTAGCAAACAGGCAGCAGATTCTCTTGCTGGCCTCCTCTGAAGCATTTTCCAGTTCCACCCCCAAAATTGCAGATTTTTGGATGGATCAAGGAGCACCAACCATAATTCTGCTACATATAGGTGTGGAGTTGTGTTCCATACAGCAGGAGACTCACCATCTCAGTTCTAAATATTTGAGTGCTGCAGGAATGAAGTTGTTACCATTACAACCAGCAAATCTAATTCTAGAATTGAAAGCCTTCTGGGCATGGGCTATTGTTTCTTGAGTTTGTTGCTTCCAAGTAGTAATAGATTGCAAATAGATTCCTAGATATTTAAAAATCTTAATTTGTTCAATTTGTATGCCATTGATTTTCCAATTGTGGCAGTTGGCATGCTGGTTAGTAAATAAAGCCACTGTGGTTTTAAAAATAATTTCTCATTTTCATTCTGGCAAAACATTGCTATAGCCCAGAGGCTCCATCAATTTGAATCTGGGAGAGATGGATGACTTCAGCATAAAGTAGGATTGATATAGGATTATTATCTAGGATTGAAAATTGGGACTTGCATTCTGCAAATATTTGTATTATGGAGTCAGTATAAAAATGAAATAGGGGATGAGGGTATAATCTTGTTTGACTCCCTTTAGAGTGGGGATTGGTGCAGAAATTCCTCCAATGGCAGCACATTTGATCTGTTTCTTGGTGTTCTCATATATTGTCATGATCAGCTGGAGTAATTGGTGATCTGTGAATTTCCTTGATAGCCTCTCTCTGGGATTTGAATCAAAAGCAACCTCAGATCAATAAAGGCAGAAAAGGTAGTTTCTTGTAGGTGGCTAGAGCATTTTTCTGCCAAGTGATTCAGGATGATACATTTATCAAAGTTTGATTGGTTAGATCTAAAATCAGCTTGCTCCTTAGCCAGCCCCTTCTGTTGGGTCATCCAATTAGCAAATTTTACATAATCCTAATCCATGAAGAATTGAGATTCAGGGCAATTTGAGGAACTATCAGCAAAATATGTAAACGTATCACAGTGGCCCATTGCAGGATCTTCCTGTTCATCTATCCCTAACAGGAAGCAGTTTAGGTAGTGTTTAGGTACTGTTCCTGGTAATAACCTGCTGACTTAATAAGGTGGAGAAATACTGATGTTTTGTCATCCACTGGGTGTAGGCTTGAACAAAAACTCTTACTCATATTTAGTTAAGTTCATTTTCTGCCTTCTTCCTCTGGCACTCCAGGCATCTCTTCTGTTATTTCATCTCCTGGAGCACCTTGATAAACTAAGGAGCAACCTGTGATGAGTGAACTGAGAGAGGTTGCTCAAGGGCAATCATACCAAGCATCCTAATCACCTCCCAACGCTAGCATTCAACCAAATGCTGTACAATTCATTCTTTCTCTCTCTTCTTTCTTCCTTTCTTCCTTTCTTCCTTTCTTCCTTTCTTCCTTTCTTCCTTTCTTCCTTTCTTTCTTTCTTTCTTTCTTTCTTTCTTTCTGTGCTGCCTGATTCTGGACTCACAGTAAAAGTGGCTCACAATATACAAATACATTAACATAAAAAATACAAGAAGGGAAATAAACAAAATGGCAAATCCAGACAATTAACATCTTGTCAGGTTACTGAGAAAATTCCTAAGTACCTGTTGGAATCCATCAGGATCAAAGCACCTGGAACAGTCCACCTAATAATAATAGTCTGTGTAATAATAGTGACTGGTGTTAGGGACCGCGGTGGCTCAGTGGTTAAGATGCTGAGTCAGAAGCCATTAAGGCTGAAAACTCAGCAGTTCGAAACCCGAGCATGAGCCGCGTGCTGGAGTAAGCTCCTGGCAATTTATTTATTTATTTATTTATTTGTCAAATTTATCACTGACCATCTCTACAAAGTAGACTCTGGGTGGTTTACAATAAAATATTAAAACTAAAAACCTATAAATCTTAAAATACATCCAATAATAAATAGTAAAAATCCAAATGATGGTAAGATCTTAAAAGGAGGACACCACTAAGCCAACCACCCCCAGGAGGAACTATTACTTCCTTTGTCCCAAGCAAGGCGGCAGAACCAGGTTTTTAAAGACCTCCGGAAGTCCAGGAGCGAGGGTGTCCACCTCACCTCTGGGGGCAAGATATTCCATAGGGCAGGTGCTATCGCAGAGAAGGCACGCCTCCTGGACCCCGCTAGATGAAATTCTTTTTGTTGATGGGGTCCGAAGCATGCCCTCCCTGCATGACCAGGTGGGCCGAGTAGATGTGACCGGGATGAGATGGTCCCTCAGGTACCCTGGCCCCATGCCATGTAGGGCTTCAAAGGTGATAACCAACACCTTGAATTGGACCCGGAAGCAAACTGGTACCCAATGCAGCTCGCGGAGCAGCGGTGTTACCTGTGCTGATCCTATAGCACCCGCAACTGCTCGTGCTGCTGCGTTCTGGACCAGCTGAAGCTTCCGGATACTCTTCAAGGGTAGCCCCATGTAGAGCGCGTTGCAATAATCTATATGAGAGATGACAAGGGCATGAGTGACTGTTCGGAGGGCATCTCGATCCAGGTAGGGGCGCAACTGGCGCACAACCCGAAGCTGTGCAAAGGCTCTCCTGGCCACGACTGCCACCTGCTCTTCGAGCAGGAGTCGTGAGACCATTAGGACCCCCAAGTTTCAGACTGAATCTGAACGGAGCAGTGCCACCCCATCCAGAGTTAAAGATGACAACTTCCTGGAAACCAAGAGGCCATCAATCCTCAGCCACTCCGTCTTACCAGGGTTCAGTTGAAGCCTGTTGTTCCCCATCCAGGCCCCTACATCCCCCAGGCACTGAGACAGGGTGTCGACTGCAACACTTACTTCACCCGGGACGGAGATATACAATTGAGTATCATCCGCATATTGGTGATACCTCATCCCGTGGTGACGGATGATCTCTCCCAGCGGCTTCATGTAGATGTTAAATAGGAGAGGAGAGAGAACCGAACCCTGCGGCACCCCACATAGTAGGGGTCGATGGTCGGATCTCTCCTTTCCTATTACCACCGATTGGAAGCGGCCCTGGAGGAAGGAGGTGAACCAGCGCAAAGCCGCCCACCCCCAACTCCCTGAGGGGCTCCAAAAGGATACCGTGGTCAACGGTGTCGAAAGCCGCTGAGAGGTCCAAGAGAGCGAGAATGGATGCATTCCCTCCATCTCGCTCCCGCCAGAGATCATCCATAAGTGCGACCAATGCAGTCTCTGTCCCATATCCCGGCCTGAAACCTGACTGAAAGGGGTCTAGATAATCCGTTTCATCCAGAATCCTCTGGAATTGCAACACCACCACCTTCTCAACCACCTTTCCCAAAAAGGGAAGGCGGGAGACAGGACGAAAGTTGTTCAAAACAGTGGGGTCCAGTAATTAGTAAAATCAGTCCCAGCTTCTGTCAACCTAGCAGTTCAAAAGCATGCAAATGCGAGTAGATAAATTAGGTACCACTTCGGTGGGAAAAATCACTGGGACATGAAAGGAGCTCCCCTGGGCAACGGTGATGTCACCGGCAAATCCTTTAATTACAGAAGCGAAAGCTTCTGACACAAAACAACAACAACAACTGGTGTTGGAGTTTTCCCAACTCTCAATGGGAAGGTTTGGGAGTTCATGGCCTCCATAGCAACTATAGGCTAGTTCCAGACAGCAGGGAGGATAGTTCATGAGGAGAATCCCCAACTTCAAACCCAGACACTTGCACCCTGTCACTCCAAGAGGGGGACACCTGATCATAGCTAAGGTGTGATTGTTAAGAAGTACATTAAGAAGTCAGGAAACAATGTGGTATTTTTTAAAGAAATTATGTTCTGATCTCACTGTTTACTGCAGAGTAAGAATTAATAGTTAAAAAAGAAACTATTGGAAAAGAAACTAGTTAAAAAGCAACTTAATTTTCCATTAAGTCTTCTAATAATTATTCTGATAACCATAACAGTAAGATTGATTTTTATTTTTGTTACCAATGTGTAAGATTTACAATTTAATAAACAGTCAATGGAATTATAGTACCACAAGTATGTATTATTTAAAATTGAACAAATAAAGTGTTGTGGATTACAAATTCATTTGTTAAGTTAGACTAAAGGCCATACTAGATCTATGAACAGGTGTTAATACTAAGATGAAATGATTTGGATCAGAAATGCAGCACTGGAAAGGTAGTTCCAATGAGAACTGCCCTCTAATAAAGCTTCTTACGTATAAAGGAAGCATACGGGTACTGCAAAGTTAGATCTGTTGTGCTCAACTTGTAAATACACATTATTTTTAATAAGGCAAGAATTATTGAGGATTTAAATATATTATTGCCATGTATACAGTATAAACAATGCATTCTTCAGAACAGCTTATTTAAGTTCTTCAAACAGCTTATTCTATAGCAGGGGGTGGTCACATTCAGTGAATTTTTCATAATGACTTATTTGCCATGTAAACTACCATGTAAGCTAAGGATCCAGGAATTTAGTTCATGTGAGATATTTTTGTGAGATTTAAAGCTTCAGGAATAGACCACAAAGGCTGAATGTGTGATTAAAATGCAAGCAACATATTTGTCCACTGCAGAGGAACATTGATAGAACTAATTGTATTTCAGGTAAGGCTGTTCTCATTTAATGACCTCTTAGTGAGAAGGTCTTTAAAACTCCCAAGACTCTTCAGCACACTTTGTCTTAATAAACTATGCTAATGTAATTGTCTGGTGGATTGAGAGGTAATGTGCCACAATGTATCTTTATGCTGTATTATAATTGAAAATGTTTAATATTGAAGAGGTGAAGAAGAAATGTCAAAGCAATTCTTTTATAAAGATATATGCATGTGTAGTAGGACTAATATCAGAGTCACTTGGTTGAGATGGGCGGCTATAGAAATTAAATAAATAAATAAAATTGTTTACATCCCAGCCAAAATCAAGAAATATAGGTCACAGCTGTTTACTTTCTTTTAAAACTTCCATAGGATATCAACTGATCACTTGTACCAAATGCTGTATATGACTGTTTCCTTGTTCTGAACACTTGTCCAGGAAGAGTTCTAGTCTCGCCTTAGGCATGAAAGCCGGCTGGGTGACCTTGGGCCAGTCACACACACTCAGCCCTAGGAAGGAGCCAATGGCAAACCAGGAGACAGAGAGTTCTAGTCCCGCCTTAGGCATGAAAGGCGGCTGAGTGACCTTGGGCCAGTCACACACACTCAGCCCAACTCACCTCACAGGGTGGTGGTTGTGGGGAAAATAGGAGGAGGAAGGAGTATTAGGTATGTTCCCTGCCTTGAGTTATTTATAAAAATAATACTTGTGATGAAGGGGGAAGTCATTTCTTTATATATTTCTTTTTCTTTACTTTATTCTTATTTTTCTTTCTTTTCTATTTTTCTATTTTTTCTTTTCTACACCTTCTATCTTTTTTTCTTTTTTTCTTTTATTCTTTTAGTCTGTATTAGTTCCCAGCTAGTCTTCGCCAGTGTTGCAATGTACTGAAGCTGAGCATCAAGTCAGAGCCTAAATATAAGAGAAGCGTATATGTATCATCCAAAAGTCCCATGACAAAAAGCAAGCCAGTTTGGTCTAGTGGTTAAGGTGCTAGGCTAGAAACCAGGAGTCTCTGAGTTCTAGTCCCGCCTTAGGCATGAAAGCCGGCTGGGTGACCTTGGGCCAGTCACTCACTCTCAGCCCAACTCACCTCACAAGGTGGTTGTTGTGGGGAAAAGAGGAGGAGGAAGGAGTATTAGGTATGTTTGCCGCCTTGAGTCATTTATAAAAATATTAAAGGCGGGATAGAAATTAAATAAAATATAAATAAGTAAGTAAGTGGTCCCTTGCATTCATACCATCCCAGTTTATTTCATACATGCATGCATATCAGTAGCTTGAATCATGTCAACTGGATTTCTGTTTTCTCAGTGGAAACGTTTCACTCCCACTGAGAAAATTCCACTGAGACAATTCCACCTGGATGACTGAGAACCTTCATCAACATGCATGCATATCAGTTGTGCTATTATCTTTTTGGTAAGCAATGCTATACAAAGTACAGAAAAGCAGTAAGAAATAGTAAGCAAAAGAGATTAGAGAAGATAACATAAAACAAAGTTAAAACCAATTTACACTACCACCATTCATTATACCTATGCCTTCCTTTCCTCACAAACCTCATTTGCTTTCACCACGTCCTTACACTGCTTCATATGTTGCCTTTTGTTCTTTTAACTTCTCATCTCTCCCTTTTTGAAAATCTCGTTGGTTGGCTGCATCCAACCATGACTTTGAGAAGTCTTCCCCATCTTCTCAACTCATTCACTGTTTCTTCGTATATTTGTTTTGTAATTTTATCTTCATTTTTCACGGGACCAAACCACATACTTCTTTATACCAATCACTGACTTTTATACTTAATCCCACATTCATCCATCATCCATTCATTCTTGACCCTATCTTTTATTGTTTTATCACACAGAATTCTTATGTACCCCATGCTCACTACTTTCAACTTCTATGGTTTTTTCTGACATATTTTGCTCTCACTTCCCTATAACAAAGTGGGCAGAAGCAAACACAGCACAGCCATTTTTACTTCTTTCAACAAACATTCCTTCACTACTTTTCTACCAACACATGTACCTCTTGAAATTTCTCCATGATGTTTTTGTTTTTCTGAAGGTATTAATTCTAACTGAAAGGTGTTGTTCTACAGCTGTGCATTTTTCTTTCTTGGACATATAATTTTATGAAAGAAATTATGTAAGTTATATTTGATTATTATATTTCTTTTCTTTTTTTTATAATTTTTACTTTTAAAATACAATAACAGAACACACAATCAATAATAACAAAAATAAATAAATTAAACAACCAAAACATAACACATATAACTTTATAAACTTAACCTCTACGTGCACCCATCACCCATGGGACTTGTAACTCTCCTTATCTCTTTACTTTTTATTATCATACATTTTTTTTATTACTAATTCTTAATAAGCCCTCTTCTCCAAAAAGATTATATATATTGATCTGGTTTTACTCCTTTCACTTTAACAAAGACATATTCCAGAAATTCACCCCATATAACCTCAAAATCGTTCCTTTTCACCAAACCCTTTCTATATTTTAGTTCACAAGTCAATTTGTCATTAATAGCAATATTCCATACCTCTTTAAACCAATCTTCAAGCTCATACTCATAATCCATTTTCCATTTTTTAACTATTATTCATCTTAGGGCAGTGACAAGAATTATTATCATCTGTTTCTTTTGTCACTCTAATTTCATATTTCCAAAATTTAACAATAATGCTATTTTTGGATTTATTTGCAAATTAGTAGATAGTATTTCATTGATCTCAGCAAAAACGTCGATGAAGGTTCTCAGTCATCCAGGTGGAATTGTCTGTAGCTTGAATCATGTCAACTGGATTTCTATTTTCTCAGTGGAAACGTTTCGCTCCTTATCCAAGAAGCTTCTTCAGTCTGAGCAAAGTTTGTAAGGGAATCCTTAAATATGTTTCTAGGGTGGCTGTGTGACCTTGCACCTGGGGCTAGGTCATGGTTATTTGAGATGCTTATTTCTAAGTCCCTTTATCATCCAAAGGAGGATCGTTAAGATTACCTTGCTGTTGTTGAGATAGAAACCTATCACCCTAACACCCTAACACCCTAGAAACATATTTAAGGATTCCCTTACAAACTTTGCTCAGACTGAAGAAGCTCCTTGGATAAGGAGCGAAACGTTTCCACTGAGAAAATAGAAATCCAGTTGACATGATTCAAGCTACAGTCTCAGCAAAAACCTTTTCCCATATTTTTTTTAATCTTTTCACATTCCCACCATAAATGTAAGTAAGTCCCAATTTCTTTTTTACACCTCCAACAATTTATTAAATTATTTTTATTATAGTAGCTTAACGTTATTGGAGTCATATACCATTTCCAAACTGTCTTATAGCAATTCTCTTTAATTCTAACAGACATATTTTTCATAATTCTTTGCGTCCAAATCTTTGACCATTCCTCTTCTGTAATATTAATACCTAAATCACTCTCCCAGCTGACTTTCATTCCTTGTTGTGCTGAGTTACATTCTATCATTATTTTATAAATTTTACTTACTAACCCTTTTATTACTTTGTCTGTACCATTCTGCTTTAACTGTATTATTAATTCCTCAAATTTTGTTAATTGTCTACATTTTCCATATTTTTACCCAATTCTTAGTCCATGACTCCAATTGCAATACATTATACCAAGATATTGTACTCTGTTTAAATATTTCATTTATATCTTCTCTACTTGAAACTTTACTTAACCAATAATTCAATCTTAATACCACAGCTTGTTCCATATCTTTTATTAATCCTACCTTAAGATTCTCTGGGAATTTTTCTAATTCTACGATTCGAGTCAGTGGTGATATTCCTGGACTAAATATATTTTTACTTTTATGCCAAATCTGTAAAGTAACATTACTTATTGGATTTTTTATTTCACTAAAACATTTTCTGTTTCGTATAAAAAGAAAACAATCCTTATCTCTTATCTCCCCTAACTCCATTTCACCCCAAATCAATTTTTCTAATCCATATATCATATTAGGAACATATTTCATTTGATTAGCTATATAATACATATTAATATTTGGAATACCTAATCCTCCTCCTTTCTGGGATACGTACCATAACTTTTTATTTATCCTTGATTTTTATCTCCATTACAAAAATTATTTATAATATTTTGCCATTGTTTTAACTCCTCCTGTGATAATTCTATTGGTAGCATCCAAAATAAAACAATTATTTTAGGTAATATCTTCATTTTACATATCGCTACTCGACCAAACCATGACAATTTCAATTTTTTATATCCAAATATTTTTTCTTTTATTTCTTCCTTCAACTTATCAAAATTCACTGTTTTTATATCCTGTAAATTTTTAGCTATATTTATCCCCAAATATGTAAAACTCTCTGTAACTTTAATCTTATATTTCTTTTTAATTTCTTCTATTTCCCCTCTACTATTATTGATTAACATCATCTCAGACTTATTCCAATTTATTTTCAGGCCTGTTACTTCTTCAAAATCTTCCAAATGTTACTTAAGGCTTCTAATGGTTCTCATATAGTTAACATAGTATCATCCGTCGATGAAGGTTCTCAGTCATCCAGAGACTGAAGAAGCTCCTTAGATAAGGAGTGAAACGTTTCTACTGAGAAAATAGAAATCCAGTTGATATGATTCAAGCCACAGATAGTATCATCCGCAAACAAACTAATCTTTACTTTTTCTCCTTGTCCTATTCCTTCTATATCTTTATCTTTCCTTATCGCATTTGCTAATAATTCTATCACTAATATAAATAAATTTGGAGATAAAGGGCAACCTTGTCTTGTTCCTCGGCTTAGGTTAAATTGTTCTGTTTTTCCATCATTAACTAATACTAAAGCTTTATTCCCTGCATATGCTGTAGTTTTGTAATAATATGTTGAAGTTTTTTCCCGAATCCCATTTGATGAACTAAATTTTTTTATGTTGGCCATTCTACTGAATCAAAAGCTTTAAAAATATCTAGTGCTATTACTCCAGCTTTTACCTCTTTTTCTTTTATGTAATTAATTACATTTAATAACCTCATTAGGTCTGCAATTTGTCTTCCTTTTATAAATCCGCTTTGATCATTTCTAATATATTTTCCTATAAACTCATTCAATCTTTTCGCAATAATTGCTGTAAATATCTTCGCATCTTGATTTATCAATGATATTGGTCTATATGAATCTATTTCTGATTTATCTTTTCCAGGCTTTGGAATCAAAACTATTATAGAATACTGCCAGGATGGTGGAATCTCCCCTCCTTCCAAAATACTATTAAATAATTTTTCCAATTTCAGAATTAAATTTTTTAAAAATATTTTATAAAATTCTGCCCCTAAACCATCCATCCCAGGTGTTTTTCCAACTTTCAAATTCTTTATAACCTCTTCTATCTCTTCTTTCGTAAATGTTTGTTCTAATCTATTTTTATCATCCTCCTGAAGTTTGTTACCTAAATTTTTCTCAATATAATTTCTAATTTTCTCTTCTGAACTCCCTTTAGTTGTATATAACTTCTCATAAAATTCTTGTATTACTTTTATCTTATCTTTCATCAAATTACATCTATTTCCTTTTATATCTTTAATTATACCTATTTCCATTTTTGTCCTTTTCAATTGAACAGCCCTAGCTAACATCTTAGAATTTTTATTAGCATATTCAAAGTATTCTCTTTTTAGATAAATCAAATTTCTCTGGACCTTTTTCATCTCACTTCCTTGCAATTCTTTTTTTAATGCTAATATCTCATTCAAATTTTTAAAATCTCTATTTATAGTATAAATTCTCTCTAATTCTCTTATCTTCTATCTCTTCTTCCTTTTGCTTTTTTTGCTTTTTTAATATTGAGGCTTCTTTAATACTTAATCCTCTTATAACTGCCATCATTGAATCCCATAGTATTCTTTGCTTAATCTCACCATTATCACTGATTTGCCATATTTCCTTCCATTCTCTAGTTTTTCCGTTATCTCTTCATTTCTAAAAATATTCATATCCATTTTCCATCTTTTAGCTTCCTTATAATCACATTTCACTTTCATTTGTATACTCATCACTGAATGATCACTAACTTTTATGACTCCAATTTCTACATTTGTAATTTTTGTCAACGCCTTATTTGAAGTGAATATATAATCTATTCTCAAATATGTATTGTGTACTTGTGAAAAATATGTAAATGTTTTTCCCTCACCCTTCAATTCTCTCCAAACATCTTTTAAATTAATCTGTTTCATCAATCTGTTTAACATCGTTGTTCTATTTTTCATCTCCTCTAATGTTACAGTTGATTTATCCAACTTCTTATCTACTACCATATTACAATCTCCTGCTAATATAATCATCCCTTTACTTTCTTTTTCAACCCGCTTCACTACATTACTAAAAAACTCACTCTGTTTTTCATTCGGTGCCTACAGATTTATTAATGTTATATCCTCACCTCTTATTTGACCTTGTATCATTAAATATCTTCCTTTATCATCTCTCTTTGTTTTTTCCATTATAAACCTACATCTTTTAGAAATCAATATTGCTACTCCCCTTGCTTTTGAAGTACCATATGATTTTTCATATTTATCAATCCAATTTAGCTTCAATTCATTAATTCCATCCTTTTTTTGATGCGTTTCTTGCAAAAAAAATATATCTGGTCTTTCCTTTCTTAATTGTGCTTCCACTCTTCGTCTTTTTAACACATTACCCAAGCCTCTAACATTCCATGTTACAATTTTTATATGTTTAACCATCTTTAAACTTATTTCTGTCCCAACAAATATTTTTGTCTCACCTTGTGAACTATCTATACTATTTAACAACTTATTATAACAACAATTAAATATATAAAAAATAGACATAATAACACTGATATAAAGACATATCACAAAATTACATAAACATATACCCCCTTCCCCCCACCTTAGACCAAACCCCACACTTAGTAATCTTTTATCCCCCATCCATCCTTCAGGCTTTCTCGCCCAGGTCCTCCACGAAATGCTCCTAGGGGGACGACACACCTGTTTCTCCCCATATTTAACCATTTCTGTCCCTCACTGGATGCTCAACTTTCCTACATAATTTTTCATTTCTATCCACTTCACCTATAATCATCTTCTGTATCTTTTGCTAACCCCTTCTCATGGATCTCACTCCAAATTCTTAAAAGCCTAATACTTCTTAATTAATACAATCATTACTAATTATATCGTATCTAAAAATTTCTTTAAAGTTTTACTGTTTCATATTCTTTACATTACAGAATACACTTTACTCAAAATCTTTTACATATACCTAATTTTCCCTCTGGATCCCACTAATTTATATCATTATACATTGGCTTCATAATAAATTTTTTCAGTTCACTTCCTTTAAACATAAATGCCAACTCCTTAGTTGGATGTCAATATTCTTAAACTAATTTAATTTTTATATGGGTCAAACCTATTTAATACACTAATTATAAATTCCATCCCCATAATCACTTCTTTTTTTCCTGTAACTGCTTCCTTCAGGTAGAAATTCTATCACCAGCATCTTCCTTCATCTTCTCCATCTTCTTCTCATCCTGTTCCTCATCCACACTTGAACTCTGAACCTTTCTTTGATCATCTTCCAATTCCTTGGCCTCATCTACTTCTTCCTGATCTTTTTGTAACTTTCCCATCTCTTCCTCCCATTCTTGTTGAGTTAGAATGCCTTGCACTCTCATAATATTTAAAGCTGCTTCTATAGTCTCAACCCTCAAAAATCTTCCAGCATGTTGAATTCTTAAGAGTGGGAATCCCCAAGGACAGCGGATACTTTTTTTTCCGAAGAATAATTGTAACAGGTATCAAACTTTTTCTCCAGGCCAAGGTTTCGTAGCTTAAATCTTGAAATATTTTAATCTGTGTTCCTTCAAAGTTCAATGCCTCTTCATGATCTCTGATATACTTTAAGAGCCTATCTTTCTTATAATAACTCCAAAATTTTATTAATACATCTCTTGGCAATGTTCTTTTAGATCTCTTTGGTCCCACTCTATGTACCCGATCAATATCAGCCATTTGCCACTCTACATCCATTTTCATAGTTTTAAGCCAGGAATAAACCTTGTTTTGTAATAAGGGGCGTGATGGCTCAGCGGGTAAGACGCCAGGCTTGTCGATCGGAAGATCGCAAGTTTGGAGGTTCGAATCCCTAGCCCTGCGTGCGGAGTAAGCTCCCGCACTAGCTCTAGCTCTTGCCAACCTAGCAATTCGAAAGCATGCAAATGCAAGTAGATTAATAAGTACCACTTCGGTGGGTAGGTAGCAGCGTTCCGCGCGCGTCATGCGGCCACATGACCGTGGAAGCGTCTTCGGACAACGCTGGCTCTTCGGCTAACAAACGGAGATGAGCACCGGCCCCTAGAGTCGGACACGACTGCACAAATGTGCGGGGGGAACCTTTACCTTTAAACCTTGTCTCTCAAATCTTCTGAATCCATATCTTCTATTCCTCGCAGTCTTAAATTGTTTCTTCTATTATAATATTTAAGTTGCACAATCTGTTTATAGTTCGCATCAATTTTTATTTCCTGCTCATATATTTTTTGTAGTACCTTCCAAATCAGAGATCTTATCTGTAACCTTTTGAATTTCTTGTTTAAGTTTTTGAGTCTCTTCTTTAATATTTTGTATCATTTGTTGCTGTAATTTATTTCTCTCTTCTTTGGCATCTACACAATTCTTTTTTATCATTTCACTTAAAACTTTTAATTCACCAGACTACTCTTGCCTTTGTGCCATAACTTCTTCTAGATTTATATTGTCTTCCTCCACATATTCTTGAAGTATTCTAAATCTACCATCAGAAGGTTTAGGATGTTTTAACCAAATTTTTTTCCAACTTTTTAAAATATTTTCTCTCTTTTTTTGTCATGTGTTAAGTCTTAATCACAAGAGGGCGCTATTAACAAAGAAAAAATATCTCCTTCATCCTAGACGCCATTTTCTTTCTTTTAAACTTCAAACCAATTATTTTTATTTCTTTTTCTTTTTGGAAGATACAGTCCTTTTAGTTCTACTTAGTAGTATTATATCTTTCCTTAGTCCATAAACAATCTTTGGGAGTGGTATTGATATTTCTTCTTTATACACAACTGACAGAAATTATTCTCTTATTTATTAATCCAGACAATATAATACCAGCAACTTTCTATCCGTCTCTATTTCCAAAGCGTTTGTCAAAAATTAATTAGTCGTTACAAATCCTAAAACTTCTGTTATCAGAGATAAAGAGGCGTGATTCCAAGCTAAGAAAAAAAGAAGAAAAAGAAAAAGCCAGGAGTTTACTTTCATTTCCAAGCTCTGTCACTGCCTCTTCCTTGTCTCTGTCGTTTGTTCCAAGAACTTCCACTCCTTCTAATTTTCCACTGTTATTGTTCCAGCTTTTCCCTTATCAAGTATAACTCACCAAAGAAGCATTTTAATTAGTCATTTAGTTATTTTTTCCATAAAGCCAAGCGGCAGCTAGTTCTTACTAGTGCTGTCTCATGGAGGAGTCGTAGGCATGTCAGATTATTATATTTCTAGTAAATTCAGTGGGTGAAAAGTTTGAATCTTTGAGCAGTTCAGATGATTTGAGAAACACAAATTATGTTATATAAAGCATTTGAGAAGGCATCTGATTTGCATTTCTGTTCAACCAGTGCTTTGTTCGTAGGCTTTTGCAAAAAAAATAGCAGCTGTGTTATCCATAGATTCTATATCCCACTTCCAATAGTATTTCAAAAAATTTCATTTTTTTGGAAGGGAAACACATTA
Organism: Charina bottae; assembly: GCA_023362775.1. NCBI lineage: Eukaryota > Metazoa > Chordata > Lepidosauria > Squamata > Charinaidae > Charina > Charina bottae. The sequence goes on along the minus strand of JALMGJ010000003.1, from coordinate 72,423,722 downwards.
AAGCATTCTGTCTCGTCACATCACTTTTATAACACTTGTTCTAGTGTTACATTTACTCCATAGGAGATACATTTTAGAGCCATATACTGTAATTAGAAATTAGTAATTAGAAAGTATTTTGAACGTTCTGCAGGTATGTATGGAATATGCACTGACATTGAGGGATTTAGAGTTTGTAGGTTGCTTACCTTAACCCTATTGACCAACTGTTGAACAATGATCTAAAAATCAGTTATTTTTTTAAATATTTCCATAACAGGTAAGTCTGGTAATAATATGGCACTTTACCTTTTTAGTAGATGAGACCAAATGTAAACAATATGTTAGCATTATTTCTTAGGATATGTTTCACTTGTAATTCCATGGTGTAGAGTTAATTATGTGATTGATTTTTCAATCTCTTAACCTGTTTAATATAATCTAAAACAAAAACCTTGTTAGGATTCCACTGCAAGAGATGTTTTTTATGCCTTAACATTCCCATAATTAATAACAAAGAAAATACTCCCTATTACTATCTGCTAGATCTGCTCAGTCATCAGAATTATTAGGAATGATAGCATCAGAAAACAGGTCTATCAGTGGGCTTTTTAAAAACATTTTTATTACTAAATATGCAGTCAGACCATCTGCAGTACCTAGATCATTTGTGTAGTATAACTTTCAAATAATGTAACATTTGAATTATATTAGCTGACAGGGAAAAAATTAAACTCCAAGCCCTGGCCAAGTATACTGTATTGACCTCTTCTCATCTCTATTGCAAAGATACACCATTGAGATGCTACTGCTTCTCTCTAGAGCAGAGCTTTCCAAACTTTTCATGTTGGTGACACACTTTTTAGACATGCATCATTTTGCGACACACTCTTACAGCAGGGCACAAGGCAGGCACTAGGACCTGTGCGGAATCACAGCAGGTTTGGAGGCAGCAAGGCACAAGGCAGGCACTAGGACCTGCGCGGAATCCTGGCAGAGATTGGAGGCAGCAGCAGCCGAGACACACCCAGACACTGCAGCCGACACACTAACGTGTCCCGACACACAGTTTGGAAAGCTCTGGTCTAGAGAATTCTCACTGTTGTCTCCAAAATGAAGGAAAGGTCTGTAGCTCAGCAGTAAAGTCTCTGACAGTAGTAAACCTTTGCATGCAGAAGGTCCTGGGCTTAGTTTCTAGCACTCCAGTTAGAGCTGGGGAAAATTCCAATCTGAAACTCCAGAGAGTAACTGTTAATCAGGAGACAATTCTGCACTAAGTTGACCAATAGTCTGATTTGCTATAAAGTAGTATGCCATGTTCCTCTTATTGCATCTGCAGAATGCCGCCCAACGGCCCTGTTTAAGATCACCCGATCCCTTTTAGGGAAGGTGGATCTAGAAACCCACCTACAGGGCTGTGCTGAGGAGTTTTCTGGGCATCTGGAGGATAAAATTGCTCAGATTCGTTCCAAGTTGGATGCCAGGCATGGTGCAGGGTCTGGGGAGATGTCTGGGGAGCGTACCTGCCCGGTTATCTGGGAACAGTTTGATCCTGTTAGGCCTGAGGAAGTGGACAGGGTCCTTGGGTCTGTAAACGCCACCACTTGCCAACTAGATCCCTGTCCCTTGTGGCTGGTGAAGGCAGCTCGGGAGGTGTGTGGGTGGGTCCAGACGATGGTAAATTCATCCTTAGGGGAGGGGGTGTTTCCGACGGCCTTTAAAGAGGCACTGGTGCGCCCCCTCCTCAAGAAACCATAACTGGACCCCACCATTCTGGACAATTTTCATCCAGTCTCCCACCTCCCCTTTTTAGGGAAGGTGGTTGAGAAAGTGGTGGCGTTGCAGCTCCAGAGGATCCTGGATGAAACGGATTATCTGGACCCTTTTCAGTTGGGTTTCAGGCCTGGATATCGGACAGAAACAGTTTTGGTTGCGCTTATGGATGATCTCTGGCGAGAGCGGGATACAGGCAGTGCATCCATCCTGGCTCTTCTTGACCTCTCAGCGGCTTTCAATACCATCGACCATGGTATCCTTTTGGGTTGACTCAGGGAGTTGGGGGTGGGTGACATGGTTCTGCGCTGGTTCACCTCCTTCCTCCAGGGCCGGTCCCAATTGGTGTTGATAGGGAGCGAGAGATCCGGCCCGTGGCCCCTCCTTTGTGGGGTGCCGCAGGGTTCAGTACTCTCTCCACTCCTTTTTAACATCTACATGAAACCGCTGGATGAGATCATCTACCACCACGGGGTGAGGTATCATCAATATGCTGATGATACTCAACTATACATTTCCATCCCGGGTGACGTAAGTGACACTGTGACCACCCTTTCTTGGTGCCTGGAGGCTGTAGGGGTCTGGATGGGGAACAACAGGCTTCAGCTGAACCCTGGCAAGGCAGAGTGGCTGTGGGTTGGGGGCTCCCGGGTATCTGGGAATTTACCATCTTTGGTTCTGGCTGGGGTTGCACTGCCCCAGACAGACCCAGTGTGGAACCTGGGGTTCTCCTGGACTCATGACTCCTGCTCAAAGAGCAGGTGGCAGTCGTGGCCAGGGAAGCCTTTGCACAGCTTCGTGTTGTGCGCCAGCTATGCCCCTTCCTGGATTGGGAGTCCCTCCGAACAGTCATTCATGTCCCGGTCATCTCCCGCATAGACTACTGCAATGCGCTCTACATGGGGCTACCCTTGAAGAGTATCCAGAAGCTACAACTGGTGCAGAACGTGGCCGTGCGAGCAGTTTTGGGAGCCCCAAGGAGGGCACATATAACACCATTGCTACACGAGCTGCATTGGGTGCCAGTTTGCTTCCGGGTCCTATTCAAGGTGTTGGTTATTACCTTTAAAGCCCTACATGGCATGGGTCCAGGTTACCTGAGGAACCACCTCACCCATTACATCAACCTGTCCCACCCGGTCAGGCAGAGGGGGAATGTTACGGACCCTGTCCATGAGGAATTGCCGATTGGCAGGGTCCAGGAGGAGGGCTTTCTCTGCCGTGGCACCCGCCCTTTCAAACAAGTTACCTCCGGAGGTAAGACAGGCACCCACTCTCCCGGCCTTCTGGAAAGGGCTTAAGACATGGTTATGCCACCTTGCTTGGGGTGGGAGGGGGGATACCCATTCATGGGGGTGGTTGGCACCATGATGGTGCCAAGGATAAGATCTTATTGCCATCTTGAATTTTATATTTTGTATTTTTATCTGTATTTTTATGTATGTATACTTATATTTATATTGTAGTGTTTTTAGTGTTTTGTCATTTTATTATCTGTAAGCCGCCCAGAGTCGTTGCATGCAAGATGGGCAGTAGACAAATATGACAAATAAATAAATTTATGTATGTATGTATGTATTAAGAAATGGACAGGTGTGTTATACTGTATACACAAGTTACAGTTATAATTGCATTGTAGTTTTGCCTCCCTAGCCCCACAGAATTTCTGCCAAGATCATGATTCTTAACACTACATTATTACTTGGTCCGTTTGCTGATTTCTTTAAATTTGTCATCTTTATGATGCTTTAATCTGGAAATCATATAGCAGCTAGGTACTTTTTATTTGTTTCTCAAACTGCAACCTTACACATGTGGCTTCCTACTAAGGGCTTGGGCTATTGGCTTTTTGTCAGTCTTCTGATTTATATGGAAGTCCATGTAATTCCGTGTTTTCTGTCTGTTACTTCTTTACTGTGGAAATTTACTGTTGATAGATTTGACATGGCCTGCTTTGACTTTGAAACTTTCTATATATTTGACAGATCTATTTGCTTCTGTGGAAGCAATTTGGAATGCTCTTTTTAAATATGATTTATAATTATACTACGAAGTAGACTTATTTAGTACAAAGCACATGAATAGTACATATGTACCTCTTTTGATTTCAGATAATGACACTGGTTATCATTTCTTGGGGATATAATTTTAGAGGAATGCATTATAGAATTTGTAATTTACCTTATTCATCGTAATGCCTTTGGTCAGCTAGATAATGATAGTGCTTCAGGAAAGGGAAACCCCATTTGTGTACATCTCTTCCTTCTTCAGGTGCTTTGCTCTCCAGGCTCCATTTCAGTGGGAAAAATTCTCAACATTCAGAAACACTAAATTCTTGAGCACTGAGAGGGGAAATGCTTTATCAGAATTTAGAAGCACCACATTTCTGTATGCTCAGCTTATCTTGATAGGCTGTTGATTAGAGTTGAAAAGCTTATTGAGAAATATGCAGTTTCTGAAGTCTGCTTTTATCAGTGGGCACATCCCCTCCATAAATATGTATAGGATTGCAGCCATATTTTAGATAATTACTGATACCTAGAATTACTCCAACTAATCTTTCTCCCTAGTCCTTTTAGCACTAAACCTCTAGAGAGTTGGGGCAATAGGAGCTGTAATATGGGGAAAGGGGTTCAGTAAATATGGAGATTTGACCAAAATTAGATAAAGGAACACTGTGCAAATAAAAGTAGTCGTATTGTTTTAATATATTTCTATACAACTATCCATTATTAAAAATCTCAAAGTTGCTTACAAATAAAATGTAAGATACAAAGATTTTTCTAATTGATTATGTGCCATTTGACTCTTAGTGACCACATAGATTTTCTCCATGACAATCTGTCCGTAACCTGGTCTTTCAGTGGTGCACTCATTGCCACAGTAACAGACCATTTCAAGGCCACCGGACTTCTTGAGACTCTGGGAAGCTTACAAATAAAAAATAGTACATATAAGAAAAACACAACCAGCCAGAACAGCAGAACACCAGCTATAAATCACCCATAACAAAAGGGGGCTCCACAATCACCTTGTCCCCACGGCCTGGGAGAACAGCCAAGTCTTCAGCGATTTCCAAAACGTCATAATGGTGTGAGCCACATGAATTTCTGAGGGGCCATTAATATAATATAAAGCAATAAAAATGAAACATTTAATTATTGAAAGAAGGCAAAACAAAAATGAAACCTAAACCATACATACAGTATTCATACAAGGAAGAATAAAATGTAAAAATGTAGATTGGAGGCACAGTTTTAAAAAAATAAAATAAAACTTCAAGTGCCTAAAATATGTAATTCTGGTGTAATTGTTCACATAAGTTTCTTTCACCCAGTTATGGCTAATTTCCTCTTTTCCATTGCAGTCCCCAGTGTCACACTGTTCAACAGTGAACATCCTCCTTCTGCTATTTTTTCTGGAGTGTCTTTTCAGGATATTCAGGGAGCTGCAGGAGGAAAGAGAAAAGATAATTGCAAGAATGGCTTTCTGCTCTTTCAGCTGTTAAATACAACTCTATGTCCCAAGTACTTTTCCCAATGTATAATAATGTGACTGAGGCAATTAAGGCTGAAATAGGTTGGTCATCTTTCAGTACAGAATAACTTTTCTGCTAGCATGCCTATTTACCTAAGGACTGGGAATTTTCTAATCCACTACAAGCATTGAAGGTGATTGTCCCTTGTATATGCTGCCCCTGCAGGAGTAGCTGATCCTCTGTTGCTTGTCCAAGGTACAAAAACTGCTGGTTCTAATGGAAACATCAGTTTTGATTTATTTTTCTGTTCCCCTTCTTGACCATGTGGGAATGGACCACTGGGACAGATTGTGTGTTAACCAACAGCTCTTTAAGGCTCTAAGCGAGCAGAACTGAGCAAAATGATGTATTTTCCATCCTTCTACCTCACCAAGATTTGAAGAGGGAATATACAGTCTTGCAGCAACAATACACTAGGATTTTATAATAGAGATGTGATATGAAAGCAGTAGTAGTTATCCCAAATGATTAGCATTTTTTAAAGCTTTCATAGATTATGAATGTACTGTATAGTAGTGATAGGTTGAATATATACTCTAACAGAAGTTATCAGTGCCTGTGGCAATAAAACAAAAGGTATTTATTTATTTATTTATTCATTCATTCATTTATTGTTCACATTTATATGGCCTCCCATCTTACACAAGGCGACTCTGGGCAATGAGATAAAAACAATGAATACATAACAATCATTATAAAAAATAAAATGATTATTAAAAATATCACAAAATTATAAAATCACTATAAAATATACCAACCCCACAGAGAGAGCAAGAATGTCAATCATAGTGGAGCCATCTAAGAATGTCTCCTGTTCCCAAAGACCCCCAGGCCTGACAACAACCATGTCGTGAGAGACTTCCTAAAGCAGAGCTTTCCAAACTGTGTGTCGGGAGACATTAGTGCAGAGCTTTCCAAACTGTGTGTCGCGACACAAAAGTGTGTCGCCACACAGAGTCTGGTGTGTCGCCACACAACCCGGAAGCGCTGATCATCATCAGCGCTTCCGGGTTTTCCCGCGGCGACACACCAACGGCGGCGCGCAAAAAACGAAAGCGGCAGCAGCGCTTCCGGGGTTTTGCGCGCTGCCGCAACGGGCACTTCCGGGTTTTCCCGCGGCGACACACCAACGGTAGTTGGTGTGTCACCGCAGGAAAACTTTGGAAAGCCCTGCGTTAGTGTGTCGGCTGCAGTGTCTGGGTGTGTCTCGGCTGCTGCTGCCTCCGAGCCCTGCCAGGATTCCACGCAGGTCCTAGTGCCTGCCTTGTGCCTTGCTGCCTCCAAACCTGCTGTGATTCCGCGCAGGTCCAGTGCCTGTCTTGTGCCCTGCTGTAAGAGTGTGTCGTGAAATGATGCCCTGCTGTAAGTGTGTGTCGCAAAATGATGCATGTCTAAAAAGAGTGTCACCAACATGAAAAGTTTGGAAAGCTCTGTCCTAAAGGATAGAAGAACCATGTTTTCAGGACTAGACTAGACTAGACTATACCAGCTGTTAGCTAGTGGAACACGTCACATGAAGGTAAGTTCTGTTTAACTAGAGATCTTCAGAAAGGGTGTATGGTCATCTGTCAGTGATCTTGCACCAAGCAGGGGATTGGATTAGACAGTCTCTTGTGTCCCGACTTCCAGTGGGGAAAACGGAGGGTTGAGTGGCTCTTTTTGAAGTGGAGCCGACAACACAGCTCTTCTGGGTTTGGGTAGGACCCTTAGAGCCTGAAGAATTCTCCGGAATTAAGGAGAATCTGGGAAATAGTTTAACTGCAACCCAGCTTTTGCACTTTCTTGTTTCACCTTCGTCATAAGGCTCCTCAGCTCCTCCTCGCTTTCAGCCATCAAAGTGGTATCATCTGCATATCTGAGATTGTTAATGATAGTTAAAGATTGTTAAAAAAAACCAAGATTATGGCAACCAGCTTGATTGATAACTGGCAAATAGAGGGAGAAAACGTGGAGGCAGTGACAGACTTTGTATTTCTAGGTGCAAAGATTACTGCAGACGCTGACTGCAGCCAAGAAATCAGAAGACATCTACTTCTTGGGAGGAGAGCAATAACAAATCTTGATAAAAGAACAGAGACATAACACTGACAACAAAGGTCCGCATAGTTAAAGTAGTGGTATTCCCCATAGGGTATAGCCATACCCTATGGCTGCGAGAGCTGGACCATAAGGAAGGCTGAGCGAAGGAAGATAGATGCTTTTGAACTGTGGTGTTGGAGGAAAATTCTGAGAGTGCCTTGGACTGCAAGAAGATCAAACCAGTCCATACTCCAGGAAATAAAGCCAGACTGCTCACTTGAGGGAATGATATTAAAGGCAAAACTGAAGTACTTTGGCCACATAATGAGAAGACAGGATACCCTGAAGAAGATGCTGATGCTAGGGAAAGTGGAAGGCAAAAGGAAGAGGGGCCGACCAAGGGCAAGATGGATGGATGATATTCTGGAGGTGACGAACTTGACCATGGGGGGAGCTGGGGATGGCGACGGCCGACAGGAAGCTCTGGCGTGGGCTGGTCCATGAAGTCACGAAGAGTCGGAAGCGACTGAACGAATAAACAAAACTGGGAAATCAACCCACTTGTCCTCCAAACAGCCGTTCCTCACAGGTAGATCCTGAAATGGGAGATTTTGCGATCCGCTGGTGAGTAGAGTGGCTGGGAGGTGGGGCATTCACCAAGTTCGAGGCTGTGCCGAAGCTGGATAAACGGCCTAAAACCGACCCCCCCCCCATTTCTAAGACACTTTTTTTCTGTTTATTACTTTTCAATTAAAGGCTTTCTTAAGATACAGAGAAATCTACACTCTTGGTGATTTTTATTTTTTATTTATTTTTTTATTTATTTATTCAATTTATTCCCCGCCCATCTCCCATACAAGGGACTCTGGGCGGGTCACAACAATCAAAGTTAAAAACAATACAATAAATTTTAAAAAATACAATATAAATAAATAAAATACAAGATTTTGTTATTTTTTTGGGCTTATTTCTTAATCTATTTGACTTGGAATGTGTGATTTGCATATTTAGCAAAAAGATGGAAATTTGGATTACTCGCTGTTATTTCTGGTGAGGATTTCTTGCTTGCGTCTTATATTTTTGGACACTAAAGGGTGCTATAGACTATGGCTACAAGGAGAGCGCAACAACATGGATCAGGTGATACTGAATTTTTTAAATCCATCTTTGAGGAATTCACAGCCAAAGTAACTGAATCTTTAGAAGCCTAATTTGAAACCCTGGGAAAAAATTGGATCATAAATTGGAAAAGATTATTGGGGATGTTAAACAAGTGAATGATAGAGTGGATTCATTAGAAAATAAGATGGAGACCAGAGTTGTGCATTTTGAAAGAGAACTGGATAAACTTGCAGTGCTTGAGCTCAGAGAAAAGGAGTTCTGTTTAAGACTGCAGTCGATCCCAGAAAGGGAGGGTGAGGACATAAGGAAGATGATATCTCAAGCATTGGCAAAATTATTGAGTTGGGAGGAAGAGAAAATGGAGGAGGAATTGGATAAAATTTTTCGTATAAATTCCCATTATGCCACATTGAAATAGGCATCAAGGGATGTTCTGGTTCAATTTGTAAGGAAAAGAACAAGGGATCAAGTTTTACAATGCCATTTTGACTCAAGATTAAAAATTGATAATATTGATATAATTGTTTTAAAAGAAATCCCTATCAGGATTTTAAGAAAAAGAAAAGAATATTCGTTTTTGACAGATGTTTTGAAACGGAAGATTCCATTTTGTTGGGATAAGCTGGAGGGTGTGATTTTTACTTAGCAGAGATTTATATTAAACTCCATCCTAAAAGCTAAGGATTTTATTGCTAAATATGGAGCAGATCTGGATAAATAATCAATAGATGTTGAAGATAAAACTTCACAAGATTATCATCAGGCAGAGGACATTGAGAAACAAGATGAGTTGGGAGCTACGAAATTCATACTGAATTATAACTTGAAAGATAATTTTTATAAGATGTATCGTTGGTACCTAATTCGTGATAAATTGTTGAAGATGTATAAGGGAATGTCAAATACATGTTGGAAATGTTCTCAAGGTGAAGGTACTTTTTACCATCTTTGGTGGACTTCTTTGGCTAAGAACTATTGGGACCAGATATGTACCTTAATTCAAAGGATTCTTAATGCAAATGTACAATTGAAGCCATAAGTTTTTCTTTGAGGCTTGATAGATAAACAGTTTGAAAGAAAATTTGGGACTTTGTTTTTATATATGATAACAGCAGCAAGACTTTTGTATGCACAAAGGTGGAAGGACTTACAAATTCCCACTATGGAAGAATGGATGGTGAAATTAATGGAATTGGCAGAGATGGCGAAACTGACTACATTGCTTAAAGAAAATAACTTGTCTAACTTTGTTTCTACTTGGAAACCACTTTTAGACTTTTTGCTTGAAACTGAAAAAAATGAAGTTTTGATTTTGGGATTTGACGATTAGGACTGTATAAGAATATAGAAATAATGTGCATTTTAGTTAAAAATAGAGTAAGAAGTTAATGTAGTTAATGTAGATGGTCAGAAGTTGCTCTTTTTTCTATGTCACTTTCTTTTTATTTCTGCACTTTTAAGTTTGTTCTTTTTTCGTTTCTTCTTTCTTCAATCTCTTTCTATTTTTATATGTTTTACTAGTATTTTGAAATTTAATAAAGTTTAATTAAAAACTCTAATGTCCCTTCCAACTCTGTGATTCTGTGATCTGAAGGACAGATGTGTTGTGCATAAATCTTTATGGAGGATACTATAATACAAAAATATTTTGTGAGAATTTTAGAGAATATTTTTGCATGCAGATCCTTAGAAGATTTGCACTGTATCCTAAGCCCACCTTTCTCCTCACTTTTACAGTTGACGGATGCAATGATAGAGTCATTTTTGTCTCTCCTTGCTTCTTAAGGACTATAATTTTAAACAGTATAAATGCTGCAATTACTTCTAATTGATTAAAGTGACTGTGTTGTTCAAGCAAATTGAACAACTAGGAGAGGAGGGATTGTGATGTCACAAGTGATAGCCAATGAACACTTTACATAGCAGACTTCTATTGCAAACTGATAGAACCAATTTTCTCAGAGCTCAACCTTAGAGAAAGGAATAGGTATGTTTTTGAAACAGGGTTTACTTCTAAAATAATTTTTCCAGTACTGTTTATTTGTATGTAGCCCTTAATTAATATTTATGACTTATTGGAGGAAATGTATTCTAATCAGGACAGTAGTTTAGAATTCTAAGATCAGTTATTGTGCTCCTTGTCACTCTAAATATAACATTTTCACAAACTTAAGTCATGAGAAATACATTGTTTAACTTTTCTGTTTTTTGTTTTCCTTTCAGTCTTGTTATCTGTAGAGTTATAGTGTCAGAAATCAGAGATATTCAGGGTTATTTAATTTTAGGCCAATAGTATCTTCTCCTGTAATGTCCTTTTTTAACATTGGAATTGGCATTGTTAACACTTGGCTGTGTAGCCAAGCAAATAAAGTGACTGTTGACTGATACTAAAAGCAAAAATTGCCCTCTCTCTTGCTTTCCAATCAGTTATATCTGTTTGTTCATTGCCCACTGTCAAGTGAATTGTCAGTAAATTCCAATATTGTTCATCCTCCTCAATGTATTAAAACATCATTTCTGAAACTCACCATGAATTAAAATAGACCAGTTAGCTACTGTCCAATTTGAGGAGACTAATGCCCTCTTATTTATATGTTTTAGCTAGTAAACAAAGTGCCCCTGACAATCAAATTTCTAAAATGCATTAGGTTTTCATACAACATGTATGCGCACACACATACACACACATATACTGGCATTTGAGATATCCCCCCGCATGTATTTTTTTTCCCCTTTGGCTTTTACCCCCTTTCCTCTTTTCTGTCCATTTAGCTACAATGCTAAACTTTAAAAAAAAAAATTGCTTTGAGAAAACATCTCAATTATGCTGAAACCAGCAAAGATTGTTTTTTTCTCTAAAATATCTAAAAAAAAACCTAGAGAAGATTCCTGTTATATATTGAACATGCATTTAAGAGGTTAAAGTAAACATTAAACCTTCCAATCTCAACCCTGGAAGACAAAAGTGATGGGCTATATGCAGTAGTGTCATTCTGTTACTAATTGAGATTGGACCAGTAGAAACAGGAAACAAAATGAGGGGAAGTTCCATTATGTAGACAGGTATTTATTGGCATAACTGGATGTAGGTTGATTTGTTTATCTACCTGTTTATTGTATTGATTATCCATTCTTTCATTTGGACAGTCAGAAGTGTGATAAGCTGCCTATGCCAATTGTATAAAGTAGAGTCCAAATGAATGAGTATAGCTGAATTCATTCTAACAGTCCTCTAAACAAGATAAAAATAATTTTCTTCCAATAAACAGTATTATTTTTAAAACGTCTATCTAGATGGCTATCTCTTAATCTCAGATTTACAATAGTTGAGTTAATCATAACACTTGATTTGCTTGTTTTCCATCATTATGGAATGTTTGTTTATTTAGGTTTATATTCCACCTTTTCTCTGGGAGCTCAAGATGGTGTACAGAACACTTCTTCCTCCAGTTTTTTCCCTAGTATTGTGAAATAACTTAGGCTGAGAGAAACTGAGTAGACCAAAGTCACCTAGTAAGCTTCCATGGCTAGTGACTTGAACCTGTATCTTCCTAGTCAAAGTTCAACTATTGTTGTTTAACTCTGTCAGAAAATTATCCTGGCAAGTTTTTGTTTGTGATGCCAACAGAAAGTATATTTTGTATTTTGTATCAGCTGTGGAAAATCTTTATATATACAGTGTGTGTGTGTGTGTGTGTGTGTGTGTGTGTACACACATACACACATACATATGACATAAGAATTTGCATAGTGGAGTGAAATCAGTGATGCACTGGACATTTGTTGGTATCTGTTATTCAGAATAATACACTGACGCTGCTTATGAAAACCTATATATGTCTACTCAGAAGTAGGCTATATTGAGTTACCTTATTCCTAAGTAAACTATATAGGATTTATAATCCACATCAAAACATGCATATTACTGTAGAAATTTAGTATAACTGTATCAGTGCTTTCCAAACTGCCGCCGTTGGCAACACACCAACAGCGGCAGCAGCGGCGGCAGAGGGGTGGGGGCGTGCAGGGGGCACGCGGTGGTGGTGTGCATGGCAGCGGCAGCCTCTGCTAAAACGCGGAAGCGCTGATGGCGCATCGCTGCCGCCGCCATGCACACCGCCACCGCCACTTCCGGGTTGTGTTGCGACACACCAAACTCTGTGTCGCGACACACTAAAGTGTCGCGACACACAGTTTGGAAAGCTATGAACTATATTATTAAGTAGAAGAGCTATTGTTTCCAAAATAAGCAATAGACCCCTAACATCTCTACACAAGAAAGACTTTGCCCCTATCTGTTTGTGAAAATAGAAACAGACTCCCAGATGTTTCTGTGTTATCCCTTCAATATGGTATGGCAAGCCAACATATTAATGCCTTTTTTATTATATTAATATACATATTAATTATTTTTATACCAGCTTAGAGAAAAACAACACTCTTTTAGCACACCAGTCAGATATCACTAGTAATGTCACTGAATTTGTTGTAATTGCCATTGCTATCAGATGCATAACTGTTTAGCAATCTTGGTAACCAATAACCTTCTATATAAGTTTCTGCCTAATCTCTTGGTTATCTACAATGGGTTGGGGGGGCATCTTAATTGTATTAATTTGGGTCTTTGTACAATTAAATAAATAAAGACTGTCTTCTATCTTCTCTGATTTCTTTGACTCTGAAATACATTATGTTCTTGAATTGTTTTATAAGTTTGTGAAGGTGAGGAACTGCTATTCGAGTATCCTCCCCGTCAGTCTATCTTTCACCTTTCACCTTTTTCCATAGTGTATTTAAGCATCATATAGCATAAGCCCAAGTGATTGAAACAGCATGGGAGGAAATAGATTCCTTTAGATCATGAAGGAATGAAATACAGTTCAGTTTTCCAAATTATTAAATTTTACTTTAAAAAAATATCATTAAGAAATCGAAGTACTGCACATATTTTACCAAATATATTTGGTGCATAAGAAAGTACTGCTAAATTTACACCATGCAATTGAATCCAGGATGTGCAATTATGTAGAGTTCTAGGGGAGAAGGGTCTTTATTTTGTTCTTTGAAGTCCCTTAAAATGATCAGTGTAGACGAAAGCATGGAGCAAATGTTCTGTTTTATATCCGCCCAGGGTCCCTCCTTGTGGGGGAAATGGGCGGGATATAAATATGACAAATAAATAAAATATCATATATTCATAGTGAGTAATAGAAGAGGAAATTGTTTGTCAATGAGTTGTATGGCATGAGATAGTATATGTAGATAAAGTCTTTACATTCCTAATGTACAGCAATTTGTGCACAGAGAAGTTGCAAGAATGGGATTTTCCTACATTGTGGTTTCCTATCCAAACTTGCAAACTTTAAATAAGATTTGATAGTATGTAATTCAGAGAGGTTTGTGAAATGATGTTTAGTTATCAAAAAAAGAGGTCAGGAAGAAAAAGTAAAGGTTAATTTTATGTTGAAATGTTAACGTCTGTGTTGGCCAAGATTAGATGGTATGTGAGAGGAGGCTGCAATTATTCAACAGGCTTATTTTGTTTTGTAAATGTTTATTTTTTTATATATTTAATATTTTCTTTCCACTCCTGGAAATATGATCGTTTGCAGTTAACTAAGAATAAAGACAAGCTCTCAGGCTCAGTGGCATGACCTGGTAGAATTTCCCAGGTGCTTGAGTTGACATAGCTTAACTAGGTTCTAGGCTCATAATCACCCTAAGGCTTTCTGATGCATGGCATGATTAGATAAGAATCTTTATTGTTTATTAGAAGGAAGTCACTAAAACAGTTGATTATCCTCTGTCAATATGAAAGTGAAATTTCCTTTTTATGTTCACTGTGGTCTAGTGCTTCTTTCTCTCATTCTTCCCATGATTTAATGGATGTTTTGCCCTGTGCTTCTTGGCCTTGAAGCCTAGTAATTGTTGGTTGTTGATATAACTGACATCCCTATCCAAAACTTTGGCTCTCAACTCCCACAGAGTTCAAAAATGGTAAATTAACAATCGTTTGAAATTGTCTCCAATTACATTTCAGGGCTATCTATAAGGGATGTGCAGCACTTTGGATTCAAATGAAAAAAGTGGTTTGGAGCATGGGGAGGACCTCACATAACTTCTGTCTGCTAATCCTTAAACCAGGGCTTTCCAAACTGTGTGCCGCGACACAATACTGTGTCGCCTGGGGGCCCCAAGTGTGTCGCGTGACAACCCGGAAGCGCTGATGAAAATGCCCTTGGTTCCGGCAGGGAGGCGAAAATCGTCCACGCACGCTGCCGGGCCGCCCGGGGTGGGGTTGGAAATTCTCCGCGCCGATCAGCTGTGCACCGGGAAGCGGTCCAGCAGCGTGCGCACGTGCGGCGAGGCTTTTCGCCTCCCTGCCAGAACTGAGGGCATTTTCGGGGTCCCCGGAGCCTGCCATTTCGAAGGGGTGGCGGCGGCGGGCCATCAGCACTTCCGGATTCCAGGACGCCACTGCTGCCGCTTCCTGGTGCACAGCTGATCAGTGTGGAGAATTTCCACCCCGCCCCCCCCCGCTGATCAGCTGTGCAGCAGGGAAGTGGCCCGGCAGTGTGCGTGCGCAATTTTCGCCTCCCTGCCGGAACCGAGGGCATTTTCGGGGTCCCCAGAGCCTGCCCTTTTGAAGGGGCAGCGGCAACCAGAAAGCGCTGACACCGGCGCTTCCGGGTTTTTGTGCGCTGCAGCGACGGCAGTGCTTCCAGGTTTTTGTGTGCCGGCCGTTGGTGTGTTGCCAACGGCAAACGTTTGGAAAGCCCTGCCTTAAACGAAATACAGTATATCTTTTTCTGAGATTGCACTGCCTTTTTAAATAGAAACAACCTAATTTTTAAAAGTTATTCTAGCCCTTTCTAGTAGTTGTTTTTATTCAACTGTAGAAGGTAGTGCATTATGCTTCTTTTAAGCATCATTGGTGTTGCTCACAGATTGTAATGTAAAATAGTTAAATGGAAGGTGGGTGGCTAATTGGCATATTGATTTGTGTTCTGGAATAATATCTTGAAAATTTAAGGACTTAGACTCTCAAAATATTTCTTACCTGTCAGCTTCTGATTCAGAGTCTAGATGCAATCCCATCCATTTTATTCTAATTAATTCAACTTTGTTGAAATTATTAGATGAAAGTCATATGAATATGAACAAATAATCCTTCAGCCAGGGACATACATGTTGTTTTAAACATGGGGAAGAAGATCTGGGGCATGAGGAACAGGATCAGGCTAGATTATTCCACAGGCCCTATACTGGAGTATTTATTTAAATATATGGTCATAGACCAAACACATAGAAGTTAAAAAATATATTACATGGCATCCAATAAAAGCCTGTTCATGCCTGCACTAGACATACCTGGGGAAGCAATCAGGTCTAAAAAAGTCTAATTGTCATAGTGATGGTATAGAATTTGGCTACAATTTTAGAGACTTCCCGATCTTGGCTGTTTAGTACATTGTGCTTGATTGTCATATGAGAGTGCTCTGAATAGTTTATAATTAAAAGGGAGATTAATTCTACCCTCCATAAGTGGTAGATAGGACATTTCAGAAGCATGTGCACTACTGTCTCATTTTCAGAGTCTGAGCAAATATACAAATGTTCTTGGTAAGGAATACAATTACATCTACCCGACAGTACCATTGAGGGGAGAGCATCTAGATGTGCCAATGTGAAAGCCCTCCTGTGAGATAGGACTAATAAATGATATAAGTGTTGGGGTCCTTGAAGTAGCAGGATAGGAAGAGTATTCACAATTTTGAACTTTGGTGTTGGAGAAGACACCTGAGAATACCATGGACAGCCAAGAAAACAAACCAATGGATCATCAAATAAATCAACCCACAGAGTTCTTCTTTGAGGCACAAATGACCAGGCTCAAATTATCCTACTTTGGACACATTATGTGAAGAGCTATCTCTCTGGAGAAGGTTCTAATGCTGGAAAAGTTGGAAGGAAAGAGAAGAAGAGGATGACCAGCAGCAAGGTGGATGGACTCAGTTACAGTAGCGATGAGTGTACTGTTGGAAAACCTGAAAGACCAGGTTAGGGACAGATTGTCATGGAGAAAATCTATGTAGTTAGTAAGACTTGACAATGACTTGATGGTACATAATCATCAATTGGGGATTGTAAAAGGGGAGTGAACGAGGTCATTGTAGCAGAGATGAGAAGTGCTGGTTCTTTTTCTTTGTAAATCGAGATCTAAAATCCTTTGAGCTCTCTCCAGGCTTCATCCAAGCCTAGGGTTGGATACAAATTGGGGGGTGAGCCCCCAAAGAGCCAGGTCATCCATTCATTGTTTCTTCCAAGAAGACTGGTATCTGTCTGTCAGAATTAGTTGGGCTACAGCAGCAGTTCTTAAAAATTTTGGTCTCAGGACCCCTCTACATTCTTAAAAATAACCGAGGACCCTAAAGAGTTTGGTTTATGTGGGTTATATCTATCTATATTGACTGTATTAGAAATTAAATTTAGAAATGTAAAAATATTTATTTATTTGACTTCACAGACCGGATTACACAAAATTCAGTCTTATTCCAGGCCACAGTATATTGACATTAGACCCTTTTTGTGATTGTTGAAAAATGCTAAGAAACTAGAGTTCTTAAATGTGTGCACTGTCAAAATGCAGTTGACTGCATTCACCAGGACAGGTCAAATCTAGTGAAGGGGATTTTTGAGGAAGGAGTGCTAGCTGTTTATCGGGTTTCTATCAATACATTTATTTCTTTACTCCCACCACATTAATTTTAAAATGTTATGGCTCTTATAATTATTACTGCAGTGTGATCATGTGTACGCTTAAATATAAAGTTCTCCAAGTGGCTTCGATCAAGTTCTCTCAATTGTATATATCTGGTGGAGCGGCTAAGAGACTAAAAGGAGCTACTGTGAACTCCTTGGAAAAAATGGCACAATACAGATTTAATAGACAATAGTACCAGAATATTAGAGAGTCGTGTTTGTTAATCATGGCTTCTAGGTATTTTTAATTGTTCCTTCTTCCAATATTGTAAAATATATGACTGTTCACAGTATTTTAGACTTGACTACCACATTTATTTTTGTACTATTTACACTTTTCAATATTTTTTATAGTGTGGTTTTAAACTACATATGCATGGAATGTCTGCTGTTTAGCTATTTAATTGTGAGAAATTGATATATATATATATATATATATATATATATATATATATATACACACATACATACATACATACATACACATACATACACACACACACACACACACACACATACACACACACACAGTATATTTACTAATTGGCGTTCTCTATGGGATGTAGTTTCTAAAACATTGCCTTTGAATGCATTGACAAATAACAATACAGATGAATACTAGTTATGTTGGATCTTAATAAATTACCCACATATTTGTTGTGGTCTTAAAATTAGCTTTACAGAATGTTTCTGATGTATATTTTTCCTTTAGAAGTGCAATTGATTTTGTTCCTTTCACCTAATTTATTAAAATGCTATGGTTGTTCCTTTGTAGTCCCTCTGGTATTATTTATATATTGCATTAATATATAGATGACACTTAAATAAACCAAAGTAACAGATCATTCTTTTGAGAAAAATGCAGTTGTGGAAGACAGCAAGAGAACAACTAACAGAAAGTATATGACAGTTGTCAAGATATATTAGGCTTTATTTCACTGGGAGTGATGACTGTGCAATTAAAATATAGGCTTTATGGATTGTGCTTTGTTGTTCACAGAAGTAGTTAATGGATATTTATGTCTGTTTATCTCTTGCATGGTTTAATTTTTTTTAAGAACTAGTTACACTCATGAAAGAACAAGACACTTTTCATTCTCTCAGATAAGTTTCTCCAGAGTTCCTTGTTCTTTCTCTACCTGCACCCACCATCTTAATATTATCTGACGCTTCTTTGTTCTTTGCTAAAATTCATGAAAAGTTCTCAGTGCCCCTACTCTGGCTAACCCATCCTGAGTAGGGGCAGATTTTATTCCTATTGATATCTGCTTAGTGGGAGGCCAAACACATGCAAATAGAGAGATTCTTCATAGGGTTAATGTCAGAGGATAAATTGGATTGTTTCTAGTACAAAGGATCTTCCGGGAAAAGATAGCCTCTGTTAGTTGTGAATACAAAACAATGTGTGGAATGATTTACTATATTGTCACAGATGCTTTTGGTGTGGGGGATTCTTTTCTTTAGCAAATCCCATCAGGCACATCTATAACAGTGTGTTTTGCACAGGAATAATGAAACCTTTCATTAGGTGGTACTGTTAATTTGATTGGTTTTTACTGTGAAAACTAAGATATTTTTCCATTGTAAATGGTCCCATCAGGCACATCTATAACAGTGTGTTTTGCATTTTAAAAAACAAAAACAAAACTCAATGTACAAAAAGGTAAAGGTTCCCCCCGCACATTTGTGCAGTCATGTCCAACTCTAGGGGGCGGTGCTCATCTCTGTTTGTTAGCCGAAGAGCCAGCGTTGTCCAAAGAAGCTTCCACGGTCTTGTGGTTGGCATGATGCACGTGGAACGCTGTTACCTACCCACCGAAGTGGTACCTATTAATCTACTTGCATTTGCATGCTTTCGAATTGCTAAGTTGGCAAGAGCTGGGGCTAGTGCGGGAGCTCACTCCATTACACGGGGCTAGGGATTCGTACCTCTGAACTTGCGATCTTCCGATCGACAAGCCTGGCATCTTACCCGCTGAGCCACCATGCCCCTCAAACTCAATGTAAAGTACTATTAATTTGATTGAAGAATAATCTATATTATAATTACTTTATATGGACACATATGATCCAAAATCACATAATAATCAAAGCAAAATTTATGATAGAATTTTCCCACAAAGTGCTGTTTTTTCTGTCATCTCAAATCAAAATAGTTCATTAGAACTCATAATTTATTGCAACTCATAAAATTAGTCAAAGATTATGATTAGCAGATGCTTATAGAGCAGAATGTTTGCATTTTTTTAAAAAATAATAATTTCTGTGTAACATTTCTTCTTCACTGTGTGCTACTTCTGTGGCTTCCAGGTAGTTTTATTTGTTGTCATTTAAATTACATTTTTCCTTGATAGTTAGGGGAATTGGAGAAAAGTTTCACATTCTAAAACTATAGAGCCTATAATATATGTTTCATGATGATATTTCTCTCTTTAGGGCTTTTATATTGCATTACTTTTTCTGATGAATATCCAAAGCTTCTGAAAGGAGAATTGAGGCTCCTATTGACTGAAATGGGGATGTTCCAGCCTCTGGTTATTAAATTGCGAGAATATTTAAATATGAATCGGTGAGTATTGTTTCTTGTCTTAAATTATTTTTGTGTCTGGCCTGAACTTTTTCTCCCTGAAAAAGCACATGCCACATTTCAACCTGAACACGAGAGAACTCATGTCTTATCACTAAGCACAGAGGAAAGTACTTCCATCAGTACTCATGAAACTAATAAATCATTACTGTACATGATGCTTCTTTTGTTGCAGTTATTTGCATTTCATTCCCATTATTATTGAGAAATACTGCATAAATTGTTACATGCTGCTCATTACTATATCCCATGATTTTTTTCATGTTACTGACAAGTCATGTACTATCTTTTGTAGGATTAACTTAACATAACTAATTTGATAAAAAATACCAAAATATAAAACTTGTACGTAACTCAGCTTCTATTGCAACTTTATGCTGGTAGAAGCTGTAATTCAACAACCATAGCAGTACAAATTAACTCTCCAGAAATTTGACCCTGCTTTCAATAACAGCAGAAGTTTTAGAGATTTTAAATGGATAAGTTTCTTCATTATAAACAAAAAAAGTTATTTATTTATTTATTTATTTATTTATTTATATTTCTAACTTATATCACCGCCCATCTCCCCCCATTCCGGAGGGGACTCTGGGCGGTTTATACCAAGCCAGCAATTAAAACATATAAAAAATTATAAAATAGAATACATAATTTAATTAAATATATAAGATCCAAGAGGCTCTGATGTTAGGCTTTAAAGAACCCTATGGAGCAAGCCAACCCCAAGAGGAGCTATTACTCCCCCCATCCCAAGCGAGGTGGCAGAGCCAGGTCTTCAGTTGTTTCCGGAAGGTCATAAGTGTGGGGGCTAGCCTCACTTCCAGGGGCAGAATATTCCAGAGGGCGGGTGCCACTGCCGAGAAAGCCCGCCTTCTGGACCCCGTCAGGTGGAATTCTCTTATAGAAGGGGGCCGAAGCAAGCCCTCTCTGCATAGCCGGGTGGAACGGGTCGATGTTCTGGGGATGAGGCGGTCCTTTAGGTAACCTGGTCCCATGCCATGTAGGGCTTTAAAGGTAACAACCAACACCTTGAATTGGACCCGGAAGCAAACCGGTAACCAATGCAGCTCGCGCAGCAGAGGTGTCACATGTGCCGACCTTGGGGCACCCATAACTGCGCACGCAGCCGCATTCTCGACCAGTTGAAGCTTCCGGATACTCTTCAAGGGTAGCCCCATGTAGAGCGCATTGCAATAGTCTATGTGGGAGATGACCAGGGCATGAGTGACTGTACGGAGGGCGTCTCGGTCCAGGAAAGGGCGTAGCTGGCGCACAACTCGAAGTTGTACAAATGCCCTTCTGGCCACGGCTGCCCCCT
Organism: Charina bottae; assembly: GCA_023362775.1. Classification (NCBI taxonomy): domain Eukaryota; kingdom Metazoa; phylum Chordata; class Lepidosauria; order Squamata; family Charinaidae; genus Charina; species Charina bottae. The sequence goes on along the minus strand of JALMGJ010000003.1, from coordinate 72,402,623 downwards.
GCTCTTCAAGCAGGAGTCGTGAGTCCAGAAGGACACCCAGGTTCCGCACTTTGTCTGAACGGGGTAGTGCCACCCCGTATATATGAGGGTCTGCCTACTGCAAAACATAGAAATTAAACCCTGTCAAAATGTCAGGCTCAGGGTTTAAATCCTAGGCCTTTTCCTCCTACCTTTTAGAATCAGTAGACTTGTGCTGATCTTTTCTAAGTCTTGTTAGAGACACTTGTTCCCTGTTTTTATAACAATTCTTCCTGGCCTGAGAATAACTGATTCCCATCTTGCCAATTTCAGCTCTTGTAGCAGAGCCTATGTAGAATAAAGCCTTTAAATGTTTTTCCATTAATGTTTTAATGGAGGAGACCAACTTACTGTTTAACAAAAAGTCTGAGAAAGATACTAGGCATCTTAAAGGGCTATTATAAAAAACACATATTCTAAACAGATATATTATACATTTATAGTGTACTTAATTCTATATTCCCCAAGCTTCAACTATTTCTGATATACATTTTTTTCTTGTATATGTTATTACTCACTTTTATTTTATTTATAAATGCACTTTAAAGAGTTCAGAATTGTAGATAAATATTTCAGTACAGTTTAATGTTTTAGTATAATTTATTATTTTGGCACAGCTGACTATATTTACTTCCATACTAAAAATACACATTTTCTTTTGAATCATTTTATGTCTTTAATTTAAAATAATCTGCACATGTTACTATTTTCTGTCATAACAAGAGTAGGAAGTAAAAAGGCTGTTAAAACCAACCACAACAATTTAATACTTAAAAGCTAGGAAAGACTCCACCTAGTGCTGAAAAGAAACCAATAATTGGCATTTATAGAAATTAATGGAATAATTTCAATAGGACACCACCTTATTTACCTAGAATACTTTCTCCCCAGACATTATCTGCCTAATTTCTGATACTAATCTTTGATTAAATGTGGCCTTGATTGTTGGGCCACCTCTTGGATTTCTGTGCCAGCAGTTCTTAGTGGAACAATTTCCAGCAGTTCTGATTGTAGATGTACATTTCATGGAATCACCTTGTAATACTGATAACTTCCTAAATCTTGAAGAGAGTACTAGACTAGAATCCCATTTTTCTTACATAACATGATTTTTTTTAATGATTGACATAGAATCCTGAGATTATGAACATTGATTAATCAAATTCTTAAACGAAATACTTAAGGGTATCTTTTTGCAAACACACAACAACACTCGCTGTTGAGTTAGCTATCTGTTCTTCTCTCATAACATGCATTCAATTTATATCCACCAACACTGACTGGAACTGGCTTTGGAGAAAGGAGAGAAACACTTCAAAACAGTACCTCTCACTCCCAACCCCTAAAGCTGGTCCAGAAGGATACCACATCAATGGTATGGAAAGCTGCTGAGAGATCTAGGAAAACAAGGATGGGTGTACCACCCCCATCTCAAGCCTTCCAAAGGTCAACCACAAACATGACCAGTGCTATCCCAGTACTGTAGCCCACCCTGAAACTTGACTGGAAAGATCCAGATAATCCACTTCTTCCAGGGCCCCCTGGAGCTGTGTACTTACCACTTCCTCAAAACCCTCCCCCAAAAGGAAAACTAGATGAAAATTATCCAGTACTGTATCATACATCCTTTTCTAACTTCTTGCTCAATGTTGAACCATTTGCTAAGCATTCCATTAATTCCCATGGATGTTTTATTTCCATTGTATACCACTTTTCTTGCATTTAGCAACAAACCTTCATCTCCATATTGTTGCAAAACATTCAGTAATTCAAACCTATTCATGTTATGATAGGCTTCCTTTAAATCAAGACACATGCAAAAAAAAACCCTTCCTTTTTCACATTCATAATCTCAGTGACTTGCTGAAGAGCAAAAGTCTGATCTACACTCTATTGCCTCACTGCACTTCCCAAATTACATGCTTCCAATCATCATGCCCAGATGAAGTCTTTATGTACATTTTAAACAAGTTTTAGGGCCATTCCATATGTAACTCACACCTATATTTTAACATTTCTGCAAGTATACCTTCTATACTTGTAGTCTTATATCTTTCATTTTCTTCTAAGTCCATTTTTCCATGATCCCCTCTTAATAATCTGTCCCATATTCAGATCTTCTCATCTCTCTTGTATCCTTCAATAATCCTCCAAGTAATTCATCAAAAATATCAAATTATTGATGCTTTAGATTCATTCCTTTACTGTGTATACACATGAATAGACTAATGCTTGAATGATGTATTTAGAACAGACTGTAGCTTGAATCATGTCAACTGGATTTCTATTTTCTCAGTGGAAACGTTTCGCTCCTTATCCAAGGAGCTTCTTCAGTCTGAGCAAAGTTAGTAAGGGAATCCTTAAATATGTTTCTAGGTGGCTGTGTGACCTTACACCTGGGGCTAGGTCATGGTTATTTTGAGATGTTATTTCTAAGTCCCTTTATCATCTAAAGGAGGATCGTTAAGCCTAGGCACAGAAGACAAAGCAGGAAGGAAAATAGGGGAAAGATTGTGCCTGAGGCCCCCACCTCTATTCAAGGAAGGATTTTCCAAGTTGGCATAAATGGATTCCTTGACCCCTCTCTCAAACCACCTATCTTCTCTGTCTAAAATGTGAAGATAGACAGAGATATTACTAACTTCAGAACAAGCCAAAATATGAAACAACATTAATATAATTTAAATATCCATGCTCAATCCAAAATGAGAAACCAACCTTGGTTAATGAGTTTTCCTAGATTTTATGTGACAACAGGAATTAACTGAATGATAATACATGCACATACATACATACATACATGCATACATACACATACACACACAAAACGTAAAAACATAATTAGTGTCCAGCTGGATTGGACTCCTGGCTCATCTAGTCCAGCAGTCTGTTCTCACAGTGGCCAAACCAACTGCACAAGGAAGTTCACTAGTTTCCCAGCCGGCTGCTTTACTCTATACTATAAGAACAAACTTGTAGTGACCAGATAATTAGTAAAAAATTTCATGCCTAGAATTTATCCATTCTCCCTTTCCCTATTTTATTAATTTATTAAACTCTACAAATATGTGATACTCTGAAGAAAATGCTAGAATTTGTATGATATATTTTTGACTGTGTACAATAATTATATTCCTCTCTGCCTACTTTGTAAGGTTAAAGCAGTGGAGCTTTATGTAAGACATGGATAGATGCAAACATGTTGGGCGGCTAAGACTTGCCCAGGATCATTCCATTCTGAACCCCCAGAAGTGGCACTGCATGGACTGTAACACCACGGAATCCATTTGGGCTTGCCTAAAATGTTCCCATGTGGCCTGTGGAAGATATATTGAGGACCATGCACTTAAACACTTTGAAGAGACCAGGCATCCTTTGGCTATGGAAGTAAATGATCTCTATGTATTTTGTTACCTTTGTGAAGACTATGTATTGAATGATAATCCCGAGGGTGACCTGAAATTACTGAGGAGTTCTTTGTCTGCAGTTAAAAGTCAGAAGCATGATCCTTCTGCTAGAAGTGGTAGGACACTGCGGTCAATGGCTTTGGGGGAGGATGTTTGCAACCATCAAAGAGCCCCTCAGGGACAACCTCAGATGCTTACAGCTCTCTGGTATAGACGGCAATCGTTGCTTGCAAAAGCATTGCGAACATGGTTTGATAAGAGTTCTAGAGGCCAGCAAAAATTAGAACAAAAGAAGCAAATGGAAGAACTGGAGAGGAAAAAGGAAGTGGCCAGGCAGCGACGTCAAGAGATGAAGCGGAGATTGTTGGAGGAGCTGGCAAACACTCCTCCAAGAAAAAGTGCCAGGCTTTTGTCGCACATTCGCAGAGAGAATCTGATTCCTCGGAAATTCAGAGATATGGAAGCAAGTTCCCCTACCTCAAGACGAGTGCAGAGTAGCAAATTCAAACAATTCTATTCCATCCGGCGTAAACCTCTCATGACTCCTGGTGTGACTGGACTAAAGAATTTAGGAAATACGTGCTACATGAACTCTATCCTTCAAGTATTAAGTCACCTCCAGAAATTTAGAGAATGTTTCCTGACGTTGGATCTTTGTGAAACTGAAGAACTCTTAGCTAAGACCGTGATCGGAAAATCTAGAATGTCTGGAAAGCTAGTCAGTGGACCTACTCCTACTGAGTCGGGCAGAAATGATCAACTGAGTTCATTTGGCAGACAAAGCCTGTCAGTTGGTTTAAATGGGGGGTCCTCAATAAGCAAAAGTTTAGAACTAATACAGCCCAAGGAGCCAAGTTCAAAGCACATCTCTCTCTGTCATGAACTGCACACACTCTTCAGAGTCATGTGGTCTGGGAAGTGGGCTTCAGTGTCTCCTTTTGCCATGCTACACTCTGTGTGGAGTTTGATTCCAGCATTTCGGGGTTATGATCAGCAAGATGCTCAGGAATTTCTTTGTGAATTGTTGGACAAAGTGCAGCAAGAGCTGGAATCTGAAGGAACAAAACGCAGGATCCTCATCCCTTTTTCACAGAGGAAGCTCACCAAGCAGGTCCTGAAAGTGGTGAACACCATTTTTCACGGGCAGCTACTCAGTCAGGTATGCATGTTATCCAATCCTTTGCCCAGCCAGAAATACTCATTTTCATACATAGAAAAAGAATTAGGATATTTTCCAATGCAGTATAGTTGTTGCATGATTCTTTTTCTCTACTTGAAGCCAAAGATGGGCTTTTAAAATTTAGCAGAAAATTTTGTGTGTGTTTGTGGACTGACTTGATTCTTCCCCTTCAGGCTCTTGTTGCTGTTAAGGTTTTTTATGACCACTATAGGTGGGACTGTTGTTTCTTTTTTCCTTGATTATGCACCCTTCTATACTTTCATGTGGCTTCTACAAGCTTTATTATTTCTTCAAAAGAATCATTTTGATAGAATGAGGCTGGCTTTACATTTTAAGTCATAAAGGATCTTTGCAAAAACAATTATCGTTTTTAAAAATACCATTGAATATTCTTTTTTTTCCACTTATAAGCTGGTTTTTGTGTAACATGAAATCCTTGTGGTTTGGCATTATGCTAAGTGAGCTTCAGACTTGCAAGCTCTGCTATCTTTCACGATCTCTGATTTCTTCCTTAATTTATTTTATTTTATTTATCCAACTTCTGTCACCGCCCATCTCCCCCCAAAAGGGGGACTCTGAGCGGTTTATTTATTAATGTTTATTTATTAATGTTCTTATACACACTATGTATAGCAGTCCACCACTTTTCCTAATACTGGAAGTGTGGGAGAAAATCATAATGAGGGGTTGCTCAAAGCTGAAGCTCATATACTGTCAAATCATTATTTTGTATTACATAGAGCAGTGTTGCAACATGCCTCTTAATTTCATAAACCTAGCAAATTGAATAACACATTTTCTTTATTTAATCTGTTTTATATCACTGACTGTTATGATAAATATACCCATTATATTTGTTCTTGTTAGGAAGAAAATAGACAAAATAAACTCTTCATGTATTAAAGAGCTATATTGCTGTTATATAATATATAAAGTATATCTGAGCATACAAATAAATTAAAGAACTGCAATTTATACTTGTATTGCCTCGGAAGTGTAGCTGATGGGTAGTAGTGAACATTTATTTATATTTATTTATATTTCAAATTTAGTCACTGCCCATCTCACTCACAGAGTGAGTCTGGGTGGTTTACAATAAACACAAAAATAAATACTAATTAAAAATACAATAAAACCATTCTTAAATAAATATTATAATCCAAGGCGTAGGTGTTAAAAAAATCCTTCTTTAACATGCCCATTCATTCTAGCTGCTTTTTTAGCAGCTGTTCCCGGCTTTTTGGAGAAGAACCAACTTAAACAAGCCATATATTATGTTTTAGATTTGTTTCTTGATTTGAAAGGATAGGGTTCAATGGCATGATAAATATTACAATACTGAGGAGGTACTTGGAGTGGCATTGAGATCAGGAACATTCATGACTAAACATAAGCTACCTTTATGATGCTTGAATGTTTCTCATTATAGTAAAAAGAAAGTTCAAGTGTTGTAGTAAGCACCTTTTCCACCTGAAGGCCTCACTTTTTTTCCTCTTTTTTTCTTTTTGTCAGCTGAAGGCCAGAGGAACAGAACAGTAATATCATACCACTGGACAGGGCACAGTGGGAATGGGGAGGGAGGGGAGGAAGTCTGTCTGTCTGTCTGTCTGTCTGTCTGTCTGTCTGTCTGTCTGTCTCCCTCTTCTGTGTGATTCCAGGGATCTGGGGGTCACATTCAGCTTACTCTTGATTAATTGTTAGTTTGATTTTTTTTAAACATTTTAAAATTAACATTTGATGGACTTTATGTTAACAGAATAGCCTTTATATTAGACACAGATTTCAATAGGGCAAAATTGATTCTTATACTAGAGAGTTGAGTGAAGGTAGTAAAATCACACAGTATAATTTTTTTTGAAGATGATTCCTTTTATCTAAGAATTTTAAAACAGAATCTCTGTCTTATGGATGGTTACAGATTTGGGTCAATCAGACTGGAGAATAAGCCCATGGGAATCACCATTTTTGTCTCTATTGAAATGTTCTGATATTCTTTTTTGCTTGATAGGTCACTTGTATAACATGTAACTATAAATCCAATACTGTGGAACCCTTCTGGGATCTTTCCCTGGAATTTCCTGAACGCTATCACTCGATCAATAAGGGGATTGTGCCTGTTAATCAGACGGAGTGCATGCTGACTGAAATGTTGGCCAAATTCACAGAAACAGAAGCTTTGGAAGGGAGAATTTATGCATGTGACCAGTGTAACAGTAAGAAAAGTCTATTTTATTTTATGTTCTCATTGAATCTGATGAGAAATCTGCTTGTATGCTTTTATAATTCTATAGCTCAGTCTTTCCCAACAAGGTACTTTTGGATGTATGGGATGTCAAGTCATAGAATTCCCAGTCAGTATGGCCCTACTGGCTGGGAATTCTGGAAATTCAGGTCCAGCACATCTAGATAATACCAGATGAGCAAAGCTGTTATAGGTTCTCTTTCATGATTTTTAAATTACCATGAAAGAGTTCGGGAAAGTTGTTAATAATTATGTTTACATAATATCATCAATGACTGAAGATGATCATAGATTGTAGAAGAATTTCATTCCCATATAGAACTATCAACAGATCTGCAGTGTCTTTTATCTCTTTTCCCCAAAACAAATAAAGAAAACAAATCTATCATTTTTTTGCCAAATTGCTGAGAAGTCTAATAGGTATGCTGGAGACACAAGAAAACAACATTTCTTGACAGAGACTGACTTCTCTCAAAGGAAAGAAGTAGTTATTTTAGAGCACAAGTGCACAAGCTATAGTCCCTTAAAAAGGAAAGGGCTGGATGAGGCCCCAAAATTGCATGGAGTCCTTAAGCTTTTGTTTTGGGATCTCCAGAATTTTTTTTCAACCACTGTTGTCAGAAACCAAAGACATATTTTATTGCCATTTTTAGGAGGCAGTCAAAAACTGTATGTTTTTAAGGCATAAATAAGCTTATTTTAATTTAAAAGCAAATAAAAAACCCTAAATCCCCATTCTACAAAGAAGAAAAAACAGAAAAATCTGGGCCTATCCAAAAAGAGTGCATGCAATGATCTTGCCCACTTTGCTTCAGTGATCAACCATTGTAATCCTGCCCCCTTAAAAAAATGTATGGTGACCCCTGGTCATTAAAACATTGCCCAACTTTGCCCTACAGCCCTAGAAACTGTCCTTAGAAACCTTCCAGATGTTGCTATCAAATTTTACTTTTTAAGAGATAGAAGGGAAAAATAATTAAATACTTCTGTGGAATAATTATGTTGCATTTTTAATTAAATCTTTCCCATCCTTTCTTTGTTTGGAACCCATCCAGTTTTTGGAGTACAACTAAAGCCCATATATGGTCAATAGCCTAAATAAAGTTGTGTACCCCAGTTTTAGGATTTCTTTACCTTCTGAAAAATGAAAGGAATAGCATACAGTATAGGAAGAAAGCAATACAGGTAGTACTCAGGTTACGATGGCAATTGGGACAGGAATCTCCATCACTAAGTGATGCGGTCATAAACTGCAATGTCATGTGACTGCATCACTTAGAGATGGCAATCCCAGCAGTCCCAGTTGCCGTTGTAAGCAGGAAGGGGCAGGAGTCCCAGGCAAGGAGCGCAGCAGGAAGTGGTGTGTGCAGGTGCCGCAGAGGGGGTGGGGGGTGCCATGGGCAGGCACTACAGAGTGAGGGCTGCAGGTGGTGCTGTTGGTGCGCGCGCGGGGTGCTGCCAGCAGGCACGTGCTATAAAGCACGGGCAGGGGGTGCTACAGAGTATGAGATCCCTGGGATCTCATACTCTGTAGCGGGGCTCCTTGGTAGAAAAAGCAATGGGAATGACTTGTGACCTTCTGTGCCGGCTTACCCATTAACTTTGCTTGTGGGAAGCTGACAGGGAAGGTCGCAAATGGCGATCATGTGACCGTGGGACACTGCAATGGCCAGAACTTCAAGGACCGGTCATAAGTACTACTTGTTCAGCGCCATCATAATTCTGAATGGTCACTGAACGAGTGGACATAACTCAAGGACTACCTGTAATGGTTGAAGAAGAATGATAGTTCTAGTAATGCCATGATTCCTTGAAACACTACAGTACATGTAGATGACTAGGAGAAGGCAGATTTCAGATTCATTCTAAGGTATTTATTTATTATTTGAATTTATCCCCGCCCATCTCTGCCATGGCAGACTAAGGTACCTGTCATTAATTTTCTGCATTTGAAACTTTACTCTGAACTTGGCAATGCAATAGTACAATGCATATATTCAGGCCTCGTGTTCCACTTCGCAAGCTCAGAAGAATGGTGCATATATTTTGATTCCCACAAAGAGAACTATGAAAGGGAAACACTGAACCTGGCACAGGCAGTCTTTTAAATAGCAAAGAGAGAGGCACACTGTTTATTAAAAAGGTAAAGGTTCCCCCCACACATTTGTGCAGTCGTGTCCAACTCTAGGGGCCAGTGCTCATCTCCGTTTGTTAGCCGAAGAGCCAGCATTGTCCGAAGACGCTTCCGTGGTCACGTGGCAACATGACACGCACGGAACGCTGTTACCTTCCCACCGAAGTGGTACCTATTCATCTACTTGCATTTGCATGCTTTCGAATTGCTAGGTTGGCAAGAGCTGGAGCTAGTGCGGGAGCTCACTCCGCACGCAGGGCTAGGGATTCAAACCTCCGAACTTGCGATCTTCAGATCAACAAGCCTGGCGTCTTAACCACTGAGCCACCACTCAGTGACTTGTAAATAATTTCTGCATGAAATGAGAAATGAGTTGGTTTTGAAATCCATAACTAGTCCACGTATTGATAAAGAAATCAGCCGGCAATCCCATATTTCAAGAGAGAGCAACCTGCAGCTCAAGGCCTCATACCACTTGAGCACCTTATTTGAGGTCCTTGGAATTCCCTTTGACCATGATGGATGAAAATATAGAGTTTCCCACCATTGTGAGGTGGGAAACTATGTAAACCATAGAGTAAGCATTAAAAATAGGCATATTACAGTTTAAAAAACAACTCCCCCAAACCCCACCAAAACTAAAAGCTGTTGAAAGAGGTATAAGCAGAAGCTCTAGGAATGTGTATCCTTCCCACCTTTATTGTTTGGCTCTGCTGAAAATGGAGAGAGAATTTGTTGTGTGCAACTTTTATTTTGGAAGATGGAAGCCTTCAACTCATCACATTTTGTTTCTTTCTTAAATGTTACATAGGCAAACGACGGAAGTCTTCTCCCAAACCTCTTATTCTAAGTGAAGCTAAAAAGCAGTTAATGATCTACAGACTACCTCAGGTCCTCCGGCTGCACCTTAAACGATTCAGGTGAATTGAAGGTGGTGGAGATGCGGAGTTGTTTTTGTATCTGAAATGGCTGTATGGTTATACAGGTAGTCCTCGCTTACAACCACAATTGGGACTGGAATTTCAGTTGTTAAGCGAAGTGGTCATTAAGCGAATCTAACCCGATTTTGCGACCTTTTTGCGGTGGTCATTAAGCAAATCACCACGAGTGTTAAGTGAACCACATGGGCATTAAGTGAATCACGCGGTTCCCCATTGATTTTGCTTGCCAGAAGCCAGCTGGGAAGATTGAAAATGGCAATCACATGACCACGGGATGCTGTGACGGTCATAAATGCAAACCAGTTGCCAGGTGGCCAAATCGTGATCACATAACCGCAGGGACACTACAACGGTCATAAGCATGAGGACCAGCTGTAAGTCGTTTTTTCCAGCACTGTTGTAATTCCAAACTGTCAGTAAACTAATGGTTGTTAAGCAAGGACTACCTGTAACTATATTATTCTAGACTACTAAATATAATCCATATATGCCATATTATTTTTGAAGAGGATTGGAAGAAAGTTTTACATTCCTTGGCTGTTGTGGGTCTTCCGGGCTGTGTGGCCGTGTAACATGGCCACACAGCCCGGAAGACCCACAACAGCCATTGAACTCCGGCCGTGAAAGCCTTCGACAATACATTTTACATTCCTCTTTGATTTTTCTGTCAGAACTGTTACAGAGCACAAAGGAAGTAGCTACTTGTAAAGATGTGATGTACATAGTAAAAGATTAGTATCTTGTTTGCTACTGAACAGTTCTGAAAAATATGTCCATTGTATTATTTCTTCATGTATTTTGCTTTTCTAAACAGATTTCCAAAGTTTTATGCATCTACTGTATTTGCAAAAATTATTGATTCCTCTTCTAATCATTGTATAAGGATTCAAATTATTGCATGCTGGAATTCTTTCAAGTTGTGATTCAAGGGAAAACTTTTCAAAACTTGACATTAAAATCTACTGGTGTCAACCAAGGGTATAGAAATGGTAGAAAATGATTCAGCCATTTGCCTAGGAGTGCCACTGCCAGTGGAGTATGTCCCTATGCATAGCAGTTGAAAATACTAGTAATACAATTGCAGCACTTTGTGGGTTGGAAGCCAAACATTATGTTGGAAGCAACTCATTATAATAGCACTACTGCTTCTGTTGTGGATGCTGAAGTTTGTTAAACGGGGGGTACCCCCAAAGCAGATTGCAGTGAATTGTAAATCATTGCACAGTTAATTAGGAAAATTAGGAAGAAATTATTCATCAGCATAATGTATCTTTTAATGATCAGTTTACAGTAAAGGGAAACTCACTTCTGGCCTTTGAAGGGTTTATATCTATATTGCTTTTTAAATAATTCTGTTGCCCCCATTTCTTTGAAGATGCCGAAAAGTTTCTTAAAAACACGTTTCTGTGATTAGATTCAGCAGTAGCAGAAAAAAGTTTCTTGTAGTATTAACCTGTAGTAAAGAGAGTTCTTTTATTGAGCCAATTGATGGTGACTTGATACTATACTATTGTTCTACCCATCATAGGTTTCTAAGGGAGAAAGAAATATCCTTCCCTTCTTGAAAATATATATATCAATATCTATATTTGTATCTATATATCTGGCAGCATAATCAATGTTGGCAGTTTATTTATTTATTATTTATTATTTAAATTTATATCACTGCCCATCTCCCCCAACCAGGGGACTCTGGGCAGTTTCCAATAAGATCAAAGTTAAAAATATAAACATGACATTACACTAATCAGTATAAATAGAATAAATAAATATAAAATCCAAGGGCTAATAGATCTCAAATAATGGGGAGGCCACTACGGCACCAGCCACACCCAGGAGGAGCTATTGACCTTCTTATCCCAGGCAAGGTGGCAGAACCAGGTCTTCAAATTCTTCCGGAAGGTCGGGAGCGAGGAAACCCACCTCAGCTCCAGGGGCAAGATATTCCAAAGGGCGGGCGCCACTGCAGAGAAGGCCCACCTCCTGGACCCTGCTAGATGGAACTCCTTTGCTGATGGGGTCCGTAGCATGCCCTCTCTGCATGACCGGGTGGGGCGGGTTGATGTTATGGGGATGAGACGGTCCCTCAGGTAACCTGGTCCCATTCCATGTAGGGCTTTAAAGGTGATGACCAACACCTTGAATTGGACCCGGAAGCAAACTGGTACCCAATGCAGCTCGCGCAGCAGTGGTATCACATGTGCCGATTTTACAGCACCAATAATTGCCCGTGCGGCCACATTCTGGACCAGCTGAAGCTTCCGGATACTCTTCAGGGGTAGCCCCATGTAGAGCGCATTGCAATAGTCTGTATGGGAGATGACAAGGGCATGAGTGACTGTTCGGAGGGCATCTCAGTCCAGGAATGGGCGTAACTGGTGCACAACCTGAAGCTGCACAAAGGCCCTCCTGGCGACTGCCACCTGCTCTTCGAGCAGGAGTCGTGAGTCCAGGAGGACCCCCAAGTTCCGTACTAGTTCCAAATGGGGCAGTGCCACCCCATCCAGAACCAAAGATGACAACTTCCTGAATACCGAGAGGCCATCAATCCACAGCCACTCCGTCTTACCATGGTTCAGTTGAAGCCTGTTGTTCCCCATCCAGACCCCCACAGCCCTCAGGCGCTGAGATAGGGCGTCGACCGCATCACCTACTTCACCTGGGATGGAGATGTATAACTGGGTATCATCAGCATATTGATGATACCTCATCCCGTGGTGACGGATGATCTCACCCAGTGGTTTCATGTAGAAGTTGAATAGGAGAGGAGAGAGAACCGAACCCTGCGGCACTCCACACAAGAGGGGTCGTGGGTCAAATCTCTCCTCTCCTATCACCACCGATTGGGAACGGCCCTGGAGGAAGGAGGTGAACCAGCGCAAAACTACGCCACCCACCCCCAACTCCCTGAGCTGCCCCAAAAGGATACCATGGTCGATGGTATCGAAAGCCGCCAAGAGAGCCAGGATGGATGCACTCCCTCCATCCTGCTCCCGCCAGAGATCATCCATAAGTGCGACCAATGCAGTCTCTGTCCCATATCCCGGCTTGAAACCTGACTGAAAGGGGTCTAGATAATCCATTTCCTCCAGAATCCTCTGGAGTTGTAACGCCACCACTTTCTCAACCACCTTTCCCAAAAAAGGAAGGTGGGAGACAGGATGAAAATTGTCCAAGATAGTAGGGTCCAGGGATGGTTTCTTGAGGAGCGGGTGCACCAGCGCCTCCTTGAAGGCAGCCAGGAACACCCCCTTCCTCAAGGATGTATCAACCATCGCCTGGACCCAACCACATGTCACCTCCCAGGCTGATTTTACCAGCCAGCAAGGGCAAGGTTCTAGATGGCATGTGGTGGCATTTACAGTCTGGAGCACAGCTTTCCAAACTGTGTGTCGCGACAGTTTAGTGTGTCGCCACACACAGTCTGGTGTGTCGCCACACAACCCGGAAGCGGCAGCGGGGGTGTGCATGGTGGCGGCAGCGGCGCGCCATCAGCGCTTCTGCATTTTAGCGGAAGCTGCTGCCGCCACAGCCACGCACGCCCGCGTTCCCCCCCGCACCGCCGCCATGCACGCTCGCGGCTGTGCCGCTGCCACCATTGGTGTGTCGCCAACAGCGGCACTTTAGAAAGCACTGGTCTGGAGGATCCTGTCCACTTCCTCAGGCCCAACAGGATCAAACCGTTCCCAGATAACAGGGTAAGTATGTTCCCCTGGCATCTCCCCAGATTGTGTGTCACGCTTAGAGTCCAACTTAGAATAGATCTGAGTGATTTTATCCTGCAGATGCTCCGAAAACTCTTCCGAACGGCCCATAAATGGGTCAGTGAGTCCACCTGACCCAAAAGAGATCTAGTAATCTTAAACAGGGCTGTCGGGTGGCATTCTGCGGACGCAATAAGAGCGGAGAAGTATTCACGTTTCGCCAGTCTTACCGACACAAGGTAGGCCTTAATAGGGCTGTAGATTGTGTTCGGTCAGATTCAGTCTTTATCTTTCTCCAGCGGCGCTCCAGACATCTCTTAACCCTCTTCAAAACCCTCAACTCCTCCGTAAACCACGGGGAGTGATGGGTTGAACGTGGCAAGGGAGGTCACACAGGCGCGATCCTGTCCAAGGCCCTAGCCGCCTCCCTATTCCAGGCTGCGGCCAGGACCTCCGCTGGACCGTGCAGCAGGTCCTTGGGTATAACAGTATCCCCTTTGGGGGAGATGGTGCGGTAATAGAAATTGAAAAATAAATAAATAAATAACCCTGAGCTCCCTCTGAAACCTCATCGGGTCCATAAGTCGCCAGGGGTGAACCAATCGAATGGGTCCTGCCTCCCTGCGGTGTGGGGCAGCACAAGAGAATCTCAGGGCTACCAGGGTGTGGTCTGACCATGACAACAGGGATAGGTCTAACTCTCCCCTCAGATCACATTGCCACTGCTCAGACAAGAAAACCAAGTCTGGGGCGAGACTACTGTCTCGAGTCGGGTCCCAAATTATCTGGGACAGGCCCATGGTAGCCATGAACTCCAGAGCCGCTTCCGAGGCACGTCCCAGGGACAGTAAGTTGAAGTCCCCCAGAACCATAAGTCTGGGGAACTGCACCGCCAGCCCCGAGACAGCCTCCAGCAGCTCAGGCAGGGAGGTTGCTACGCAGCAGGGAGGCTGATACAGTAGTAGCGCTCCCAACTGTTCTCGGGAACCCAACTTGAAAAGCAGGGTCTCACAACCGGCCACTTGAGTAGCGGCGTCCCTGAAGGCCACTATAGATTCTCGGATGACAACCGCCATCCCTCCTCCCCTGCCCCAGTATCTTGGCTGGTGCCACTCCTGAAACCTGGCCGGGCACATTTCCAAAAGGGCTACCTCCCCTTCTGGGCCCAGCCAGGTCTTGGTGATACATGCCAGGTCTGCCCCCTCCTCTGCGAGTAAGTCACATATGAGGGGGGCCTTGTTGTTCACTGACCTGGCATTGAGAAGCAGCAGCTGGAAACCAGGGCTCTCGAGGATCTGCTGTCCAGGGCCTGGGTTTGAACTTGGAGGGCCGGAACACACCACCAGTAACAAACACCAGGGGCATCTTCCCCAAAGATGGCCTGCCCTCCGGTTCCCGTTATAGCATCCCCAACCCGTCACCACCTCAGTTGGATAGCCCACCCCACAGCCCCCAGAGTTTCCTAGTTCAGTAGCCTCCACTCCCGAACCTCTGAAAATCCTGGGTTTAAATAAGGGTCCCTTACCCCACACATCCATCCTCTCACACTCAGTCAGCCCTGGATGATGGAAGGCCCCCCCAGTGCGCCAGCTCTCGCTCTTGGCGCTGTTGGGTCCTAACCACTGCCCGCACCCCCTCTGTGCCCCCCCTCAACCTCTCACTAGTCGAGGGGCACCCCAGCCACTCCTACCCACCGCCTGTCTCTCGGGTGGGTACTCTTACAATCAAAAAATCCTAACCCCCCTTCCCGTCTCTCTCACCTACGGGGGGGGAGTATCACACACACACCAAAGGGACCCCTAAACCTTCCGCCGCCTTAACAGGATGGGAATAGGCAGTCCTCTGTTTCGTCCCCTGGGTCCCTTGCAATCTGAAAAACCAGGGGGATGTTACCCCAAAATTGTTCCACTGACCTTCCCCTCGCAGCCCTCCAACCATCCTCAAACAAGTAGAAGGCTCGGCAACCTCCAAGGCCGCCGCCACCCACCAAAGTAGGGGTTTCCCCAAGAGTCCTCTGTGCCCCAAAACTCGCTGCACTACACCGCTGTTCCAATGTACTGTTCAATGGCTCGCTCGCAAGAGCCCCTCCGAAGCCGCGAAAGTTCTCTATGGCCCTGGGAATCCGCCGCGTCTACCACCATCAAAGACTGCTGTGTTGCGGTATTCTAGTCAGGAGGCTCTGCCCGCGCGGCCCACCTCCGTCCGTCAGGGGAGTCTCCTGGGGAGCTACAGGGGTCTGGGGGGCTATCCTCCTCACCGCTACCAGCTGCAAAAGATCCACCACTGCAAGGCCACAAGGCCGCTGCGCTCCGCCGCAGAGCTCCGCCGCTTGTCACGAACTGGGGTGCTTCGCCCGCGAGGCCGACCACCTTGCCAAAGCCACCCAGTCCGCCAAGGTCACCAGGGTCCACCAGGGTCTAGTCAAAGACCACAGAGGGCTACTCACTCCACGTGGGGCTCGCTGCCACTGTTGCCGCTGCCACCGCCGCACAGGTCTTTCACTTGCGCCGTTCACTCGCGCTGTTCCACCCGGAGGGGGCGAATGTCTCTCAACCCCCACACAGATCCCAAAAGTCGGTGGGTTCTCCTCTCTCCTCTAGATCCCAATCCCCCAAGACAGGGTCTTGGGCTCACGGGGGGCTCATAGAGCCCAAAATCCTCCCCGGAGACGCGAGCAGCGTCTACTCTCGGTCGCCATCTTGGATCCATCCAGTGTTTCATCCAGTTCCCAGGACATTAAGAACAGACTCAGTCCAAGCATAAGTACATTTATCTTATTGATAATCAATTTCAGAAAATATGTCAAGGATTTGGTAAATAAAAGCAGAATAGTTTTCAAATCTTATTGTATCAGAGAAATTACGTTGTAACATTTTAAAAAACATATTAAATGAATGTCAAGGAAATTTGAAAAAGCATACAATTGAAAATGTATACAATAGTGACAATAACTAGGATATTAAACTCTTTCAAATATTGGAAGACTTTTATGATGCATCAGGTCCTCCACCATTTTAAAAGTCCTTTTGATTAAATGTTTTCAAATTGCAGGTGGTCTGGACGTAATCACCGTGAGAAGATTGGGGTCCATGTCCTCTTTGACCAGGTATTAAACATGGAACCTTACTGCTGCAGGGATACTTTCTCCTCTCTTGACAAAGAGACCTTTGTCTATGACCTCTCGGCTGTGGTGATGCATCACGGGAAAGGGTTTGGCTCAGGACATTACACGGCATATTGCTACAACACGGAGGGAGGTGCGTGAGCCTTATTACAGGGGAAAAATTAATGCATCTTATAGATTTATCTCTTCCATAAAAACATACTTGTTCTGTGTGAGTTTATATTGCTCAGCTTTCACTGTGCATTCATAATAACACTAGAATCAAAAATGTTTAGCTTTCTGTAGCTTAAACCCTTGAGAAGAAACTTTATTGCTTGTTTTTTTAAAAAGAGGCTACTTTCTTTCTCAGGCTTGCATTTTTTTGCATGTGTCTATGTGTGTGTGACAGAGAGAGAGTCAGAGAGAATTGATATTTCCACTGCTCAAGCTGAAAAACAAACTTGTTGAGAAATCTGCTATGAATAAAGAATATAATTGCTTCCTCCCCAAACCATCAGTTATTGCATTTCTTTAGAAAATGTTTGTATTACATTTTTCCAGCCTTCTGTAGAAAGAATTAGAATTTTTCCCCCTATCACTCAGAAATATCAGTGAAAGAGAAAAATTGAGATCAAGAGAGCCTTCACAATCAGAATCTCAACCTTCCCTTGGGCATATGAAATTGATTGCATTATTCTTTGGATGTCTTTCCTCCAAGGACCACTTAAAAAGAATTTGTTGGACCATAGTCTTGCCATTAATATTCTCTGTTTTCTCTCCTTTTTAGGGTTTTGGGTCCACTGCAATGACTCCAAACTGAATGTATGTAGCGTGGAGGAGGTATGCAAAACCCAAGCGTACATTCTTTTTTATACACAAAGAACTATACAGGGCAGAGCAAGTATCTCAGAAACACAACTTCAAGCTCAGGTGCTGTCCAAACACAATGTTAGAAGACTGACACTCCCCTGAAAGGAAACATTACTATCTCAATCAACTGATTCTTTTTCAAGAGCCTTTGGAGTTAACTCAGCTAGGCAGGAACAAACAGTGCTGCAGGAATTTTGGATCCACAGTCTGGAAAAGTTGTCCTCCTATTATGTGCAACTCTGTTCTATGAGATTGTAGCAGAACATCTATTTTTTTTAAAGGCAGATGCATTTGTAAACCCTTCCTCCTCCAAACAAAGAGTAACAGCCTCCAATGTCTAGGACCATTTATCTTCTTTCAAAGAGGAATTGCTATGTGGCATGAAAAAGTAGGCACATCCAAAACTTCTGTGTACAGCCAGGATACAAAGCCATCAAACTGACCATAAACATATACATTTCTTAAGAAAATAAATGAACAGGTACAGTAGAATTCTATTTCTGTTCTGTTGATGTGGTGAACAGTTGTTGCACCTCTTGGTGCAAATAACTTGCCAATTATCATACATCATTATTTCCAACTAACGTAATTTAGAATTGTACTGTACTAAAACTCTTGCAGTGATTTTCTACACTGGGAAAATACATGCTCATTGGTCCTTGTTTATATCTTTTTGTATAACAAAACAAATTTTTGCACCCTACAATTACTCCAGTCTTTTGGAAGGAACAAAAGTGGAAATTATATACACATCTGAGTAATTTGTTACATACTTCAATTTGAATCCGGGCTAAAAATTACAGGAACTGTTTTCCTTCCCCATCTAATCTTATTCTTAACAACTGCTAACAAAATAGTTACTTAAACTGAATTTGCAACCTAACTTTTCCTGTATAATTATAATAGTTAATATGGGATACATTACTTTCAAGGCTTTCATCATGTACTGGTTATCATATGATGATCACTGCATGAATAGGTCATGTGAATCCATTCAGGTTCATGGTGAAGCTTTGGTTTCCATTATTAATGACACATGGTTCAACAGAAGCAGATTTTTAAAAATCACCTTTTACTCTAAATGCATGTTTTCTCATGTACAGGGAAAAAAATGGTCAGGGATATAGTAGCCATCACAGAGAGACAGGATCATTTCCCCCTAATAATATCCTCCTTTTCATGCCCATTTTTCCATTCAGTTTCCCCTTCGTTGTGTTTTTGGGAGTCTTAAAGAGGTTTATTTTTTGAGTCTTATTGAGAAAGAGCCTGCACCTAAAATGTGCACTTATATCCTCTTTTTCCCTCAGTTGCTGTTCTTGCTGTCTCAGACACATAATACACACACAGCTCCAGAAATCTAGCATCAAAACTCTGATATATGTCTAAGGGAAAGGCACATGACCACTTCATCTGGACTTTAAATATCACTAATGTGCTATTTATCATGGCTACTTTTAATTGTTAACCTTTCATGATTACCACTGTTTCAGTTCTTTGTGAAGGGCGTACTTGGAAAACGCAGACCTCAGTTGCGGCTAAGCAACTTGCTGCCTTTCAGTTGAGAAATACTGATGTACAGCATACAAATCCCATTACTCACTGAAGGTACATGAAATGGATTCTTTTGCTGGTTTGTACATAGCCTTGAAAAATGCAAGCTTTTTCACAAGGGCGTTCATAGCTGACGTGTGTTTGTGGCTAGCCAACCAAGAATATAAATTGCAGTGTATAGGATTCAGCTTACAGCAGAGTGGGGGAAAATGATGTTTACAGAGATCTGCAACAAGCCCAATTCAAGCATGGTAGTGACAAGCTGGAGGTTTTTAAAACAAAAATGGACGTGGTTCTGGCATATGCAGTATTTTGATGTGCTTTCCTGTGGTAATTCTGAACCTGTATTTCTAAGTCCATCAGCGAGTTCCTGATGAAACTGAATCACAAAATAATGAAGGAAAAGCCTACAGACTTATCTCTTATTCTGCTATGGCACTAAATTGGAAGTGCATGGGATTCTTGCATGCAGTGTTAGTCTTGACTCTATGATTCACTTTCTGATTCTGTTAGATTGTGGTCTCCAGTCAAACGGATAGGAACACTCAGAGCCAGATCTGACTTATAAAACAACATAATTGCCATTCCAGAAAGGTTTTTTAGCAGAAGCATTCTTAATAAATTCAGTTCAGCTGTTGTAGTCATTGATTGAAGAGACATTTAACCAATTTAATATAAGTTGAATCACAGTGCAGATTTTTTTTGGTAGGATTGCCTTAGGAAGGTGAATTAATTTGAAAAATCAGCACTTGATTTTTACAGCATGAAAAGCTTTGCAAGGACTATCTCCAGGAAAGATGGTCAAGGCTGATGTCCAGAGTAGTAGCCACCTCGCTTATTTTGCTTCAAGATTATCATTATTTCAGATCGTTCCTCTATTCAAGAATCTCAACGCAAAAATGAAAGGCAGTCATTTTTATAAATTAAGATCTTTCAGCCACTCCCATTTGCACAAACACTTATCCATTCCATTTTCTCCCCATATTTGTTTTCTTACGTTCTCATTCAGTGCCATAAAACATCTTGCTCCCCCAACTCCACCCCACCCCAAGAATTCACAACATCACCAGGAGGGTCTAGCATGTAACATTCAAGCTGTTTCTACTCCCATAAAGAAAGGAAAATGCTGCCTGGCAGCTAGGCAGTTTGGAGAGGGTTCTCAGGGGTTCTAGTTCTTGGATTCTACAATTGAGTTGTTGAGCTCTCTTGTGTGCCCATCTGCTTTCTTTCTGGTCCTTGTGGCAATGGCTGATATGGAATATATCAGAGGTTATCCACCTCTTAAAAAAAAAGCACAACTACAGAGATTGATTAATAACTGGCACACCTTCCATTAATGCTCATCCTTTTATTGTGTATTGCATCCATATTTGAGTAAGTAGGAACAGCTGACACTTACAGGAGACACATGGGGAGGAAGGTAACAGGGCACTCAGAGGTGGGTGTATTAGTAGCCACGAATGCTTCACATTTCCCAAGATTTGAAAAGTCATAGCCTCTCATGTGAGTAACAGTGCCATGGGATGTAAAAAAATGTGCAATTAAATGTTGTCTTGAGAGATGGAAGTAACTTACTTTTGAATTGAGCTTGCTGTTCCCAACACTGTGAGGTTTCTGTAATATTAGCTTTTATTTGGAAGCGATAGTGTATAGCATTTTTATGCTGTTTCTTTTATATCTATTTGCTGCAAGCAGTGTTCTTGCTATTCTGTGTACACTGTTTTAAAGTGTCCTGGTTGGCAGAAAATGTAATCATTGCCTGTTCTTGATAATTCTATCTATTGCCATTATAATGGAAGCCTAACAGAATAACAAATGATACCATGTCTTCCCTTATTAATTTTTCTAGCCACATTCAACTCCTTTCTTTGCAAATATATTAACTGCAGAGCTGACAGGATCAGCCAGTCGTGATTTGAAAATATTTTCATACAGCAGTGATTCATTAATACAAGTCACTGTGTACCAGCAGAGATATGACTAAAAGCACATACAAACCTGTTAAACCATGGTAGCAGTTTAGTCCCCTTAAGAGTTACATGATCCTACGTATGCTGACTAGGAAGCAAGCCCATTAACTTGAGTAACTTACTTCTGCATAAACATCTTTGGGAAACAGCCTTTAAATTTACCCACAGGAATAAGCTGGCTACATTTAAAAATTAATAATTGAATACAATATAACAAAGCTAATTCTGTGCCTATTGCCAAAACTAGTGATGAAAAATAAAGCTGAGTGAAGCAATTCAGGACATCATTTTTTAAAAGAGTATTAATATAACTCAGATTTTATTAATTTATTAATACTCTAAAATTTGCAGAAGAATAAACAGCTCCTAATCAAAACTAAATGTGTAGGGAGAAGAAAAAGAATAATGACATTCTTTTTCTATTAGATAACAATGGAAAATATTACCAATTTTATCAAGCAAATAAATTAGGACAATATCCTAGCATCTTTCTTTCTGTTGTATGATAAAGCTGAACTATGGAGATGCTCTTTTTTTTATTGCTGTTGTTTTTGAATGAGCTGTTTTCATTCACTTCAGGGAAAGTTTATACACACGGAAATTAAAATGCACAAGTAAATGTGTTGTATGGATTCATAAGGAGATGCTAAGAAAAAAGCATGTCTCTTTATAGATACAATCTCTTTCTGATTGTAAAATTCCATTATGTTTTGTGAATCTTATGCCTAAGGAAAGAAAGTGAACAAGTGAATTTTAAAATAACAATTATCCCCAGCACAAATTGCAGCCACATCCAACAGTATTGCTGACTGAATATTTTGTTTATGAATCGGGTAAAAGTTGGGTATAGGATTAATTTTGCCTCCTGATAAAACTTTATGAACAATTTTTTAAAGTTTAAAATGGTGCCTTGTACCTAACTACATTTTGCATGGGACACAAGTTTTTAGTTTCTTCACTCCCAAATCTGAGTCTTTACAATACTTTGGTAGCAGGTTTGGGTCGGTTTTTTTGTTGTTCATTTGTTTTTTTACATTTCATATCCATATGTGAATGGGAAAATGTTTACCAGCAACTTGATGTATTTTATTGTATATGTCTAAATACTGTATTTCTAATGATGCAAATGATTTTCTCAAAAGTAGATCATTTTGGGTTTTATGTTAAATCCTTGTAAGTTTTTTTTTGAGGTAGGATTATTCCTCTTTAAGCAAGTAATTCATAATTAAAAACACAAATGGTAAGAATCCCTAGAGCAACTTATTGACAAAGCAGTTTGGAAAAGGCTCTTAAACTACTGACTGGTGCCTTGCAAGATAACGGTTCTCTTTTGCCATGATATTCCTTCTCTTACTTCTGGTTAAAGATGACAATGACACAACATATCTTCATGCAGATAATACTTTAATAGTATGTATCATGCATATATATGTATGTTTGAATATAAAAATAATTAACAAATCAACCATCTACTGAATACCATTTCATGAAATTAGGCCTAACATCTAATAGTCTAATAACTGAAAATATGTTCTTAAATACAGCACCTTGAATAAGATTATTCATGGTTACTATTGCATAGCTGTAATATACCTATTTTGAGTTGTAACACTTCTCAATAGGGTCAAGACTGGCTGATTATTTGTAGTGCAGAGCATACAACAATGCTACCAAGATGCAGGCTAAACTGTGTTCTTCAAATTCACTATAAATGGGACTATAAACAGGAAAATATTAAATACACTACCAACAGTGTTAAAATATTTCATGGAACTTTACTTGCAGGAAAAAAAACCATTCTCTTTTGAACAGAAAGGTCTGGATATATGCATGTACTGTCAGTTGAAGAATCCAAAAATTCACATCACAATTGCTACTATTTCTTAGTGAAATAAGAATGGCCTTTCCTACACATTCAGCCCCTAATCCTCCCAGATACAGTAAGGTAAAAGACCAAGATATTACATCTATATATTGAATGGTAGAATTCTCCTATCATGGATGCTATGTAGCAGTCCTAACATAGAGTGTATTGTAAGATTCCTTAAAAATCCAGTGCAGCATATATTGAAATGATTGGAAGTGAACACAAACATAAACTTGCTCCTAGTACTGCTACAATCCTACATTTAAGGCAAAATGGGGGGGAGATGGGCGGTGATGAATTTGATAAATAAATAAAAAATCAATTTTGTTACTTAGGAATCCAGCAAACAAAATATTTATAAGATGAACAGTGATCTTACTAAAATGTTTACCACTACTTAGGAAATCCTGATACATCAGTACTGCAGAATACATCATTAACCATTGGGAAAGAGACTCAACAATTTAACTGCTAGCAAGTGAAGGGGTAGTTGAAGCAGTCTGGGTTTAGAGTTGATGGTGTTATTTCACCAGCAGATAGTATTCTGCCAGTAAACAAGCTTAATTATAGTCCCACTCCAATCAGTTCAGAGAGAACTTATTCCATAAAATGTAAGATGTAGGATATTAGTCTAATTAGCCTAAAATTAAGAAGTACGCTTTGTTTCTGCTTGCTTTTCAAAATTGTGTAGAAAATTGCTATTTTAACCTAAAGAATGCTGAAAGAGCTTGGATTAGATTTTGGCTTTTTCAGTATACAAAATTCAATAGGTCTTCTGAGAAATAATACATTATACATAATACGTCTTCTGATTTTGACACAAAAATAACCCTATTTCACAGTGAAAGGTTGATTTTAAAGAAGGTATTTCCTAAATGCAAGAATTCTCCAAAGTCACTTTTTTCTTATTGCTAAATTATTCTAATTTTGAGAGTAGTAAAAAGTGTTAAAGCTTTGTCTTTGGGAACAGTTTATAAGTACTAATTTACAGCTTTTAACTACTCCTTGTGTAATCTTAATTATTGAAGTTGACTTATTCTACACTTGCTGTGTATGATACTGCCTCTACTGCAAGGTTTTGTAGAATGGAAGTAGACAAAAGAGGACAGACCTGTCAATCAACAATCCACCAATGTACTAAATAATTGCTTTTGAACTACTACTAGTGATATGTTGAGGTGGATTTGAAGGGTTTTTTTTAAATGCAAGAACCTTTAGTGACACAACGGTGGAAATTGGCATTTTCTATCCATTATGAACAAATTAAATTAAGTTCTGGCAGCATTATTCTTTCTGTCCATTAACATACCTCCCCAAAGTTTGGCAGATAAGACTCCATCCTCATAGAATTAGTCCTCGAATTTCCTCCTTGATGGCAACTGATGCATTCATTGGTTTGTGTTTCTTTTGGATTAAGCCAATTTTTATCCACATTTTGAAAAAGGAAATGGTTCTCTGATGAAGAATCATTCTGCTTTTGCTAACTAACATGTTAAAAATGCCTTGAAATGGCAGTGGTAACTTTCCAAAAGAGGCAAAACATCTCAACTTTAAAAAAAAAAAGTACATCTTTCATAAGTAGTTTCCAGTTAACTTGAAAGGCACATAGAGCAATTCAAGGAATCAAAATGCTATGCAACACAATTCTTTTTCCATGTACAACATACAATCAACTCAAAGCACCACACAACTGTTATGCCGGCTGAAAGTTGTCCATAATTAACCCTCACCTAGGCCTTTTTAAAATGTATTTTTCCGTTCAATAGTTAATAGTCCTACTTAAACACAGGACTGGGGCTTGTTACTTCTTTAAAAGTGAAATATGAATCATGTTTTTATGTTTTTGTAAATCTCTACTCTTTTTACCTTGTTTTTGTAAGCTGAAATTTCCTATTAAAAAAGAAAAAAGTTCAGTGCACTGGCATCTCTTTATTTCACATTTCAGATCAGAATCTAACAGTTAAATTCTGTAAAATAATGTACATATATCAAATTATTTTTAGAAAAAACAGAAATGATGGTATTCTATTACTATTTGAGTATAAAACCTAATGCTGCCAAAGAATTAATTGAGCATAGTGAAGAATGATGTACAGGTAAAATATTGCCTCAGTTTTCTCCAATTCTTCTTGCTTTTTCTTTCATATGGGGAAGGGAACTTCAGATTTGTAAAATCTGTAAAAAAAAAATTATGGTAAAAAAATCAGAGGGTGATGGCACTGCTCAGCTGAATAAAAGAAGCAACATACAGCCTTCTCACAAATACAGACTTCTTCCAGTTACAGATTATATGTATGACACAACTCTCATTTTCAAATTCTTACTTTGGGAGAATGTGAAATCCTAAAAACTCAGATTTTAAAATTATATCGCTAATCATAGCGATAGCCACAATTGCTTAGTGATAAGAATGAAGATTTTAAGAAAGATTGCATACTTTCATATTTTCAGGAAGGCTACAGAATTAACATCTCACAGATTAAACTTTCAACCCACTTATCAAGAAAGACATCACAATGTTCGCTGTATGCTGTCAGCAAGGGTGCAGTTTCAGGGATACAAGCATCATTGTGATCAGTTTAATAGTTAATAGTCTTCCAGGTACCACCAAATATTCTTTTATACCAAATTTATCTCTTTAATGTATTTCTTTCAGACAAATTCAAGTGGAATTAGAAACCTATACTAAAATAGAGTCATTGCTATACGAGATGGGCGGTGAAGAAATATGATTGATTGATTGATAAATAAATAAATAAAATGCCTGCTTAGGTATGTTGATTTATATATTCCAGTATGTGAACAAATTATACCACAAAAACCTAAGCAGGCTTAATGGTTCTATTTGTTCATGAATTGTAGCCTTTGGTAGTATTTTCCTCTGCATTTTCAAATAAAAGCAATAAATCCAGCCACCACTCTATGTTAAAATGGCTGAGGCATAAGAAATGCTAGAACTGGCAGAAGGGTTTTGTAGCAGGAGTCAGCTACAGAGCTTCCTTGCCTCAGCTCAAAGATGCCCCACTTACCATTTGCTGAGGAAATAGCCTTATAGCAGAGCCTCCATCTCATTGCCAGCCTGCTGGAGGAGCAGGATAAAACTGGTCCAAGGTGCTCTGGCTTGATTTTCCCTGGGAAAAGGGAAGAAAACCTCCTATGCAAACATTTTCATGGGGAGGAGTTTCCAGGCGGCGGCGATTTGGGGGGCCTCTAACTGGCCTGCTGTAAGATTAATTCCCATCTGGCAGTTAGTTTAATCAGGCACTGCCTGATTTTGTTTTTAATTCACTTAAATACTGACTTCATGGAAGACCAACCACACATTTACCAGGAGGTTAATATTCCTATGGCACACAAATCAAATGGCTCTGTAGGACCTAATACGGATTCCTCCCTCTGCAAATAATTACCTTTGAGGCTTGTCATTCACCAGTTTTTGCAAGCATTCAGCTACCTGTCAGCTTGCAGCAGCTACTTGTTTGAGCCCTTGAATTCCAGAATGGAAATTCCATGCATTGGATACTAAACATGGGGCCTTGAGAGTAGGAAGGAAGAAAACCCTTGGTAGGGGGAGGAAGGATAGCTTATACCAACTAGCAAAGGGGAAGGGTTGAATTCCTGTTATCTCCTTGCCCTTGGTTGCACTGGAAACCAGGCTGGGAAAAGTTGAACCTCCCTTACCCACCCACCAGCCACTCCAAATGTAAAGAGAGATCAGAGCAACCTCTTTTGACAAGCTGCAGACCAACAATTATCAGGTGCAAACTGTTTACTCCCCTCTTTGCTGAGAAGAGCATTTAGTTGTTTGTGTCTGACTCAGGCCTTCTCTGGAGGAAATAGCATACCTTGTACTATGTCTATGAAGGTTCTCAGTCATCCAGGTGGAATTGTCTGTAGCTTGAATCATGTCAACTGGATTTCTATTTTCTCAGTGGAAACGTTTCGCTCCTTATCCAAGGAGCTTCTTCAGTCTAAGCAAAGTTAGTAAGGGAATCCTAAATATGTTTCTAGGTGGCTGTGTGACCTTGCACCTGGGGCTAGGTCATGGTTATTTTGAGATGTTATTTCTAAGTCCCTTTATCATCTAAAGGAGGATCGTTAAGATCACCATGCTGCTGTTGAGCTTGCGAAATGGTCTTAATCTTCCTAGGCACAGAAGACAAAGCAGGGAGGAAGATGGGGGAAAGATTGTGCCTGAGGCCCCCACCTCTATTCAAGGAAGGATTTTCCAAGTTGGCATAAATGGATTCCTTGACCCCTCTCTCAAACCACCTATCTTCTCTGTCTAAAATGTGAACATTAATGTCCTCAAATGAGTGTCCTTTTTCCTTTAGATGAAGATAAACTGCTGACTCTGGTCCTGTGGTGTTACTTCTCCTGTGTTGGGCCATCCTCCTGTACATAGGTTGTTTGGTTTCTCCAATGTAGAGTTCAGAGCACTCCTCACTGCACTGGATTGCATAAACTACATTGCTTTTCTTGTGTTTTGGAATTTGATCTTTGGGGTGTACAAGCCTCTGTCTCAGTGTGTTGGTGGGTTTGAAATATACAGGTATGTGGTGTTTGCCAAATATCCGTTTTATCTTTTCAGACACGCCAGCCATGACCTAGCCCCAGGTGCAAGGTCACACAGCCACCTAGAAACATATTTAAGGATTCCCTTACTAACTTTGCTCAGACTGAAGAAGCTCCTTGGATAAGGAGCGAAACGTTTCCACTGAGAAAATAGAAATCCAGTTGACATGATTCAAGCTACAGACATACCTTGTACTGTAAATACACAAGAGGAAAGGAGGAAAGTGCTGAGGCAACCTTGTTTCATTGAGGATTTCTGACTAGGGAGGCAGAATGTCACTTTGAAATCCCACCTTCTCTTTGCATCTTAAGGTAAAGGTTCCCCCCGCACATTTGTGCAGTCGTGTCCGACTCTAGGGGCCGGTGCTCATCTCCGTTTGTTAGCCGAAGAGCCAGCGTTGTCCGAAGACGCTTCCATGGACATGTGGCCGCATGACGCGGGCGGAACACTATTACCTACCCACCGAAGTGGTACCTATTCATCTGCTCGCATTTGCATGCTTTCGAATTGCTAGGTTGGCAAGAGCTGGAGCTAGTCTGGGAGCTCACTCCGTCACGTGGGGCTAGGGATTCGAACCTCCGCACCATGCCCCTTTGCATCTTAGGGCTATGTAATTCCCCCCCCCCCATGTTGTTTTGTATGTAGCAGGACAGAGCCTCCCGTTCAGAGTTGGCAGGACTCTTTACACAGCTGTTTTTAGAGAACCAGTTGCTGTCCATGTTACTTTCTGTGAGGGCAGCAATACCACCTGTCTTTTCCTGAGGCTTGGTAAAAGATAGGCTGTGGAAGCAGTGGGTTTTAAAACATTATTCTTTCTTCCCATCTCAAGGACAGAAGAAAAACCCATCCAAAGAAAAATTACTTAGTGTCAATATTAGAAAAGGCATATTGCAATCAGGAAAAATCTATATTAATAAAGTAATTTTAATAGTTTCTTAAAGCTTTTCCACTTTTGATAAAGTACTTTTCTTAATCATGATAACCAGACAGGTTTTTTTTCCTAGTCTCAGATTTTAAAAAATTATAATGGAGGGCTGACATTCAATGTAATCAATTCAAAGATCATGAATGTAAGTTTTATAGAACACCAAGGGATTGGGGGTTGCAAATGACAAAACATGCATGATGCAATATCTGATGCAAGTACATGCCATATGTACTTGCATCAGATATTGGGACACAAATATATAATTGTGACACTTATGTGATGATGTCATTAGATGGATATTGTCATTTTGGCATCATTGATACCACTAACAAAATAGTTTGCATTCATGTTTAAGAAATTATGTTTGCATAGAACAAGTGTAATCAATCATAGTTAATTGGGCTTGGCATAAATGAACAATCTGCTTAATGAGAAGAAACAAATTAAGAAGTTACACACTATGGTATATTTCTATCATTTTGGCTACTCACCTCTGCTATGCAACAGGTTGTGGTGCCATCAAATCAATGTCTGTTAAGTTTCTGGCTACCCAGACACCCACTGCAAAGAGTCCCAGATTAACTATGAGGTTTCTGTAACAAATACAAATGAGAGCTAATGAGAGCTGATACTAATTACACAGAGTCCTAATACAGAAATTTCTATTTAGAGACACTAAAAAAGTATTCCTAACATAATTGGTTTAACACTATCAAATAACTTTCTTAGCATCTTCTAAGTTGCAGGAATTATCTGTGTGTTCTCCACTGCCTTTTGAGGAAAGGTATACTAACCAGAAGTCTTTTAATATTGCTACAAAGAAAATACACAAGAAGATAAGGCTGTCTGTTGTTTTTATTTAGCTCTTTTGTATATGTTAAGAACACAAGTGCTTAACTGCCTCAAGGCCTGTCAGATCTACTGCAAATTCCAGAGTGACTAGACACTTATGGAAAGCCTCCAAGGACATGAATATACAGTAACACTTGTGTTCCTGAGCAAATGGTGCACCTTATCACCTCTGAAAATGGAGTAAGCATATAGTAACCCCTGAAAGTCTAATTCATGAGTTTCCTAATTCCATCTTCAAGACTGACAAACGTCGATACATCAAGGGGCAGATCTATTTCCAACCTGGTACCTTTCAGATTGTTGGGCTTTAACCTTCAGCAGTCCCAGCCGCAGCATGTGTAAAACCAGGTAAGGAAAAATGACTTTATAGGGTACGAGAGGCTCTTGGCCTAAGCAGCGGAGGGCGCTCCCTCCTCTTTTTCCAGCGGGTTTTCTGGTAGAGGACCGAAGCCCCTCAATACCTGTCTCACCTGCGAAAGTCATTACGGTCTGTGGCAAAGCGGTAAGCTCCTCGAATCCAGCCACGCAGGCCTTCAGGGGTAACCGCGCCGGAGCTCCCGCCAGCAGGCCCCATCTGAGCGCCCGGCGCCATGGCTAAACCTCCGGGCTCCTCGCAGAGACGCGCACGAGTTTTTCGAAGCAGAGGTAATGTCTCCCGCCGGAAGGCAAAGTAAACGTCACTGCCGTCGCTCGGCTTTCTGCGTCACTTCCCGTTATCGAATAGTCGGCGTCTCGCCGTAGTCCTGAAGGCTTAAAGCCGGAAGGATCGTGCGCTGTATCCTGATCAGGCTTGTTTCCTCCGCTGCGGAGGTGCGAGAAAGAGGAGTACGAGATGTCCAGAGGAAACGATTCCCAGTGTTTTTCAAACTTGGCAACTTTAAGATGTGTGGACTTCCATTCCACTGGGGAATTCTGGGAGTTGAAGTCCACACATCTTAAAATTGCCAAGTTTGAAAAACACTGGCCCAACCGAACCATGGACTGTAATCCTACACATCTGGAGGGCACCAGGATGAATAAGGATTGTTTTCCTTTATGGCGAGCCAAAAAAATAATAAGACGCAAACGGACTAAGGAGGAGGCAATGGGAGCTCCGAGAAGTGTCTCTTTTTTCTGCAACCCACCTCCCATTGTTTGCAGGGGGGGGGGGGGGGGAAGGGAGTAGTTACACATGTCGATGAAGGTTCTCAGTCATCCAGGTGGAACAGTCTGTAGCTTGAATCATGTCAACTGGATTTCTATTTTCTCAGTGGAAACGTTTCGCTCCTTATCCAAGGAGCTTCTTCAGTCTGAGCAAAGTTAGTAAGGGAATCCTTAAATATGTTTCTAGGGTGGCTGTGTGACCTTGCACCTGGGGCTAGGTCATGGTTATTTTGAGATGTTATTTCTAAGTCCCTTTATCATCTAAAGGAGGATTGTTAAGATCACCATGCTGCTGTTGAGGATTTGCATGTTCCATTCACTGCTGACATCCATGCTGTGCCAGAGCCCACTTAGGATGATCACATCATTTTGATCTGAAGAATTCCTTGATGGATTTCTTTTCCATCTGTATTATTAATTTAGTTACACAGTTCCAGTCCCATCAGTCATTCGTAGAAAAAGGCCTAAAGCAATATATTGTTGGAATTAATTTAAGCAATTTTCCTAAAATTTCCTGTCACCTGCGGTCTTGACCAGAACCTCCAACTTAGGAAATAGGTGTGTTATGTATGTTGATATAGCCAACTGGACATAGATATAGCTTTATTAAAACTATATGAATAACATCTATACAGAATTCTTCCGCTCTCTGCAGGATGGTGCTTATCTTTTCCTGCTACAAAAAATCACAAACACAAGATTGCACTGACCCATCTGTCAGGATCCCCAGACCAGAGAAGATGAGCTCTGACTCTCAAAGGTGTGCTTCTATAGCCTCCAACAGCACATGTCCTAGAGCAGACAGGGCATACTGGGTTCTTGTCTTCTGCACTTTGTCACACTCTTATATTTTTGTAATGGTTGTGCTAAACATAATAATGGTTATGATTAGAATTGAACACACATAAAATTCCTCTTTTAGAAACCTTTTTCACTAGGTTTTACTAGGCCAAGGATCGGCAAACCGCGGCTCGCGAGCCACATGCGGCTGTTTGGCCCCTTGAGTGTGGCTCTTCCACAAAATACTGCATCACTGTCCGGAACGGTCTAAAATAGAACACCGCTCTACGAATACCGTCACGCGCCCAGCTAAGCCTTCGGACGGGTGCGCGTGTATCTACGGGCTCAGAAGCCAGGGTGTGTGCGTCAAAGGGTGAGCCACTCTTCTCATTGGCTGCTCGGACGGAGACGCGTCGCACCCAAACATTGCGGGGCGTGACCAATAGCCAAGCCCAATGCAGAGATCTCGAGAGAGTTGATCTGAAGCTGGCACCGCCATGTTGAAATAGGGAGAGGCCACAGCCAGTTTATGTCGTTCTTCGGGGTTTTTTTATTTTCGAAAAGGAACGCGAACACCTCAGGGAAGCATTTGGATCGACGCGTGTTTTAAATTGTTTCCCCCCCCCCCCCCCAGAGAAATCCCGGTGGTATCAAAGAGGCGGGCGGGGGGACAGCAATGAGAGGATGGTGCAGTCCTGCTCTGCCTACCGTTGCCAGAATCGATACGACAAAGAGAAGCCCATCTCTTTCCACAAGTGAGTAGGGGCGGGGGCAAGAAAACGGGAGCGGGGGAGAGAGCAAGAGAGATGGTCTCTGGACCAGGTGGGAAAGGGAGACAGCGTTCGCTTCGCCAAGAGCAGCGGGCACAGTGGGGACTGCATTGGCGGCAACCATGAGGCAGCAGCAGCGAGCTAAAGCCACCTTGTGCCTGATCCACCTTGCCTTGCAGGCACAGAGGAGCTGGCCGAGGGGGCGGGGAAGAAGATCCCTGGTTGCAATCAGGAAAGGGGCAGATTATGGGAGGCTTTGTACGCCTCCAAGGCGCTGTAAGGGAGCGAAGGACAGGCAGAGGAGAAGATCAGGGAAGCGGACTTATCTCCGAGCAATTAACTCGGAGATTATACAATGCTGGTGGCGGGTGGGGTGGGGTAGGGTGGGGAGCTGCAGCTACATTTTGCCACCCAAAATTGTTTTCAAGGCTCCCGCCCACAAACCCTGCCCCCAGTACGTGCAATTGGCTCCCGCCCGCAAACCCCGCCCCCTTCCACGCGATTGGCTCCCGCCCCCTGGCCCTCGAATGATGTTATAAATGTCAAAATGGCTCCTGGTATAAAAAAGTTTGCCGACCCCTGTACTAGGCCAACATTTTACAAGAAACACAGAAATGTTGAAAAGCAATTCATATTCTTGAACTTAAGCTCAACATTGAACTAGACGTGGGAAAATACACTGAAATCCAGACAAAATAGGGAATCTGTTGGCCAATTAAAAAGTAGACTTGTAGAATGGTGTACAGTGTATGCTGGATAGAGTTGTATTCCTCCTGAAATAACAACTCATGGTCACTCACACCTTAGTCACTTCCCGTTTGGATTACTGCAATGTGCTTTACATGGAGCTGCCCTTGAAGACCACTTGGAAGTTACAACTGGTCTAGAATGCAGCAGCACACACAGTATTGGTTGTTCACAGGTTTACCCACATTACACCTCTTGTGAGAGCTGCACTAGCTCCCAGTTTCCTTCCGGGTGCAATTCAATGTGAAAATGATGTGGCCAGTCCCCTTTCCACTGATCTAAAGTACAATATTCCCAGAAAAGTGGAGGAGAAAAAAAACCTTACTAATGCCATTCAGAACTAGGGGACCAACTTGTTTCCAAAAATCTACTCTATGTAACTGCTGCTTTCTCACTTTCCTTGAGTACGGTAACTTCAACCTGTTGATGAGAGGTTTGCTGAAGAATAGATTTGTATCTTTCAAGAGTCTCACTTACCCCTTCCAAATAAAACCAACTAACAGCAGTTTATGAGGCCTGTCCAGTACTGTTTAGAAAAGAGTTATTCCATTAATAAGATCTATGATTAGTGCTGTCATCAAGGGAAATCACTGACTAATAAGAAAGAGAAATATGTTGTTTTTGAAAGGATATGCATGAGAACACTCTTATAAACAAGGTCAAGAACATGTTTAAGGAAGTAAGATAATTACTGAAAGAATACTGAGCAATCCAATGGAAATGCAAAAAAAAGAGAGAAGAAATAGAATATAAAAAAACCTTACTTAATTCATTCTTGATGACCCAAGACATCGCAACTCTATTCTGGACAGATTGATTTGTTATAGCTTAGGAACTTGAACAGAAATACCACAGGCTTATTCTGTACAATTATGCATTTCTAAAGTATAAGTACTGTCTATTAACTGGTTCAAATCGGAATCGATGCCAGTAAGTGAAAATTTTGTTACCCATCCATTTAAGGAATATCAATTCCATATTTGTACCAAATCCATTAAATATTTAGGTATGTGTATACCAAAGGAGGAATCATATACAGTATTTGTGTATACCAAAAGAGGAATCCCATTTCACTTGGTACCAAATAAAATGGAGAAAAGTTTTCTTTGCCTATAGATGTAGTCTTTGTATGGGTAAGTATAATGAAATATGGGACATTAATACAAAATACAGTAGTTTAGGGCAGGGGTCGGCAACTTGTGGTCCGCGGCCCACCGGTGGGCCGCAGGGTGAGCCAGAGCAGCTGATTGGTGGAGGCCCGGAAGGGGAAACACCTCCACCTATCAGCCTGCGGCAAACAAGTGCGGAGGCGAGCCTCTCCTCCCGGCGGCGGCAGCGTGTGCGCGCGCCTATTTGCCTCCTTGCCAGAAATGAGGGCATTTTTGGGGCAAGCTCCAGGGACCCCGAAAATGCCCTCGGTTCCGGCAGGGAGGCAAAAGCTTCACCACGCGCAGGCTACTGGCCGCTTCCCCATTGCACAGCTGACTGGCGCAGGAGGGGGCAGGGTGGAAAATCTCCGCTCCGCAGGGAAGCAGCCCTGCAGCGTGCACGCACGCGGTGAGGCTTTTGCCTCCCTGCCGGAACCGAGGGCATTTTTAGGGTCCCCGGAGCTTGCCCTGAAAATGCCCTCGGTTCTGGCAGGGAGACAAAAAGGTGCGTGCGCACGTTGCACAGCTGACCAGCACGGGAGGAGCTTGCCCCGAAAATGCCCTCGGTTCCAGCAGGGAGGCAAAAGCCTCGCCGCACTCAGGCTACCGGCCACTTCCCCGCTGCACAGCTGACCGGTGCAGGGGGGGGCGGGGTGGAAAATCTCTGCACTGCAGGGAAGCGGTCTGGCGCGCGGCAAGGCTTTTGCCTCCCTGCCAGAACCGAGGGCATTTTCAGGGTCCCCGGAGCTTGCCCCTACGAAGCGGCAAGCTCCGGGGACCCCGTAAATGCCCTCGGTTCCCGGAGCGGCAGGCCTGCAAACCCCGCCCCCGTCCGTCCGATTGGCTGCCGCCCACAAACCCCGCCCCCATCTGTCCGATTGGCTGCCACCCGCAAACCCCGCCCCCGGCCCTTGAAAAAAATTTCCGACGGAGGTGGTCCCTGATGGAAAAAAGGTTGCCGACCCCTGGTTTAGGGGAAAGCATGATTGGTTATATAATTGTATTAGAAATAAATATAGATATATATTTGCATCATATTTGCATTAGATAAATATATATAGAATTGTAACTGTTTACTAGGAAATCAACCCTGACTGCTCATTGGAAGGACAGATACTGAAGCTGAAGCTCAGATACTTTGGCCACCTAATGCGAAGAAAGGACTCACTGGAAAAGACCCTGATGCTGGGAAAGACTGAAGGCAAAAGGAGAAGGGGACGGCAGAGGATGAGATGGTTAGATAGCATCACCGATGTAATGAACATGAATTTGAGTAAACTCCGAGAGACAGTGGAGGACAGGAAGGCCTGGCGTGCTATGGTCCATGAGGTCACAAAGAGTCGGACACGACTAAACAACTGAACAACAACTATTGTAAGGATGCATTATATTTCATATTTTAATTTTACTTTTTCTGTTATATTTTTCTCACATTTTTAAGCACTAGTTATGTATTTCTTTTTTTGATAATGTATCTTCATGTATTGTTTCTTTTTTCTTTTTTCTTTTTCTGTTATTATTTTAAAAAGCAATAAAGATTAATTTTAAAAAGTATAAGTACTATCTGTTTTTCTTTTTTAAAGATAATCAAAACTTCAAATATAAAACAAACCAAAAGTAGTAATCTTAAACTTGAATCATGTCAACTGGATTTCTATTTTCTTAATGGAAACGTTTCGCTCCTTATCCAAGGGGCTTCTTCAGTCTGAGCCATTTGAATAATGAATAATGAATAATGAATAATGAATAATGAAGCCCCTTGGATAAGGAGCGAAACGTTTCCATTAAGAAAATAGAAATCCAGTTGACATGATTCAAGCTACAGACAATTCCACCTGGATGACTGAGAACCTTCATAGACATAGTAATCTTAAACAGAAATATAAATAAATATCCATATTCAATGTATGTATAGATCAAATGAGAGAGCCAGTTTGATTTAGTGGTTAAGGCACCAGGCTAGAACCTGGGAGATTGTGAGTTCTAGTCCTGCCTTGGGCACAAAGCCAACTGGGTGACCAGTCCCTCCCTCTTAGCCCTGGGACGAAGGCAATGACAAGCTCCTGAAAATGTTGCCAAGAAAACGGCAGGGACTAGTCCAGGCCGTTGCCAGGAGTCAACACTGGCTTTGAAGGCACACTCCAACACCCCCAAAAAGACCAGATGAAGGTTGGGTTGGTTGGTTATTTATTTGGATGTATATGGCTGGCCATCTGTGAGCAGCTAAAAACAGTTAAAAAACACAACATCACAATACATACAAATTGGCAGCCAAGGTAAAAAAATAAAAATAAAAACCAACTATCAGCACAACTATCTGACATGCTCTCCCAACCCACTATGCCTTTCCCATCCCCTTGAAAGGTTTTCAAGAGCATTTGTATTTGTATACAAATTCTCTACAATAGAGTACTGAAAGAGTTCATTTAATTTTGATTTTAATTTATTTTAATTTTAATTTTAATTAGAGCCAGATTGGTCTAGTGCAAGGGTCGGCAAACTTTTTGAGCCGAGAGCCATTTTGGTATGCTCGTGCACATTTTGAAGTGCTCGAGAGCCAGGGGGCGGGGTTTGCGGGCGGGAGCCAATCGCGTGGAAGGGGGCGCTTTGGCGCGCGCTGATTGGTGGAGGCTCAGAAGGAAGGGCGCTGCCACCAATCAGCATCTCCGTTTCTTCTCCAGGGTTCTTCTCCTGTAGAAGAAACAGGGACGCTGATTGGTGGAGGCTCAGAAGGAAGGGCGCTGCCACCAATCAGCATCTCCGTTTCTTCTCCAGGGTTCTTCTCCTGTAGAAGAAACAGGGACGCTGATTGGTGGAGGCTCAGAAGGAAGGGCGCTGCCACCAATCAGCGTCTCCGTTTCTTCTCCAGGGTTCTTCTCCTGGAGAAGAAACAGGGACGCTGATTGGTGGGGGCGCCCTTCCTTCTGAGCCTCCACCAATCAGCGTCTCTGTCT
Organism: Charina bottae; assembly: GCA_023362775.1. Taxonomy (NCBI): domain Eukaryota; kingdom Metazoa; phylum Chordata; class Lepidosauria; order Squamata; family Charinaidae; genus Charina; species Charina bottae. The sequence goes on along the minus strand of JALMGJ010000003.1, from coordinate 72,365,738 downwards.
CAGCGTCTTCTCCAGGGTTCGCGCCGCTTCCGGAGACCGGCTTTCTGATGTCGGTCGGCAAAGATGGAAAAAGAGCCAGCGTCAGGAGGCCAAAGAGCCAGATCTGGCTCGCGAGCCGCCAATTCCGACCCTTGGTCTAGTGGTTAAGGTGCTGGGCTAGAAACCAGGAGACTGTGAGTTCTAGTCCCGCCTGAGGCATGAAAGCCAGCTGGGTGACCTTGGGCCAGTCACTCTCTCTCTCAGCCCTAGGAAGGAGCCAATGGGAAACCAGGAGACTGGGAGTTCTAGTCCCGCCTTAGGCATTAAAGCCGGCTGGGTGACCTTGGGCCAGTCACTCACTCTCTCTCAGCCCTAGGAAGGAGCCAATGGGAAACCAGCAGACTGAGAGTTCTAGTCCCGCCTTGGGCATGAAAGCCGGCTGGGTGACCTTGGGCCAGTCCCTCTCTCTCAGCCCAACTCACCTCACAGGGTTGTTGTTGTGGGGAAAAGAGGAGGAGGAAGGAGTATTAGGTATGTTCGCCGTCTTGAGTTATTTATAAAAATAATAAAGGTGGGATAAAAATTAAATAAATGAATAAATGAAATAAATGAAATGTAAAAGTACTACTAATGGGCTTAATTGGTGTGATCTAATTATCTTAAATGGAAATGACTGAAGCTTCTCATTTCAAAATAGATTGGTTCTTGTCACCTAAAAATACCTTCAGTAACGTATTTTCAGTAAAAGGTTTTCCATTACTAAACAAGTTTCTGTGGAGTCCTTGTAAGTACTTTATTTACTTTCCATGAACTATTGTATTGTCAACTCTGGAGAGATTTGCTACTTATCTGCCAATCACTCATATAGATAAGGACCAACTTCCTTGGTACCCTCAGGTTACTCTGTATACTTTTTCTCAAGAAGCTTGTATAAGGCATAATTTGCTGCTATAAAGGCAGAACTTAGATTTTCCCTTGTTACTGACTCATCCCAAACTATCCTCCTGAAATCCAAGCAGTGAATTCTTAATGTACAGTAGAAATTGTCAGTGCAACCTAAAATAGCTTATTACGTTCAATTGTCACCTAAAACTTTTATTACTAGGGTCCAGATCACATGTCCAGATTTGTCTAGCTTATAAACCTCTCTGAGGGCTGTAAATTACCTACCCAGCACATTTGTTTACATATACAATATGTATAGCCAGTAGTAAGTAAAACCCCTTCCTTACAAATACTTTGATGCAGCATTATAAAGTGAGACACAAGTAAAGAATACCTAAACTATCTTTTATTTAGGTTTACTTGAAGAATTTTGCAAGGATCACATATTAGGCATATATCTGACACAAAACTTATTAGCAATAAAACAGTACAAGAATTGCAAACAAGGAAGAACAAAGATATACTAGATGCAGATGCTAGAGCAGGATGGCCAGTTTGTTTTGTATCCAATGGCTAGAAAGATAGAATAAGTAGAGAAGGAAAAGAAGAGATGTATATCCAGATATTCAGTTGAGAGAACAGGGCACATCCCAGGAGATAGATAATAAAGTCTCTCTGCCAGGCAGGTAGAAGAATTTAGCACTTGCAAATCTTCAAGGTCCTTGTTGTTTTAAAGCCCCTCAGTTCTCATTGGCTCCAGTCCATCCTTGCCCTTGCCATGCTGGTACTTTGAATTGGACCCTCACAATCCAGTTTAGCTTGAGATTGGGCCGTGTTCCAACCGCAGGAAACGATAGCAGTGTTCCAACATTGTTGGCCGTAAATCACGGTCTGTTCGTTCGCCCGGCGCAATAAGCCAATAACCACGCAGAGCGGGAGAATCAAGGAACGTTTATTCAAGGTACCAGGAATAAGCGGACTTCCCTCCTTTTTTGGAGAAGAAGTGCTTGATCAGACAACAGCCAGCACTTTTATACTTTTGGACAACATTCATCTGATATGGCATACATCCTCCACCTGCTGGGCATGAACTCTTAACCTTAGCCATAGGCAATCCTTATTTGATTAAGATATGCATCCCCTATCAGGCTAGCATGACCTCCTAACCCCTGTGATCTAATGCGAACTTCCCGTCCATCTGGCAAACAGTACCTTTCCATTTAGCAGCCCTCTTAATCCACTTTTCCGATGTATATCATTACCTATTTTATTCTTGTCTATTTTACCCTACTTTTAATGGGCATCCTAATTCATTCTTATCTAGCTAACCCTATGCTAACCTATCCTGATCTAATTTATTCTAGCTTCATCTACCTTAGTCTACTTTCCTTAATGAACATCCTGATTTATTCTGCCTTCCAGCCTGGTACAGTGTAAGTTATTATTATTTTTTAACCAAATGTGCCCTCTTGACTTTTTCACATAAAAGAATCCAGTTGTTTCCTGCACATACATTGATACAAAGAATCCTCTTGTTTTCTGCACATACATTGATACGAGGATTCAAAGTCAGATAATTCATGCCCCTTACCCACATATTCAGTTTCTTGCCCCTCAACATCATGACTGGCAGAGAAGATGCTACATTTTTCAGTACTTGGTATTCAAACAATAAATCTGTACAAGTACAGTGCCCTCTTAACCTCAGTCCAATGGTGCCTTGTTGACATTAGCTAGGCCCCTTATCTCTCCTTACTTCCTGAGGTTCCTGTTATTATTATGTTAAAGGCAGCCCCACAGGAATGTTAATCTTTTAACAACTTATTTTCCACTAAAACATATAATAATGATAGTCCAATTCTAAGTACAAGAAGGCTACATATTTTACATTATTATTTAAGCCTGGTATCTATTAGCAACGTTAATTAATGTTACATTCCAGTACCATGCAGAGACAAGGAGGGAGGGGGATAGCAAGGTACAAATTCAATGCTATTCAGGACTGCATCATCTTAGGCTTGTGAAGTCGAACTTTTCACCCTCCCTGGAAATGAAATATTTCTATGTCCAACCTGTCTTTTGTAAATGTCATGCTGACTGCCTCGAGTGCACGTGTCAACAGTAAAAACAATCAAGTGAGTAATTGCAAAATGTTCTCGCTTTGTTCTGTCTTTTGCTTGAGCAATTTCTAAATTTATAACTGTATTCTTGCTTTATTCTGCTTTTGTAACTAAGCTATGCTTGAGCAATTATCAGATGAGGGGAGTTGACTATTGGAGGGGTGTGTGTATGTATCAGGACACGTCGACGTAAGCATTGCAAGCATATATAAGAGAAGCTGTAGCAGTTGTTGGGGGTCTCTTCCTTTTGATTGAGGAGGCCCCCTTTTATTGTGAGCTCCAATAAACGGGTTATCCTATCTCCGACTTGGTGTGTTATTGGGAACCATGCCAAGGCAAATGAACCGTTGATTTCATCCTAACAGGCTGAATACAAAAATAATTGAACAGAATTTGAAATAAGGCTAGGCCTAACAGTATTGGTTAAAAGGGACGTGGTGGCTCAGCGGGTAAGACGCCAGGCTTGTCGATCGCAAGTTCGGAGGTTCGAATCCCTAGCCCTGCGTGTGGAGTGAGCTCCCGCACTAGCTCCAGCTCTTGCCAACCTAGCAATTTGAAAGCATGCAAATGCAAGTAGGTGAATAGGTACCACTTCGGTGGGAAGGTAACAGCGTTCTGCGTCATGCCGGCCACATGACCACAGAAGCGTCTTCGGACAGCGCTGGCTCTTCGGCTAACAAACGGAGATGAGCACCGGCCCCTAGAGTTGGACACGACTGCACAAATGTGCGGGGGGAACCTTTACCTTTTTAACAGTATTGGTTATATTTATTAACATGCTTAAACCTTACTTATCAAGAAATTGGGGCTCAGGTACCCAGGTTGGTTTCCAATAAAACTATAATGTTTCAGTAAAAGTTCTGGGTCTCTGGGTGCTTCCAGACAGACAACGTCTACCACTACTAATCTTTCTATCCGTTGTGTATTTTTTGTAGTAAGACAGAGAGAAGCAATGGTTGCAAATGGAAGACTGTACCATCCATCAAGTTAAATTTCCTTTAAGTCAAACTTAACTCCTGGCAGTTACCTGGTAACATCCACATAATCTTCTTGGCAGCAACATGGAAGTGGTTTGCTGCTCCCTTCTTCCAGATTCTTTTGTACGCCTTGCATTGAGAGTCCCTTGGACTGCAAGGAGGTCAAACCAGTCAATCCTAAAGGAAATCAACCCTGACTGCTCATTGGAAGGACAGATACTGAAGCTGAAGCTCAAATACTTTGGCCACCTAATGCGAAGAGAGGACTCACTGGAAAAGACCCTGATGCTGGGAAAGACTGAAGGCAAAAGGAGAAGGGGATGGCAGAGGATGAGATGGTTAGATAGTATCACCGATGTAACGAACATGAATTTAAGTAAACTCCGGGAGACAGTGGAGGACAGGAAGGCCTGGCGTGCTATGGTCCATGAGGTCACGAAGAGTCGGACACGACTAAACGACTGAACAACAACAACTAGCCTTGCATCCCTGGGATTCCCTGGAGGTGTCCTACCAAATACTAACCCAGCTTGACCCTTGTTAGTTTTTCACCCAGAGAAGTTAGGCCAGATGCTGCCACTAATTTCATATTCCCCTAAATGAGAGAAGCCAATTCCACAATTAAAGCATTTTCAGCAGCACTCTATATTCTTTGTGCATGTTCAAACCTTTTAAAGAGCAACAATCATAGTTCACTACAGTAATTTCATGAGGCTTCCAGATGACTCCATCATCAATACCCCACAGTATTTCCTATCATCCTTTTATTTCTTGTCTGGAATGGATAATCTGCTTTGGAAGATAATTCCATAAAAGGAGCGCAAATATCCAAAATTGCATATTCAATGGCACTTCAGCTTCAGAGGGATGTGTTACACACACTGCTCCCAGGTTTGGCTTATGTCTACCTCCCTGAAGGGATCTTTTAGACATAGGCTGACCATACGTCCCGTTTTCAACGGGACAGTCCCGTTTTTTAAACAATTCCCGACCGTCCCATTGTTTTAATAAAAATGTCCATTTTGTCCTGTTTTTTAAAAAATTTGAAAGTTCCCGTGAACCTGTCTGTCAGGATGGAGGCCGAGTTGGAAGAGGAAAAGCTGCTGACGATGGACGGCGAAGGCGCGAAATTCAAAACGGAGCTAGAGCCTCCAATTGGAGAAAGTCAGGGGCTGGAATCTTCACCGCCTATCAGCGTGCATGTTACATGAGCTGAGAGGAGGGCCAAACAACAGGAGGCGCAATTGGCTGGCCGAGCCAGACCCACCTGCGGTCAGAGCGAAGGGGGCTCCCCGGCCTGCCCGCTTGCCCACCGGCACGGCTCGCCTTGCCTCTGCCCTGCCGGCTGGGCAGTGACCACGGATGGACCGAGTGTAACCTCCTCCCGGGGCCGCGGCCCTGGCCAAGGAGGGGTGAGCTTGCGCTTCCCCCGGCCCCTGGCACCCTTCTGCCTGCATTGGGTGACCCTCGTACTCCCCGCGCCCATTGCAGCAGCAGAGGACTGCGGGGCTGGAGGTGGCGAGGGGAACAATGAGAGAGCACCCACCCGCCCTGTTTGCTGGGGTGCCGCAGGGACCACGCTGCTGGCGAGGCTTTGTTAGACGGAGTGCGTGTGCACACATGTCCACTTTGTCTGGTGAGCCGTGACAAAGGTCCTGTTTTTGTCTCAAGGAAATGTGGTCAGCCTATTTAGACAAGATTCCTGGCTTTGTCCTCTCTGCTTACGTGCCTACTTAATCTTTAAGTTATGGCAGCTTCAGCCTAGTCTCACAAATGATAGTGGCAACCATAATCCATCCTGTTCTGCTCCTCCTGAACATGCTAGTTGATTAAGCATGCATGCTCACATCTTTTTCATTGTTTCATTTTCTTTTTAAACTGGAATTTCCAAATCCCCAAATTAGAATTTACCGAGAATCAGTTTGGAACTGCTTGCACCCATTGTTTCTGAGTTTTCCAGCTTACCGTTTGTGTAACTACTTGGGAGTCAGTTTTCAGTATTAGTGAATGGATATTAGGGCTTTTGAACCAATTTTTATTTCTTTCTTAAGCGTACAGAGGATAACAGTGTTAACAAAGGTTCAGTGGATTACCAGGTGTTTCCTTTTTATTCATGGGATTGCAAAACTGACAGGAAGCATGCTGGCTCATTTAAAACTAGATTCAAGAGCAAAGCCTGCAGCTGAGTTTGTGACTGTAACCAAAAAAACAAAAAACAAAAAACCCTCAGCTGCAGGCTCTGCTTCTGAATCTAGATTTAATCAGACTGCCCACATTTTGTTGCCAGCCATGGCCAGAAACAAGCCAAACAGAGTCAAATAATATAAAGTTAGTTTCTATAAGACCTGCACTTTTCAGGGGAAAACAGAGGAAAACTTAGTGATCTGTCACACCCTACAAATTTAAACTCAGAATGGAAATTGAGAGCCTGGAAAATCCTATGTCTATTGCTGCTTATGGCTTGTTGAGTTCTTGGTGCTATTTTCCTGCAGCATTTCATCACCACTCTAGGTACAGTATAGTCAGTGCAATGGACTGTTTGCTGGCAGTTTTTGCTGGCTGTTTATCTATAGTTTATCTATAGCAGCTTGCCCTGCAAGTCTTGGTGGGGGTGTGACTTCCACCTTTATGGTTCCTTGATAGGGTATTGTTTATTCTCCAATTATTTATCTGGTGCTGTTTCCTGCTTATCTAGGTATTGGCTGCTGGAGGGGATGATGTGTTCTAGGATGTTTCTTTCTTTCCTAGGCTTTTGATTGTGTCCTTGAAATGGTACACAAATGGGGTTTATGTGTCTATGGATGGCTGATTTGTTTGAATGCCAAGTTTCCAGGAATTCCCTAGCATTATTGAATATGCCTTGATCTAAAATATTAAGTTTCCCAGTTGAAACGGGGGTTGAGTCTGTCCATGTGTTCCAAGACTAAGGTGTTTTCATTGTATCTTCTGACCACCAGTTGATGTTCATGGATGTGTTCTGTTAGTCCCCTATCTGTAGCGGCTATTACAATCCTTATGTTGTAGATGACTCCTGATTTTTTTTCTTTAATTACTGGGTCTTTTGGTTTGCTTAAGATGTTTTGGAGGAATTTTGTTGGTTTGTGTGCTACAACTAATGTCTTGCATTTCTATTACCTCAGCTTGTCCTGCCTAGCACTGAAATTATAGGAACTTGGAAAGTTTTAAATTAGAAGACAGAAGTGATTGTCTTCAACATCAAACTTAATTGGGAGAGGGGGTACCTTCAAAACTGACTGGAGTTGTGGAGAGATGCTTATCTATTGGATATTCCTGCTAAGACTGCAACTTTATGTATACCTACTTAGGAATAAGCCACATCGAATGCAGAATTTAATTTTGAATAAAATGCATGGGATTGTGGCTATAACATAGAAGGAAAAACTGCAGGTTGTGGCATGTTTATAGTGCATGCCAGGTTCATTGCAATGATTATTAATGTCTCACATCCAAAGGCAATAGTAAGTACAGGTAGTCCTCGACTTACGACCATTTGTTCAGCGACCGTTCAAAGTTAAGACGGTGGTGAAAAAAATGGATTTATGACTGGTCCCCAAAGAGGACCCATTGCAGTGCCCCCCGAGTCATGTCATCAGATTTTGGGTGCTTGGCAGCCCACCCGCACTTACGACAGCAGCGGTGCTTCAACTCCCCACACCCACCTATTTCCCCCCATAGTGTTGGCTACCTTTCCTAGCATTTTAACATTTGTAAATCTGATAAATTATCCTTCTATACCTTCAGGAAATTTACAAAAATGATTAATAAGGTCAGATACTTATAGTACTCTTTTTGAGTTGTCCCTTCATATGGGCACGGAGCCATTAATGATAATTGGTTATCGTAGTGTGATAAGGTCAGCCAGCTGCAGTTTGCAATCTTAAATTAACAAATACATGTGTGAGATGTATTGTCGAAGGCTTTCACGGCCGGAGTTCAATGGCTGTTGTGGGTCTTCACGGCCACACAGCCCGGAAGACCCACAACAGCCACATGTGTGAGAGCTTGTCAAACACTTTTCTGAAATAATCTACCAATCTAGTGACTTCCTTGAGAGAGAGGAGATACCCAGTCTGGCTGCTAGATTAGGAGTGATGATCCTGCAGCCACTGCATTACCATGACCAGCAATTTCAGCTAACATGGTCAGTGGTGAGGGATGTTTACCCAATGCAGTGGATACCCAAGATGAAAACCTACTATCACTTTGTCCAAAGGCACGCTGGAATACAACTATTTTTATTCCCTTATAATATACAAGGAGGAGGGGAGCTAAATATGTATATAGATTTAAGATCTCTATATTGGTTTGTGGTTTGTCAACTATTTAAGATTTCTGTGTAAGCCTTACATGGTGAACTGCTTAAGGGCTTTGTTGTCTTAGAAACCTGTTTTTTGGGGGGGATTTCCAAAACATGTAAAACTTTTTAATACTCTATAATGTTTTAGGATACAAGAGGAAAGGAAAGAAATATAAAGTATGTTTTTGAGGAATAGGAACAAGGTCCCCCACATTTTTTTATAAAGCTTTATTAATTTTCAAGATATAATTAAAACACAAAATACAGAATATAGAGCAGATAGAATACAAGTCTAAAAAAGAAACAAGAGAATCTAAAACAGTGCAAGAATAGACAGAAAAACAAAAGACAGTTGACTTCCGACCTTCTCCAGTACAGATAAAAAAGCACATAAAAGTTAATCTCTTGCTATTAATCAAACATTTAGTAACATTTCTCTAAAATCAAACCATTTAACTTCGACAATAAACTAGAACAACATGGTTGCATAAGTGTGCACACCCTCTTATAAGTAGGGATGTGGCTGTGTTCAGAATTAACCAATCACATTCAAACTGATGTTAAATAGTAGTCAGTATACACCTACCATCAATTAAAGTGACTCTGATCAATCCCATATAAACTAAAGCTGTTTTAGTAGGATTTTTCTGACATTTACTCAGTTGCCTCTTACAACAAAAGCCATGGTCTGCAAAGAGCTTACAAAGCATCCAGGGATCTCATTGTTGGAAGGTATCAGTCAGGAGGAGGGTACAAAAAAAATTCCAAGGCATTGGATATACCATGGAACACAGTGAAGACAGTCATCAACAAGTGGAAAAAATATGGCACAACAGTGACATTACCAAGAACTGGATGTCCCTGCAAAATTGATGAAAAAACAAGAAGAAAACTGGTCCGAGATGCTGCCAAGAGGCCTACAGCAACACTGAAGGAGCTGCAGGAATTTCTGGCAAGTACTGGTTGTGTACTACATGTGACAACGATCTCCCATATTCTTCATATGTCTGGGCTGTGGGGTAGGGTGGCAAGACAGAAGCCTTTTCTTACAAAAAAAAATATCCAAGCCTGGCTACATTTTGCAAAAACCTACATCAAGTCTGACAAAAGCATGTGGGAAAATGTGTTATGGTCTGATGAGACCAAGGTTGAACGTTTTGGCCATAATTCCAAAAAGTATGCTTGGTGCAAACACAACACTGCACATCACCAAAAGTGCACCATACCCACAGTGAAGCATGGTGGTGGCAGCATTATGCTTTGGGGCTGCTTTTCTTCAGCTGGAACTGGGGCTTTAGTCAAGGTGGAGGGAATTATGAACAGTTCCAAATATCAGTCAATTTTGGCACAAAACCTTCAGGCCTCTGCTAAAATGCTGAAGAGGAATTTCACCTTTCAACAAGACAAAGACCCAAAGCATACCTCCAAATCAACAAAAGAATGGCTTCACCAGAAGATCAAAGTTTTGGAATGGCCCAGCCAGAGCCCGGGGACCTGAATCTAATTGAAAATCTGTGGGGTGACCTGAAGAGTGCTGTGCACAGGAGATGCCCTTGCAATCTCAGAGATTTGGAGCGCTTCTGCAGGAAGAGGGGGCAAAGATTCCCAAGGCAAGATGTGCCATGCTGATACACTCCGACCCCAAAAGACCCAAGAAAGTAAAAACCCCAAGCATTATAACAGCGTGAAGCCTAAAATTTGAGTCACAATTTTAGAAAGCTTTCAGAAGATAATCAGAATAGAACTTGAAAGAGACGAGTAGTTCTAGATGAGCAATCCTTAAGGAAGGCAATACTTAATTTTTTGAGGGAGAAGAGAAACTTACTCATTTTATATTGTAGGTGAAATATGCATCTCTTTCTTGCTCCTTTTGGTGCCTCCCTCCTTCAGAACAATAAAACAATGATTGGATTCACATATCCTGCTAAGTCTTAATGCTGAGTTTTGGCTTAATACCTTGTGAAACCAGCCACTGTGATTTTGTAGGAGGAAAGCTGTATTAGTCTATGGTAGCAAAAAATCAGTCTTCTACCAGGCTTCCACTGTGATTTGTAAACTATATTTTATGGCTCAGTTGTTGAATTAAATCAGCCACTGTGGCTTAATCAGCAAATTCTGGGTAAACAAACCTGACTCATTGTGATGTATGAATACAGTTAACATATTTTACTAAGGTGTATGTTCTTCTATATAAGCAGAAGAATGCAAGATTCTGGTTCAATAATTTCTTCACCCCAGAGGAGAAGCTGAATGTATCTTGAGAATATATATTTGTTACAGAGCTGGCAGCATTTGTCATTTTCTGGAACTTAGACACCAATGAATAGCTGAAGTGGTGCCCTTAATGCATACTCTTTGGGTGAAGTCATTCAGCTAACTGACTCCATCTAACAATAGTATCATCTAACTTCTATTTTACCATTGTTGGATTGTAAACATATTCTTACATTTCTGTATATATAAATACAAATATATTTCATATTCATATATTACAAACATATGCACTTGTATTATGGCTCGGAAACCATTTTGTATTTCCTTGAAGAGTTTTGTTGACTTTCTTACCCTTCCTTTCTAACAGGCCTTGATAGCTGTGCCCATAGAAAGATAAAGTGTACTTTCCAAGGATAGCTTCTCCAGAGGAAAGATATTGTTTAATAACGGTCAAGGGGCCCTAGCAAGGATGGAAGTAAGTTCCTAATATGGAGTGAAGGGAGGAAATTCCTAATATGGAATGAGGGTAAGGTGGAGTATGGGTAACTGAGTAAGGGGTGGTCTTCTAAAGGAGGGGTTGAATGGAATCTATATAATGTGCTGTAGGAAGGGGTTCCTGCGCGGCCGCCCACCTAACAGCTTGCGGTCATTGCTTTTGCTCTTGGGTGAATAAACTCCTAACTTCATGCAATTCGTCAGTTTCTTTACTCCCGGCTCAGGAACGAATTTGGTAAGATAAAATTTACTTCTAACACCATTTTATTAAAGAGAATATAATGAGGCACTCTGTCAAAGGTTTTGCCGAGTCCAGGTACTCAGGGAGGCATTCTGGGACTTGCTAGTCCTCCACTAGGTCTTACAGATGACCAAGAATGGTTCTGCAATCCTCTCCACAACTTCCTTCAGTATCTTGGGATGTAATCCATATGGCCCTGGATATGTTTAAACTAGCAAAATGATCTCTTACCCTCTCCTTATCTATCCTAAAATGCAGTTCCCGTGTTGCCCCAGCTGTGCAACAATTACTTAGAGCTCCATTTTGTTTGAGAGATGAAAAAAAAAGTTCAGAAGCTTTGCCTTCTCACTATCACAGACTGGCCATTTTCTCCTCACAACAGACCCACATCTTTCCTTTCCAAGGTAGCCAAAGTATTCCTTAGCGCAGTGTTTCTCAACCTCAGCAACTTTAAGATGTGTTGACTTCAACTCCCAGAAGCTTGCTAGGGAACTCTGGGAGCTGAAGTCCACACTTAAAGATGCTAAGGTGGAGGAACACTTCCTGTATCTCTATCAGGCTCTGCCTATTCTGAGCTTTAGCCTTTTCTTAGTTTCTGTTTCTGGAAGCTACCTGGTATTCTTGTTGGGTCGTTGGGATTGCAAGATCATGTACATTATGGGTTAAAGGTAAACACGTGTGTGTAAAGTGTTGTTATTGCAAACGACTAACCTTTCCCAGCCGCCGGTAAAGCCTTTTTACGTTCAGTCGGGCGTTTCTAGTTCACCTTTCCCCTAAGGCTTTTGCAGGCTTATGCAAATTACTATCCATCACTCAGCCTTATTTGGAATACGAATAACAACTTATTCGTGAAAGATACCCGAAACAATGCACTCAAAGCTCTTTTTTAAAGCATTTGAGGATAAACGCTAAACAGGTTGAATTACTTGTGGTAATTTCCCTCTCCCACCCCCGGTTTTATTGCAAAAAAGCCCCCAAACCTGTTCCCCCCCTTTTCGGAAAACCCAACAAGCTTTATGCATTTGGCAGCAACAATAGTAGACTATACACCTCACCTTCTACCTACATTTTTGTTTTGAGAGAGAAAGAAACAAATCTTAGCCCCTCCGGCTCTTTTTCATCACAGCCCCTTAATTCGCGGGTACCGCTTCCCTGAGCCATCTGCTTACAATCAAAGGAAACGTCCGTGTGAACTTTTGCTCCCTCCTTGCTCTCGAAAATGCGGGAGTTCTCGTGCCGCCGTCCCCGCCTTCTTGCCCGCAACTGCAAGCCGGAAAGAAGCGCGTCTTAAGAAGGTTCTTCCTTGGTCCGCTATCTTCGTTTCGCGCGTTGTTGGACTGCGCTCTCCCTCTGAGCTCGACGCGCGGAGACTTGAACGTTATCAACGCGCTTCCACCAAGTCTGGTCTTTAGTGAAGCTCCCGTCCGCCCCCGCATTTCTGGAGAGCGGTCGAGTTGGACCGGCTCCCCGTTTTAAAGCAAAGCCGACATAGGGACTGGCTTGGTAAGTTTTCCAGGACTGGCTTTCTTACGCACCTAGATAAGCGACGGGTTTGGGGCAAGCAAGACTGCCCTGAAACAAAACTAACTGCTATGGCGTATTGCGCATTATTTAAAACTGTGAGTATAGGATAGTATAGTATATATATAGTATAGTATAGGCCGGCGGGGAAGATGGGGGGAGAGCAGTCTTTCTCCAGAGCCGTGTGATTGCATTTATTTATGGTTAAACATGTGTTCTGGAATGTTTTATAACTTACTAAAAACGTTATTACTGTAATTATTTTTTGGTTCTCCCTTTCCTTCTTCCGACTGCTTCGAAGATACTCTTAAAACGGGTTTTCAGTTTGGTGGTCAGAGAGAGGAAGTTACAGCGCTGCTCGTGCAGCGTTGCTTATTGCTCGAGCCCTGCTTCATGGCTTGCGCCTCTTTTTCGTCGCGGAGGGTAAAGCCGGAAGCGCGTTGGGTCGCGCCTTCTGATCGCGGTGAGCTCGATGCGGTGCAACGATCTACACGTGGATTGCGAGTACTTCCAATAGCAGGCAGATCGTGACCACCCTGGGAATAAGGGGCTGCCTCCTGTAATGCGCTTTTAAGTTTTTAAACGGCTTCCATTATTTAGAGCCCTTAACTTGGAAGGTAGGAAGGTAATTCCCAGTTGCAGCTCCAACACAACTGAGGGCACCACGGTGGAGAAGACTATTTAAAGTCATCCCCGCGGCCTAATCTTAAGGAAAAGGTGGTTGAGGTTGGTATATCTATTTTATTTTTATTCACGCTGTTAGTTTTCTTTGAGTTTTAGCGTACTTGTCTCCGCCTCCGTTTTCTCCTTTGAAAGACGGGTTGCGCGGCGTTCGCTTCTTCTGAAGATACGTTTTTAGCCTTCTAGCGCGATTCTTTTTTCGGAAGGTCTCGAAAATGAGTGTGGGCCTAGAAAGATAACTGAGTAGCTTTTACGCTGAAACGTGAATGTTGGACATTTCCACTGCCGAGTATTACGTTAATAGAGCCAGTTTGGTCTAGTGCAGGGCTTTCCAAAGTGCCGCCGCTGGCGACACACCAGCGGCGGCGGCGCGGGGGGGGTGCACATGCACGGCGGCGGCGCGGGGGGGGGGCGTGCGGCGGCAGCCTCCGCTAAAACGTGGAAGCACTGATGCCGCGCCGCTGCTGCCGTGCACGCGCGCCGCCGCTTCCGGGTGGTGTGGCGACACACTTTTGTGTCGCGACACACAGTTTGGAAAGCTCTGGTCTAGTGGTTAAGGTGCTGGGCTAGAAACCAGGAGACTGAGAGTTCTAGTCCCGCCTTAGACATGAAAGCCGGCTGGGTGACCTTGGGCCAGTCACACACACACAGCCCAACTCACCTCACAGGGTTGTTGTTGTGGGGAAAATAGGAGGAGGGAGGAGTATTTGGTATGTTCTCTGCCTTGAGTTATTTATAAAAAAAATAAAGGCGGGTTAGAAAATAAATAAATAAATAAATAAATATTATGTTTAGATTATACTTGGTTTTCTTATCCCACCAAACTTGAGTGGAAATATGAATTCCTTCATTTGCAGAATCTTTGCCAGATGGTGGCGTATCACATTTTTTTTCTTGCACGAATGAGATGTTTTGGTGATCTACTTGATTTCCATAGATGTTAGCCTATAGTAGTGACTCTTTTTTTTTTTCCTAAAAGAGAGGGCTTCTCTCACCTCTTGCCACTTTTTATTTTGCTAATATTTGGTATTATTAGGTAGTAATACCAAATACAGGTATTACCTTTTAATGCTTTATGTTTTGCCTTTAGAAGCAAGATGATAGTTTCCACAGATACCTCTTTTTCATAGATTTTCTAATCTAAATAGTTCTGTATGAAAAGCTTTTTGAATTGTTTTAAGAAATAACCCTTGTTCCAGAATTGCTGTAGGATGTGATGAAAACAAGCTGTCTGCTCTGTATTTCTATTTGTAATTTCAAATTTAAGCATTTAACTCCACAACTTAATTTATTTTAAAATATTTCTAGTCCATTTTAAAGGGCAAGCCTTCCAATGCCCTTCCAAATAGTAAAATCAACCTCAGTTTCAGCAGAACAATAACACTTATTTATGGGATTCTTGAGTAAGTTTGGAATGTATGCTTCCTATTATATAGCATTGTAAATGTTACTTTAACACAGTGCTTTCCAAACTGCCGCCGTTGGCGATATACAACAGCAGTGGCGGCAGCGCGCACGTGCACGGCGGCGGCCTCGCTAAAATGTGGAAGTGCTGATGGTGCGCCGCCGCTGCGCACACCGCCGCTGCGCCCCCCCGCTTCACAACACACTAAAGCAGAGCTTTCCAAACTGTCGCAACACAAAAGTGTGTCGCCACACACAGCGTGGTGTGTCGCCACACCACCCGGAAGCGGTGGCGCGTGTGTGCATGGCGGCGGCAGCAGCGGCGCGGTATCAGTGTTTCTGCGTTTTAGCGGAGGCTGCCGCCGCCGTGCCCCCCGCGCCGCTGCCGCTGTGTCGCCAGCGGTGGCACTTTGGAAACCCCTGCACTAAAGTGTCACGACACACAGTTTGGAAAGCTATGCTTTAACATGTAGTTTTTACTTAGCTTGGCTAAATTCTGCAAGTTTACTCAAGGCATGGAGCCTTTTCAGTGTTGGCTTTTTAACCAGATAAGTTGCTGGATAGTGCCAGGGAGGAGCAACAATTCTGGTCCATGTTGGCATCAAAGACACTTGGAACATTAATTAGCCAGTCCTTGAAACCCAAATTTGGGCTGCTAGGTAGTAGATTGAACTCTGGACTGCCTAGGTGGCATTCAGAAATGCTACTACCTCTTCCACACTCAGCCGGCTAAATGGACAGAGCGTAGAGGTCTCAAGACATGGATGAAATGGTAGCGCCTGGTAGAGGACTTTAGATTTGTTAGAAACTGGGGAACTTTGGGGGCAAGAGGGAACCTATATATAAAATGGGTTCCACTTGAACTGAAATAGAAACAGATTGCTGGTGCACAACATCAAAAGGAGATAGGAAGGTTTTTAGACTTCCGGTAAAGATGGACGACGGCTGGAGCGAAAACGAAGACGCTCCGTGAAGAAAAAATCTGAGATCGCGCAGAACCAAGCCGTGTTTTAAAAAGAAATAGCGAAAAGCGGCTCCAGAAAGTGCGGGAGAATTGGCACCTTCGGAAGGAGAGAAATCTTCGGCGGCTTCGGAAAGCTTGAGAAAGAAAAGCGAATCTAAAGTTGTCTTGTCTTGTCAGCGTGTTGGTGTGGATTCGTGGATAAAGATCAAGCTGAGAAGCCTAAATCGAAAGTCGGTTTCTGCGGGAGAGAGTCTTGAAATAGACAAACGTCGTTGTCTACTTTACTAAACTGTTTAAAAGAACTACAAGATAAGAAAGAAAATTGTTTCTGAATGAAGAAGCAAGTAAAAAGGAGGGTGAGCAAACATAAAATCACCAGAGTGTGAATAGACAGTGAATGTACATCTGGACTGGTATATTTAATTAATTAATAAGTTGAAGAAGACATTTTGCCTTAATAGAATTATAGAATATAATATCTTTGTTCAAACTCGTTAAGTATAAGTTAAGTATAAGATAGCAATATATTAACCTCATTTTCACTTTTTGTAGATAATTTAAGAAATATATTTGTTTATATATGTATAGATATAGATAAGTCAAATATAAGTCTATTACAAGTTAAAGATAACTATCTATATATTTATATCTTAAGTTAAGAATTTGATTAAAGGGTAAAGAGTGGATAAAGAGGAGAAAAAGAAAAATACTTTTTATCTTCTTTAAATATTTGGTATATTTTTTGGAAATGAGTATGACCACGAGAAGACAGGAATTACAAGGAAGAAGAAATTCAGACCCTGGGGGAGGAGAATGGCTGAAAGCAATAATGGAGGAATTTACAGTTAAAACCACACAAACAATCACCCAAACCATAACAAAAGTTCTGGAGGAAAAAATAGAAGGGTTAGAAAAAAGATTAGAATTGAAATTAGGACAAATAGAGGAAAAATTAAAGGGAGACATAGGAGAAGTGAAAAAAAGAATAGAATGTTGTGAAGAAAATTTGGACAAAGAAGAAGAGCGTATTACATTACTGGAACTAAAAGAGAAAGAATACTGTATAAGATTGAGAGGGATACCAGAAGAAAAAGAATATAATATAAGGGATACTGTTATTCCAATGTTGGCCAATCTAATAGAATGGGAAGAAGAAAAACTAGATGAGGAAATAGAAAGAATATTTAGAATCAACTCAAAGTTTGCAGCTATGTATAACAAACCTAGGGACATCTTGGTAGAATTTACAAGAAAAAAAACTAGAAATATTATAATAAGGGCTTCATATAATAAAAAAATTGAAATAAGAGGAAAAGATGTCCTTATCTTTAAAGAAATACCGGTGAAAATTCTAAAAAGAAGAAAGGAGTACAGATTTTTGACAGATCTTTTGGTGAAAAATAATATAAATTTTAGATGGGAAACTCCAGAGGGAGTGAGTTTAACATTTAAAGGTGAAAGATATAAGCTGAATTCAATTCCAAAAGCAAAAGATTTTCAGAAGAGACTTGAGAAAGATATATCACAACCAAAAGACCAGAGGCAGGAAGGAAAAAGTAAAACTCAACATCAAAAAGAAAGAGAAACCACCAATACTAAAGAATTTACATCTCTCTTGACAAATGAGTGATTTAAGAATTATTACATGGAACATAAATGGACTTAATTCACCAGTGAAAAGAAAACGTACATTTCAAATATTAAATAGTTTAAAATTAGATATAATTTGTCTCCAAGAAACACACATTAGGAAAGCAGATCTAAAATATCTAAAAAATAAAAAATTAGGAACAGAATTTATTACAGCAAACAACAAAAAAAATGGAATAGTAATATATATAAAACCATATTTGAAACCTAAATTACTTAAAGAAGATGAAAATGGAAGATATATTATCATTGAAATGGAAATATATAATTCTAAAATGTTGTTAATGGGTATATATGCTCCCAATAAAAATCAAAAACTTTTTTATAAAGAATTACTAAATATTTCTTCAGAATATACACAAAATAATTGGTTATTGATGGGAGATTTAAATGGAGTTGTAGACCCAAAAATTGACAAGAAGACTCAAAGTCAAATAAAAACCATGGTAAATTACCAAAAGAATTCTTTAATATAGTTAAAAACCTATCATTAATTGATGCATGGAGAACAGTAAATGAAAATGAAAGAGACTATACATTCTATTCAAACAGACACAAATCATTTTCGAGATTGGATATGATATGGATGTCAAATAAGTTACAAAATAAAATTAAAGAGTCTACAATTCTGGCTAAAACACTATCTGACCATAACCCAGTACAAATTAATATAAAAACCGGGCCCAGAAATTTTAGATGGAGACTTAATGAAAATATTTTGAAAAATGAACAAAATTTGATGGATCTTAAAAAAAAATGGAAGAGTTTTTCCTTTGGAACATAGACACAGAAGTCAAAATAGAAACAATATGGGACGCAAGTAAGGCATACATGAGAGGCCATTTTATATCAATAAATAGTTATAAAAAAAAAAGATTAAAAAATTACAGATAATTATGGACCAAATTAAAGAAAAAGAAAAAGAACTACAAAATAACAACAATAAGGAAGATTTATTAAATCAAATCAAATTATTACAAATTCAAGTCCAAATTCTAATGACGGAGGATATGGAAAAAAAATTGAAATATAGTAAACAGAAAAATTTTGAAAATGCAAATAAGCCAGGCAGATGGCTGGCTTATAAATTAAGAAAAGAGAGGGAGAAAAAAATAATTTCTAAAATTAGAGAAAATGACACGCATTTAATTCAAAATGACAAAATTAAAAATGCCTTTCATGTGTATTATACAAATCTATATAAAAAACAGGAAGTATCATTAGAAAAAATAGAACAGTATATACAAAATTGTAACTGAAGGAAACTTACAAAAGAACAGAAAGAATTAACTAATAATACAATTACAACTCAAGAGATATCAGATGCAATTGATAAGCTAAAAACAGGAAAAACACCGGGACAAGATGGCTTATCGACAGGTTATTATAAACATTTTAAAGAACAATTGGTTGAACCGTTAAAAATATTGTTTAACTCGATTTTGGAAGGTAACAAAATACCAAAATCATGGACTCAGGCCAAAATAGTCTTAATTCCAAAGGAAAACCAAGATCCAACAAAATGTCAAAATTATAGACCAATTTCATTATTAAATAACGATTACAAACTGTTCACTATTGTATTGGCGGAAAGATTTAATTTTTTTTTACAAAATTCGATAAATGGGGACCAAAACGGATTTCTACCAAATAGACAAATTAAAGATAATTTAAGAACAGTAATAAATTTAATAGAATATGCTAACATACATAATGAAAAACAGATAATGTTACTTTTTTTGGACGCAGAAAAAGCTTTTGATAACGTGAATTGGGATTTTATATTTAAAATTTTAGAATATAGAAATTTTGGAAATAATTTTATAAATGCAATTAAAGAAATTTATAATGTACAAAAAGCCAATATAATAGTGAATGAAGAAGAAACAAAAGAAATAAATATAGAAAAGGGAAAACGCCAGGGATGTCCAATGTCTCCACTGATATTCATATTGGTGTTGGAAACTATATTGGAAAAAATTAGAAAAGACAATATCGAAGGAATAAAAATTAAAGGAGAAATATATAAATTAAAAGCATTTGCGGACGACTTAGTGATAACAATTCAAAATCCATTGAACTCAATAGAAAATTTAAATGAAAAATTAAAGGAATTTGGAGAACTGGCAGGCTTTAAAATTAATAAGCAAAAGACAAAAATGATAAATTTAAATATGAAGAAAGAAGATAAGATGAAATTGGAAGAGAAAACTGGTTTTCAAAACGTTAAACAAATTAAATATTTGGGAGTACAAATAACAGGTAAAAACATAGACCTATTTAAAAATAATTATAGTAAAGTATGGAACGATATTAAAAAAGATTTAGAAAAGTGGAAAAATTTACAACTATCATTACTAGGGAAGTTTGCCACAGTAAAAATGAATGTATTGCCCAAAATCTTATATCTGTTCCAAACGATACCTATAGAAATTACAGATCAAATATTTTCAAAATGGCAAAAAGATATTACAAAATTTATATGGAATGGAAAAAAACCCAGAATAAAATTAAGATATCTACAAGATTTAAAGGAAAGAGGAGGATTGGGACTACCAAATTTAAAATTATATTATGAATCATCTGTTTTGGTCTGGCTAAAAGATTGGATAAAATTAGATAATTGGAATATATTAAATTTAGAGGGCCACGATAACAGATTCGGATGGCACTGACCACAAAAAAGAAACCAGATTTCTATGCATCCTAAATGACTGTGTCTTTAAACAGTTTTTGTTGGAACTGACCAGGAAGGAAGGGACTCTAGATTTACTCTTAAATGATGAACAAGTTGCAAATCTGTACAGGAGTCCTCGCTTAGCAACTGCCTCATTTAGCAACTATTCACAGTTACGACAGTGATGAAAAAGTAACTTTGCCACCAGTCCCTGCATTTACGACCTTCATGGATGTGTAAAACAAAAGCTGGAGTAAGCTCATAAGCACAGTTGTGGTTTTACTTCATGACCGTTTTGCTTAACAACTGAGTTGCCTGTCCCAATTGTGATCACTAAATGAGGACTGCCTGTATTTTGTTTTTCATTAAACCCTGTGATTCAACTTCGTTCCTGTATTTGTATTTTGAATGTCATGCTTGTATGACAACTTCCCCGTTGGGGGGAGATGGGTGGTGTTATAAATTTAAACGAGTTCCCTATTGGGGGAGATGGGTGGTGATATAAATTTAAAAAATAAATAAACTTGATACAAATAGACCGAAATAATGTGTTTCTTAACAAATACTCCCTAGCCCAGTGCTTCCTAACTGTTTGACCCAATTATCCCTTTTCCTGGTCTAAAATAATGTCATTATACCCCCCCCCCCAAGAGACTGTTGTTTTATACAATGGTGGCAGTCCCAATTGGACTCACAAACAAGCAATTAGAAATTATTCCATTACCCTCAGGATATGCCCAAATTACCACAAGTTTAAGAACAACTGCCCTCGTCTAGTATCTGGAGAAATGAGGATAGATAGATGTACTCCAAGAATTATATCTTAGTTGAAATGGCCTTGGCAGTTGCTCATGCAGGGATACATTTGCCCATGAGACAGTGTCATTTCCTGCATATACTTACACCTCTGTGCAAATAATTATAAAAATCTGTATTTGGCAGCCCCCAGTCAAATAGATTACACAACCTGGAAAACCTTTGGATTCTTCAGTGTGCTAACAGTGGGGCCAGCTTAATAGCCCAAAATGTGTATGTGGTAGTTATGATAGTTTTGCATTTTTATTGTTTTTTCTGCCCTGTTTTTACTATGTTTTTCTGTTTGATGATGTAAGCTGTCAAGAGTCACCTTCTAAGTTTGGCGGTATTGTCAGGGTTCATGTCTATGAATCCTGCCATTGGGAGTAGAGCTGAAGTTGCTGTGGGAACTGTTAGGAGGGGGGATGGCAGTTGAGTGTTATGGCTGATAGTGGAGGCTGGAGACGGCTTCGCCAAGGTCATCCACCTGCAGGAGTGAGGAGCTGAGAACGTTTGAAAATGAGATCATGGGTTGGTAATTTGGCGCGCAGGGGGGAAGTTAAGATGGTACACTTTGGCGGGAATCCGCATTCAGATCTTTAGGAGTGCTTCAATTAACATGTATCCTGAATAAAGCTTAATCTGCATTCTAACGAACTGCATTGAGAAGTGTTTATTAGGGCATTGTTGTTGGGGTCATCACAGGTATTTGAGCACAATAAACACATAAAATGTGTGGGTGTGTGCATATAATGACCTCAAGCAATTGCATGATAATAAATAACATTAATTTGACTATAATTCCTGTGTGAAGTTTCTTATAGTAAGTGATGTCAGAAGGATTAAAATACCTTATTTTCCCGCAGTCCATGCCAAGCCAGGAGTCCAGTGAAACACACCAGATGATCAGTGGAGAGCCAAAATATGTTTATTCACCCAAAGTTATCAAGTTGCTTTGGGTGGACAGCCACACAGCACTTCTTTGTTTCCCTTTTTATAGAGTTCTGAAGTTTAGAAATTTAGCCAATCGTTATCAATGGAATGGAATGCGTTAGCTTATTACAAAGGTTTCCTTATCTTAGAGATAAAGCTGATGCCTCATTTATAGCTATAAATCAAATAAATAAAATAAACGTCTCTATCTAGAGCTAAAACAGATATGTTTTTCTATGCATAAGATATATGTCTTCCTTTACATGGGTATGCTACATAATGTCTATTGCAGAGCTTTCCAAACTGTGTCGCGACACAAAAGTGTGCCGGCACACACAGCGTGGTGTGTCGCCACACCACCCGGAAGCGGCGGCGCGTGCGTGCACGGCAGCAGCAGCAGCGGCGGCACAGCATCAGTGCTTCTGCGTTTTACTGGAGGCTGCCGCCGCCGCCATGCATGTGCGGGCCGCCGCAGGCCCCCCCGCACCGCCACCGTGCACGTGCGCGCCGCCACACGCCCCCCCACGCTGCTGCCGTTTGTGCGTGCGCCGCCGCCGCTGGTGTGTCACCAGCGGCGGCACTTTGGAAAGCCCTGGTCTATTGTTTCTAATGGAGAAGCCAGCTTTTATACAATGGCATTACTTAATTTAAACTTACTGTAAACATATACAACATATTCCAACAGTGACTTCAGCCTTGGCAGGTGCTCCGAACTCTGACACCTGTGTTCACCAATGGTCAATTGTCTAGAGCAGGGCCCACTCCCTGCCTCAGTCCCCACACTTTCATTGCCTGTCAGACTGGACTAGCACCCACTCTGCCAGAACTCCACCTCAAGAGGTGAATATTTAATTTTGAATTAAATGTTTTGGCACAAAATTTAGTTTAAAAAGGCCTTTCAAAATGGAGGAGTTGCAAAAGCACACACAAATAAACATTATTTGCCAAAAAGTGTGACCCCCCAGTCTCTTAAAGACAAAAATGTGGGGAGGTGGATGATTGTTTAATTTGGTGATCCCCCATTTTTTGAATATTTATTGGTCCATGATTGCAGAACGTTTGAGAAACTCTGCTGTAGAAAAAGAGACTCGCATAGTGACATTAGCCATAAATTCCTATGCATTTCTGTTTAGAAGACTCTCTTATTCGGTTCAGCTGTGTTTACTAAATTTTTAGTTTAAGTGTTATGATAACATCATGAATGAATATAGCTAGTTTTTGTTAAATTATCCAGTGGTGCTACTATTTTTTAAAAAAGAATTGTTCTACCTTGGGCAGAATGTATGTATGTAGGGAGAATTACTTACATTGGTAAAACAACATTGAAAATGAATGTTACCTTTTTGGGCATGTTCTACATCAACACGATTCTCCTGTCTGGATGGGCTGGGGTTGCCCATGCATTCATATATAAATACCCCCTTACTCAAGTCTTGGTTATACTGGGAATTATGGATATGAAAAGTTGAAGTCTTCCCTTCCAGGTAGCTTCACTAGTATCAACAGGAAAGTGTCAGGTCCAAATAGAAGAGGGAATGTCTTCTATCCAGAGATCTCAGTTTACTTAATTAGAAACAGAAAAACAGCAGCCTTGATTAGCTTATCTTCCAAGTATTCTGATTGCTCTTTTTTGCATCACAGGAGATGCTTAGATGCATCTTTGCATGCAAAATGGGTTTCCTGCTGCCTACCAGTCCCTGTTAGATTGTCAGGTGCCTTCTCAGGGTTATCAAGGAGGGTGTGTAAGGCAAGTCGTCCTCAGATGCTCTCTTCTTTTTCACAGTTGGAGTGATGGAAGGAAGAACAACTTCTGCTCGGCTGTGCAAGATGCTTTGAGATCATGTGCTGGTTACAGACAGCCCATCACTGCCCTAGTATTGATCTTAATCTGATGATGTCACGTGGAGGCAATGTTCTGCGCTGGCTAATGTGGCATAAGACAAAGTATCAGACAGCTACCTAACAGAAGAGGGGAAAAGTTTATGTTCTATTCCAAATTATTTGGTTAGTTCTGAACTCTTTTGGTTGTGGCTGAAAGAGTTGAATGTATCTAAAATATAATGCTGATTCACTGTGTTATTTTTAATTCCTCACAGGCTTTGAAATATGGACAGGGGCTTTTTCCCACGTAGGCAGAGTTTCCCCAGAAGAAGAGGTGGTCATTGGTTTCACCAGAATGTAAGTTTTTGCTGTTTAAGTCTTCCCAACTCCCAATGTTTGTTTCTTATTTCATACATCAAAGAACTTTACTCAATACTAATTCTATGAAAAGAGCAAAAGATATACACACACACATACTTCTTGGAGAATAAAGGTTATTTTTCTTCAAAAATTAATCTGGTTCAAAAACTGCTGTTTTATAAATTTATTTATTATGAACAAAATGAAAATAATGTTATACATGCTATCTAGAACCTTAATGCTGTGGCTGAAAATTGAGGAAAGTAATGTGATGCTGGAAGAATTTCAAAAGAAAAGTGTCCACTGCCTCTTACTATTGATTTGAATGATATTGACTTAATTCTCTCTTTTTTTATATAAGAATTTTATTAAGTTTCAAGAAAAGATAAAAACTACAGAAAAACAAAAAACTACAGAGAAAAATTTTAACAGCAAGGATATACAAAAATTTTCCATAATCAATTCCTTAATTCCTTCCTATATTAAACCAAAATCACATTATTTCTATAAGTCATTCCATTGGCACATTATAAAAATCACTAAATACAGTTGCTCCCTCCCCTTATATCAAAAGGAAAAAAAAAAGATATATAAACCTCCTAATCAACTTTCCCCCAAAGATAACATTTATTTAATTATTTCCTTCCTACTACTATTCTATACATTCCTGTCTACTATAATAAAGATCAAACTAAAAAACATATAAATTGTCTGCCATTGTACTTGATAATACAACAATTTTAATAATCTTAATCATATTAAACCCAAAACCATCCAAATAGACATTTATTATTTTTAATTATACCTTAATTAATATATCTTAATCCAAATCGTTAAAGATAAATGAAATCAGCCAAATCCTAAAAGCAATCCAGATAAATATTCTTAAACCCTTATCCCACTTCGAAATAAACCAGAGCATTTACATATCCCCACAATGCGCACAGAGCTTTTTTCTTAAAAAAATCGAACAGCCCAACTGCCCCCCTCAAAAACTCCGACTTCTCTTCAGGAGACCTCCCATACATAATAACCCTTTCTTTTCCATAGCGTTCCACCAGAAGATCAATTTCACTTATGGCTTACAACTCAATCTCTCCCTTAAATTTCTCCAACTCAACTATCCAATCTTCATCCAGCATTTCAACAGAAATCCCGATCTCACTCTTAGAAGAGACATTTCTGTCACTGTTAAATTCCTCAGTTTCATCCATGACATCCCCAACCAGATGACACATTTTAGACCTCATATTTTCCACAATGTCCTGAATGCCTTGCATAAGAACTTGGTAGGAATCAGAAAGAATCTGTTTAAAACCTTGGTGGAAATAAGAGAAAATCTGTTTAAAATCCTCCATGTCTCACGCAGTAGATTATGGCGCCCCCTAGGAACTTAACCAGCAAAAGTCGAAGATATGAAAGAGTTCCGGAATGTGTTTATACAAGCAAAAGTGAGATATGCAGACAGTTCCCCAGGGAAAGTAGAAGCAGAAAACTGACAGTTCAAATCAGCCGATTCAACGTGTAGGAAAATGCTAATATCTTCATATTTAGTACAAAAGTAATAACAGGGAGACAATTATTTACTCTCAATCCTCCTTAATATTTGGAGGGAAAACAAAGTCCAAAACTTAAAAAGAATTGAAAAAAAATTAATCCCAAAAATAATGATAAGCACCAAGAGAACCCGCTTCTCCTTGCTGTAGGAAGCCTCTCTTAGGGTATGCATAATTAAAAAACATATAAATTGGGTGATTTAGAAATGGGGTGGCCGGTCTTAGTGTCCCTTTAAGGCTACAGCGCGGCTTGGAAATGGTGACGTCCCAGCCTCATGGCTGCTCTTACCAGTCGAACGCGAACGCTGTTTGCGATCTTCTGACTGCAAGCAGCCATCCGGAGGACAAATGGGGTGATTCCAGGTGTTTTCCTTTTTCTGGAAAAACACTCCTGGGCTTCAAGAAAAACCTGTCTGAGCCCGAAAAAACTGCTGCGTTGTCAGTTCTGCCCACTGAGCCCGCGGACACAGCTGTTCAGTCTGCCATGTCCCCACCGGAAGTCCCGATATTGACCTAATTCTCAAAACAGACAAGGATAACTACATTGTAAATTAATTTAGTAACCCAGCAGCATCCCAAGTCTAAGCAACAGAATTTGTATACTTATCATAAAGTCCTTTCCATTCTTATTGCCAGCAGGTATAAATATACCCTCTCTATATTTGACATTAAAATTTGAAAATTTCTTCCTCTGGTACACAAAAACACTTTAAAGTGAAACTCTGGCCTGGTAGAGTCAGAAGAGGAGGGGGAAACACATGTAAGAACAAAGCCAGAAGAAGCAAGGAAGCATTTGCATGTGTAAATGAGCTATGCTCAAGAGAGGAATGGATGTGTGCATAAGAGAGGAAGACCAAAACCAGAAGAGGAGGATGAGTGTGTGATAGATCAAAGGCAAAGAGGGGAAAGAGCATATATGTGAGAGCAATCAATGTTGGACTGTGTGAAACTTCCTCTTCTTCCGTCATGGAGAAGCCCTGTGCTACTTGACATGGCAGAAATGACACACTGCTTTCCCCAGTCAGGAACATGTGACATTGTTTCCAGAGGAATGCCTTGTTTTCCTGGGCTGCTTCTTTCTTCTTTAAGGGGGAGGGGAAAGTAGAGGGAACAGAGAGGGGCAGCTGGTAGTAATGACAAGAGGGTGGGACTTGCTAGAGGCTCCATGGGATGGATGGGCTAATCTTGTAAAGCCAGAGGTTCCCCACCTCCGTTCTAACATTTTGTGAACACAGGCATTTGTTCAACATTTTAAGATGCTTTCTTGGCCCCCAAAAGTTGGAGTTTTCTTCTAGAGAGTGTTTTCGCTAGATTTTTAACATGTCAGAGATTCAGAATTGGCATGAAAATAACCTCAAATCCATTTATTTAGAATTTGGCATATTTTGTTATTGCTGTTGGCTTCTGAATTTCAACTTATTAGAGGAGAAAGCACTCAGAATCTAGGTTCAGATGTAGTATGGAACTTTATATTTCTGATATAGTATGTTATGATTATATGGTGTGCCTGTTTTTGCAGAATGCACTAGCATGATTGCTCATTACTGCTAAGCCATTATTTTCAGCAATTCTGCCTTATTGTTATATATAAGTCAGCTGGATGACTTTGGGTCAGTCTCAGTCCAACCCACTTCATATGGTTGTATAGTAGAGAAAATACAAAGTGGCAACATTATTTATTTTTCAAATTTATATACCTGCCGTCTCACAAACAAGTGACTCTGGGCGGTGTACAAAGAGCTAAAAACAATCAACAGGTACATTAAAAATATTAAAAACCAACTAAATCAAAGAATAAAAGATGAAGGGATGTTAAAGATATTTATTTTGTTTTTGAGTTGTACAAAATAAAGGTGGAGTATAAATCTATAATAATACTGCTATTTTGTGACAACAGTGGGTTTTTTTATGTTTCTGAGTGCTGCTGGCTCCTTTTAAGATAAAAGAGCAGTGTGGAAGGAGGCAGCAGCATTAGAAAATAAACAGGTCTGACTTACTGTATAGCCCTTGTCAAGGCTGTTTTAGCTAAAGAATTCAGTTGTACCACCCTGTGTCACACTTTGCTGTTGATAAAAACTATAGCCCCAACAGTTCCATTGCTATTTTCTCACTGCTTAGCAAAGAGAAAATTACTTCTGGAATTCAACCTGCCTTTGTATTAATATGGAGACAGTTGTACATCTGTACATTCCTCTCTTTCTCTTTCATGTTTTCTTTTTCCTGTTAATTGAATAAGCCCTATCTTTTGAGGAGGTGAGAGTAGAGAATGTACTTCTTGTTATGACACGTAGGCTTCAGATATGAAGTGGAATTTCAGTTATGTTCTTACGTACACATGGCAAGGGAATCTTTTGGCAAATTTTTCCAGCAAATAACACATAACTACAGTGGCTTCTGAACAGGGAATCAGTTTATTTTAAATTCATCAACAGAGATCTATATGATTTAAGTTCTGGGGAATTTTAAAAAATGCAAACTACTATAAACTTCATAGCAAAGTTTTCAGAGATAATTAATTGCTTAAACTATGGTCTCTTTGCTTATGGTGATTGGATACTTGATTGGAGGCTATACTAAGCCATCTTATAGTTCTCTAGGATTAAGGATTTTTTACTTGTCCTGTGCTGTGATAGGTAGGTGGAGAGTGAAATCATTCCCTATATCAATTTGGAATTACCGAAGTTTTCTAGGCAGGTTATCCTTGGTTTTACAGGGTACAACCAAGGCTTCAGAGACAAATCACCCTGGATCACTCTGAACTTGACCATGCTGCAGAAAGCGGCCCAAGTTGGTGTGGGAAGGAACAACAGTTTGGGTTAGAGTTGATAGCTGTTACAGCTCACTGGGAAGGCCATGGAGAACCCATGAAAATAAAGTTTAAAATGTTTGTTTGTTTGTTTGTTTGTTTATTTGTTTGTTTGTTTATTTATTTATTTATTTGGATTTATTTATTTGGATTATTCATTTGGAGTCAGGCTACCTGACTCCAAATGACTCTGGGTACCTTATATATTTAAAAGTCACAAACAATAAAAAAAGAAAAGAAATAGAATTCTGCCCTTGCTAAGTCAGCAGAGGGATATCTTCTTGATTGAGTTTTATAATATCTCAGATGCTGTTGGAAGTAGTTATTAAAAATCTGAACTAATACCATTTTAGAAGGGAAGTTAGTGTCTCACCATTATGCAGAGATAGGGGGGTCACATAGACAGATAAGAAAGGAATGAGAAGAAATCCTTAGCTTCTAGCAACAGAGATAAGGCATGCCAATTAGAAAGTGAGAAATCAGGCTATACCTTATTTGGAAAGTTAAACTTGAGAATTCTAGAATTAGGCATGCACAAATTAGTTGTTTTTACCTGACTATAAAAGGGTGTTGCACCCCTGGCTGGGGGCCAGCCGCACTTAATGCTCTTGCCTTGTGTGCTAAATAAAAAATTTTTGAACTCTGAATTATGGCGTCTAGTGTTTGACCTGAGCAAGGAACGAACCATAGGGAAGGAATTCTTCCAACAGTGCTGAAAAAGTAATAAACATGAGATAGATTTCAGATTGCTATTGAATTCTTGCCAGTATTCAACTGCAACATTTACAGTTGCAATCAAAATTATTCAACCCCCATTGCAAATCAGGTTTATTGTCAAAATTTACAGACTTTCAGCTGTTTGCAATGAACAAATCAAAGAAAAGCAATTGAAATAGCTCAACACAACAAATGCTTCAAGTGGTTTCCCCAAATTCAGCTGAAAATGCAATTTATAATGACTTCTCCAGTCTCAAAATTATTCAATCCCTTCATGGCAAGCATCTTCAGTACTTAGTAGAGCACCCTTTTGCTGTTATGACCTGCTGCAAATGAGATGCATGGCCTCCAGTTCAGTAATATTCTTGGGTTTGCGTGCTGCAACCACCTTCTCCAAATCCCAGCAAAGATTTTCTATGGGGTTCAAGTCAGGTGACTGTGATGGCCACTGTAGAATCTTCCAGGACTACTACTGCATCCAAGCCTTAGTGGAATTTGAGGTATGCTTGGGATCATTGTCCTGTTGGAAGGTCCAATGACGCCCAAGCTTCAGCTTCCTTACAGACGGCATGACGTTTTCTCCTAGGATTTCCTGATACTTCAATAAATCCATCTTGCCTTCCACACGCCGCAGGTTTCCAGTGCCAGAGGATGCAAAGCAGCCCCAGAGCATCACTGAGCCACCACCATGCTTAACCATAGGTAGAGTGTTCTTTTCAGCGTATGCTTCATTCTTCTTCCTCCAGACATACCGCTGATCCATCAGGCCGAAAAGTTCCAGTTTTGTTTCATCGCTCCAGAGAACAGAATCCCAAAACTTCTGTGGCTTATTTATATGATTGTGAGCATACTGGAGCCGACTTCTTCTTGTGCTTTTGGGTCAGTAGTGGTGTACGTCTTGGAGTTCTGGCATGGACACCTTCTGTGTTTAGTAGGCACCTTACTGTGCTCACTGAAACCTCAGTGCCTGTTGCCACCAAGTCTTGCTGCAGGTCTTTTGCAGTCAATCGAGGGTTTCTCTCAACCTGCCTTCTCAGAAATCTGGTTGCAGCCATTGACAGCTTCCTTTTTCTGCCTTTCATGTCTTTGTTTTACTCAAGCTATTAGCGTAATGGTTTATTGGAGTTTTGAGGTATACTGTCAGACTTCCCTGAGGCCGTATAAAATTCTGTTTTTATCTCTATATTACTCCCTGTGGCAAAAAGTGTCTTTTGCTATTTGGGCTGAAACTTAATTTGATTACAGTGTTACAAGAGATAAAGTACTGGGAGAAAAAATGAATGGAATTTGAACCCAAAGAAAAATGTGGATGTGCAGAGGGAAGTGAAAAACAAGGAAGCCAGTAGACCAGGCCTAGGTACCAGCTAGCAGAGATAAGAATTGCTCACAAAAAAACAATTGAGACCAAATCAGGTCCAGAATGACAGCTACCAAAGATAAGAACTGTTATACTGCAGTTCACAAAACAATTAACAAAAAGCTGAGGTAATGTGGAAAAGATTGAGTGATAGACATTGCTGGCAAAGGATTAAAAGGGACCTCATTTTGAGACGCTTCACCACTTGTGCATGTTACTAGGGTTTGGGTGCTTGCAAACTTAGTGGAACCCTACCACTTCTGGCCAGAACTCACTCCCCCCCATTTTTTTCTGTGCTATTAGGAATGGCCCATATATTATTATTGAATTTCAGTAGGTTTGAAATACAGAACAGAAAATTATTTTAGTAATTTGTTTGCTGTACAATTTGTTTGGAAACTGCTAAGCTATTAGATCATAGAATGTGATTTAACTCTTTGTGCTGCCTGATGTGGGATGGGGAAACCATCCTTTGCAGAAAAGAAAGAAGGAAAGGAGACAGGTGATGAAGGCAACAGCTCAGGAGGACCAGATGAGATGGCTTCTGATAGGAATTTAGACTGTTGGCTAAGGCTGCAGGGAAACGTTTAATGGAAAAAGGCCAAAAGCAGGAGGACCCAGTCAGGAGGCATGAACTAGGAAGGTGGGACTGGCAGCCTAGACACCAAGAGGATAATTTTGAGCCAAGGAACCAAAGAGATCCCAGCATGATGGCAGCTCAAGACATGTATCCATCTTGTCTTTATTTATCCTGCATTTTGCGTCTTCTCTGTTCCTTCAAGTTGATTTGGCCATGGATGTGGACTGTGAACATTTCTGAGCTGTCTGTCCTGGTGGCAAATTGCAATTAATAAAAGCACTACTTAATAAATGAACCTATTAGGCTACCCTAGAGGCCCTAACATTCTATGGACCAAACAGCCCAAACTTAAGCTGTGGTTTGGTATGGACCACCTGAAACCAGTTGTTCCACTGAATGGTTCATGCACAGAATGTTTTGCACATCCCTGTTATAAAGTAATTGCTTAACCAATCTACCATATGTAAGAGAGAGTGTCCATTTTGGAAAGATAAAGTAGCTTCAGCAGGAGTTCCCATTTTATAGTCTTCCTGATCTAATGTTTACTGAATTGTTTGGGTGAGCCATGATGCCAGGGAATAGGTAAATAATCCAGTGATAAATTATGAGTTCACACATTTTCTGTATACTGTAGCTAACTGTCACATTGAATTAGAGATAGTCATCATAGTGCGCAAGTGAAAGAATGATTGGCAGCATTCTAGCTGGGCTAGAAACCAGGAGTCTGTGAGTTCTAGTCCCGCCTTAGGCATGAAAGCCGGCTGGGTGACCTTGGGCCAGTCACACACACTCAGCCCAACTCACCTCACAGGGTTGTTGTTGTGGGGAAAATAGGAGGAGGAAGGAGTATGAGGTATGTTCGCCGCCTTGAGTTATTCATAAAAAAATAATAAAGGTGGGATAAAAATTAAATAAATAAATAAGTAAATTCAATGACTGAAGGAAGGCTGAGGCAAAAATAGTAATGTTCCAAGAAGGTCACAAAACAAATGATGTAAATAATAGAGCAAGGATAGAAGGAAGATGAGTATCAGAGTTGGACAAGATACACTATGTCAGTGCTTTCCAAAGTGCCGCTGTTGGTGACACACCAGCGGCGGGGGCATGCATGGCAGCGGCGGCAGCCTCCACTAAAACGCGGAAGCGCTGATGACGTGCCGCTGCCGTCGCTGCGCACACCACCACTGTGCATGCCCCCGCCGCCGCTTCCAGGTTGTGTTTCGACATACTAAAGTGTTGCGACACACAGTTTGGAAAGCTATGCTCTATGTCAATAAAACTAAAAACATTGCCTGGAATGTTAATAAGAGGGTGTTTCAGATTATTGTGTAAACTGGATTAAATAATTGAATGTCAAAAGACAAACCCTCATTCTCATAGATGATGACAGAATAACTTTATTACAGTCTTTGACCAGCCTTTACAGAAAAGAAAATAGTTTAATTCAACAATCCATTGTCAGGAAAAAGGAAAACAATAAAATAATAAAACAATATATCTAATTAAACATTTTGCGTAATTGTATACCTTGATAAAAATATTTGGCCACCAGGTTTGTGAGTGTAGAATCAGCATCCCTTAAAAAAGAAATAAACATAAAATCTATTAGTATGACCTACAAATTTAGAAATAATTGGGGAAATCAGAGCACGTCTTGGGGCATCATAAAGACACCGTATGAGGACATGGACAAGAGTTTCTACCTCCCTGGATCCACAAGGGCAAAGTCTCTGTGAATAAGGAGTCCCATGAAATCTTCCTGCCAGAAGTGCTGAAGGAAGGGCATCAAAGCGGGCTCTGGAAAAGGCCCATCTATATTTGCTCAGGATTAGATTGTATAGATACCCTGCAGTAGAAGGTTTGCGGCTATCTAGAATTTGGCAATAGAATTTGGGTTGTTTATTCGTTCAGTCGCTTCCGACTCTTCGTGACTTCATGGACCAGCCCACGCCAGAGCTTCCTGTTGGCCGTCACCACCCCCAGCTCCCCCAAGGTCGAGTCCGTCACCTGCAGAATATCATCCATCCATCTTGCCCTTGGTCGGCCCCTCTTCCTTTTGCCTTCCACTTCCACTTATTTGCCAGTCATCAATCAAGCTGGTTGCCGTAATCTTGGTTTTTTTGAGGTTTAACTGCAACTCAGCTTTTGCACTTTCTTCTTTCACCTTCTTCATAAGGCTCCTCAGCTCCTCCTCGCTTTCAGCCATCAAAGTGGTATCATCTGCATATCTGAGACTGTTAATGTTTCTTCCAGCGATTTTAACTCCAGCCTTGGATTCATCAAGCCCAGCACATCGCATGATGTGTTCTGCATACAAGTTGAATAGGTAGGGTGAGAGTATACAACCCTGCCGTACTCCTTTCCCAATCTTAAACATTCAGCATTATTTAGCCTGCCTTGGTCAGCCTTCCAAGCCAGCCAGCCTCTGTAAGCTCAACTCTCTATTGCTAGTATTCTCTAGCCTTCTCTCAGACATGCTTGTGTTTTGCTGTCTGGTTAGCACTGTGTGTGTGCGTGCTATTTTGTAAATCTATGAGAATGACCTCTTCCAGGGTTCTGGAAGAAGAAAGCTGTTTATATTCTCTGTTTTGAATAAAAGCAACAACTTTGAACTTTCCTAAATGCCTGGCATCATCACTGGCCTAAATCGCTTCTAAACTCTGCACATGCTCAAGAACTACACAACACCGACAACTTGTATGGTGTCATTTTGGGAACAATTAGTTATAATATGTCAGAATAGGGAAGGATTATTTGGCTTTGTGGCTTCAATTAGCTGCAACCATTTTTTAGCTCCGTTCGCATTTAGCATTTCAACAGGAGGACAACTGGAGGGCAATAGAGTGTTGAGGGATTCAGTTGCAGCAGTCACTGACTGAAACATTGATTTAACTGCCTCAAGTTTTCTTATAATTCTTTGTTGTTCTTCTGTAGGAAGGGTGCCAAACAACTGAGCTAATTCTTCCTCATCCTCGATAGGGTCGACTGATGTCTGAATCTTCCCTTTAATTAAATCGAGAGTATTATGCCTCCTTTGCTTATCTGGTCCTGACCTTGGAGTTGGTGGAGTGCTCTGCTGTGTGGGTAGTTGCTGGCTGAGATTATGAACTCTGGTGCTTATACCGTCCTCCCTCGCAGGCTTCGCTCTCCTCCCAGAAGATAGCAGTGGCCGTACACTGCTATTGTGAAAGACACTTATAGGTGTGATTTGAAATCCCCTTAAAAGTTGTTTAAGTTTGAAAATAATTAAAGGGAGTGCAAAATGCTTAAAAGTCAATATCATTCTTTCAAGACCATGTCATCTGGGAAGCCAGGAGATTTCTGTAAGCTCTCTGGAAAATACTCTACAAAAATACTCTACAATGAAGAAGTTGTGAGAGGGAGTGAAGTACTGCTTGTCTGTTGTGCCACCTGCCCTCATTAAAGGGGTTAATTGCAACCTGGAGCAGAATCCTGTGTCGCTGCAAAACTAGCTCGTCCCTGGCAGTTTCCATACATGTGGGATCTTGTGCAGCATATGGGTTTTTGAGGAAGCTCTGGAGCAACTGAGTTGGTGACTGACTCCATAACAGGTTTAGTTATATACTTTTCCATTGTAGCCTTAAGTTTGTCAATTTTCTGATTGGCATCTGGCAGCTATCAAAAATTGCAATGACCGTTTTAGCAGTTAAAAGGCAGTTCTTAGCAACCAACTCCACATCTATGTTTAACTTACTTGTGGCTTTAGAAGCATCCTCCCCTCTGTCTCCTACTGAAGCCTCATCATTGGAGGAAGGGAAATAATTTCCCAGCCAAATAGGGCATAGGATGATGACATTATGGGATATTGTTATTGGAAGACAGCATTCTGGAGAACAAAAGAAAGCTACCTGTCCCAGAGTCTCCCTCCCCAAAAGGGAATAAAATTGGTATAAATGTCCAGATTTGGAATAACTGAAAGTTGCTGGTCAGAGTCCATCATGTTTTGCTGCATAGTATAAGAGGAGGGGATACAACTCTTTCATTTTCTGTTCTCCAATATTGATCTGAATGCAAAAATGTACTGAATATATCAGTTATATTCTTATCTATGGAACTAACCTCTTGGTTTCCTTACTGAGAAAGCAGCATCGATTAGCTGTGGAAATCTTTAGTCTGCGCAAGAATTGAGAATGTATTAAAAAGACATAGTGTATTGTAATTTTGAATAAATAAACCTATGCAGTTGTGGCTGTAGTGCATCTTCATGTTAGTGTACCCACTGAGGATAAAGATCTTAAATCGGCTTAAAAAAAAGGTAAAGGTACCCCCCGCACATTTGTGCAGTCGTGTCCGACTCTAGGGGCCGGTGCTCATCTCCGTTTGTTAGCCAAAGAGCCAGCGTTGTCCGAAGACGCTTCCACGGTCATGTGGCCGCATGACACGCGCAGAACGCTGTTACCTACCCACCGAAGTGGTACCTATTAATCTATTTGCATTTGCATGCTTTCGAATTGCTAGGTTGGCAAGAGCTGGAGCTAGTGCAGGAGCTCACTCTGCACGCAGGGCTAGGGATTCGAACCTCCGAACTTGCAATCTTCCGATCAACAAGCCTGGCGTCTTACCCGCTAAGCCACCACGCCCCTTTCTAAATCGGCTTAAAAAAAAATTTTTTTTTGTAGCGACTGAACGAATAAACAACAGCAACAAAAAAAACAATCATGGGTGCTCTTAGCTAGCCAATTCAAAAAAGAGCACCCATGATTGTTTTTTTTTTCTGTTTATTCGTTCAGTCGCTAGAAAAAAAATTTTTTTTCCTGCAGCACCGTTTTTCATCTTTTTGTGGGGACGTAAAATGATGCAGAACAGGCATAGTGATGTTCCTTAAGACTTAGCACACCTGTTTGGAACTTTAAATTCCCCACACTGCCAAAATGAAAAAAGAAATCATTGGAAGTTCCAATGCTGGCAAGAAAAAATACAAGGAGTGCCTCCAAGATACTTCTGATACAGGGGAAAGAGGTAGCCTGGTTGTGGAAGAATGAGAAAATACACAGGCACTGCTGAAACAACCTAGAACCTGGTCTTGACCAATTCAGAAAGAGGACTGAGGCTGCATGCGTATGTTTTTCACAATTTCTCTTGGGCACAGTTTGGAAGCAGCCAAGAAAACAAACAAACTAACCCAGAGTTCTCACTTGAGGCACAAATGACCAGGCTCAAATTATTCTACTTTGGACACCTTATGCAAAGACCTAGCTGTCTGGAGAAGGCTCTAATGCTGGGAAAGGTGACAGGAAAGAGAAGAGACGACCAGCAGCAAGGTAGAGGGACTGCAGTAATGATGAGTGCACTGTTGGAGAAACTGAAAGACCAGGTTAGGGGCAGATTGTCATGAAGAAAATCTATGTGGTCACTATGAGTCATCCCCAAATTGATGGCACGTAATCAATCACAATCTTTTAGTGAGTTATGGGCACACAAACTCCATAGGTTACAAAACTTTAATAGAACAAAGCATCCTTTGCTCTCACTTTTACTCACACCTTATTTCTCTACTCACTGGCTTAACAACCAGAGTTGGCCAAGTGTCTAGCTAAGAGCACGGGGTCCTCTATCTGAACAGAGAATCTCCGTTGGAATGTTTTGTTTCACCTCTTTTACAGTTTGCCAGTTGTTGGGCTTAATTGCCTTACCCAACACGGATTTAAAAGCTGTCACTTTAAATCAGGGGTGGGGAACCTTTTTTCTGCCAAGGGCCATTTTGATATTTATAACATCAAGGGCTGGGGGGCGGGGTTTGCTGGCAGGAGCCAATCGCATGGAAGGGGGCAGGGTTTGTGGGCGGGAGCCAATTGTGCAGGAAAGGGAGGGGTTTGTGGGCGGGAGCCAATTGTGCGGGAAAGGGCAGGGTTTGTGGGCAGGAGCCAATCGCGCGGGAGGAGGTGGGGTTTGTGGGCGGGAGCCAATTGTGCGCACTGGGTGGCCGCCACGCCTGCCGCCGCCACGCCTACCGCCCCCGCCCCTGCTACGCCCCCACTGCTGCACCCGCTGTCGCCACGCCCGCCACAGCCGCCCCCACTATGCCCTCACTGCTGCCACGCCCGCACCCGCTGCTGCACCCTCTGCTGCACCCTCTGCTGCACCCGCTGCCGCCATGCCCCCTCTGCTGCGCCTGCCGCACCCGCTACGCGCCTGCTGCCACCATGCCCACCACACCCCTGCCGTGCAGACCAATTGCTTTCACGGGCCTTATGCGGCCTGCAGGCCAGACATTGCCCACCCATGCTTTAAATGTTTTGTCTTTCCAGTCAGCATCCTCATTTCCCAGGATCTGTTTTTCTAACTCTAGGAATTTGTTTTCCTGTTCCCAGGAGTTTGATATGCCAGTGATAAGATGCGGAGGTGCCTCTCTCACATCAAAATAATAGTTTCTTGAGCGCTC
Source organism: Charina bottae (assembly GCA_023362775.1). NCBI lineage: Eukaryota > Metazoa > Chordata > Lepidosauria > Squamata > Charinaidae > Charina > Charina bottae. Next base: position 72,328,284 of record JALMGJ010000003.1, on the reverse strand, counting down.
TCATTGACGTTGGCTCTGTTTTCTACCCTTATTTTCTTAAATCACACATCCTAAAAAGTTATCCTTTTCAAATCATATTATTCAGTATAGCTATGCAGTAGGGAATATTATGAGTAATCTTTAATAAAATTGAACAATGCTAACTTTGATGTTGATCTCATGCTTGGATTGTTAATGCCACTCTGTTTTGTTGGAAGTTAATTAAAAATACAAGTTGTGCATTATATTATTTATATTTCGAATTTAGTCACTGCCCATTTCACTCAAAGAGCAACTCTGGGCAGTTTACAATAAATTATGCAAACAAATCCAGACAAACAACTTTATTCTCATATATCACTATATGCACAATATATCATATTGTTTATTTCAGCCCAGTAAGCACTTTTCTTGGAACTTGATCTCCCATGTCTTTCTTGCTAGTACAGTTCCTTCTCCTTTCTCTTATGAAAGTTCATCACTTATATAGTGTCTTTATACTAGTGCTAAGTTTGTAATTTTTCCCAAATGGAGAATTAACATTCCTTATACAATGTGGCATCTTTTAAAAATGATTTGGAGAGGAAATATCAGAAATTTAAGGTCCACTGGCAGCCAGAAGCCATTTTGGGAAGAGAGAGAGGCTTGCCTAATTTTTTTAAAAGGTCACAACCTGCCAATTCCTCTCCAAAATTTGCACATCACTCCCTGAGAGGTTGTGTAGCTCTAGTTAATGCTGTAAATCATGGCCCTCAAGTAGCAGTATTTTAAATATGATTCTTGGGATTTAGAGACTTAGAACAGTTAATATAGTATATTAAGCCCAAGCCATCTGCTTTGCCTGTTGAATATTTGCACTGTGCTATAATACTGTCCATGAGCAAGTGGTGGAATGATGAAACTGCTACTTTGTTGGACAACCAGCAGTGTTAATCTAGCCTTCTCTCAATAGTATGATTTTGTGATCTGGGTTTTTTTCCCCCTTAAAGCAGGGGTGTGGAACCTTTTTTCTGCCAAGGGCCATTTGGATATTTATAACCGAGGACCGGGGTGGGGGGCGGGGTTTCTGGGATTTCCGTGGACCGGGGGCCGGAGTTTGCAGGTGAGAGCCAATCACAAGCACTGGGGGGCAGGGTTTGCGGGTAGGAGCCAATCGCGTGGAAGGGGCGGGGTTTGCGGGCGGGAGCCCCGCGGGCCTTAGGCAGGAGCCCCGCAGGCCTTATACGGCCCATGGGCCTGACGTTGCCCACCCCTGCCTTAAAGGATTCCTTGATTAGTCAGTTTGTGAATAATACTTATCTTTTTTTATTACCCAGAATATACCAAATGAGAACTTTTGGATGGATAATTGGAACATGCCACAGAATCATTTTGTAGACAGACCCCCTCCACAGTGGAACCAATACCATCCAGAGCAAGAGAGGTATGTTACTTCTGCAGATTATATTATTTAGTCACATCTTTTGTTTTCTAGGTAGTTTTGGTGGTTTTTTAAAAAAAATGAAGCTATTTTGAATTTCTTAAAATAGCAGAATAAATAGCAATAGACCCATAAAGCATAAATAAATAAAAGCCACATAACCGTATTTATTTAACAAGCCTGGGCAAATAATTTTTTCACTTGGTGCTTAAAACCCATTAGAATAGACATTAAGTACTCATACCGGGGAAGACCATTCCAGAGCTGGAGTGCCGCCACTGGAGAATCCCAGTCCTTGGTCACTAAGCCGTATAGGCCTGAATATATTAAAACCAACATTTCAAATTAAGACTGGAATTGCTTGGAGAGCCAGAAAATCTTTGTTACATTAGCAAAATGTTTTCCAGATAACACATGCCTCTTATCCAGTTGAAGTTGCTGGAATAGTTGTTAAGGACAATCCTGTATACAATGCATTGCATTTTATTAGTTGTTTACTGGAGATAGATGTAGCATTTATCACTCCAGCATGACCTTGGCCAAAGTTGAAATAATCTCCAGCCAGGCACTGAAAATAAAAAATAAACAGTTTTTATTCAGCTGAGCAAAACTGCATAAGCTACAGACAATAGGAAAGGAGGTATAGCATTCACCAGATTCTCCAATTGGAGCCAAATTAATGCATGCAGGCTATGATATGGATATAAGATAAGAGGCATTTAACAAGCTTAAAAGGACATCACCTCAAAGTGGAAGAAATGTATAAACAATTCATCTTCCAAACCACCTTTAATTTTAAAAAAGCTCTGTTGAGCCATACAAAATAGCTGCACATAATAACGAAGTAAAAAATTGCGGCAGGGTCTAAAAATTACTATTGCTAATCCACTATTTATTCACATGGATATTTATGTCCTCAGAATGGTGATTTCTCCTTTCACTTTCCACTTCCTGCTGGCCCATGTCTGTGTCTTTGTTTGTGACTTCACTAGAAGTTGTTTATTTCTTGGGCTTCCATCACTTATGCCAATTATGTATGACTTATAAATCATAGAATCATAGGGTTGGAAGTGACCTTGGAGATCTTCTAGTCCAATCCCATACCCAGGGCAGGAATCCTCGGACCATGCCAGAAAAATTGCCATCCAACCTTTGTTTGAAAACCTCCAGTGATGTAGCACCAACAACTCCAGGACGCAGACTGTTCCACTGCTTCACCAGATGTTGTTTACACCTAGGTCGTCTTTGTCACTTTCCCAGATACCATAAATGCAGTGTAGTAATGTAGCCTCATGTCTTGGCTCCATTGCCTTCCTGTGTGATTAACTGAAATTATCATAGTTCATGAATATGTCTGTTAAAAGGCAAACTTAATATTAAGGGGAATGCATGAATATGCTAAATAAAATATAATGTAAATTGATATAATATGAAAGTCAACCATTATAAGAAATACAGAGCGTTACCAATCAAAGATAATATTTGTAGCTCAGGGTTGAACTGTGGAGTCCTTGGTGCTCTCTGAGCCTTGTTTGTTTTCTTGCAGAAATTTCATTGCCAGACTAGGCAACATCTTCAGTGCGAAAAGGGAGTGGGACTTGCTCTCTATTTATATACCATGACTTGTCCTGCTTGTGTTGGTAGAGGTGGTGTTCTCTCCTTAGGAGTTCCTTGATTGGGCTGTTGTTTGCTGCTTGGCTGATTGACTGAGTTAATAGTTCCTTGATTAGGGTTTATTGTGTTGTTTGATTGTTCCTCTGGTGCTAATCCTGGTGTTAATCTTTGCATATCTGGGTGTTGATTGCTAGCAAGGAGGTGTTCTGGTCTTTTGGCTTTTCTGTTGTCTCTTATGAATGGTATGTAAATGTTGTTTACCTCTATGTGTCTGTTGATGGCTGCTTTGTCTGAATGCCAAGCTTCCAGGAATTCTCTAGCGTTTTTTGATTTGGCTTGGTTTAAGATGCTCACAGTTTCCCAGTTGAAAGTATGGTTGAGTCTGTCCATGTGTTGTGAGATTAAGGAGTTTTCATCGTGTCTTCTGACTGCTAGTTGGTGTTCCGTGGATGTGCTCTGCTAGTCCATCAAACTGAAAGTAGGTAGTGAGGCAGAGGTCGATGAGGTCCATGATTCTGGGTATTTCTATCTTAGTGTATTTGACTAGGTCGGGTGTGTTTTGTAGAATTGCTGCCATGGATTCTTTCGCTAGTCTATGGATTTAAAGAGTGCAATGACATCGAATGACACCATAATTTCATCATCTTCTATTTTTAAGTCTTTGATTTTCTGGAGGCACTGTAGTGGGGAGTTGATAGAATATTCACTCTCCTCTGTAAGATGCTTAAGTTTTTTTGTGAGCTCTTTACCTATGTTGTAAGTGGGAGTCCCTGGTAATGATACAATTGGCCGAAGTGGTATGCCAGGTTTGTGAATTTTGGGGCATCCGTAGAAGCGTGGGAAGATGGGTCCACTGCTTTTCATCCACCTCTGTTCTTCTTTTGTGATTTGACCTTTGTTGGTGAGGTTGTTAAGAGTTCTTTTTACCTTGTTGTCCAATTTCTGTATGGGATTGGTGTTTACTAGGGTGTAGGTTTCTTTGTCCTCAAGTAATTCTTTAGCCTTTTGTATATATTGTGATCTGTCCATAATGATGGTGGTGCGGCCTTTGTCTGCTGGGAGCATGATGATAGTTTGGTCTATCTTTAGGTTTTTGAGTGCTGCTCTGTCCTCTGCTTTCAGTTGGTTCTGTTTCCATGTCCTTCTGGTGTGTGGTATGATTATCTATCTTACGTTCTCTTGGGTTTCTGTGGTAAGTCCTGTAGTTTTCAATGCTGCTTCTAAAGCTGCAAAGAATTCTAATTTATTTGCATCCTCTGTGTTGTAATTGAGGCCTCTCTGTAAGATATTGTGTTTTGCAGTGGATAATGGGCGGCTGGACATGTTCACCACCCATTCTGGTTCTGGTACTTCTTTGTTTCTAGGGTTTAACTTAAGTAGTTTAGTTTGGAGTTTAGCTTTCCTTTTTTCTGCTTGTCTCAGTGATGTGGTCTTGATGGTAGTAGTCAGAATGTTGACTACCTACTTTAGTTTGATGTACAAATATACCAACAAATCAAAGGAATACCCATGGGATCACCACTTTCAGGACTCATAGCAGAGATTGTAATGCAGTATCTAGAAATGATAGCACTCCCACGTATACAACCCAAAGTATGGATCCAGTATGTAGATGACACCTTCGTCATAATAAAAAAGGAACAACTGGAGGAAACACATGAAACCATCAACAACATCTTCAATGGAATAAAGTTCACAAGGGAAGAAGAAAACAATAACACACTACCCTTCTTGGACATCCTCATCAGTAGATGAAATGATGGCATTCTAGAAACACAAGTCTACCAGAAATCTACCCACACTAACCAAGTGCTCCATTACCAAAGCAACAACCCAACCTCCCACAAGAGAAGCTGTGTAAGAACATTATTCAGACGAGCACTAACGCACTGCAGCAACCCAGAACACCAGAAAAAGGAAACAGATAATCTATACAGCATCTTCCAGCAAAATGGATACCCACTCAACTTTATCAAAAAGTGCCTGACCACCCAACTGCCAGAGTCCAGTTTGACTCTGAGGAAAATGAAACCAATCAGAGAAATGAATCTTACCCTGTGCAGCAACCAACAAGAACTCGTGATGGACAGGTGCAGGTTCAAAAGTGCAACACTTGTGATCAGTCTGGTGATGGACAGGTGCAAGACTCAGAAATGCCAGAGGAGCAGGTGCAGAGCAACGGACCCGGGAATGACCCAGCAGCGTGGGAGAATCCTGAGAAGCTGATTGGTGCTCCTGACTTACTTCCTAGTTCAGCACCAATCAGCGCGAAAGAAAGGCGGGCAGATAAGCACGCCAAACAGAGGGAGTCCCGATTGGCTCCCGAGGAGAGAAGACGTGCCGAGAACAAGATAAAAGGGCGAAAGAGCAAGCACCCGATTGCCGGAGACAAGCGTTCTATTGACCTAACAGCGTCTTCAGGAGAAGCCCAGCCAGATTCGTCTTTGAAGGCCTGTCCTGTCACTGCTGTAGAATCGGAGCCAGATCTTCAACTCATTTCTGAATTGACCCCAACTGCAAAAGAAGCCAATTTCGCTTCAGCATCAAGAGGGGTCGGAACGTTAGCTCGTAGTTTCTCAGAAAGCCCCAGCGAGAGAGCTTCAGTCTTTTCGGGGGGTTGTCAGCTGGCGTCTTCGGCTTCACAGCGTTCACCAGCCTCGTCAAGGCAACGCTCCGCAGCTACAGCTAGGTACTTTGCTCACCCTTGTGCGGCTCATTGCGTTGGTCTCGGGTTGTCACGTTCTGTCATTGGGGGGCTTCCTAGTTTATCATGCCCTGCCTGGCTTGCAGGCAACGCTGCCTAGAGATAGTAGTTTAATTTGCCTTGCAGCTCCCATTCCATTCCTTGCGGTTCCAGTCCAGTCTGCCTTGAAGTTCCAGTTCAGTGTTCCAGAGGAACCATTCCAGTCTGTCTCGCAGTTCCAGTCCAATTCTTTAGAGCGCCCAGCCTTTCCAGAGAATCCAGTCCAGTTGATCCTGAGAATTCAGAAGAACCTCATCCAGAGGCTTCAGTCCAGCTTGTCAGCATTAACCCAGTAATCTAAGACTTTACCTTGAGTCTCCTTACCAAGCACATAGCAAAGACAAGGATTTTTTGCTCCCCCCCTTCTGGATGGGGGGATGCCATCTGATGATGATGCCACTTCCAGCCTCCTGCCTGTTTGCCTGCCTCCCCGCCCATCCCTGTGTCCCAGGGTCTGCTTCAGTCCGTGTATGCGTGGTGGGGCATGGAGTTTGTTTTCTCCTCCTGGTTGCTCGTTGAAAGGGGCTGCTGCCGTTCATGAGCTGAGCTCCCGCTTCCGCCTCCTGCCAGAATTGAGATTTGGCTCTGCCCCGGCGGACGGGCGGCCCGCGTCCTGGAGAGCCTCGCGCTCTGAGGATGGAGAGGGTTTCGCCGCGGGAAGGGTTGCGCTCAGCTCGTGCTATGTGCTTGGGATAGCCCCCTCCCTCTGGCTCTCCATCTTCCCCCCCCCACGTATTAAATGCAGCCTTGAAGCATTTTATGCTCCAGCTGTGAATAAACAAACATCCCATCAGCTGCTAACTCTCTCCCCTTGGAAGAAATCTGGGAGTCACGGGAAGCAGCCAGCAGCATTGGCTGGTAGGGCTCAGGAGCCCCCCCCCCCCCATTACCTTCTCCATATCTCCCTCTGCTTTTCCATTCCCCCTCCTGTTTTCTTCAACCCGGTGGCCCTTTCCCCCCACTGGCCCCACATTCCTGGCAGTCCCGCAACGAAATTAAGCCCTTTCCTGAAATGCTATGGGGTTGATGGTTTCCAAAGGTGGTGCCTTTTTGAGCGAATGAAGCAAACTGGTTCTGTTATTTGGGGAGGGTGTGTGTGTGAATTGCGTTGGACAGGAATCCTTTCTTGCTAAGACTGATTTTCCTCCCAGATTCCTAGAACGTTTTCTTTGCATGGAATTCCGTGTTCCGCACACGGGCAATCTCCATTATAAAGAACCAGGTTTGTGTTCTGTATCCAGAGCGAATGATGATGCCACTTCCAGCCGCCTGCCTGTTTGCCTGCCTCCCCGCCCATCCCTGTGTCCCAGGGTCTGCTTCAGTTCGTGTATGCGTGGTGGGGCATGGAGTTCGTTTTCTCCTCCCGGTTGCCCGTTGGAAGGGGCTGCTGCCATTCACGAGCTGAGCTCCCGCTTCCGCCTCCTGCCAGATTTGAGATTTGGCTCTCCCCCAGCGGGAGATGGAGAGAGATGTTTCTCTCTCCAGTCCGCGTCCTGGAGAGCCTCTCGCTCTGCGGAGGGAGAGGCTGGCGCCGCGGGAAGGGTTGCGCGGCGCCCGCTCGGGGCCCCTGCCGGCCTCAGCCCCTTTGCCGGGTGGGGTGGGGTGGGGGGCTTTTCCTTTCCCTGGGACTGAAGAGGCGCGGCGGGGTCTGGGGGCTTTTCCTCCAGGGGTCTCGGCCTCTCTAGTCCGGGGCATCTCGTCTGCCTGCGGCTGCTCCGCGCGCGTTTGTGCGTGTGCGCGCCCGTGTTTGGCCACCCGCCAGCCGGAGGGACGGAGCCGGGCCCCCTGAATGTCTCCCCTTCTCTCCCTGCCTCGCCCGCCCGCCGGGCGCGGAAGCGCAGCCGCCTTGACGTCAGGCGCCCGGGTGCTGCACGAGCAGGTTGAACATGTCCCCACCGTTTCCTGGGACCTTAGCGATGGCGAGGGGAGGGCGCCGAAGCTGCGGTCCGGGCTGGGCTGGGGCCGGATCCTGTGCTCCTGATGACCTTGTTCAGCCCGCCTCTCTGCTCCCCTTTGGCGCGCGCTGATTGGTGGAGGTGTCCTTCCTTCTGAGCCTCCACCAATCAGCCTCTCTGTTTCTTCCCCAGGGTTTGCGCCAAGCCTGCTGCTTCCGGAGACCGGCTTTCCGGATGTCGGGCGGCAGAGAGAGAGATAGAGCCAGTGTCAAGGGGCCAAAGAGCCAGATCTGGCTCGCGAGCCGCCATTTCCGACCCTTGCTCCAAATGATGATAAACATAATTTTTATCAGAAATTATTGGATGAATTGTCAGCTTTCTCATACTTAAGCTGGTGCATGATGGGTGATTGGAATGGAGTTACTACACCATTAATAGATAGAAGGTCAGAACAACTAATTAAAAGTAAACAAGGAAAATTACCCAAGTCTTTTTTTGAATTAGTGGAGAATTTGGCACTTGTAGACTCTTGGAGACATAAAAATGGATTGGCAAAGGATTACACTTTTTACTCAGAGAGATATAAATCATTTTCTAGAATAGATATGATTTGGATTTCAATGGATTTAGCAAATAAAATTTCTAAAGTAAATATCTTACCAAAAACATTTTCTGACCATAACCCGGTTAATATAATAATAAAGAAAGTTCTAGAAGCTACAGGTGGAGATTGAATGAAGCCATTTTGAAAAAAAGAGGTAGTAGAAGAATGTAAAAAAAAAGTTAAAAGAATTTTTTGAGATTAATTTAAACAAGTCGATATTGAAACGGTATGGGACACCAGTAAAGCATTTATGAGAGGTCATTTTATTTATTTTAATCAGGCTATAAAATAAAAGTTTCAACAAAAATTACAAACAGTTCTGGATCAAATTAAATTAAAGGAAAAAGAATTACAGGAAAACCCTTCGGATAATAAAATAGTTTACCAAATTAAATTATTACAAGTGTCGATGTTAACAGTAAAAGAAATTGAAATAAAATTGAAATATGCTAAACAGAGAAATTTTGAATTTGCGAACAAAACAGGAAGATGGCTGGCATTTAAAATAAGGAAAGATAGGGAGAAAAAAATGATTACTAAAATTCAGGAAAATAATGTAGAATTAGTAGATAATAGAAAAATTTAAAAAGCATTTCATAACTTCTTTTCAAATCTATATGAAAAACAGGAAATTTCACTGGAAAAAATTGATGAATATTTGACTAAAGAAAAGTTACCAAAATTGTCACAAACATAGAAATAAATAGTTAATAGTCCAATAACAACTCAAGAAATTTTAGAAGCAACGAAGAAAGTTAAATTAGGGAAAGCACCAGGTCCAGATGGTATTTCAGTAGGATATTATAAACGTTTTATAGATAAAATTATTTTACCATTTAAAGAATTGATAAATTCAATTATGACGGGATCGGCAATGCCTAATACGTGGAGAAAAGCAAACATTACACTAATTCCTAAAGAAGGACAAGATCCAGCATTGATTAAAAATTATAGACCAATATCATTATTAAATAATGATTATAAAATATTTACATCAGTATTAGCAGAAAGGCTGAAAATAATCTGAGGGTCTGGGTGACAGGGTCCAGAAGAGGGTCCAGGGTATGAGGAGCTGAGACCAAGGTTGAGCCGAGGGGAGTATGCAGTGTGGAAAAATACTGAGTCTGGAGAAATGGAGGCTGGCCTGTGTCACTGTGCCAAATGTCAAGCAGTTGATACGGAAACTTGGAAGTGTTGCTGTCTGCAGTGTGATAGACATAATGGGCTTTAGGGAGGGAAAGAGGAAATAAGAGTATAAAATTAGAAAAATGTGGGCAAGGAAACAGGAGATGGCTTGGCTAGAGTAACAGATCAGCAAGAAACTTTGCAAGGGCGTGTAGAAACCGATGGTCAAGTGACCTTAGACAATGAGGAACCTGACCTGAGGAAAAGGCTATGTGGCTAGGCTTGAGCATAACTGCTGATAGAGAATAATTTTAGCATAAGTTGCTGATAGTATAGAAATATTTTGGGAAACAGGTGGGTGTAATTAAACTGAAGTGGTGATGGAAAATGATTAGACTCAGGAAATGGGTAGGTTTGGGATTGCTTATAAAAATTGTATTGTGGAGTTGTTCAGGGCTCTTCTCCTTTGTTTGGAGAGCCCTCCTTTATTTTGACATCTTCAATAAACGAGCAAGTTATTTCTCCCACTCTGTATTCATTGGGAAAACTGTACCGAGTGAATGAACCTAAGGGGCCCCGCCTAGGGGGCCCCAAACCAACAAATCTTACAAGAAATTATTAACCATGATCAATGTGTATTCTTACCTAAAAGACAAATAAAAGATAATATAAGGATTGTATTAGACATTATAGAATATGCACAATATCATAATGTGAAAATCAGATAGCCTTGATATTTTTAGATGCGGAGAAAGCATTTGACAAATTAAATTGGATTTTTATGTTTAAGGTATTAGAAAATATGGAATTTGGAGAGTTATTTATAAAAGGAATTAAATCAATTTATACCACTCAAAAGAGCTAAAATTATTGTGAATGAAGAATTGACGGAAGATTGTAAGATAGAAAAAGGAACAAGACAAGGCTGCCCTTTATCACCATTGTTATTTATATTAGTTTTAGAAGTCCTTAATAGAGATATTAGGGAAGAATAGAAAGACTAAAAATTAAACAAGAAGTTTTTAAATTAAGGGCATTTACCGATGATTTGGTTCTAATATTACAAAATCCTTTAGAATCAGTTGAATATTTAATGAAAGAACTAAAAGACTTTGGAGCATTAGCGGGCTTTAAAGTAAATAAACAAAAAACAAAAATGATAATCAAAAATATGAGACAGAATAATCAAAATATTAGAGAAAAAGACAGATTTCAAAAATGAAAAGATTAAATACTTAGGAGTAGTCATATCAACTAAAAACAGTGGTGCTCTGTTACAAAATAATTATGGTAAGATATGGAATGAAGTAAAACAAGATATGACAAGATGGGAAAAATTACATTTATCTTTAATGGGGAGAATTTTCATAATAAAAATGTATGTATTACCTAGGATGTTATTCCTATTTCAAATATTACCAATTCTGCTAACAGAAACCATATTTAAACAATGGCAGAAAGATATTTCAAAATTTATATGGCAAGGGAAAAAAACGAGAATTAAGTATAAATTATTACAAGATGCTAAAGAAAGAGGAGGGTTGGGATTGCCGGATTTAAAATTATATTACGAGGCATATTGTTTTATGTGGATGAAAGATTGGATAACGTTAGAAAATCAAAAATTGTTACAATTGGAAGGCCGTGAATTGAGATTTGGGTGGCATGCTTATATATGGTACGATAAAGCTAAAATAAATAAATAATTTAAAAATCATTATATTAGGCTATACTAAAGACTTGGGACAAATATAAATCTAAATTAACACTGAACATGCCATTATGGATATCACCGCAGGAAGCATTCGCAAGAAGAGAAAGTATGGGGAAAACAAAATGGTTAAGATATAAAGATCTACTAAACTATGAAGAAGATAAATTTGTGTTTAAGACAAGAGAGAAATTAGAAGCAGAAGGATACTTATGTCATTGGTTTACATATATGCAATTAATGGAGCGTTTTAAGTTAGATAAAAAAAATTATAAATTTGTAAATGAAACATGTTTGGAAAAGCAATTATGTATGAATGATGAGCATATGATTGCGAAAATATATAAAATGTTACTACAATTAAATCTGGAGGATGAACAAGTCAAAGAATGTATGATTAAGTGGGCTAGAAATTTTGGGTATAATATGATGGAACAATGGGAAAGGATGTGGACAAGAAGTTTAAAATTTACATTGAGTTATAATTTAAAAGAAAAGTTTTATAAAATGATGTATCGATAGTACTTAACACCGGATAAACTATTGAAAATGTATAAAAATGTACCAAATGTATGCTGGAAATGCTCACAGGAAGAGGGAACATGTTATCATTTATGGTGGACTTGTGAAAAAGCTAGGAGATTTTGGGATCAGATACATAAGGTTATTAAAAAAAAAAATTGAAAGTAAATATAATAAAAAAAAAACCAGAATTATTCTTATTGGGATTGATGGAAGAATTAGAGAAAAGATATGGGAAGTTATTACTATATATGATTACAGCAGCAAGAATACTTTATGTTCAACGTTGGAAGGAAGAACAAATATCGACAATAGAAGAGTGGATTATCAAAATAATGGACTTGGCACAAATGGCAAAACTAATGGACTTGATGAAAGATACAAATATGGCTGGATTCAAGAAATCATGGCAACCATTTCTTGATTACCTAATGACAACAGAAAAAAATGATGTAATGATTATAGGCTTTACATATTGTTTTACATATTGAATTGATTAAATAGAAATAATGGTAATATAGGTAGAACAAAGACAAGAGATTAATGTAATGTAATTATAAGTATATCCATAATTGGGATAGTCGAAAACCACATTTTAAATATTTTTGGTTTTTCCTGGTGTTTGTTTTTGATTTGTTTTATATGTTTTATATGTTGTGGGTGTTATAAGTTTGTATGTTATTTGTTGTATTTAATGTATGTATTTATGTTTATTATATGGTTTTGTATTCTGTTTTTACTATATTGTGAAATAAATAAAGGTTTTAATGGAGAAACATCTCAGAAACTACCAATAGACTGTTACAACCAGATGGCATCACTGTAGCATATAAACCAACCCAAGCCCTTCAGAACATCTTAAGTAACCCAAAAGACTCAGTAGCCCAAGAAGGAAAAACAGGAGTTATCTACAACATACAGTGTAAGGACTATAGCAGCCACTATGTAGGACAGACAGGCAGAAGACTAGCAGAGTGCATCCATGAACACCAACTAGCATTTACATACCATTCATAAGAGACAGTAGAAAAGCCAAAAGACCAGAACACCTTCTTGCCAGCAATCAACACCCAGATATGCAAAGATTAACACCAGGATTAGCACCAGAGGAACAATCAAACAGCACAATATACCCTAATCAAGGAACTATTAACTCAGTCAATCAACCAAGCAGCAAACAGCCCAATCAAAGAACTCCTAAGGAGAGAACAACACCTCCACCAACACAAGCAGGACAAGCCGTGGTATATAAACAGAGAGCAAGTCCCACTCCCTTTTTGCACTGAAGATGTTTATTTATTTATTTATTTATTTATTTATTTATTATTTATTTATTTATTTATATTTCTAACTTATATCACCGCCCATCTCCCCCCATTCCGGAGGGGACTCTGGGCGGTTTACAACAAGCCAGCAATTAAAACATATAAAAATTTATAAAAAGAATACATAATTTAATTAAATATATAAAATCCAAGAGGCTCTGATGTTAGGCTTTAAAGAAGAAGATGGAGCAAGCCAACCCCAAGAGGAGCTATTACTCCCCCCATCCCAAGCGAGGTGGCAGAGCCAGGTCTTCAGTTGTTTCCGGAAGGTCATAAGTGTGGGGGCTAGCCTCACCTCTGGGGGCAGAATATTCCAGAGGGCGGGTGCCACTGCCGAGAAAGCCCGCCTCCTGGACCCCGTCAGGTGGAATTCTCTTATAGACGGGGTCCGAAGCAAGCCCTCTGCATAGCCGGGTGGAACGGGACGATGTTCTGGGGATGAGGCGGTCCTTTAGGTAACCTGGCCCCATGCCATGTAGGGCTTTAAAGGTAACAACCAACACCTTGAATTGGACCCGGAAGCAAACCGGTAACCAATGCAGCTCGCGCAGCAGAGGTGTCACATGTGCCGACCTTGGGGCACCCATAACTGCACGCGCAGCCGCATTCTGGACCAGTTGAAGCTTCCGGATAGTCTTCAAGGGTAGCCCCATGTAGAGCGCATTGCAATAGTCTATGTGGGAGATGACCAGGGCATGAGTGACTGTACGGAGGGCCTCCCGATCCAGGAAAGGGTGTAGCTGGCGCACAACTCGAAGTTGTACAAATGCCCTTCTGGCCACGGCTGCCACCTGCTCTTCAAGCAGGAGTCGTGAGTCCAGAAGGACACCCAGGTTCCGCACTTTGTCTGAACGGGGTAGTGCCACCCCGTCCAGATCTAAAGATGACAACTCCCTGGATCTCGAGGCACCATCAATCCACAGCCACTCCGTCTTACCAGGGTTCAGCTGAAGCCTGTTGTTCCCCATCCAGGCCCCCACAGCCTTCAGACACTGAGAAAGGGCAGCCACTGCATCACTTAACTCACCCGGGATGGAGATATATAATTGAGTATCATCAGCATATTGATGATACCTCATCCCGTGTTGGTGGATGATCTCACCCAGCGGTTTCATGTAGATATTAAATAGGAGAGGGGAGAGAACCGAACCCTGTGGCACCCCACAAAGTAGGGGCCGAGGGTCGGACCTCTCATCTCCTATAACCACCGATTGGGATCGGCCCTGGAGGAAGGAGTTGAACCAGCGTAAAACCACGCCGCCAATCCCCAACCCCCTAAGCCGTCCCAAAAGGATACCATGGTCAATGGTATCGAAAGCCGCTGAGAGGTCAAGAAGGGCTAGGATGGATGCACTGCCGCCATCCCGTGCCCGCCAGAGATCATCAGTAAGTGCGACCAATGCAGTTTCTACCCCATATCCCGGTCTGAATCCTGACTGAAAGGGGTCTAGATAATCCGTATCATCCAGAATCCTCTGGAGCTGTAATGCCACCACTTTCTCAACCACCTTCCCCAAAAAGGGGAGGTGGGAGACAGGATGAAAGTTATCCAACACTGTAGGGTCCAACAATGGCTTCTTGAGGAGGGGGTGCACCAGCGCCTCCTTAAAGGCCGCCGGAAACACTCCCTCTCCCAAGGATGCAAGAACCATCGCATGGACCCAGCCACATGTCACCTCACTGGCTGCTTTCACCAGCCAGGAGGGGCATGGGTCAAGATGACAAGTAGTGGCCCTTACAGTCTGGAGGATCCTGTCCACTTCCTCAGGTCCAACAGGATCAAACTGTTCCCAGATAACCGGGCACAGACGCTCCCTCGGCATCTCCCCAGACCATGTGTCACGCTTGGGGTCTAACTTAGAACAAATCCGAGCGATTTTATCCATCAGATGCTCTGCAAATTCCTCCGCACGGCCCTGCAGGTGGGTCACTGGGCCCACCTTACCTAGGAGAGATCGAGTAATCCTAAACAGGGCCGTCGGGCGGCATTCTGCGGACGCAATAAGAGCGGAGAAATATTGACGTTTCGCCGCTCTTACCGCCACAAGGTAGGCTTTAACTGCGGCTCTAACTTGTGTTCGGTCTGATTCGGTCTTTGTCTTTCTCCAGCGGCGCTCTAGGCGTCTCTTGACCCTCTTCAGTACCCTCAATCCCTCCGTATACCACGGGGAATATCGGGTTGGATGGGACAAGAGAGGTCGCATAGGCGCGATCCTGTCCAAGGCCTCGGCCGCCCTCTTATTCCAGACTGCGGCCAGGGCCTCCACTGGACCGTGCATTAGATCCTCGGATATAACCCCCAGCTCCCTCTGAAACCCTATCGGGTCCATTAGTCACCGGGGGCGGACCAAACGAATGGGTCCAGCCTCCCTGCGGAGTGGGGCAGCATATGAGAATCTCAGGGTCACCAGGGCATGATCTGACCATGACAATGGGGAAAGATGCAGCTCTCCCCCCAGATCATCTTGCCATTGCTCCGACAGGAAAACCAAGTCCGGAGTGAGGCCACTGTCTCGAGTCGGGTCCCGAATAATCTGGACCAGGCCCATGGCTGCCATGGTAGCCATGAACTCCCGAGCTGCCTCCGAGGCACGTCCCAGGGACGGCAGATTGAAATCCCCCAGAACCATAAGTCTGGGGAATTCCACCGCCAACCCCGAAACAGCCTCCAGCAGCTCGGGCAGGGAGGTTGCTACGCAGCAGGGAGGCTGGTACAGCAGCAACACTCCCAACTGCTCTCGGGAACCCAACTTGAAAAACAGCGTCTCACATCCGGCCACCTGTGGAGCCGTGCCCCTGAAGGCCACTATAGACTCTCGAATGATAACTGCCACCCCGCCTCCCCTACCCCGATGTCTCGGCTGGTGCCATACCTGAAACCCGGCCGGGCAGATCTCCGAGAGGGCAACCCCTCCTCCAGGGCCCAGCCAGGTCTCGGTAATACATGCCAGGTCGGCCCCCTCCTCCGCGATCAAATCACATATGAGGGGCCCCTTGTTATTAACCGACCTGGCTGTTGCCTAGCCTGGCAATGAAACGTCTGCAAGAAAACAAGGCTCAGAGAGCACCAAGGACTCCACAATACAGAGAATTTCCAGCAGGTGATATCAGAGGACCATTTCAATCAGATATAAATACCATTATGTGTCAAGGGAAAAAACATGATTTAGTGAGTCTCCCAGGGGAGGACATTCAGTCAAGGTTTCTTGGCTGGCCATGCTAGCTTTAAATATATGTATCAGGTATAGAAAAGTGTTAAGATTTGAGCATACAGTAGCATACAAAATTGGGAATAGCAGTGAAAGTTTGGGCACAAATTATGAAAATGGTAAAAGAGAGATTGTAGTGATTTTTAATAACTAATATGGGACGAACTGTGAGCCACTGAGCAGAACCTGTAGTTCAAATGTTTGAACCCATTTCTTGACTATTTTCAGTAAAAGTGAAGTCAGGTACTGTACCTTGAACCTCTGTTTGTTTGTACTTCTGCAGGCCCTACGACATCCGTTTTGATAATTGCTTTCAAGGTTCCTACAAGAGGCGCCCTTACCGTGGTCGTCCTTATACAAGATCTAAAAGGACCTTCTCAAAAGGTTGGGTTTGTGAGAGTAAAAGAATGGTGTACAGTCTAAGCGAAAGAGGATGAAAAAGGGGGAAGCCTCCAAATGGTACAGAAGAAAAGTAGCATATGTATAAGTGTAATCATGTAACAAAATATATAGTTTGATATGGATTTCTTTGTTTCAGTAATACCCCTTGATGAGAAATGCTTCTTACTCCCACCATAAAGAATGTATTTTTCTCATGAACTGATTACAAACCAATTCAGCTAGGCTGATTCATTTGCCTGACTGAAACTTTGAGATACGAAGTATGACACTGAACCACAGATCAAGGAATAACATTTTAGCTAGCATGTAATGTATATAGAAGCCTGTATGATTACAAAAGTTTTGATTCAGTGTGTCATGCAAACCCAGGAAATTGAGTTAACTGAGTCAACCATTGCTTATCTAACCATGGATAAGAGTGCAGTGAAAATGGAGATCTGCAGCTGATGCCAGAGAGGATAAATCAAAACATGAGTTGATCTGCATAGAAGTCTGTCTTCCAAAAGTGTAGCAGATACACTTTTAAAACTGGTAGGTGTTACGGCACATACTCAAAAGGAGTGTCCTTTACTACTATTACTTCTACTATTTCTCAACCCAGGATCGTAATCTCGATTCAACTTTAACTGTAAAGTTTGACCGTAGATCTCCTGTTCAGGAAAGCAGCATACATATATTAAGGGGAGAACCTTCCTCCTCCAGGTTCCAGTACAGTAGCCAAAACAAATGGCAAAATTTAAAGACTGATTTTTTTAAAAAAAAAAACCTATTTGGATGGAGCCTCTCCTCCACTATGCTTATTCTTCAGCACAACAACTCATACATGTGTGTGATTGAAACCCCAATATTCTTTCACATGCTCTGAAAAGAATAATAAAACAAAGTTGTTTCAAATGTTTGAACTCTTAGCTCATGGAATTCAGTGGAAACTTCTTAATTTCATTTAACTCTTGTTTCTCTATCTGCAGGAAGAGGTAGTTTTCAAAAGCCATCAAGTTCTTCCTGCTTAATCAGTGTGACGGTAAGAAATAAATAATAGTAGGTAGACCCTTCAGGAACGGTGTGTGTTTCCCACATCTAATATAGTCAAAATATTTCTCATATGTATGGGCATGGGTATCTGGGGAGGCAAGGGGAGCAAATGATGAGATGTGCATGATGATATCACACTTTTGACATGATTTATGTACTTACATCAAGCCTCATTATGCAATTATATAATTGCAGCATTTGCACCTCATTTTGACATACCACAGTTTGTTGTGGACACTGTTGCATATGAGTTGGAAAGTACAAGCAATCTTTTATTCCATGAAGGAAGGTACAAGGCTCATGTCTCAGTGGGACATCCTCAAAAGGATACAAATAAGGACAAAATATTTATACAGCCAAAAGATTTCATATACAGTATCATAGCAGTAGCTTGTGACCATTAATAATTGTTTAGAGCAGTTATCATTGCTTCTTTAACTACTTCCCTGTTTCTGTGCCCCAAATAGTTATGTTTCTTAATGTTTGGAAATTGCGAGCAAAGCCAAAGGATCAGATGAGTTAATGAAGCTAGACATAAAGGCCTAAGCAAAATAGAGTATAGCTGTAGTGTTTATGTGAAAGAAATGGCAAGGAGGCAGACTGGTGTGATCCACTTTTTCCATGGTATCTTATACAAACTCCATATTATCCTATATCACCCCTTATTGTATTACTTGCTTGCCTTTGCACTCTGTATTTCCTTTGCTTACCCTCTAATAGCCTTACCTTGTACTGACCTTGATGCAGAAAATGCCTGCTGTCCTAGACTTACACTATTTATCTCACCCTTATCACTGTTATGAACAGATGTATAACTCTCTAAAAGGGAGGACAAGTTGATAGATGCCAAGAAAAAAACATCTCCCCTGGAATGTTCTTGGCACGCATCTCCAGGTGCTAAGTCAGATTACTCTCCCTCACTTACAAAATTGTGTTTAAGACAAGAGAAATCAGGGTGGGATGGGAACTCCATTGTAAAATTAACTGGGAGGTGCAGTGTTCCAGCTGGTATGAGGAGGGCTCTTTCTGCAGTTTTTTTCGGAGGTCCTGTCTGCAGAAAGGACATTTAGGTATACATTCTCTTGAAATTATATTACTTTAATCAGCTTTTGAGCTCTTTGTTCTATTACTTCTTGAATCCTAAATAACCTACAGGTACCTATCTGGTCACTGGGTGTCAGAACAATAACCTTAACTAAATTTAATTCCACATTAATAACTAAAAGAGGTGACCCTTGTGCTAAAAAAGCAGAACGTATCATTTTTTCTCCCGATAGAGTTCCTCTGTTTTTAAAAGTTGCCTAACATGCAAAAAATTAGAAGATAACTGTTTCCCATCACTTCATTTGCTAAGAGATTCACTTATTAAACACACCAGAATCTTGCTGGAAAAAAACAAACGAATGTCCATCATATGAGACTCTTCTTCTGTTGCAGCCAAAGAAAAAGTCTGAGAAGGAGGAAAAACAGCAAGAAGATTCCAAGGAAATTAAACAAGACAAGGGGAATACTGCAACTTCATGGAAGGAAGGTTTTTCATTCAAGGTACTAATAGGAAAAAAATTGGGGTGTTTGAATAATAAGATAGTGAGCTTTCAGTCCATGAGAAGATGTTGGGAATAATCATTTCTATACCTTGTCCTACAACAGTGTTTCTCAACTTCGGCAACTTTTAAGATGTGTGGACTTCAGTATGCTGGCTGGGGAATTCTAGGAGTTGAAGTCCACACATCTTAAAGTTGCCAAGGTTGAGAAACACTGTTCTACAAGGATGTATCATTCTTAGCCCATGGTTTTTAAACCACAGTGACTAATCTGAATTGAAATAAGACAAACTGCACTGTGTCTTAGAATCTTTCCAAATCCACTGGAAAAGACACTTTTACTTTTTAAATCTCAGTGCCCAATAACTATAGCCTGGCTTTGGGGAGAAGTCAAATTAGACATGTTGAGCCTGGGATTTTGGAGTCTGAGTAGATTGGATGAGAGACAGAAAACACTGATTTCCATATACGAAACCAGAGCAGCTACTGGACCAACATTTTAAATGCCTGGGCAAAGTAGATTTTAATTGAATGCATAAAAATATAGGGAGAGATGTTCCTTCAGGCAGTTAGGTTCCAAATTGTTCAGTTCCTTAAAAGTAAGTTCTTGTACCTTGAGCTGGGCTAGAAAGCAAGTAGTTAATCAGTGCTATCCATTTAAAATTGGTGCATCATGATTCTTCCTGTCTGTGTCACTAGAACAGAGCTTTCCAAACTTTTCATGTTGGTGACACACCTTTTAGAGATGCATCATTTCGTGACACAGTAATAACAGGGCTCCCCGCCCCCAGCACACGTGATTGGCTCCCTCCTGCAAACCCCACCCCAGGCCCACGTGATTGGCTCCTGCCAGAAAACCCCCGCCCCCGGCACACGCGATTGGCTCCCACCTGAAAACCCTGTCCCCCTGGCCCACATGATTGGCTCCCACCTGAAAACACCGCCCGCGTTTACCAAACTATTACCTTGCATATCCAAATAATATTTATGGGGGGAGGGGATGGTTCCTGGTCCTGGGGTGCTGCGAGAAGAAGCGGCACCCCTCAAAGAACACCCGGGGCTTCAGGATGTTTGCAAAAGTCCTGGATCCGAAGACCCTGAAGGAGGGAAAGAGGTGCTCCCCAAGACACCCTTTCAAAACTCAATTCCGTGCAGCCAGCAGGACGCCGAGGGAAGGAATGGCGATTAAAGCGTTTGCCCGGCAAAGGAGGCGGCGGACCGGGAGCCCCAGGCGCCCGGCGCCTCCATCTGCATCCCGGGGGGTGAGAGGCGCGGCCTCTGGCTGGCCAAACACATTGCCCAGCGGAGAGGCTTCTGCCCGTGTGACATTGCGTGAGCCCCTGGACCCAAATCAGTCAACATCAAACCTTCTTTTCCATTTCAGGAGCAGCAGGCAGGTGAAGCTAAATCGCAACAACAGGCTTTAATCGCCATTCCTTCCCTCGGCATCCTGCTGGCTGCACGGAATTGAGTTTTGAAAGGGCGTCTTGGGGACCGCTTCTCTCCCTCCTTCAGGGGCTTTCGATCTGCCCAGCGGAGAGGCTTCTGCTTGTGCGGCGTCGCAAGAACCGCTCACACCAAACCCGGGCTTGGCCGGCTGCCCCTGACCTCGAGCAGGCCTGCCTCATCGTGGGGCAGAGAGGCAAGGCAGTGGCACTTACCGGCAGCGGGGCAAGGGCTCGGCAGGACTCCGAAGGGGACTCTTCTTTGGCGCGCACTGATTGGCGGGGGTGCCTCTTCTGGCTTCCCCCCAGTCAGCACTTCCGGGTCATCTGGTGACACACCCAGACTCTGCTGGCGACACAGTAGCGTGTCGCGACACACAGTTTGGAAAGCTATGCACTAGAAGTTTAGTCACTGCATACAGTGCTCATTACAGCTTCTGGGGTTTCCAGAAGTCCTCACTTGCCAACTGCAATTGGGACCAGCAACTCCATCACTAAATGGCACTTTATATTAATAGTTATAGTAATTTAGTCAGATCTCTGGTGATGCTCCGATACTTTGACTGATAAACAAGGCTCCGACACACACTCCGTGGAATAGGTAAAAGCTTTATTTACAGTGCAAGATCTGGGTCCACGTTAATGAACCAAGTAAAGCATAGATACAAGACCTTACAGCAGAGCTTTCCAAACTGTGTGTGGCGACACAAAAGTGTGTTGCCACACAGTCTGGTGTGTCGCCACACAACCCGGAAGCGCTGATCATCATCAGTGCTTCCGGGTTTTCCCGCGGCGAAACATCAACGGCGGCGTGCAAAACCCTGAAAGCGGCAGCAGCGCTTCCGGGTTTTTGTGCGCTGCCGCAATGGCGGCACTTCCGGGTTTTCCTGCGGCGACACACCAACGGCGGTTGGTGTGTCGCTGCGGGAAAACTTTGGAAAGCCCTGCCTTACAGTTAAATAGGTTCCAGTTTTCCCCCTCCCATAGAATGCGGTATTAGTTTCGTCTCGCACCCTCTCGTCCGCGCTTGGAGCTGTCCGGCTGAGGTGCTGATTGTATTCTCCTAATACACACTGCGTGCTGCTTTTCTGTCTGGCGGTTTGCTGTTACATTCTTCCTATTGATTGCTTTTGGCGCCCTGGCTGAGGAATGTGTTAAGTGGTTTCTATTTATGTCAGGGTGGTATGGATGCCATCATGACATCTCTGTTACCAAGTTATCACTATCCATGGTGGGTTGTATCTGCCAAACCTGCTGAGGGTGGCCCAAGGCATCCATGATTCTGTCAGAGTCTAGTTGGACTCTGACTCTGAAGAAAATGAAACTATTCAGAGAAACGAAACTTACCCTGTGCAGCAGCCGAAGAGAACTCGTGATGGACAGGTACAGGTTCAAAAGTGCAAAACTTGTGATCAGTCTTGTGATAGGCAGGTGCAAGACTCAGAGATGCTAGAGGAGCAGGTGCAGGGCAACAGACCCGGGAATGACCTAGCAGTGCGGTAGAATCCTGAGAAGCTGATTGGTGCTCCTGACTCACTTCCTAGTTCACCACCAATCAGCGCGAGAGCAAGGCAGGCAGAAAAGTGCGCCAAACAGAGGGAGTCCCGATTGGCTCCCGAGGAGAGAAGGCGCGCCGAAAACAAAATAAAAGGGCGAAAGAGCAAGCAACAGCTCGCCAGGGACAACCGTTCTACAGACCTTACAGCGTCTTCAGGAGAAGCCCAGCCAGAATTGTCCTCGAGGTCTTGTCCTGCCGCCACTGAAGAACTGGAGCCAGATCTTCCACTCATTTCTGAATTGACCCCAGCTGCAAAAGAAGGCCAATTCGCTGCAGCATCAAGAGGGATTGGAACGTTAGCTTGTAGTTTTTCAGAAAGCCCCAGCAGGACAGCTTCAGTTGTTCCGGGCGATTGTCGGTTGGCATCTTCAGCTTCACAGCATTCGCCAGCCTCGTCAAGGCAACGCTCCGCAGCCACAGCTAAGTACCTTGCTCAACCCTCTGTGGCTTGTCGCGTCGATTTCGGGTCGCCACATTCTGCCATTGGGGGGCTTCCTAGTTTGTCGTACCCTGCCCTGCCAGGCTTACAGGCAGCGCTACCTAGTGGTGGTAGTTTAGTCTGCCTTGCCGCTCCCGTTCCGTTCATTACGGTTCCAGTCCAGTCTACCTTGCAGTTCCAGTCCAGTGTTCCCGAGGAACAGTCCAGTCTACCTCGCAGTCCAGTCCAACGTTCCAGAGAAACCAATCCAGCCTTGTCAGTATTACTCCCAGTAATCCCAGAACTGAACCTGAGTCTCCTAGTCAACCCATCTACCTAGCATCCTTGATCCAGAACTATTGTGTTACTTGCTGCTGAACTTTAGTTGTGTTAACCGCATAGCTGCCTATCTCCAAGTGCATCCAGTTGATCCAGTATTCTTCAGTTGTATTAATGGACTTATGCTTGTAAATATTTTTTATAAATAAAACTATTTCTATAAAGTTCTGGTGGTCATATTCTGAACAGAACAGATTCTGAGGTTTCACTAACAAATCTGGATCATGGAATATGCCCGAACTACAGTATGTATCTGCTGTTAGGGTTGCACATTGATTTCCTGAATGTAAAAATGTTTACTCTGCAATGTCTCCATCTGTTGGAATCAACTTCACTTTATTTGTATCTACCTAGCCCAATATTGAATCTTAGCATTTTTCACCTGGTTCAGATAACAGAGAAATAATGCTGAATGTCACCAGTATTAGAACCTCCAAACCCCTCTGATGTATTTGCTCAGTAGTTTCATATAGATGTTAAAGCACGTAGGAGATAAAATAGAACCTACAGAATTCCACAGGACAATTATCGTAGGATTAAATAGCTACCATCCCCAGCACTGCTCCTTTCTGAAATAGCTGAATTGTGACTCTGTACTCAGCTTACAGAGCTGCAGCAAGATGATATCATGGGTAATGGTATCTGAATTCCATCAGTTCGTACTTCCTGACAGAGGTCATCTATTAGAGGAATCAACGCAATCTGCTTATTTGAATTATAGGTAGTCCTCACTTACCAACTTCAGTTGGGACTGGCAACTCCATCACTAAATGGCGCAGTTAAGCATGACATCATATGACCACACTGACTTATGATGTCAGTTCTGGCAGTGATTAAGTGAATCACCACAGGTCGTTAAGCGAGACATCACGTGACCGCAACTTGCAACTTCCTACTGGCTTCCTCATTGACTTTGCTTGTTGGAAGCTGGCTGTGAAGGTCGCAAATGGCGATCACATGACCACGGGATACGGCAACCATCATAAATGTGTGCCGGTTGCTGAGCACCTGAATCGTGATCACGTGACGATAGGGATGCTGTGACGGCTGCAACTTCGAGGACCGGTCATCTCTATTTTCAGTGCCGTGGTAAGTTTGAATGGTTGCTGAATGAATGGTTGGTAAGCGAGGACTACCTGTAATTCAAATTCAATTCAAATGATACTTCATATTCAAATATACATGAAATTGATCAGCTTTCATCTTTTGAGCTCCTTGAGCATATTAGTGACTGGTCAAGAATGTAATCTCCAAAGAATATTTCTCAAAAATTGGCCATACATGTTGAAGTTTTATGCATTGGTGACTTCAGTTTTAATTTATTTGCCTGTATTTTAAAGAGGAGAGAAGGGACTCTCATTTCCTAGTAAAAAGAGAGTATTTTTTTTTCTTGGGGAATAAAGGTTTGCTTTTAAAACCCTTCTGTATTCTAAATAAATGCTGCAGATCAAACCAGAAGATATTCGGCCTGCTGAAGAGTTTCCCAGCTGGACTGGCTCTGTTGCATCTCCTGGAGCTGCTGCACAAACAGAGTTGCCATCTGCAATTGCAGAAGTCCTTTCTGACACCGAAAATGGAACTATCGTACTGGTATGAGCCATGTCTTCCTTTTACGTGCTCTTTCGATGAGGTTCCCTGGGATAACACTGTCATTATGCCTCATTGACTCTGGTTGCAGGATTCTTTGATCTTGGGCTGAGTATTTGTATTTTGCTTTATTTTCTCAGTGTTTTTGACCAAGTTATTTTACTTACGTTCCTGAAGATGTGTAGGAGAATGAGCATTAGGGCTTTCTGTGCTTCCCAAAAACTTGTTTGATTTTTAGCAGCTACTGCTGCGGTGGCTTCTTTCTCTTGCACTTCTTCATTTTCTTTAGAAGATTTCTGACCTTTAGTTGTAGTTCAGTTAAGCATAAACCGTCTGGAATTTAAACAACATTGCATTAGTCATTGTTTAATTTGTATTAAGCAGAATACTTGCTTCTTCCAAAGTTAGAGAAATGCCTGATATATAAAATTTAAATAGTACAAAATGAATAGTACAAAATGTAAATTATGTTATTATTGTCTAGTGACATTTTAGATTTAGATCATGGCCATTTATTTTCTTCCATAATGAACACCAATAATATTGTGCTGATCTGTGTAATAACTTCAAGAATCTTATACAAAGGCAGGTCATAAGTTTTATAATTAAGTGAGGTAAAGGAATACACAGTCAAGAGGATTTTCTCAATTTATGAGGCTTCCCTAAACTTAAAAGCATATCAGGTTTATGATGGACCTTATGGATGTATGTTTGCTAATGGTATCTTTATTTAGAGCAGGGGTGTCCAACCTTTTGGCTTCCCTGGGCCACATTGAGTGCAGAAGAATTGTCTTGGGCCGCACATAAAATATATAATATATATTTTAATATATAAAAAAAAGTAAAGGTTCCCCCCGCACATTTGTGCAGTCGTGTCCGACTCTAGGGGCCGGTGCTCATCTCCGTTTGTTAGCCGAAGAGCCAGCATTGTCCGAAGACGCTTCCACGGTTATGTGGCCGGCATGACGCGTGCGGAACGCTGTTACCTACCCACCGAAATGGTACCTATTCATCTACTTGCATTTGCACGCTTTCGAATTGCTAGGTTGGCAAGAGCTGGAACTAGTGTGGGAGCTCACTCCGTCACACGGGGCTAGGGATTCGAACCTCCAAACTTGCGATCTTCCGATCGACAAGCCTGGCGTCTTACCCGCTGAGCCACCACGCCACGGAATGAGGAGGCTCATTCCGGACCGGGCTGGGCGGCATTGCTAGCTGTTCAGGGCCGCATGTGGCCCGTGGGCTGCAGGTTGGACACCCCTGATTTAGAGTAATAATAAAATTATAGCAATTATTTTATTTCAGTCCAGAATAAACTAATAAGTTATTGTTATTGTTATGAATCAGTAGGACTTAAGGAAGTAATTACTCCTTTTTTAAAAGAAGTTTTTTCATAATAGGGGTAACATATGTATTATATAATATAAATATAACATAATAAATATATATAATCTATAATATATATATGATATATAATATAATATATATATTTATTATGTTTATATATAATATATATTTATATATATATGATATTATTATATATATATAGTATATATAAATATAATAAAATAATATAACATAAAATATATAATATATAATATCCCTCTTAAGAATATTTAAAAAAAATCAATGCGGGCACTGACTCTATCTTGGGGCAGGGGGGCAAGGCCGCGGCGCTTACCCACGTGGCGCTTCCAAGGACCGAGAAGGCGGCGACAGGGCTCTGGGCAGGAACCGGCTGCAAGGCAAAGGCTGGACAGGCTTCCGGAGCAGATTCTGTGGCAGCAGCAGGACACGGGGCAGGAACCGGCGGCAAGGCAAAGGCTGGACAGGCTTCCGGAGCAGGTTCTGTGGCAGCGGCAGGACACGGGGCAGGAACCGGCGGCAAGGCAAAGGCTGGACAGGCTTCCGGAGCAGGTTCTGTGGCAGCGGCAGGACACGGGGCAGGAACCGGCGGCAAGGCAAAGGCTGGACAGGCTTCCGGAGCAGGTTCTGTGGCAGCGGCAGGACACGGGGCAGGAACCGGCGGCAAGGCAAAGGCTGGACAGGCTTCCGGAGCAGGTTCTGTGGCAGCGGCAGGACACGGGGCAGGAACCGGCGGCAAGGCAAAGGCTGGACAGGCTTCCGGAGCAGGTTCTGTGGCAGCGGCAGGACACGGGGCAGGAACCGGCGGCAAGGCAAAGGCTGGACAGTCTTCCGGAGCAGGTTCTGTGGCAGCGGCAGGACACGGGGCAGGAACCGGCGGCAAGGCAAAGGCTGGACAGGCTTCCGGAGCAGGTTCTGTGGCAGCGGCAGGACACGGGGCAGGAACCGGCAGCAAGGCAAAGGCTGGACAGTCTTCCGGAGCAGGTTCTGTGGCAGCGGCAGGACATGGGGCAGGAACCAGTGGCAAGGTAAGAGCTGGGCTGGCGCCTGGAAGGGTTTCTGCGATGGCAGCAGGGCTTGGTGCGGAGGAGGCGGCGGCGGCGGTGTCCCTTGGCTCGGGTCCAGGGCTACACGTGGCGCGGGGGTAGCTCTCTTCGGCGCGCGCAGGCAGCAGGTAATGAGTGGCTGCGCTGGCCCTTTATAACTTTGAATTTCGCCCCTCTCCGCCCTCCTTTGCCGCGCGCTAATTGGTGGAGTGGCTTCTTCCGGGCTGCCTCCAATCAGCAGCTCCGGCTCGGATTCCCCTTTCGCGCCATGCCAGCCTCTTCCGTAGTCTGGCATGGCAGTGGGGACAGGAGGCACATTCCGGACCGGGCCGGGCAGCATTGCTAGCTGTTCAGGGCCGCATGTGGCCCGTGGGCTGCGGGTTGGACACCCCTGATTTAGAGTAATAATAAAATTATAGCAATTGTTTTATTTCAGTCCAGAATAAGCTAATAAGTTATTGTTATTGTTATAAATCAGTAGGACTTAAGGAAGTAATTACTCCTTTTTTAAAAGAAGTTTTTTCATAATAGGGGTAACATATGAAAAATAATAAACTAAGAATTTTGGGGTGTCTATTATTTAAATATTGTAGCCATTTCACTGTATACATTCAGTATTCATATAAGTGTGTGTGTATACTGTACAGCTTTAGTATTTCCCCATCAATAGCTTCTTCGTTCCTCTATCCATTGTGAACATTCTGCAGATTAAAGTAGCCTAACAGGAAGTGAAACTCCCTAGCCTGATTTTTCTATTTGCAATTT
This sequence comes from Charina bottae, assembly GCA_023362775.1. Classification (NCBI taxonomy): domain Eukaryota; kingdom Metazoa; phylum Chordata; class Lepidosauria; order Squamata; family Charinaidae; genus Charina; species Charina bottae. Next base: position 72,300,636 of record JALMGJ010000003.1, on the reverse strand, counting down.
AAGCAGCCCTTTATTGTTGTTTTTGTTTTTTTCAGAAATGTGGAAAATGATCTGGTACAAATTAGGTAGCTTCTTTGTCATCCTTTGTATGTAGTTACGGCAGTGCTTTCCAAACTGCCGCTGTTGGCGACACATCAATGGCAGCGCACGCAGCGGCGGGGGTGTGCACAGCGGCGGCGTGAGGGGATGCGCGGCAGCGGCCTCGCTAAAACACAGAAGCACTGATGGTGTGCCGCTGCCGTCACCATGCACACCGCCGCCGCACGTGCCCCCGCCGTGCATGCCTCCGCTTCGTGACACACTAAACTGTTGCGACACACTAAAGTGTCGCGACACACAGTTTGGAAAGCTATGAGTTAGGGTGTTGCAGGTGTGAGGAGTTAAATTTCTTTTATGGAAATTGATTATATTTAATAACTTTCTGATGAGACTAGATATATTCCATTTAGGGATAAATGCAGATTGATTTGGATGTATAATTCTGTCTCTAATTAACCTAGATACTTCAGTATAATTTTGAGTATAGTTTATATAATCTATGTTTAATAATGAGATAGGCCTATATGAACTGAGGCTAAGCCATATCCTTCTCAGCTGAACTTCTAAAGTCTCCAACTTCTATACTTGGCAACTTCTGCTATCATGTTACAGATCTTTCGTTTTCATTGCCATTTAAAAATTCTCTCTGTTAGACAGTGCTGATTGTCTTCTACATAGACCAGGGGTGTCCAGCCCGCAGGCTGCATGCGGCCCGGCCTGGAATGAGCCTCTTGTCCACACCACCATGCCAGACTACAAAAGAGGCTGGCATGGCGCAAAACGGGAATCCGAGTTGCCAATTGGAGGTAGCCTGGAAGAAGCCCCTCCAGCGCGCGGCAAAGGAGGGCGGAGGCGGGCCAAGGAGCACCCCCACCAATCAGCCTCCCCTCGCTGCTCTTCCGTGCCATCCTGCCTGAAGGAGAAGGAGGAGCGGGCGGTGTGCGAGCCTGCCGTGGAGGAGGAGAAGGGAAGCGGCAGCAGTGTGAGCGGGCCAGGAGTTGCGAGGGGGTGGGCGGCGCAAGGAGGGGGTGGCGGCCGAGATGCAGCGACGTTGCCGGCTGGGTCGGGAAGATGGCACCGGTGGCAGAGCGCGCATGAGCCAAGGCTTTTAGCCTCCCTGCCGCTCTGTGCAGTGTTTTTTTGCGGAATCGAGGGCATTTTCGGGGGGCCCAGAGCCTGCCCTTTCGAAGGGGCACCCCTGCAGGGTGGACTTTTCCTCCCCCCTTTTGCTCCCCGTGGTTTTTTCGGCCCCTACCGGGGTAGCTCAGGCGCACCTCCGCCTCCCCGTTGCACAGCTGATCGGCGCAGAGATTTTCCACCTGGGGCGCCCCCCCACCATCACTTTTTGTGGTGATCCGAGGCTTTTTCACCTCGTGACAGTGGCACTCTGCCAAGAAAAGCTGTGGTCGCGAGGCAAAAAAGCCTTGGATCACCACAAAAAGTGACGGTGGGGGGGGCACCCCGGGGTGGAAAATCTCCGCGTTGATCAGCTGTGTGATGGGGAGGTGGAGGCGCGCCCGAGCTACCCCGATAGGGGCCGAAAAAACTGCAGGGAGCAAAAGTGTGGGGGGGGAAGTCTGCCCTGCGCCCTGCCAGGGTGCCCCTTCAAAAGGGCAGGCTCCGGGGACCCTGAAAATGCCCTCGGTTCCACAAAAAAATGCTGCACGGAGCAGCAGGGAGGCAAAAAGCCTCGCCGGCAGCGCTTGCCGGGGGGCGGGGTTTGCAGGCAGGAGCGAATTGTGTGGGCTGGGGGGTGGGGACCCCCAGAAATAAAGTACACAATAAATGTAATGCTCCCCATGCAAACCCCGCCCACCGGCCCACGCAATTGGCTGCCGCCTGCAAACCCCGCCCCCCAGTCCTTGGAAAAAAATTTCCCACAGAAGTGGTCCCTGGTGCCAAAAAGGTTGCCGACCCCTGTGACATGGGGTTTTTGAGATCTACCATGGCAGCAGTGAAATATAAATTACTATATATATATATAAATTATTATTACTTATATACATTAACTATATTATATATTTTATGTGCGGCCCAAGACAATTCCTCTTCACTCAGTGTGGCCCAGGGAAGCCAAAAGGTTGGACACCCCTGACATAGACCATTCTGGATTCTTCAGGCATTGAGAGTTAGAGCTGCTGTACAAGTAGAGTTGCTTATTGAAGCAATTTGGAACATGCCATGGGAGTGAGGTACTTCCCTATAGAGAAGTAATGTTCCTCTCCGCCTGTGTTCAACAGTCTTAGTTTCTTGGAGGAAAGGTATTTTCCTATATAATTTATAAAATGCATAATGCATTGAAATTAAAATTAAGATCATTATGATTTAATTTGGAGAAAATATATTTTGGATTGAAGCAAAAGAAACCATTACTTCGAGGGCAAGAAACTGAATATGTGGGTAAGGGGCATGAATTATCTGACTCTGAATCCTTGTATCAATGTATGTGCAGGAAACAACTGGATTCTTTTATGTGAAAAGGTCAAGAGGGCACATTTGGTTGAAAAAAAATAATAACTTACACTGTACCAGGCTGGAAGGCAGAATAAATCAGGATGTTCATTAAGGAAAGTAGACTAAGGTAGATGAAGCTAGAATAAATTAGATCAGGATAGGTTAGCATAGGGTTAGCTAGATAAGAATGAATTAGGATGCCCATTAAAAGTAGGGTAAAATAGACAAGAATAAAATAGGTAATGATATACATCAGAAAAGTGGATTAAGAGGGCTGCTAAATGGAAAGGTACCGTTTGCCAGATGGACGGGAAGTTCGCATTAGATCACAGGGGTTAGGAGGTCATGCTAGCCTGATAGGGGATGCATATCTTAATCAAATAAGGATTGCCTATGGCTAAGGTTAAGAGTTCATGCCCAGCAGGTGGAGGATGTATGCCATATCAGATGAATGTTGTCCAAAAGTATAAAAGCACTGGCTGTTGTCTGATCAAGCACTTCTTCTCCAAGAAAGGAGGGAAGTCTGCTTATTCCTGTACCTTGAATAAACGTTCCTTGATTCTCCCGCTCTGCGTGGTTATTGGCTTATTGCGCCGGGCGAACGGACAAACCGTGATTTACGGCCAACAACTTCTTACAGAGATCTCAAACAAAGCTTGCCTCTGTAGTTCATTGTTGCCCATTCTGTGCCCTCCTCCAAGCCATGTCTTTTCCCCCCAAGGCTGCTGCTGCTATGCAAGTCCTATTGAAAATTAAGACACTGCCACACATTCTCCATCACCAGATGCTTTTATTACATTGTTTCTAAAGCCCATAGGCATGCCAATTAAACAGTTTCATCAGCTCCCTCTTAAGATATAAGTTGAAGCAATACACTTGAGCTTATTTCTTCTGTTTCTGTTTTGACATCTCTTCTTAAATCTCTACAGAATTTCTCTTTTCCTCACAGCTTTTGCTGCCTCCTCTATCTTCTCCCTCTCTTCACTTCAAATCGATTCTTCTTGAGAATGTTCAGCTCAGATTTGTTTTAATTTGAAAGCAAAGTTGGTTTACTAAGGAAGTGAGCAAGTAAAGGTGAGAATGGTGAGACAAAAGTGTTTTGCTTTTCCATTCTGTTGTATGTATTTTTGTAATAGAAACTTCTACAGGTTTAACCTATAGGATATGCCCATTTAAAGCCATGGAGATTGGGGGTGTGAAGCATTGAATTTTTTCAACAGAAGCAGATGCTTGCTGTTTAGAAACATTTTAAAACAATTGTTTTAAAGAGTTAGGAAAACTGCAATATGGCTAGTGATGGAGTTACAACATCAGGAGACCCTAGTAAAAGTTAAATTAGCTCCTCTCTCTATTTTTTAATATTATGAGAGCATAATATACCAAACTGAGTTGTATATTTCTTTTACTATGGAGATGTTATTATACTACTCTCCAGATTCTAAACATCTCATTCAGTAAAATATTCTTTATTAAGTTAAGATTTTAACTAGTGAGGATATGTAACAAGGTTATATTCTTTCTCACTTCTGTCTCATTAATCCTTTGGGGAAGAAAGCGAACATAGTGATCATGAGGTATGAGTATGCTTACGGATGGGAATTCCACAAGCTCCTCTAATCTGTTTGTTTGTTTGTTTTTCATATTTCTATCACTGCCCATCTCCCCCCAAAGGGAGAGATGCTAATGGCAACAGTAGGAAGGAGGGAGGAGGTTTGCTAACTCTTCTTGCATGCCAACTTGTACCCCACAAATGGTCTCTTCTTCCCTGTGCCCCCACCCCCACCCCCAGTGGCTCTTACCCTAGAAACAAGCCTGTCTGAAAGGCAAAATTTCCAAGGAAACTCTTAATGATAAGACATCTACCTACATCCTAATAACTAAATATAAATGTATATATAAATCTGAATAGTAAACAAACAAATAATATAAATCACTATTGAAAACAAAAACTAACCACAAAAGATATGCAAAGATAAAATGCAAGACAGTCATCCACTTGCTTACAGAATTGCAGCAAGGTGGGAGCTGCGCACATTTCTGGAGAGTGTATTCGGGGGGGGGGGGTAAGACCTGCTATCTCATCCAAACCCTACGAACCTCATTAAGGGGGAGATCTTTCAGCAGACCTTGTGGGTAGTTACTTCCTAGTTCCCATTTAAAAATACAAGTGCTGATTGAGATAACTTGTGCGCCAACATCTGCAAACACCTAAACAAGCTATAGGGAGGGCTACATGAATTCAGGGGTCTTGGTATTTTGAAGATCTTGGTTCAGGTATTTGTTTTACTCCTTCAGTTATCAGAGTGTCCACTATTAGTACTAGCAATTCTATCTTAGGTAGGATGTAGTATACGGAGATTGGTTGCTAATCTTGTGAGAGTTTCGAAGTTGATGTAATTGTTCCATGAGCTTTAAGCAGAGATTTTTATCTCCCTACGCTATTTTAGCTGCCTTTCTCTTTCTAGGACCACCTTTCTTACCACAACTAGGGGAAAACTGCTTAGAAAGAAAGCTATAGGGAGTTTAGTCGTGGGGGGGGGTAGGGAGGAAGCTTCTGCATTCACTTCTCTCACATTTTCTTGGCGCAGTAATATAGCAAAGGCAATCAACACAATTGGAAGAGGGCAACGGCAAAGCTCTTGTCTATTGTTTCCAAGAAAACTTCCTGGACATTGTAGGAAGGGAGCTACAAGAAAACCCTATTGGTTGTATAAGAAACTATAGTGTAAATGACAGCTGCTAATCTGATGGCTTCAAGATGTCAGTTTTGTATGTATTTCATTCTGTATTAAAGGGTAAAAAAAAATTCCTTATAGTAATGTATCCTGGGTTACAGAAATACGTTTCTTCAGATCTTTTATGTTACTCCCTTCTGCAGTCTTGGATGGCAGATACAAAAAAATCCCTTTAGCTGCAAGGTGCTGCGCTTGTAACATAGGAGAGATAGAAACCACAGACCACGTGCTCCTTCGCTGCCCTTTTTATAAAGAGCTTAGGAATAAATTAATAATACCTCTGATCAATAAATATCCTAGGCGGCAAGATATAGTCTCTATGCAAATGCTACTTATAGATGAATATCCAAATGTTACAGCACAAGTAGCCAGATTCTGTGCAGCTGCCATGAAGATATGCCAGACTATGATTTGAAAATGTAATATGGTATTCCTTGTAATAATTTTAAGTGGTATATATATTATATATGATATTTTATTTTCATATCACTCATTTTAATATTTGTATTTTATATTTTTAAAATTATGTACAACAGAGAATATTAGTCATGATAATGTAAATGAATAAGACTGTTTTTAAATTTGATAAGGGGCTGATTTACATCGTGATCTAAATGCATTTTAATATTTAATTGGGACTTGTTAAATTAGATTTAAAACTATTTCAAATCAGAGGGTTTATATTTTAAAGCCCAATGTGTTTACTTTGTAAAATTCCAACTTGTACTGGTCAGTGACCGTAATAAATTGATTTGATCTTTTATGTTAAGCTTGATTAGCATTAAACTAGTTCTCATCTTTTTCCTTTTTAAAAAAATCTGCAGGATAAGCTGAAAGATGGTGAGGCCACTGAAGATGTTCTCAGTCAAGCTGTCCCTATTTTGTCCCCTGGAGTATCTACAGAGGATAAAACATCATCTTGTAGTGTAGAAGTCCTTCACCACACTGAAAAGGAAGATTCTGTATTGGTATGAATACTTACTTTATTTTGCTAAAGAACTGTTTTTCGTGACATGTTAGTTTAAATAGGTATTGAAGGCTAGGAAAACTGGAGTTGTCCAGTGGGAAGATGGAGAATACGTTGAGATGGCCGGGGATGGGGGCAGGGGAAAGTGCAAGTGCCTTGTCTGCAGTGGCCCCGAAACCTCGCCAGATCAGGGACGTTAGAAACCCTTTTAGCTCTAGAATGAGCCTGGGAACTACTGCAAGTGCACCTGTTAAAGGGAAACAAGACATTTATCGCTTATGGCCCATTCATTGCTTATACATGCTACAGTATATAGCAGAGCTTTCCAAACTTTTCATGTTGGTGACACACTTTTTAGACATGCATCAGTATGACACAGTAATTCAGTTTTACTAGCAAACCGGAGGTTAAACTAACTAACTTATAATATAAGAGATATGGACACATACATAAATTGTAATAGCGAAATATATGGGGACACAACAGATCTCATGAAAAAAGAGTTCCCCTTTACAGCAGGGCAAGGCTTGGACAGAGCTCCCCTCTTACAGCAGGTTTGGAGGCAGCAAGGCACAAGGCAGGCACTAGGACCTGCGTGGAATCCTGGCAGGGCTCGGAGGCAGCAGCAGCCATGACACACCCAGACACTGCAGCCGATACACTAACGTGTCACGACACACAGTTTGGAAAGCTCTGAGTTAGAGCCATAAGATGAGGTACATATTCTTAATATAGATTTTTTAATGAAAAGCTAACTTTATTGGACAAGTTTAAACAACAAACTGCTCTAATCATATTGAAAAACAGATTTGCCAAGTCCAGTTTTAAAGCAAAAGTGGTTGAAGCTTAGTGAGGTTTTCTATGGATATTTGAGCTAAGTTTTTGTATGGGCTAGTAAATATGTATTTGCATTTATTTACGAATCAGTTATTTTAATGACTTTTCTATAATTTTTCATCAATGCTATCGAGGAATAGTAGGAATATGCATTATTTACAAAACATCTGGGTTTTGTTGCATGAGTCATTGAGGGATTGTCCTTTGTTTTATTTTTGGTCAATACCTAATTCTTCCCAATTCTCAAACGCTGATCTTTCTTTTTCCTGCAGCTGCAAGCCAGCCAGTCTGCACAACATTCCAGCCATGTTTGTTCACCCACATCAATAGAAATACCATTCATCTTGGAGAATGCCAGTGATGACCAGTCTGAGAGAAAAGAAGAAATTGAGCTGGTATTAAATGATTGCCTTCTTCTTGCTGCAGAAATGTTATTTTAATTTAAAAAATGAATAAAAAATGATATGCTGCTGCGGTAGTGCTTCTGCATCCCTTGTACAGAGATTTCAAAGTGGGAGATCTCCCTTGAACTATACCAATAAATATTTCTGTTCCCAAACTCACAGAAGAATCCTTTGCACAGATTTGGACAATAATTGATATAAAATATGCTTGATAGGTTTAGCTTATCATTCATATTTCAGTATCTGTGTAGTTGGTAAATTAAACATTATGTCAAATACCGTTTAAAGGGGCTCAGCGGGTAAGATGCCAGGCTTGTCGATCGAAAGATCGCAAATTCGGAGGTTCGAATCCTTAGCCCTGTGTGCGGAGTGAGCTCCCGCACTCGCCCCAGCTCTTGCCAACCTAGCAATTCGAAAGCATGCAAATGCAAGTAGATGAATAGGTACCACTTCGGTGGGTAGGTAACAGCGTTCTGTGTGCGTCATGCCTGCCACATGACCGTGGAAGCATCTTCGGACAACGCTGGCTCTTCGGCTAACAAACGGAGATGAGCACCAGCCCCTAGAGTCGGACACGACTGCACAAATGTGCAGGGGGAACCTTTACCTTTACAAATACTGTTATATTTTGAGACTGCCTCTTCCACAACCCAATGCTCTCCAGATGTATTCAATTTAGATAGTTTTGGATTGCTGGCTGTGAATTATGGCAGCTGAAATGCAACATAACTGGGAGCCATCAGATTGGTGAAGACAACCTAGCAAGAACAGCACTCATCCTGCACTCAAGTTGTACTTGTTGAAATTTTATCTTCATGGCTTCTAACTTGGAGACAGAAAGTTTCTTTAATAATATGATATAACAAGATTCAGTTTAAAAATAATAAAGTTCTTGCTGCCACTCTTAGCTCAATTGTACTTGTAATCTTTAGTTGCAGATATTCCCACATCGGCCACATTGAATAGGATTTATGTGGGTTAGACAATATCCAGAAGACCACCTCCAGCTTATTGCTAAGTTATTATCTTACCAGTTATAAAATATATTTTAATTTATGAAATAACACCATCAGACTTCTTTGGCATATGTATCTTCTGGGGTTTTGACCCACAGTATTTATCCTTAAAATATTTGATGAAACAAAGAATGCCTTTCTTTTTCTTTACTAAGATCATGTTATGTTATCTTAAAGAAAGTTGCAATACTATCAAAGGATTACAAGATAGAATAAATAATATAAAATATCCTTTATCAGGGTCTGTAAGAAAAAGATACTAGATCTGAAACATGAAATAAGGTATTAGTTTTCCTTTTGGAATGTTTGTTACTCCACAAACATTCACAAATCTTAGACTATTAATTTTTCTGTCTTTTTTCCATTCTGTCTGTCTGTCTGTCTGTCTGTCTGTCTGTCTGTCTGTCTGTCTGTCTGTCTATCTATCTATCTATCTATCTATCTATCTATCTATCTATCATTTTAATAAATTTATATTATTATTTATTATTTATTTATTTATTATTTAAATTTATATGACTGCCCATCTCCCCCAAACGGGGGACTCTGGGCGGCTTACAATAAAAGTTAAGATTAAAATACAAGTATAAAATTACAAATTATTAATATGATATAAATATAAAATCCAATCTGGCGAATCGATCTCAAACAATGGGGAGGGCATTATGGTACTAACCACCCCCAGGAGGAGCTATTACGTTTCCCCTCCCACGCTAGGCGGCAGAACCAGGTTTTCAGATCTTTCCGGATTTATCTGCTTTTAGGTAGGTTATTTAAGTAAATCCTACTTCTTTATTTATTTATTTTCTATCCCGCCTTTATTATTTTTATAAATAACTAAAGGCAGGGAACATACCTATTACTCCTTCCTCCTCCTCTTTTCCCCACAACAACAACCTTGTGAGGTGAGTTGGGCTGAGAGAGAGCGACTGGCCCAAGGTCACCCAGCCGGCTTTCATGCCTAAGGCGGGACTAGAACTCTCAGTCTCCTGGTTTCCCATTGGCTCGTTCCTAGGGCTGAGTGTGTGTGTGTGACTGGCCCAAGGTCACCCAGCCGGATTTCATGCCTAAGGCGGGACTAGAACTCTCAGTCTCCTGGTTTCTAGCCCGTTGCTTTAACCACTAGACGAAACTGGCTTTCTTAGAGGCATACTAGTGCCCTGTCTTTTATTATCCTTACCACCTTTTTTTTTTACAACTCTGTTACTTCCAGAAATCTGCTCTCTAAGAAATGTGTTTCTTTCACTAAATCCTGTTTTATGGTATTTTTTACTTAATTGACAAAATGCTATTAGATACAAGGGAATAATGTGAGATCCTCTAATATGAGAAAGCTGAAGTAGCTTGCTTTCTGTAGATAGAGCAGGCAGCCTGTGGGTTGTATGTGCCCCACCCATGTTTACTATATTTCGTATTTTAAAATATTCCCTCACCCTCTCTCAAAAGATTAATGGAAATGCTATCCTGGAGGCTGATTTTATTAAAAAGTATGTTCCCTGCTTAGAATAAGTCACCCACATCTCCTTTAGACAAGAACCTATGATTTATCTTGTAAAACTAATATAGAAAAATGATTTATTGGATGCTGTGCATAATTAGTTTATTAATATTCCTGGACAAATTAAATGGTGTTTCTTCTATTAGAGCCTATTGCCCATTCCTATCTAATCCATATTTTTCATCATGAAGGCAGCATACTGATTTGACAAATACTGTAAGGCATTTCCAGAGAGTATTTGATCAAGAAAAGACTCGAACAGTTAGTTTCTGGATGAGCCCATTATTTTATTATGGAAGTCATGCCTGTAAACATAGTTTTGCATTTCAGTTGGCCTCTGCAGAATGCACCCCAACCAAATGCTTCACTCTAGAGAAGAAAATTGTGTAGTTGAGGTTGAAAGCATTCAGTAGTTGAAAGGACATAAGAGGAAGTAAATTGGTAAAAGGGGTGAACAATGGTCCTTGAAATGAGCAAACTGATGATCCAGGTCTCTCTAGTGACAAATTCATTCATTCTGCTTCCCAAAATATTCTAATCCCGATTTTGTTTTAAATCAATGTAGACTGAAACTTCAGCCAAGCAGAACGATACAGACCATAGTCAAGCTTGTGTTGCTCCAGCTCTTGATTCTTCCGGCCTTCCAAGTACCCTCAGTGATATTCGCTGTGTGCCTGTGCTAGTGAGAGAAAAAGATATTGGATTGGTAAGAATGGGAAACCCTTTGCATATATTTTCTTTGGAAATATAGGTAAGTCCAAATTTGAATCTGGAATTTATTTGCGATCACAGGAATTTTGGTTGTTCAATTCCTGTTACGTCAGAAAATCCCCAAGAAAGCTACTCCCTGGGAATTATGTGAGTTGGAGTCTCAGCACATATGGAAGGCAGCAAGCTATGAGAGACTATTCTGTGTATCCCCCACCGCTTTGCTGTCCTAATCCACCTGTTTGATTTCATCTATCTCTAGCCGTACACCTGGGAAGCTGCTCCTTTTCATGCTGAAAACCAGAGAGGATGGGCACCTGAAGATTATCAGGAGCCACCCTGGAGTGTGAACCAAGCTGACCAGTGTCACAAAGTCTCTGAATGTTACAGAGGTTCAGAAAGATCAGTAAGTTGATTCGGGTCATTATGAAAATAATTTTTAGTAGGGGAAAAAACTTAGATATGGGATATGAGTGAGGAGTGAATGAGGGGTGCAGAGAGGAGGAGAAAAAGTAGCTTCCAAGAAAGAAGCAAAGGTCCATGTAGAAACTTTAAAGCATCTTCAACTTGATGCCCTCTAGATGTATAGAAGTCCTATAGTTCACATAGTATTGTTGTTTGGAAAAATTAAGTGGTGATCTCAGTATGTTTCAGAATAGAAAAAGAGGGAATTGTTGTGCTCTGTGGATAAAGGTAGACCTGGGATATGGGGGAAAAAACATAATGTACATATGTCAGAATTACATAGTGAAACTAGATGGCATTCAGAGGCCAGGAAGCTATGAGATTAACATTTTAGCCTAGATCAAAATAAGTTTAACTCTGACCCAGTAGTATTAATTACCCTTTGAATTTTCATGAGTGCTTCTGAGATTGAAATTAAGAAAAAGATGGGTTTCTCTTGCTTTTTTATTGGATGGTCTAATTCTCTTTTCAGGTATCATGTTCCATTTCTTCTAATGGAAAATTTAATGTTGGAAGACTGGTAGAATGCAAGTCTAGTTCTCCAGAGAATCATCACAGCAGCAATTCCAAGCATTCTAGCACAAATCAGACCTCAAGTCCAAGTTCCCATGGCAGGCAAGAGTATAGCTCAGGATCCTCTCACAAGCGAGAGCAATCCACCGAAAGACAGGAAAGAAGTTCAAAATTTTCCTCTAGGCGAGAACATAGTTCAAGATCTTCTCGCAGACAGGAGAACTCCCCTCAGAGAGAGAAGCCTAAATCAAAATCTCCTTGCAGGCAAGAACAGTCTTCTCAGAAACAGGAATGCAGTTCAAGAACCTCTCCCATGCAAGAACATAGTGTGAGGTCCACACACAAGCGAAAGCACAGTTCAAGATCTCCGAAAAGGAAGCAAAATTCACCATCTCAGAAGTTGGATAGGTACTTTGGGTAGCCAATGTGTTTTTTTTTAATGAATGAGGCAACTAGGAAAAAGTAGGGCCATGTGGATAGGAAAAATTAAGAAAAGATCATGAAAAACCAGGAATTCTCATGGCAAAAAGGATATAGTAGGTGGATGTATTCAGACGTAAGAGCTCTCTGGAGTGTTCTAGTGGGCATCAAACTGAGATAGAATCACTTCCACATAACCACCAGCTTTGCCCTCAGACTTTCTGTAATATTTTTTTACTTCATTGCTGCCATCCTCACTGGGTTCTGCCCTCCCATTGAGCCAATTAGCACTTCATTCAGGTGGCATATGTCTTTAACCAGTGAATTCATTGGTTCGTTTGTTTTTAGGTTTGTTTTTTTCTAGTTTTCACTAGAAAGACTTAACCTTGTGTTCTTAACTAGCTTAAAAGTTCTTTGAGTTCTAGATGTGCCATATTAGTTCAGTCAGATTCTTGAGGTTGAACTGATGCAAAAGGTTGCTGCCGCTCAGGTGAGTCCTTTCCCCCCCCTCAGGTGGAAAGAGAACAAGTTGGGAAGAGGTTGTTGCTGCCGTTGCCGTTGTCAACAGAGCTGCAGTCCATCCCGAGAGAGTTCCTGGCAGAGATGTTCCCCTCCTCCGCACTTACCTTGTAAAATGAAATGCCTCCATGTTTCCAAAGGTTTGCTTTTCCTTAGGATTCAGGTTTTGTGTCAAAAATAGTTCAGAATGTGAACTGTTTTGTTCTCATTGAAGGGACTGGGTTTTAGTATTTTTAGGATTGTCTTCTCTACAGATTATTGCAGTTAGTTTTTTCTCTAAGCTTCCAACCAGAGGTTATAATTCAGGGGTGGGGAACCTTTTTTATGCCAAGGGCCATTTTTATATTTATAACATCACTCGAGGGGTGGGGTTTGCGGGTGGGAGCCAATCGCATGGAAGGGGGCGGGGTTTGCGGGCAGGAGCCAATTGCACAGAAGGGGTGGGGTTTGCGGGAAGGAGCCAATCGTGCGGACTGGGGGGCTGCCACGCCAGCTGCGCCTGCTGCCGCAGCGCCCGCCACCGCTACGCCCGCTGCAGCGCCCGCCGCCACCACGCCCGCCACTGTGCCCACCACCGCCATGCCCGCTGCTGCGTCTGCCACCACGTCCGCCGCTGCACCCACTGCTGCTGTGCCCCCCACCACCGCACCTGCTTTTGCCGCGCCCACCATGCCCACCGCCGCTCCTGCCCCCTCCACGCCCGCCGCTGCGCCCGCCGCCACTCCCACCACTGCTGCCACAGGCCAGGCCATTTGCTTTTGCGGGCCTTATATGCCCCCCCCCGGGCCTGACATTGCCCACCCCTGTTATAATTGAATGCTTTTTTCTTGATAATGTGATCTCCAAAAGGAGAACCATGGTGGATCAGACCAAAGCCTAGTATTCTGTTAACAGAAGTGGCCAATGAGATGCCTATGAGAAGCCCAAAAATTATCAAGCCATGTGCCATGAGTTTATCTAATCCCCTCTCAATCTTGGCAGGAATAAATACATCTTGTAATGAATTCAATAGGTTGACTGAGATTTCTACGAAGAAGTGCTTCCTTCCATGGGAACATGGCTTGTATTTATCGAACAGAACTTTGCAAATTAAGAACAAAGCTGATAACTGAGCCCTGTTTAATACCCTTTTGGATAGAGTTTTCCAAAGTTCTGAAATGACAAAAAAGTTACATGGAAGGATACGTTACCTACCATTTTATACCTGTTTGATATTGTTTCCTACTTCAGTATTTGCATTTGTATTCCTTTGGCCTTGGAATAGGAAACTCAGCATTTCTGTGCAGAAAATAATAATCTGTCTCTTATTTTGTTCTTATTTCATAGAAATAAGTAAAGTCTATAGAATATCATACCACCATTCTTCAGAGAGGTCTATTGCGGTAAGAGAAGATGGTTTTATCCTACTACTAGTAGGCCATGCTAGATGAGGGTGAAGAGAAACTGTAATCAGTTATATCTGCCTAAGGCACCAGAATGGGGAAGATTGCTTAAGCTGTTACTGGGTCAGTAGACATGCCAGAAGAGATTATGCAAAGATGAAAGTGAATTCCCACTTCTTCCCTTATGAGGAAAGGATATTCAGAATGTCCAGGTTAGGAGTTAACATAGGGGTTCCTGAGAAAGGCAGCCCAAATTTTCTCATTTTCTTGTGCTTTGCCCCAGGAGAGGCAGAGTTGGTAGGAGACCTTGGTTTAGGAGAAAACTCCCAGGCTGTGATTAGTATTTGACTATCAATCAGTTTAAGAGCCCACATTCAAGAATCTGCTGGAAACTTATTTGATAGCAATCACATACAGTATTTATATTCTGATTGGCCTTTTGGCATTTGAGTCCTATTATCACTTTTCACATATCTATTATATGATTGCCACTGCATTTAAAGATAAGTACATGTATTACTGTCTTTTTTCTACATTCGTTCCTCATATTCTTCTATTGTTATGTTCATTTACCCCTCCGGGAAACTCACTCTCCACAAAGAACATTTTGGGAAATTGGGTACTTAATTATCCATTGCGCACTGGATAAATAGTATAGATAAACCCTAGGCTTAATACTATTTTAGTTTGCTATTATTAACTAAATCTATCTCCTAGGGGAATCTCCCTCGTCCTGATGCTATCCAGACTGCATCAGTGCAATTATAGTTTGTTTGATTAACAAACAGGGCAGAGTGATTAGTTTTCTGCTGTGGGATTTGTATCTGCAGTGTAGTCTGCCCATGGCAATTGGTTACTTACAACCGCTTACTGTAAATTGTAAATGTCTATTCGTTCTTCACTCACATACTGAGACAATTTTGTTGTTGTTTATTCATTCAGTCGCTTCTGACTCTTTGTGACTTCATGGACCAGCCCACGCCAGAGCTTCCTGTCAGCCGTCGCCACCCCCAGCTCCCCCACGGTCGAGTCCGTCACCTCCAGAATATCATCCATCCATCTTGCCCTTGGTCGGCCCCTCTTCCTTTTGCCTTCCACTTTCCCTAGCATCAGCATCTTCTCCAGGGTATCCTGTCTTCTCATTATGTGGCCAAAGTACTTCAGTTTTGCTTTTAATATCATTCCCTCAAGTGAGCAGTCTGGCTTTATTTCCTGGAGTATGGACTGGTTTGATCTTCTTGCAGTCCAAGGCACTCTCAGAATTTTCCTCCAACACCACAGTTCAAAAACATCTATCTTCCTTCGCTCAGCCTTCCTTATGGTCCAGCTCTCGCAGCCATAGGTTACTATGGGGAATACCATTGCTTTAACTATGCAGACCTTTGTTGTCAGTGTGATGTCTCTTTTGTTGTTTATTCGTTCAGTCGCTTCCGACTCTTCGTGACTTCATGGACCAGCCCACGCCAGAGCTTCCTGTCGGCCGTCACCATCCCCAGCTCCCCCACGGTTGAGTCCGTCACCTCCAGAATATCATCCATCCATCTTGCCCTTGGTCGGCCCCTCTTCCTTTTGCCTTCCACTTTCCCTAGCATCAGCTTCTTCTCCAGGGTATCCTGTCTTCTCATTATGTGGCCAAAGTACTTCAGTTTTGCCTTTAATATCATTCCCTCAAGTGAGCAGTCTGGCTTTATTTCCTGGAGTATGGACTGGTTTGATCTTCTTGCAGTCCAAGGCACTCTCAGAATTTTCCTCCAACACCACAGTTCAAAAGCATCTATCTTCCTTCGCTCGGCCTTCCTCATGGTCCAGCTCTCGCAGCCATATGTTACTACGGGGAATACCATTGCTTTAACTATGCGGACCTTTGTTGTCAGTGTCATGTCTCTGCTCTTAACTATTTTATCAAGATTTGCCATTGCTCTCCTCCCAAGAAGTAGATGTCTTCTGATTTCCTGGCTGCAGTCAGCATCTGCAGTAATCTTTGCGCCTAGAAATACAAAGTCTGTCACTGCCTCCACTTTTTCTCCCTCTATTTGCCAGTTATCAATCAAGCTGGTTGCCATAATCTTGGCTTTTTTGAGGTTTAACTGCAACCCAGCTTTTGCACTTTCTTCTTTCACCTTCGTCATAAGGCTCCTCAACTCCTCCTCGCTTTCAGCCATCAAAGTGGTATCATCTGCATATCTAAGATTGTTAATGTTTCTTCCAGCAATTTTAACTCCAGCCTTGGATTCCTCAAGCCCAGCACGTCGCATGATGTGTTCTGCGTACAAGTTGAATAGGTAGGATGAGAGTATACAACCCTGCCGTACTCCTTTCCCAATCTTAAACCAGTCCGTTGTCCCGTGGTCTGTTCTTACCATTGCTACTTGGTCGTAATACAGATTCCTTAGGGTGACTTGGTATCCCCATACCACCAAGAACTTGCCACAATTTGTTATGATCCACAGTCAAAGGCTTTAGAATAGTCAATAAAACAGAAATAGATGTTTTTCTGAAATTCCCTGGCTTTCTCCATTATCCAGCGGATATTGGCAATTTGGTTTCTAGTTCCTCTGCCTTTTCTAAACCCAGCTTGTACTTGCCATCTTTGTTTTTGATCATACCCATTTTTGCCTGGAATTCACCTCCGATGTTTCTAATTTTCTGGAAGAGGTCTTTTGTCTGTCCTATTCTATTATCTTCTTCCACTTCCGCACATTGCTTGTTTAAAAATAATTCCTTATCTCTTCTTATCTCAAAATTCTCTCTGGAATTTTGCATTTAATTGGGCATATCTCCCCCTATCACTGTTGCCTTTTGTTTTCCTTCTTACTTGGGCTACTTACAGTGTCTCAGCAGACAGCCATCTTGCCTTCTTAGTTTTCTTTTTCTCTGGGATGTTTTTTGTTGCTGCCTCCTGAACAATGTTGCAAACTTCTGTCCATAGTTCTTCCGGGACCCTATCTAGTACTGTAAATCTAGTCCCTTAAATCTATTCTTCACCTCCACTGCATATTCATTAGTAATATCAGTGAGCTCATATCTAACTGATCTGTGGGTCTTCCCTATTCTCTTTAGTCTGATTCTAAATTGTGCAATAAGAAGTTCGTGATCTGAACTACAGTCAGCTCCAGGTCTTGTTTTTACCTACTGTATAGATGTTCGCCACCTTTGGCTACAAAGGATGTAGTCAATCTGATTTCGGTGTCAACCATCTGGTGAAGTCCATGTATAAAGTCGTCTTTTAGGTTGCTGGAAGAGAGTGTTTGTTATGCACAGTGAGTTGTCTTGGCAAAATTCTATCAGCCTATGTCCCGCTTCATTTTGTTCTCCCAGACCATGCTTACCTGTAATTCCAGGTGTTGTTTGACTACCCACCTTAGCATTCCAGTCTCCTGTAATGAAAATAACATTTCTTTTTGGCGTATTATCCAGTAGGTGCTGCAGATCCTCATAGAACTGATCTACTTTTGCTTCTTCAGCATCTGTGGTTGGGGCATATATTTGGATCTCTGTGATGTTAAATGGCTTACCCTGAATTCGAATTGAGATCATTCTATCATTTTTTGGATTGTATCCAAGCAGTGCTTTAGCCACTTTCTTATTAATTATGAAGGCTACTCCGTTTCTTCTGTGGTCCTCTTGTCCACAGTAGTAGATCTGGTGGTCATCTGATGTGAAGTGGCCCATTCCAGTCCATTTCAGTTCGCTGACACCCAAAATGTCTATATTTAATCTTGCCATCTCACCAATAACCACATCCAATTTGCCCTGGCTCATAGATCTTACATTCCTGGTTCTTATGGTGTGTTGATCTTTAGAACATTGGATTCGTCGTTCACCACCAGCATCGTCGGCCACTAGCCGTCCTTTCGGCTTTGAGTAGCTGCGTCATCACATCTGGGGCTAGTTGAACGTATCCTCTGTTCCTCCCCAGTAGCATTTTTACCATCTTCCGACCTGGGAGTCCCATCTTCATCATGTATACTGACATATCTCTGGTTGTACTGATCCATTTAGTTTTCATGGCAAGAATACTGGGGTGGGTTGCCGTTACCTTTCCCAGGGATCGTATTTAGTCTGACCTCTGTGCCATGATCTTCATTGAGGTGCTCAAGCACCAGCACCACAACAAGGTAACGATCTCCTTTGCTGGACAATTACATGGCCCCAAAGTGTGTATAACTTGTTTTGTTGTATAACTTGTTACATTCCACAAATACCCATGTAAGTTATCATAGGTTGAATAATGTATATTTTATTGATGTTGCAACTCCTAGAATTGCCAGCCAGCGGGAGCCTAGCAGCCTTTCTTCACTTGCTTCTTACACTTGTATGCATATGATTAGGTTAAATTGGATGTTTCAGTAAATCTGTAGGTGAACAAATGCTGACAAAATTTCCATATGCTACAAAGTTGAGCATGATACCTTTCTGCTAATCTACATGCAAACTTGCTATTTATGTGCAGTTGTTTAGAAAAAAGTGAATGTGGTAGGTGCAAAAGTTTGAATACCCTTTATAACATCTCCTTTGGCAGAAGTCACAGCTTCTAAACGTTTCCTGTAGCCAGCTAAGAGTCTTTTTATTCTTCCTTTCAAACTTTTATGTTTATGTTCATTTGTTTTGTGTTTTTGCTTTTTGCCATTCTTCCTTGCAGAACTCTTCTAGCTCAGAAATATTCTTAAGACTCCTTGTGTGTGCTGCATGTTTGAGATCCCCCCACAAGTTGCAGTAATATTCAAATGTGGGGACTGCAAAGTCCATTCCAAAACCTTCCTCTGAAACATACAGTTTAACCAGGGATTCCTAAATTTTTGCATATAAATACCTTCTAAATTTTATTTATTTATCTTCACTGGGCAGTAAATGTTGGTGGCAAACACGGCTCTCCATGTTTCAGTAGTTCCTTTTGTGATCCTGACACAATCTTTTCTCCCTCTTCCGGGTCTGTAGAATGAAAAGAAAATTAAAAAAAAACAATTGGTGGAGCCTAAGATAATTGAAAAGAAAAAAAGAGCAACATCAGGGAATGGAAAAAAGGTTTTGAAGGTAATTTATAATACGTATGGATTTCCAGGGGCTATGTGAAATAAGCCATGTCTTAAACATTTTTTGGATTGTGTGAGTGTGCTTATGTATGCATAGGCATCTGTGGGTGGCAAAGGAGAATGATGTCACATGTCATGTTATCACACAAATGACATGAATTAAGTATTGTACATCATACTTGTCATGCAACTGACACAAATTACATCATTTACACAATGGCTCATTGAGAGTTAACATCCAAAAGAAGCGTTTGCCCTTAGTTTACATCTAGTTTCTCACAATAATGTAATTGGCTGAACAGTTTTATCTACTGTTTACTAATTGTTTATTATTGTTGTTTACTCATGATAATGAGGAAAAGTTGGCTGGTATCTGCTTTGTTTTTGCTTGAGGTTCTAAAAATGAGGGGGCAGTTGCCTAGTAGACTTTTTTTTTCTTTATATGGGTTATTTTAGGATCACCCACAGTGTAGAAATGATTGCCTCTAAAGCAGCTTTAATTGCTGTGCACACCATCAGTGCTACTTAAAGGTGCCAAGTTATCCTCTCTTTCTTTTCACTCCCACCCTGACCCAGTTCCTACCCTTTTAGCATTGCATTTTGGAAACTAGTCGTGACATTCAAATATTGGATGAGCATGCTTTCCTGGGAATATGGTTAACATCCTTGGGATTTGCTGCAGGTGTTTTGGTCTACAGAATGAAACGTAAATTGGTGTTCCAGGGCAAGTTGACATTCTGCTGCACAGATAATCATCTTTGTTTAACGAGAACAAGGTGGCTGATAAGAATATGATTTATCCCATTTAATGCTTGGAGCAACTCTGTCAGATATGTTTGGAGTGATCGTTTAATTGTAAGTTTAGGCCTTGGTGCTCTCTGAGCTTGGTTGTTTGCTTGCAGAAGTTTCATTACTCAACTAGGTAACATCATCAGTGCTGAAACATCTGTGACCAACCAAGCTCAGAGAGCACCAAGGACTCCACAGTTCAACCCTGAGCTACATATATTCTCTTCTGTTGGAATTGTAAGTTTAATTGTTTTGAGTGGGGCTTTGAACTCTGATTAGCTCAGCAAGAAACTTACATTGCAACTACTACATCATGTGTGCTATCCTTCCATCCAGTCCCATTTATTCACCACATTTATAGTAATCGGCATTTGCAATACTGGAAAGTTGGATCTACTTAGTAGCAAGGTTATTAAATACATTCTAACTCTCCTTTATCCGAAGTATTCAAAATGGTATATATGATAAAGTATTCTGTATACTTAGTCCAGTTTTATGCAGTCCTTTGCAGCAGGAATTTCTTTAAATTGGGGGAGGCTACTGCTAGCCTTGTTAACTTTGTATCTCATTGAGAAATCTATTGATCCAGTCACCAGCCAGAAAGGAGAAAGCAAGCTCTCCTTGCCATCTTAATGCTGAAGAAGAAACTAGTTCCTCAGTCCCATCCTGGACTTCCAGGGACCGTTCTGCAGCTGTGCTGGCAAGAAAGGAAGAGATTGAACAGGTAAGGAGAAAGTGAGCTTCCCCGCTGGCTCCCAAACGTGTCTGATGAAGATAACAGATGATGAATAATGACCATTTCCCACAATTGGCCATGAGCTGTGGCTTCTGGAAGAGGTTTTTCAGAAGGCCTAGCTTTGCCACCCCTGCTTTAAAGGGATAGCTTTGATTTTCAGTATCTTGTTGACAAGAATTTACCTTCTCTGCCCAGAGTTCATGTTCAGTGCTAGATCCATAGTTGAGTTCCCTGATGTCCCAAATGTGGATGGGACTGTGACACAAGGGGAGCTTTACCTGTTCACTGAATTGCCTGTTGTTAGCAGAGTCATCTGAATTTTGATCATTTGAAATAACACTTGCTACTACCAACATGCACACTGTATCCCAGAGCTTTCCAAACTTTTCATGTTGGTGACACACTTTTTAGACATGCATCATTTAGTGACACACTCTTACAGCAGGGCATCATTTCGCGACACACTCTTACAGCAGGGCACTAGGACCTGCGCGGAATCACAGCAGGTTTGGAGGCAGCAAAGCACAAGGCAGGCACTAGGACCTGCGCGGAATCCTGGCAGGGCTCGGAGGCAGCAGCAGCCACGACATACCCAGACACTGCAGCTGACACACTAAAGTGTCGCGACACACAGTTTGGAAAGCTCTGCTGTATCCAATTTACTCCAGGATTGCTTCTTGGGAAAAATAAGGATATCAGAAATTCCAGTCATGGATGCTTTGTGTATTCTGTAGATTGATCCTTTTAAAAACAATGATACATTTTTACTTTTGTATATTCTTGGGTTTTTTTCCTTCCTTATGCTTAACTGTACTTGTTGTATCTTCTGATCATTGCCGTGGGCCCAGTAATCATAGATGGGCTATCAGTAGTGTGGTCTTCAAAAATGCATTGGTTGTTCATTGGCTTGATGGAACTTGGTCCTTCACTTCAGGCCTACCTGCAGGTCCTTCTCAACTTTGGAGTAATAGCCATCATGCTGGTGGAAAAGGAACCCTGCATGACAGAAGCGATGTACTCAGCACTACGAGCCAACCTGAGAAAGATTGGAGGCTACTATGAAAGTCTGCTGAAGAACTACATTGACAGCTTAACTGAAGCCAGCTGAGAAGACGTCACATTGGCAAATCCACCTAAAGTAACTGAGGCCTTTTCTAGGACAGTTAATGAGAGGAAGTTTTCTGTTCTTCAGGCCTGGGATAAAGCAGTGGACTTGGAGAAGGCTTCCTTTTGGCAGCAAAGTTGAGAAACCACTTTCTCCTGCAACAGCTACAGGATGCAGAAGTGACAGCTGGAAACTTAGCATTATTGTATTATCAATCCAAGGAATTTGGAAGTGTGTGTGGCGGGGGGGGGGGGGCGGAGAGAAAAAAATGTGTTTGTAAGAAGATAGGTGTGATCATTGATTCCTAATGGATTCTGAATGAGTTGGTAACTCAGGTCAGGTGATAACTGGAACAGGATCCATTAGATATATAACCTGGCTGGTTAAAGGATTTATACTTTGAGTTACATGAAGGCATCACATGTTCTTGGTAATAGTCCAAGAAGTTCTTGTTTTAGAACATTAAAAATATTGTTGAACAGTCTTGAATGTTGGTCTTTGTGCAGAAGCTAGCTGGAGAAGAACTCTGCTCTGTGAAGCTCCAGCAATACTCAGAGAAGCCCTGGTGAAAATAGCATTTGTTCCTTGCAAATCTATGAAGTAGCATTTTTTTTCAAAGTATTAAATGATTTTGAGACAACTTACCTTTTAGAACTGCCTTTATTTGTGAATTCAGACAGATACAACATTTTTTAAATTTCTTGTTTGAGGTTACCAAGTCAAGCATTCAAATAAGATTATGAAAGCAGGCTTAGTCAATTTTTCTTTATCTCAGCATCTTCTGAATATATCTGTGTGTGGAACTTTGGACAATAAACAAGATCACAACCAACCTTCTCCAATCTGGCATTTTCCAGATATGTTGGGCTAGCAATATGGCTTAGAGCTAGAGAATGCCTGTATCTGATTTTTTTAAAAAATTCCTCTATGTGTGGAGTATCTGTCCATAAGCAGCTGCTCACTTATAAGCTTTCCCTTTAACACATCTACTGCAGGGCTTTCCAAACTTTTCCTGTTGGTGTCACACCAACGGAAGCACGTGAAAACCCGGAAGCGCCGCTGCGGCGCTGTCGGATTTTCGTGCGCCGCAGCGGTGTCCTGGTGTGCCGTGCGAAAACCTGGAAGTGCTGATGGCCCGCCGCCATGCTTGCGGCGGCATGCCATCAGCGCTTCTGGGGTTTGACGCGACATACCTGGGCCCCGCAGGCGACACAGTATTGTGTCGCGACACACAGTTTGGAAAGCTATGATCTACTGTATGGTGACAATTTCAGGGGCTGCTTTGTTGTAAATATCAAATAAAAGAAATAAGAGTGACCCATTCTAATTTATAACTTTACTCTCTTCCTTGAGCTGGATTATAGCCAGGACTATTGAGATGTTTTCTTTGGAAGAAAAATGAATGACCTACCATATATCCCCCTGCCCTGAAGTTGACACATCAGACTCTTCACATGTGGAAAGATGGCAAAAGCAAATGTATGGAGCATGGATGGGAAAACAGGACAACCCAACATAATGGAATAGCACTGAATCCACATACAGCTTCTTAGCAAGATTGAATATATGTAATAATTAATTGCTGTCTAACCCATAAGGGCATTATATTTTTCCCTTACATACAAAACATGGCTTGATGGCAGAGAAAAGGTATTTTTTATAAGCATATGATTATGGAGTTTTATTCTTTTCCCAAGATTTTTGTTGACAGAGATTTCAGTGTTTAAGTTCTGATTTTACAAATTGCTTATCAATCAGAAAAGCACATGAATGGTACACTCAGAGGCTAAAATATAAACATTGATCAAATTGTAGAAACTGTATTTATTAAAATATGTTCACGGATGCCAACAGAGTAGTAAAGAATAGCTGATTCCTGAAACAAACTAAAACCAAATCAAACTCTTAATGCAAGTGACAAAATCAATATTTTAGGCTAACTCAAGGTAACGAGATGTAAGTGCAGACATTTGAATTTTCCAGAATTCGTCATCAGTGAATGTGGCATAAAATGGAGAAGGGAGTAATTTACTAATTTGTTTCCTCTGCCTAAGCTACACCCCCTAATTTGGCTCAATGTGTGACTGGCTAAAGTATAAAAGGGACCCAGTTGACATTTCAAAGCAGCTCTGACCTAAGGCAGTTTGAATATCCTTTCAGCCTCCCCATCTGCTTGGCTGGTGGTTGGATTTTTTTGTTTTTATCCGTTCAATCATGCCTGGATCTCGGAGACTGCCTGGATGAGTCCCTGCAGTTTTCTTGGCAAGGTTTTTCAGAAGTGGTCTGCCATTGCCTCCTTCCTAGGGCTGAGAGAAAGTGACTGGCCCAGGTTACCCAGCTGGCTTCGTGCCCAAGGTGGGACTAAAACTCACGGTCTCCCAGTTTCTAGCCCAATGCCTTAACCACTACACCAAACTGGCTTGAAGATCCATGCAGATAGGTTAAGTATTTATGCAGACACAACTTACAATTTTCTGATATTGAATGTGAAATACAGATTGAATCTATCTGTAATTCGTGTTCAAGTTTATCAAGTGTTTCAAGCTCTCACTTCAAGAAAGCATTTTCTTGCAATAACCTATCCTATCGCCAATCATGCTACAGAATCACCCTCCTCTTCTCCCCTCCCTTCAGCCTAGCAAAAGAGAAGGAAAACAACATTCCTTCTCCCTGACTCCTGACCACTTCCCAAATCCTGAAATGATAATTTGGTTTTGATTTAATTTGTAAATTCCACAAGAGAAATATAAAAATGGCTGTCAACAGTTGAGTCAGAGGAAAACAATTCTTGCTCTTTTTTCCTCTGAATCCCAAGTGGCTGCACCAGCTTCCAACACATCAGGGACACCACCCCAGCCCAGACTTGCAAGGGAGAGGTGATTATTTTCCTCGTTTCTGCCTCTTCCTTTTCAGCTAAGAACATCACCTCTTTTATGCATCATTCCAAGTGGTACTGTGCAAAAGGTCCGTCCTTGTAGCAGCATGGGTGTCTATGTGCACGTGTGTGAATGTTACACCTTGTAAACTTTCTGCCTTCATAATAATCACCCATAACTCTTTCCTCCTGTGCTGTGACAAGAGGCCTCAATGCCACATCTGATGTTGTTTTATTGCCTTTCCTGTCTACAGCTGAACTCTCTGTATGCTCTATCAAAGTGAATAACATCTTCAAATCACTTACCTTACCCACTTTTCTTTGAACTCACTCTTAGCCTGCCATTAACTTGAACACATTAAAATCTCTATAGACTGCTAGTTGCTTCGATTCCTGGGTATCTGCTAACTGACCCACTGATTTCACTGTATGACATTAGCCTCAAATTGCATTTGAGAAATTGTATTTTATTTCATTGTTTTAACTTCCAGAACATACAAGCTTGTGTAATAACACACAGTACGCAAGGTCCCATCAGAGCTTGCTATAAGGAGGCCCCGGTTTGTTACAGTGACTTAATGTTCCAGCCACAAGTGTGCACTTAATTACAGTCTTGATGGAGTGTGGGAGTCAGCTGTAGACATGCAAATGAGGCTGTATGCGATGCTGAGATAGGAAATCTGAGTCAGCATGAAAATAAGTCCTCTGGCAAAACGTTTTGGAAAAACATCTTCCCAAGTACAGAAAACAAGTATAAGCTCAAACCTGTGACAGATTCCTGGGCAGGTGAAAGTGGTTAGTTTCTTCGGTAGCAAACTTGGAGTAATCATCCTGTCAAGCTGAAATATACTCCCTGTACTTGACAGAGCCAAAGTTGAATTACTGCAGCCTTTTCCCCAGTGTCATCAAAACTAAATAATACAGACTATAGTCTGAGTAGCAGGTAGCATTTCTTTCTTTAGCATCTTATGTGGTGAAGAATATTTAAGAACTAATTTTGAAATCTTGAGTGGGCCAAATAATAGGGGTTTGGGGATTTTTCTTATAGCCAAGATAGGAGCTACCTTTGTATGGTTTTAATAAAAAAAAGTTCTGACTCAACAGAAATAATTCCACGTGGCATCCAAATCTAAAAAACAGATGCTGTCCTCTTTATCTGCTTTCTGCACTTAGTAGAATTATTAGCTTTGCAGCAGGAAGAGGGTGGCACATGCATGCATGCATCCATCTTTGAGCAAGTTCCTTCCTAATACTAATTTTACTCTTATTTTTAAAACTATTATCAAAAGGGTCATTGCAGAAAATTTATCTGCTTCCATTACTATCTCTTCCCCTTCTGCTTTACTCTCTTCAGATGTTTGGTCATTGCCTGTCTGCTAGGATATGCTACAATGTTTGCTGTTGGCCCGTGCTCTGGCAGCCCACCCCACTCCTTTGCCAAGTGTTTCCTGCTCCATGTTGGATAAAGCTACACATCTGGAACCAGGCTTTGGAATTGGCTTCCCAAAGAAGAAGCCTTCTGGCTCAGAGTCGGATGAGGATGAGGATGAGCAAGTAAGGCACTTGGCATCATCTTGTTCCACGGTAGCTTCCTGTTCTCCAGTGCTGGCTTCATGTATTCTGTCTGGAAAATCCATGATCAGTACAGATCCCTGTGAGGCTACAGAGGGTCTACTTTTGAAGTGGAAGTCTCCTGCTTGTTGCTGAGATGTTTCTGAAAAATATGTTTTCAGGCTGTGGTTATCCCTCACAATTATCGTGCTCCAAGCTGTATCCATGGGATGAGAGATGGAGGTTCGTACATCCTCTTGAGGAGAATCAGTCAATGACTCAAATACATGAAGCTGTGGGGTGATAGTTCTATTTCTGAAAGTAACTGATGGTTCCTCTTGGCTGCCAAACTCAGCACACAGTGAGGAATTCCCACATGAACGAAGCCTTTCCGTCACTGCAAAAGGAATTAAAAGTTAGAACTTATGAGAAGAAACGGGGATGATCCTGAGTACTGAATAATTCCTAGAAAATATTCAAACAGCCATTTACTAGTATCAATGAGTTAACCTGCTAAGCCATAAATCATGCTTTAGAAACTACAATGGCTGGGCTCACGTATCATACAGAGTCAAAATCAAACATACTGGCTTTGCATGATTTGATAACTCGGCTGAAGGTTCCAGTTATTCTATGAAGCCATTTCATAGACTCATTGAGTTGGAACCATTTAAGTCACAGAGTCCAAGTCCTGCTCATTGCAGGAATCCAAATTAAAGTCTATGTATCAAAGGGGAGCTCAACACACACACTCTCTCTCTCTCTCTCTCTCTCTCTCTCTCTCTCTCTCTCTCTCTCTCTCTCTCTCGTCAAACTGCTCTTCTTAAAATTTTCTTACCATTCAGCTAGAATCTGTGTCATTCTAAGTCCTGCACACTCAAATGAGAGTGGCCAGGTCTTGATCTGGTGTGTGACATCCTTTTGTATAATGTGCTCTAGATCCTGGTCTGTAGTTCCCTGGATCCTCCTTCCTTCATTTTTTGAAGATAGGGACAGTTGCCCTTCTCTTTGATTGGTACAGTTGCCCTACTCTAGCCATGTTCACTTCACCCATTCTGCAGGATTTCTCAAAGAGAATGTAGGATCGCTTGTAATCCACTAGTTATATTGACCAGACCATCAGCAAATTGCTTCTGTATCCCATGATTCCTGGACATTTGAATTCATTCAAGATCAGTAGGCAATTCCTTATATTTTTATCAAGCTAGAACTGGAATCCTGCTTCTCCAAACAACTCTTCACAATTGGCTGAAGAAGAAAGAGACTGACTGAAAATAGGAGTCAAGTAGTTTCATCTTTGTTGTTGTTCCTATCTGTTAGTTTTATGCCCTTTTCATGGAGCAACTGGTACACTACTTCTTTTAAACATAATTGAAGAAATTGATTGTTCTTAGCATCTTTAACTACAGAACAATTGATTATTCTTAGCATCTTTAACTACAATCAGGCTCATTGTTTTCTCATACTATGTCTACAAATCTATCCTTCTCCCTATGTGTGCGCTTTTTAATTTTTCAGATCTTCAGTAAGCTTTTTGGGTAATCATATTGGCTTTTTCTGCCGTCTACATTTTTTCCCCTCATTGGAATTGTTTGCAATTGTGCTTTTAAGAACGTGTTTTCTAGAAATTCTTACTATCTTTCCCAATCAGTTTCTCCTGCTATGCAGTCCTATTTATTACTGTTCTGAATTCATTGAAATCTGCTTTCTTGAAATCCAAGGTATGCATTCAACTACACTCAGCTTTAGTTTCCATTAATTTCAAGAATTCCAATATTATATGGTCATTTTCATGCAACGTTACCATTTCTACTTTTATTGCCATTGTTGTCTGTATTGGAAGCAATTCCATCAAGCCAAGGATTAGTTGGCTATTTTTGAAGCCATAAAGCCCCCTAAATTTTCCTGCCTCTCCTTAGTACATGTTCATCTGCCCTCTCTGAGTAGTGAGACGAGACAGAGAAATAATAGTTGTCAGCTGCCTTCTCCCTACAGCCCAGTGGCATGGATTGTCTTCAAATGTGCAGTGATGATAGAGGCTAGGTTGGAAGTTGACCAATTCAAAGGAAGTGTATTGAGGATATCTTGCCTACAGGAGCTTAAACAAAACTGCAGTGCAATAATGGAAAATGCAATAATGGAAAATCTTCAGTTGAGCAGGATCAAATAGCAACTGTTCCACCCATAATTCCAGAGAAAGATATGCAAAAGCCTTACCAACTACACCTGCCCTTTCCTCACAGCCAACTCTTTGGGTTCTTGCAACTTCAGAGGAGCAATCGGGGCTGCTATTTCTAGCTCTTGAAATGGGGGTGGAGTCCGGGGATGGAGCAGAGATGAAAGCAGAGTCAGAGGAATCCGAACCACTGGAAGACAAAGCTGATTCCTTTTCCAAGCTACAGGCCTCAGAGCAGAAGAGGAGACCATTGTGAATGGTGACGGGCTGGCCCAGCAGTGCTTTATGGCAAAGGCTACAACAGAAACACGAGGCTTTGCTGTGCCACTGTTGACCTTGGAGCATGATCTGTTTACTGTTGACCCCTGTGAGAATAATCAACAAGCATTTCACCTTCTGCAGTGTTAATGGAAAACTCTATTCTTAACAGGGAGTTAGGCCATAACAGAAGTAATCTGTCCATTATGTTGCAGACTTCTAAAAAGGGGGAAGGGGGAATAGAATAAAAGTCAAATTTCAAAATGTGTAAGCAAAAGACAATATTAATATTAATTCAGAAGTTTCTATCCAGATGCACTCCATGAAGAAGCCTTGCATGCTAAAGTAAGTTTTAACATTATGATCCTTGTGCAAACTTCACAAAGCTATGTTGCAGCATTAGCGATACTGATCCTATATTCCTCTTTTGCTTTTTACTTTCCTTGGTTCAGATCATGGGAGAGGAACCTCTGGCCTTCCAGCTGTTGTTGAACCACAACTTCCAGAACTCCATATTATCAGATGGGTTTGAAAACAGATTAAATTCCTATTGCAACACTATCTTACATAAATCCACTCAGAAGTAAGAACCACAGATTTCAATGGGATTTATTCTCAGCAAGTATAGGATTCCAGCCACAAACCAATGTCTAACAGCCACAAAATCCACTGAATGAATCCCAGTATCAGCCTCTGTCAAACCCAGAGAAGCTAGTTATCAAACTATGATTTAGGCAGTCACCATAAACAACCATATTATGCAGAGGTGTAATAAATCTAAAATTACTATATGCTTGAGATCTATCATACTGTTTGCAAGCTCCTCAGTGATATTTATTGAGCTTCTACTGAGAATTCTATTTGATCCAGCAAAGCAAAATACATGTTTAGTATTGCAACTATGCCATTATCTAAGATACATATATCTATGTAATTCTGATTAGACTACTACTACTACTACTGTTAACTGCTTTTGCATAGAACATGAACTGATTCTAGCAGTTGTAAATGAAACAAATACCTTGAGCTGCAAATAGCAGAATGGAAGATCTGGTAGTGGTAAACTGGAACAGGTTTAAGAATTGTATGGAGAAGTTGACCTAATCGCTAAATTAGGCACAAACTGTACCTATTGTGGTGGTATAGGGCATATTAAAGCTTTGTTGTTAATTTCCTTTGTATAGGTTTAGCTTTTCATGTAGCTTGGTCGCAATAGTGTAAACCTATAACCTAACCCAAGGGTCGGCAAACTTTTTGAGCCGAGAGCCATTTTGGTATGCTCGTGCACATTTTTAAGTGCTCGAGAGCCAGGGGGCGGGGTTTGCGGGCGGGGGCCAATCGCGTGGAAGGGGGCGAGGTTTGTGGGCAGGAGCCAATCGCGTGGAAGGGGGCGGGGTTTGGAGGCGGGATCCAATCGCGTGGAAGGGGCGGGGTTTGGGGGCGGGATCCAATCGCGTGGAAGGGCTGCGCTGCGCTTGGCCGGCCACCCCGGTCCTCGCTCACCTTCCATGGCCGGTCCTCGCGGGCTGCCGGCGACGCTCCCGTCCCCCTGCACCCCAGCTCTCCAAGGCCGGGGCCACCCTCTCTGCCGCTCCCTTCGACGGAGGAGGGACAGGCGTGCCTTGGGAGCTGCTGCTGGCGGCATGTCTGGGCGAGGCGCGCGGGCGAAGCTGCCCGTCTGGCACTTGGGCGCTCCCGAGCCTCTTCCCTTCTCCCTCGCCACGTTCGGGCATTGAGGCCAGGCAAAGCCGGGCGGTCGCGCAGGGGCGAGGCAAGGAGTCCCGCTCCTGCGCCTACCGCCACATCCGTCCATTCCCGGCCTCTCTCCCCATATCCGGCGGGTGCCCATGCCAGAATCCCCGCGACCCGGAGGCAGCGACTGCTCGGAGGGCCCCAGCGAGAAGAGGCGCGTGATCCCCGGTGGATCCCTTTGAGGGGCCGCGGGGCTTCCCCGCTTTCCTCCCAAGGAGGCCTCGACGGCGCACCCTCCCGCCCCATCAATCCCCCCACCCCGCCGTTGGGCGTCAGAGGCTGAAAGGATGTGGCAGGAACGGCCCTGGAAAGCGGGGCCTGCGGAGCGCCACCTTTGGGGAGGAGGGTCCAGCCGGCGAGCAATGGCGGCACTGGAGTTTTCGCCGGAGCGCTGTCTGTCGGGAGAGAAAAGCAGCCACCGCACAGGCCCGCTTAAAAAACCACCACCCCGAAACCGCTTTCGAGCCGCCTCTCCGGAGGGTCCCTGCGGTCCCGCCGGGTGCACCCCCCCACCCCGCCTTTCGGCGTCCTCTCCCCCCGCTAACCCGAGCCCTGCGGCGGCCGGGGGAAGCTGAGCCAGGCGGGGGTGCAGCGGGCCCAGCGGCGCGCTGAGGGCGAAGAGCCGCCTGCTCTCCCCTTGGCCGCCTCCGGTCGCTACAGTCGCCCCGCCGGAACGGAGCCTGGCCTGGCTCCCCCGGCCACCGCAGGGCTCGGGTTAGCGGGGGGAGAGGACACCGAACGGCGGGGTGGGGGGGTGCACCCGGCGGGACCGCAGGGACCCTCCGGAGAGGCGGCTCGAAAGCGGTTTCGGGGTGGTGGTTTTTTAAGCGGGCCTGTGCGGTGGCTGCTTTTCTCTCCCGACAGACAGCGTGGGGTTTCCAGCGGAGGAGCACCTGGCAATTAAGCGATAGGGAAGGAGGAACGAAATGGGGCGTGTGGCTTGTGTAGCGATTCCGCCCATCCCGCGAGGTTTCTCCAACTTGAATGGCCTTGTCATTAAGGGCAGCTTCTCCCTTTAACGCAAGACTGAAACTGCGCTTTTCCGGCCTTCCTTTTTCAAAGAGGGAGAAGTGCGGGGGGGGGGGGGGTTAAGCAGATTTTAAAATGCACTCGCTCAGTAAGCGACTGCCGTTTGCGCTGCAAGCTGGCCTCCCAGGTGGGAAAGGGGGCGGCATTAACGCGACACAGACCGGGGATAGGCCGGACTCGGTCCCAATGTAACCCCGCCGTTAGGTCTCAAAAGCATCTGCTCGGCCCAGCAGCAACTCGTCCGCTGCAAGCAGAACTCCGGCCGGCCTCCTTCCAGAGGACCCGCCCGCCCGCGCTGTCTGTGGGGAGAGAAAAGCAGCCACCGCACAGGCCCGCTTAAAAAACCACCACCCCGAAACCGCTTTCGAGCCGCCTCTCCGGAGGGTCCCTGCGGTCCCGCCGGGTGCACCCCCCCACCCCGCCGTTCGGTGTCCTCTCCCCCTGCTAACCCGAGCCCTGCGGTGGCCGGGGGAGCCAGGCCAGGCTCCGTTCCGGCGGGGCGACTGTAGCGACCGGAGGCGGCCAAGGGGAGAGCAGGCGGCTCTTCGCCCTCAGCGCGCCGCTGGGCCCGCTGCACCCCCGCCTGGCTCAGCTTCCCCCGGCCGCCGCAGGGCTCGGGTTAGCGGGGGGAGAGGACGCCGAACGGCGGGGTGGGGGGGTGCACCCGGCGGGACCGCAGGGACCCTCCGGAGAGGCGGCTCGAAAGCGGTTTCGGGGTGGTGGTTTTTTAAGCGGGCCTGTGCGGTGGCTGCTTTTCTCTCCCCACAGACAGCGCTCCGGCGAAAACTCCAGTGCCGCCATTGCTCGCCGGCTGGACCCTCCTCCCCAAAGGTGGCGCTCCGCAGGCCCCGCTTTCCAGGGTCGTTCCTGCCACATCCTTTCAGCCTCTGACGCCCAACGGCGGGGTGGGGGGATTGATGGGGCGGGAGGGTGCGCCGTCGAGGCCTCCTTGGGAGGAAAGCGGGGAAGCCCCGCGGCCCCTCGAAGGGATCCACCGGGGATCACGCGCCTCTTCTCGCTGGGGCCCTCCGAGCAGTCGCTGCCTCCGGGTCGCGGGGATTCTGGCATGGGCACCCGCCGGATATGGGGAGAGAGGCCGGGAACGGACGGATGTGGCGGTAGGCGCAGGAGCGGGACTCCTCACCTCACCCCTGCGCGACCGCCCGGCTTTGCCTGGCCTCAACGCCCGAACGTGGCGAGGGAGAAGGGAAGAGGCTCGGGAGCGCCCAAGTGCCAGATGGGCAGCTCCGCCCGCGCGCCTCGCCCAGACATGCCGCCAGCAGCAGCTCCCAAGGCACGCCGGTCCCTCCTCCGTTGAAGGGAGCGGCAGAGAGCCCCGCGGGCTGTGCGCGAGGTGTGGGCGGCTGCGGGTGGCCCCGGCCTTGGACAGCGAGAGCGAGCGCGCGTAAGAGCGTAAGAGTTTGGGGGCGGGATCCAATCACGTGGAAGGGGCGGGGTGAGTTCAGCTGCGGAAGAGCCACACTCAAGGGGCCAAAGAGCCGCATGTGGCTCGCGAGCCGCCATTTCCGACCCTTGACCTAACCTAACCCCTAGTGCTGTGTCCCTGGAATGGAGACAGCTAACACAACACAGACGCTTGCCCTTATGCACCTAGAATTAGGTAACAGGAGATCACAATTTAAACACTGATGTTTATGGTACAAGTTGATAATATCAGGAAGGATACTACAAGTGTGAAAAGTAACAGTAAGGTCAATCTAATAGCTTATCAAAGCATTCTAGAGGAAAGGGTGCTGTGTAATTGCATTAATCTTTTTATCTTTCATCTTTTTCAAATGCTAATGACAATACTGATATAATCTGGAGAGGGGGCTTACTCCAGGCACTCTCCTGCAGTCTGCTGGCAGGGAGTCCAGTGATCACTATAAGTAATTTCCAATAAAGTATACTTCGTTGCTTCTATCTCCAAATGCTTTGGTTTTCCTTTTAGGTGAACATTTTTCTCACAACACTATGAACGCCAAATGCATAGTAATTAAAATGTACACCAGAGCAACCTCTTGAGTCGTACAAATCAAGATTATGTCAAAGTGACAACACACAGACAGTGATGCCACGAGATAAATTGCATTCTTATGTACTTGCACGGCAGCTGGTGTAAATTGCAGGTTTTGTATCATGTTCATATAGTCACTGCCCCCCCCCCCCGTCTTCTCCAGGGGATGTCCAAGTTTACGTATCTCTATACTCATGTAGTCCCAAATGAGTAACCTTTAGGCAAGCTGATACTTCTAAAAAATGGGAAGGGCCGTAAACTCTGTGCACGTGCTTTGCTTGCAAGAACATGCCAGATTCAATCTTTAATAGGCAGGACTGAACTAGATTGAGTAATGATCTAAGGCAGGTTCCTACTTTCCTTCACAAGACTACAGAAGGGTTCTGGACCTACCAACAATCTCTCCACAGGCTTGACAGATGTCTGCATAAAGACTCTCAAAGCAAGCACAGCAGCAGGGTTGTCCACCCTTCATCACATATTGCTGAATCCCCAGGGGCAAGTCGCACTCAAGACAGCAAAAGTGCTCTTCATGCCAGCGCATGCCTTCTGCTTCCACGCACTCTGAGGTGAAGATCAGCTGGAGACATAAGAGATGAAAGCTCATTATTGCTACGGGCTAGATATTAAGATGAAGTACGCAGTGTACCAAGTTCTATTTTCTTCCTAAGGCAAGAGCACAGGCTACACAACCATCATTTACTCAACCCTTTGCAGTGGCCCTATCCTATAAATCAAGCTTTCTGCTTCAAAATTATTATATAAGTATTAGGTTTTTAGGTTATTATATAAGTATTAGGTATTGTCTGTAGCTTGAATCATGTCAACTGGATTTCTATTTTCTCAGTGGAAACGTTTCGCTCCTTATCCAAGGAGCTTCTTCAGTCTGAGCAAAGTTGGTAAGGGAAAAAGTTGGTAACTTTGCTCAGACTGAAGAAGCTCCTTGGATAAGGAGCGAAACGTTTCCACTGAGAAAATAGAAATCCAGTTGACATGATTCAAGCTACAGACTGTTCCACCTGGATGACTGAGAACCTTCATAGAAGTATTAGGTATGTTTGCCGCCTTGAGTTATTTATAAAAATAATAAAGGCAGGATAAAAAATAAAAAAAAATACACCATATTATTTAGCCAATCGACAATGTCCTCTTGATGTACCTCAGACAGATCATAATCTGTTCATAATCTGTTCTTTAAAAATCCCCAAAGTTATCAGGCTTGAAATCATGTTAAATATGTAAACTTCATTTACTTCTGCCTGCTTTATCCTATGTTTCTATGACAATCTTCACTAGCCAGCAACACTTAAGAATTCTGAAGCTCCACTAACAACACGTTGTCTTTGGTTTCTGCAGATTCAAAGTGCTTTATCTTCCTATGCCATGTACCTAATTCTCTTCCCTATTCCCAATTGCAAATTTAGGTATTTCTACAGGGGCTAGGGGGGATATATATATATATATATATATATATATATATATATATATATACACATACACACACACACACACACATACATACATACATACACACACACACACACACACACACATACATACATACACACACACACATACATACATACACACACACACACACACATACATACATACATACACATACATACATACACACACATACACACACATACATACATACATCCCCTAGCCCCTGTAGAAATACCTAAATTTTTACATATATATATCCCCTAGCCCCTGTAGAAATACCTAAATTTTTACATATATATATCCCCTAGCCCCTGTAGAAATACCTAAATATATATATATACATACACACATACACCCTAACCCCTGTAGAAATACCTAAATTTGCTTCTAACCTAAATCTGCTTCTTATATATATGGTTAGATCTCCAAAATCAAAGCTCTCCAATTATAATGGAAAAAATTCAAAAAATCCCATGATACCCCAAATGCTCTCCCACGGGTAACAAGATTGCAGCTCAAGTCTATCAATCTGGATTTGGAAATGGCCAGATTAGATATTTAAGCTGATTTAGTTACAAGAGCACAAACGTCACTATATATGCCTACCTGATCACATGAAGCACAGCGAGGGTGGAAAAATTCTGCATGGTGCCGACCACAAAAAATCTTCTCATCTTGATGGAAGTAAATTAGATCTATTAGCGGTTGGTGGCAAACATGACAGACAAAGCAGGTAGGATGCCACCAGCACTGGTCGCCCAGCTTAGAGGCAAGTACACCCTGGCCGCCTCTGATTATAGTCTTACCGCACTAAAAACAAGCAGAGAATTTCTTTATCTAAGAGGCTTAATTATATGTTTCTTCCTTCTGTAAACTATTACAACTGCTATGCACGCTTCACTTCAATAATTAAAATCAAATTATTTTACCCAGGCAATTCAGATTGTGAATGAAAGCAACATGGATAATGCAATATTAGCAAATTGCACCAGTTTGCATAGCTGTTCTTCCTGTGTAGAGTTCTACAGTGTTTGCAGTTTTGTCTAATATTTTGGTTTTGGTAACAGCAGCTCTTGCCAACCTAGCAATTCGAAAGCATAAAAATGCAAGTAGATTAATAGGTACCACTTTGGTGGGATGGTAACAGCGTTCCACGTGTGTCATGCCGGCCACATGACTGTGGAAGCGTCTTCGGACAACGCTGGCTCTTCGGCTAACAAACGGAGATGAGTACCGGCCCCTAGAGTCGGACACGACTGCACAAATGTGCAGGGGGAACCTTTACTAACAGAGGAGGCAACAAAATAAATCCTGTCCCTCCAACCCAGCCTTTCTCAACTGTTGACCCTGGAGGAACCCTTGAAATATTTTTCAGGCCTTGGGGAGCCCCTGCACATTCAGGCTCAAATATGGGCCAGAAGTTACAAAATTATATTCATTTCATGTGTAGGCCTTATATATGCATTAACAGTGTTCTTAAATTAAAAATAAAGAATGAAACTTACTTCTTTAATATGAAGTTGCCTGAATTTGAAATCATTTTTTAAATAAATCCTGATCTCCCAGGGAATCCCTAACGACCTCTCGTGGAACCCTAGGGTTCCATGGAACCCTGGCTGAAAATTCCTGCTCCAACCTCTACAAATACTATACAGCCATCTCTTGCATTTCTAAGGTTTCAGTAAATATTGCCTATATCTTTTCCAAATATACTTTCTCAGACACAAGGGCCTACAACTCCCACCTGTGCCTGTTACACGAAGTATGACCTTTGTGGTCACACTATCCAGAGATAGTTCCCTGCTTAGTGTCACAAAGATGACACTAAGCAGGGAAAGCAGTGCTAGAGATCAGCCCCGGACACCTTCCCGATATGTCCAGCATCGTGGGAAGAATAGCTCACGTTTCTGCATAAGTCCTCATGAGCTGTGAGGGGCAGATGGCACAAAACGCCCTGTCCCAGCGATTCCTGTCGCCGCCATGCAGCAAAGGTGCGCAGTTGCTTTCTTTCCTCTTCACTGATGGATGCACAATATCTCTCCTTGAACAAAAAAAAAAAACAGAAATGGTGCCAAGATCCAAAAGAAGCATCTGGATAAATACGTTTATTTCAGATGCAGGCACAAAACAGAGACAGATGTTGATCGGTTTGCAAATATTTTTGAAGTTTTATTATGATTACATAATTTTATTTGCACATTTGCATTTTATTTGATGCCTTCGGTGGGCTTGGTTCAAAAAATTGGCCTGTATTTAAATGAAGATCTTGCCATATATAGGTATTATCTTATTAGTCAATTAATACTGCATCATGTAAATGTTAATAAATCCCAATGCTATACTTAGTTGGCAACTCATTTCTATATCAGTTTCCCTCTTAGCTCTTTTTCTTTAACATGATCCTGGAATTTTATGCATATCTACTCAGAAGAAATCATCTACTTTGTCCAATGTGACTGATTCCTAAGTAAGTAGGCACAGTATTACAGCTCGACTTTTCTCTAAATCCTATGTCCAATACATGTTGTTTGAAAGCAAAATTTTATAAAGCTTGGGCAGTCTGTCCCAACTTGGTGATCTCTAACTACTGGATGCTAATTTTGACATTAATGTGGGAGTTAGTCCTGCACATGGGGAAGAAAGTGCTAGGGCTTGGCTAGGTCATTGCAGCAGCATTGCAGCAATAGCTTTAATCAAAGCAGGCTGCTACATAATGGACGCGAACTCAAGAGAGGTTATGGATATTTGCCAAGATAGTGCATTCTACAGACAGACAGAGGCCTTGGCTCTACCTTTACTTCAGTGGGGCCACAAATCTCTTCTGGTTGTTTAGTTCTTGGGAATAGCAATAAAATCCTCAGTTAGCTTTCTGACTGGGGTGTCCTAGAACACCTTCATGGGAACATTTATTGCAAACAAGTTTGGTGATCCATATAATAGTGGGACTCTGGCGCAAACAGCAGGGGCCATACACAGGTATCTGTTCCTAACCACAATGATGCCAAAATGAAAAAACGTGTATCATGACTTTGCAATGCATTTTTGTACTTGCATTGAGATGCTGCATGTAAGAACATCAAGGATAACTTTGTGTTATCATGCACATTTCATCACTTGTCCCCTCTCTGCCCCCACGGGCACTTGAGTGACCAAGTTACTGCATTTGTTTTGTTACCTTTTCTCCTTGTTAGTTAGAAAGAAAGCTGCTCCTATTGCTGTTTTTTAGAAAGATGCAGAAGCATTACTGAATCAAAACCAACGTTATACTCTTATATTTATGCAAAACATTGGACCTAAAGAGGATTTTTGATAGTAACTGTGGAATAATCATGGAGCTGCATGGCTAGAGCTTGAAAAGAATGGACAGCCCACAGAAATTTATCAGTGCAAACAAGGGGCACAAGAAAATAGTTTTAGTAGGACTCTTCTATCAAGCCATTCATGAGGGAAAAAGACCCAGCAAACCCTGGGTAAGGCTTCAAGAACCTTACATCGCAGTCTTGTGGAGGCAGCTGATAGAGGAGAATTTTGATACGGAGCTGATTCTGAATAGCAGCAGGGACCGTAGTTGATGAACGAGAGTTAATGCTTTGCAATACCTGTAAAAGTAAATGAGATGGAAGTGAAACTGATATTTCTATGTATTTGGGGAAAAAGAGCTGTCTGCACTATCATCTCTCTTACAGATCATCTTCTCTAGGCTTGATAAAGAATCTGAGGTCTTTCCCACATTAAGAGATGAAGGGCTAATGAAAACGAACCAACAGAAGGAGGAGAGCTGATTTACCTTCCATTTATAGCACATAAACCAAGAAAAAGAATTTGACAAAGGCTAGAGCTGTCCTCCTGCATATGAACTTGGTCAGGCAGCAAAACCTGAGATTGGAAGTCCCCCCACCAAAACAACAGAAAAATTGGGGGAAGGTGATTTTTTATTTTTTTCCCTTTGTTTCCTGCATTTTCCCCCAGCCTTTTTTCCTGAAAATTAAAAACACTGAAAAAAATTCTATGTCCTAATATATTTCATTTATATTATATGATAAAATCATTAAGATGTGAAAGAAGCGAAT
This sequence comes from Charina bottae, assembly GCA_023362775.1. Lineage (NCBI taxonomy): Eukaryota > Metazoa > Chordata > Lepidosauria > Squamata > Charinaidae > Charina > Charina bottae. Next base: position 72,261,839 of record JALMGJ010000003.1, on the reverse strand, counting down.
TTATATTTGGAAATACAGCAAATTAAGAAATAAGTGATCATACAAGGGCGTAGCAAAGCTTTTCTCAGTATGGTTTTTGTAAGTATGAAAACGATAAAGCATCAGAAGTAGAAAATGCTGATAATTTCAAATTAAGAAAAGGAGGCTGATTAGATATTTCATAATTCTAGAAATTATGAGTAGTCTGTCTTTCTCAGTCCTTTAATTAGCTTTAATAAATTAAATTATACATAATACATTTTATAGAGCAATAAAATTGTTTTATATCTATAAAGGGTGTAAGTATTACACATATTTCAATTTGCCTCCCAATTACTGTTTCCCTCCCAAAAGTGGAAAGGGGATCTTTGTTTTTTTCCCCATTGCTTCCAAATTGCCAAAGATTTTACATCTTCAAGTAAAACAGTACTGACATTCAATCTACTGATTACAACCGCCTGTTTTCAAATTCTTTTCTTTCCCTAGAATCAAGCTTGACAATAAGAAAAGGCCATGTGTGCAGTGCTGATATTTACACAGATTTGGGTGATGTGGGTTTGGTCCCAGAGCCAGAGGGCAGCCAATACACTGTCGCCAACCTTGCTATTGTCACAGCTCCAGGTGACTTGTCAAATTAAAACAGTGTTCACCAGCTGATCTGGAAAAATCTAAGCAGGTTGAACCTTGTTAATACCTAGATAGGAAACCACAATCAAATCCCAGGACTTTAAACTAGACTGTGAAATTGAGGGGGAAAAAACATCCTGGAATTGGGCAATGGCAAACCATATTGTTGGAAGAAAACAAAATGGGCTTGTGCATGTAGTCACCAGGAGCCACGCCTGACTTGAGGGACATTTTATCTTCAATTGTCATATACCAGAAATAATATATCACACAGAAATGTAGAGCTGAAAGTGTCTTACTGGCTCTGATGGAGGAAATTCAGTGGTTGGACCTGGATAATCTTCCAGGGCGCAGCCAGAATCACTGTCTGAAGATGAAGCAGGTAGTAGAGTAGCTAGAGTTCTACTACATGGAGTCTTCTCTCTCTGGGACCAAATATGGCTTGGTTGGGACATCCGCAGAAAGGAAGTGCTGAAAAAAAGACAAGAGTCTATGAGAAAAGACCAATTCTTCCCCTCTCCCTTACAGTCTTCCCAGTATACCTTTAAACACCCATTCCCAATATGGTACCTCTCATATGTGGTAGACTTTGGCCATATATTTAACATGGATTAGGAAGATTTTCTACAGTAACAATGAGATAGAGGAGTAACAGAAGCAGATATTAATTGAAGAAAATAATTCAAAGGATCATTGAGATTTTTTTGGAAGTGATGCAGGCTTGTAGTCACATGGTCTTTTAAACTAAAAGGGACACGGGGGGTAGATTTTCCTTCCACCGCTACATATCGAAGAGAATATTTGTAGCTCTGGGTTGAACTGTGGAGTCCTTGGTGCTCTCTGAGCCTTGTTGTTTTCATTGCCCAACTAGGCAAAATCCTCAGTGTGAAAAGGGCATGGAGTTTGCTCTCAGTTTATATATAGTGGTTTGCCCTGCTTGTGTTGGTGAGGGTGTTGTTCTCTCATTGGGAGTTCCTTGATTGGGCTGTTGTTTACTGCTTGGTTGATTGACTGAGTTAATAGTTCCTTGATTAAGGTCTAGTGTACTGTTTGATTGTTCATCTGGTGTTAATCCTGGTGCTAATCTTTGCATATCTGGGTGCTGATTGCTGGTGAGGCAGTGTTCTGGTCTTTTGGCTTTTCTATTGTCTCTTTTGAATGGTATGTAAATGTTGTTTATCTCTATGTGCCTGTTGATGGCTGACTTGTCAGAGTGCCAAGCTTCCAGGAATTCCCTAGTGTTCTTGGATTTGGCTTGGTCTAGGATGCTTAAAGGTAAAGGTAAAGGTTCCCCCCGCACATTTGTGCAGTCGTGTCCAACTCTAGGGGCCGGTGGTCATCTCCGTTTGTTAGCCGAAGAGCCAGCGTTGTCCGAAGATGCTTCCACGGTCATGTGGCCGGCATGACGCACACGGAACGCTGTTACCTACCCACCGAAGTGATACCTATTAATCTACTTGCATTTGCATGCTTTCGAATTGCTAGGTTGGCAAGAGCTGGGACTAGTGCGGGAGCTCACTCTGTCACGCGGGACTAGGGATTCGAACCTCCGAACTTGCGATCTTCCGATCGACAAGCCTGGCGTCTTACCTGCTGAGCCACCACGCCCCTTGTAGGATGCTTACAGTCTCCCAATTGAAAGTATGGTTGAGTCTGTCCATGTGTTGTGAGATTAAGGAGTTTTCATCTGTCTTCTGACTGCTAGTTGGTGTTCGTGGATACGCTCTGCTAGTCTTCTGCCTGTCTGTCCTACATAGTGGCTTCTACAATCCATACACTGTATGTTCTAGATGACTCCTGTTTTTTCTTCTTGGACTACTGGGTAGTCCAAATCTATAGATAGCCCAAGGGCAATCTTTCAAATTCGTAACATATTTTTGTGAGCCTGGATTTCTGAAGACAGAGGTTAGGTCTGGATCACAATCTTTTAATTATTGCCTAAAATTGAATTTAACCCCCATGTATTTCACTCCATTATAATGACAGATCCCTATCTTCTCACAACCACCTTAGTTGTATGGTTTCTCTCCAGAAGGCCCTCTTGGTACCAGGATTAAAAAGTGCCAGAGTCCCTGCTAAGCAAGAAATAAGGGATATGGACCACCAATTGGATATTTCATTGATTACAAGTGATTGTAATTTGAATGGAATCAATTGCTCTTTGAAGCCAAGATATCATTTATTTAATAAATCAGTTCACAATTGTAGAATGACCTTCTCATTGGTAAGATACAATGCCTTGCTCTCAGTGCTTATATTTGGGAAAAATACAAACATTCCATATTATGTGAGAGTTCACTCTGGCAAACAGATTATCTCTTCCTAAGCTTATTGTGTATTTTATAAAGACATATTGTCCCACTTTTCTCATTTTCCCACTTCTAAAGTCCTTCCAATGTTACTAAGATGCATTGAAAACCACTTTTTTGCTTACCATCAGACCTAGACACCCATATAAGTGTTATTTATTTACTCAAACTTCCTTTATATTTCAGCGTGACCCACATAAAGCTCTGATGAAACTCCATGGCAAAGATATGCAAAAAAATCAAGGAACCATAGGAGACAAATACTTTTTCACAGACTACTAGGTGAAGCAATAAATATGCAAAACACAATCCCTAATCTGTTACAAATTGCCTACAGGTGCTTGTTAACTGGAAGAGCATTCATTTTTTTCTCCTTCTGAGGCCATGAGTGTTTCATAAATGACTGACATAATACACATGCAGAGTCATGGCTGCTGGTATAAACTTTGGCTCCTGTTCCATTTTTGCCTGCCACTAGTGTTAAAATCTCATATCCTAAAAGTTTGTGGCGTAGATACAGAGATTCATAGAGGTAACTATCAACCATTGATTGATCATCCTAACCCATCTGGCAGGAGAAGAAGCACCAGATAGTTGAAAGAGGTGGATATAATTGATTGGTGCGCAAAACTCACTGATGGGCAAAAACTTTTTGGTTGGCCAAAAAAGGAACCAGAGCCCAAATGTTTCATCAGCTAGTGCTAGCAACATTTACAGTGTTATTTATAACAATGCTTTTACCCAACCTCTGAGAAAGTCTTCTCTACACACCTCGTATTGAACATACATTCCAAATTTCCACAGATCCTGCAATGAAATAAACCATACTGGACAAAGAGACATCTTGCCAAGCTAGTGGAAGAAAACGGGGGCTTTCTGGTTTCAGCAGTGAAGGGCGCTGCTTCAGTTAATAACCCTGTAGGCCACACACCATATGCAAAAAAACATGCTTGCATTCAGAGTTAAGCAGTGGCTACTGCTAGTTGAGGAATGAACTATGGGCCTTTCTCCATTGGAGAGTTACAGCGCTATCTGCCCCACCCTGAGTTGGCAGAAAACTCTGCCATTTTGCTGTCCCTATTTCTGATCCCTATCCTGACACTACTGCATTTGTTCTGAATCACTGCTGAATGGTGCTGTGGAATGCATGGAATGCAGAGTGTGATTGTTGATTCCTCCAGCCTCCAAAAGCCAGCTTTCAATTTGTTCTGTGTTCTGTTTGGGAGCGCACAGGACAGGGTTCGGCCTACCTTTCCATTGTTAAACAAAACCACCTGGAATTAAAGCACCTGCAGCACTGCCAATGGAGCAGCGTAGCACTACTCCATCATTTGGATAAAGCACCAGCATCATTAGCAGAATGGTAGTAGATGAGGCTGACCAGGGACTGGGGGAGGGAGGGAGCGTACATCAGGGTGAAATGGCAAATAAATGGCCTCTCTGATCCCACCTACTTCTGGTCACCTGACTTTGCCCCTGATATAATGGATGGTGAAAAGTAACAGATCTTACTCACCTATTGACTGTTGTTGGATACTGTTGACCAAAAGGGGAAAACACTATTTTTATGCCAATACTGCTAAACTTAACTTAAGCCAGTCACAGGCTGGGGACCAGATGAAGGCAACATCATTAGGACATGGCAGAAAAAAAGTTGTCGGGATCTGCCTGTGCAGGGATTAGAATCAAGTGGGGAACGCTCTATGTTTAGCAGCAAGGTTTTGGTGGAAGCAAGAATATGATCTAGATTTCTGTTGTTCCCAGACAATTAAATCAGCTTCTACAGTTATCTATGTAAGTCATTACTGTGTACTAATTAGGGGATCTACAGATTTATAGCAAAGTTGTTTTCCTGCCCTGAAATCAAGACTGCTCTTCTAATTGCTTATCATTCTTTACCTATGAATTATGGCCTCTCATTCTTCTTAGACCCAAGTTGAATTTTTCCTGGAGTGAAAAAAAAGGTGTTAAGATGAACAAGCATATGGTCATAGTACTGGAATTTGGTAGTATGACCTTCCAGATGCCTTCCAATGTGGTAGCTCTTGATTTTAATGGAGAAGGTACTGTATGTTTCAAACCTGACAATCAGGTTTTGCCTAGATATATTCAACAGTTAAATAAATTGTTGCTATAGGAACACATTCAAAAGTGAGCAATCTTTTTTATCAGTGAGAGTAGCAATGCTTTAGTGGAAATCTGACAGAAACCATGCTGTGAATGAGACCAAAGTAGATGTCTACGATGTGAGAAATGGACAAAGTCAGAATCCAACGACTTTGCTGATACCATCCCATATTCCGTGGACCTGTCTACACACACTCCAAACTCTACGGCTGCTTTGTTACAGTCTTCCCTAACTTGGTACCTTCAGATTGGATGAACTATAACTTTAATCAATCCCATCCAGGATGGGAACACATATCTGTAGGGTACTAGTTATAAGTTAAGATATACTGTATATTATTGCTAAATAACTAAAAAAATGTGGATTAAATGTGCACAGCATAGACCAAGTATGCAATTAACATCTAAAAATAGCCCATAGAAATGAATCCAGAAACCACCACCTTGCATGTCCCTTCAATTTCAATTTCAGGATTTGGGGAGTCTTAAGCATGGATCCCTCAGTGAGGACCCCCTCCCCCGCAAACTAGGAAAAGCAGAAAATTCATTGGATCGTTTCAAATACTTTGTGTAACGTGAAAGTGGTGGCACTGTTTTTAGGTGAGCCCTTTTCTAGTCTTGTTGTTCAGTCGTTTAGTTGTGTCTGACTCTTCGTGACCTCATGGACCATAGCACGCCAGGCCTTCCTGTCCTCCACTGTCTCTCGGAGTTTACTCAAATTCATGTTCATTACATCGGTGATGCTATCTAACCATCTCATCCTCAGCCGTCCCCTTCTCCTTTTGCCTTCAGTATTTCCCAGCATCAGGGTCTTTTCCAGTGAGTCCTCTCTCCGCATTAGGTGGCCAAAGTATTTGAGCTTCAGCTTCAGCATCTGTCCTTCCAATGAGCAGTCAGGGTTGATTTCCTCTAGGATTGACTGGTTTGACCTCCTTGCAATCCAAGGGACTCTCAAGAGTCTTCTCCAGCACCACAGTTCGAAAGCATCAATTCTTCGGCGCTCAGCCTTCCTGGTCTAGTCTTGAGACCCTGGCAAATGCCCAACCTTCCCCACCAAACAATTGAGGACCCACACATCCCGTCTGTGAGAAATCCTGACAAGGGCCTATTAGCCTTGGCCTGGGCTTCATTTCCTTCCTGACACTCCTGAAAGCACTGCAGAGGGTTGCCATTTTAGGTAAACCTTTCATAATGTCACCCTTTTATTTTTGCAACTTTACTGAGTTGAAATCTAATTCTGTCATTTAATGCTGTTTCTTGTAACTTTAAAAAAAATGTTTCTAGGCTCCATAGCTTTAAAAAGCAGAACAGACATTCATTCAACACACTTGGACTGTTCATGCTGTGACAAGTTGAATTAATAGGCTTGGCATATGCCCGGATTAGCAGCAAATCCACTGCCATTGTGTGCAAACTGTTACACAGTTACTGATACATAAGTTGGCACTTGGGTGTGTGGCAAACCTATCAACACTATCCCAGACTTAATTCAGACTGAGTTGATGTAATGAGTCCAACATCCTTAAAAAAGTTATGAGTCAACTCAATTTTCCAAAGCCATTTTCCATTCATGCAGCCATAATATTACACAGCAAGGATGCAGACATTGTTCATCAGTTTATTTTCAGAGGCATGGCACTCTTTTGGTTCCTCTGTTAGGCTGGGTTTTAATCTACTCTGGGTGTGGGAAATTGATTTTTCCCTTCACGCCTTCATAAGCCTGCAGCGTTAATCATTCCCAGATGCTTGGGCAGGGGGTCCACATACTGGGCAGCTTTCCTGGTTAATGGTTATGGAAAGAAACAGGCTGATTTTGTAACTCCCTTTTCCAGCTCTTGCTTGCTGACTTCCTTCCTCTTGTCCGTTTCCAAAACAAAAAAAGGGGTTTGATGGCTCAGTTCAACTTCTGTGATGACTTGGATGCCTTCCCAGAGACCAACTCTCTCCAGTAAACTTTCCCAATACCAAAGCGAGCAGAGAAAGCGGGGGGGGGGGGGGGAGAGCTAGCCTTGAATGGGATGGAGGAAGAATGAAGATGCAACAGCCTGCTTGTGTCAGGAACCATCGGTGGTTATGTCTCTAGTGACAAGGAGGTGATCGGATCAGATGCTGTTTCAGCATGTAGTTATAAAACCCCTTTATGTCCAACCATCAGGTAGCCAGACAGCAAGTACATAGAGTTCTGCCTGATTTATTTGAGACATTTCACGTTTTTCTGAACTCCACCTCAGAACAGATCTATAGATACAGAGGTATACCCAGTCAAAGAGAATATAGCATAAATTAGTCTAGTTTCAAGTTCTTATGTTTTAGGTTGGGAGGAGGAATGGACACTTTTTATAAATTGCTATTAGACTGCAAAGAGCTGTCCCCAAATTCAACTTTATCTTCCCTGCTTTCTGATTTTCAACACACATTCTTGGATGTTATTGGTACCTCACTACAAAACTGCTATTACACAATTAAAAATCTTCAACAGAAAGAAGGCAAGGCAAAAACTGGAAACTGTTAATATCAGCAGCCAACTACACAGTCTTTAGACCAAGGAGTTCTTCTCCAGGGCTTCAGCTGCATGCCTATTTTTTGGTACAGTGCAGTCTTCTTCAACATAATTAGCACAGAGAGCTCAGGTTGCTTAGTTTGCACCTGGATCAATAATTAACTCAGCAAATTAACCGGTGAGCGGGAGGAAAAATTATTTAAAAAATGATTTTGCTGGTTTCCAACACCTTACTTCCCAGAATGCAGTACTAGAATAGATAACCTTACTTAAGCGGGTGGGGGAGACGACTATTTCTCCAGAGAGGTTTCCAAGAACAAGTGGCCATGTGAAAAAATATTTAATTGTTTAAGTGCAGAGGGTGGAGAGGAAAAACATTGTTCTTTCAAGGCCTGTGCAATTTAAGAGGTTGAATTAAGTTCAACTTTACCAGTGATATCTAACTGGAGCAAGCAGACTCACTATCATCTAAAACAGATGAAATAGATCATGCAAGTGGGAGAAACCCAGCACCAGGAAACTCTTATTTAGCGGGGATTCAGGAGGACTAGGTGAACCCCATTATTATACATATGATCAACAAGCACATGCCATCACTATTTTAACTGAGATTCATAGTAATTTATGCTGTTTATCTGCATAATACAGAAATTTAGCACAGGTTGAATGAAGCTGGTAAAACTTGGCTGGGTTCATACAATATGCTAATCCTTAAGAATTTGTACAAACCAAGATTTGTGGCTTAGATGTTTTGAAACCCTAGTCAATTGTAATCTATTCAATAAACCATGGTTGAGGCTAATTTAAATTGCATTAATGAGTGTACTTCCAGTTCCACTTAACCTGGGTCTAATCCAATGCATTTTTCTCTGCAAGCAAAATCTCTATAGAAAAGTGGCTTTGATCAAAACTAAATGCTGAAGATACCTATGCCAATAAAAAAAATATCTACTTGGATACAAATGACTTGAGTCAGTTTTCAGATCTTTTGTTTTTCAAGCAGCATTTGTAATGTATGTAACAGTTTCCCAAATGGATCATTGCAAATGTGTCAAAAGTTCTATACTGTAGAGTAGGGAGACTTTTCATATAAATTGTGGTAGGATCCCTATGGTGAGCCTTCACTTTCACATGGCAGATAGAATACTTAGACCAATAGACTCTGGCTTCGATTTTCACCAGTATATTTAGGTTCAGAAGCCAACATGTAAATTAAATAATCTTCAAGCTACAGTCTAGATCACTGTACCCAGTAATACATTTATGGTATTCCTAGTTCACCTTTGCTGGGTGACCTCATGACACCCACCTATAGCACTGAAAAATGCATTTTTTTTTCAGGAGGCCAATTAAATCGCAAATTATTTCATCAAAACAAGTAACCGCCCCATCAGCTGACTCAAGCCAGAGAAAGCCTAGGTGTTGATTGAATAACAAAAAGTAACTTTCCATCTTCCAGATGAGAAGCAGCAGTCCTGCTCATAACACCATTTTCATTAATGACTCAGTCAACAGCCCTGTCAAATTAAACAGCTATGGCTGTTCTCATTAAAAAAAAACAAGCTTTCCCAAAACTATGCACATACAGGTACTATGAAAACTAAGCTATTTAAATAAACAAGACATTCTAAGAACTCCACCCCAAAATTACTGGCTATCTCCCTCCATAATATACTGCTCTGGCCTGGCCCCCATTCCAATTAGTTGCTGTTGAAGTGAGCTGGCTCTTTGTGCTTGAACATCAGGTATGACTGATCAATTCCTTACAATACAGAAAGTTCTCCCCAGTTTAGTTACTCTCTGAATGTGCAGGGACTTCATCTCCCATAATTCTTAGCTACCAGTATGGAATTCTGGAACTTGTGGTCTCTGGAGTGCACCAGCTGAGATAAAAATCACTGTGCTTCCAATCAGTAAGTAACAGTGCCCTCAAATCAAGTTGGCTCCCGGTGCGTGTATCCATGCAGTTTCCTTGGCCGTCTTAAGAAGTAGTTTCCCATTGCCCCTTCTGCAGTATTTTTTCTAACTTCCCATCAGAAGGCAGGCCCCCAAAGGCATTCCTGCATAGCCACTAGCCTCATCCCTCTGTCTGCCTGCTGCACTTTTGTGCCAACATGCTATCTTTGAGTCTGCTCCCTGGGGCTTCCGTGGATGAGGATGAAAGAGTCCCAAAATGTACAGGACTGGGTTGACCTAGGCTCGGGTCCGCCCTCAGCCTTGAAAATTTACTGGGTCAGTCACTCTCTCTGCCCAATGTATCCCAGAGACTGTTGTTGCAGGAAAACGGTAAAAACGGACTACTGTGGAGGAAAGATGGTATAGATACCAAATAAATAAAGGCCAGGCAGTTAGGCAATGGGGGAATGGGAAAGTCAATGCTTCAGCCAGGGTCCTGTTCTCATTTCCTCACCTGCTTGCTTTAGCAGTCAAAGAAAAAGAAGGTCGCTATGCAGGGGCAGTGACAAAGCTCTCCACAATGCCTTGACTTCTGGCAGGGGATGGAAAATTTGGGAGGCAGTGTGAGGCAAGCATGTCTGCCACAAGGAAGCTGCCCATCCCACAGATCCAGAAGAAACACTGTGTACAGTGTTGAACTGTGAACCACAACTGAATGAGATATTAACTGGGTCAGTTTCCTAAGCCCTGCAGAAGCCCTATGGTACTGTGAGAATGCAGGAAGCAGCTCCAAGCTCAGGTTGATACCAACCCACATATGGAAGAGGCCCCAGACTGAAACATGGTGGGAAGACCCTCAGAGGAGGCAGGAATGTCTGTAGCATCTTCCAGAATCTCTGGCTATTACTGAAGCCATATACAGGCTGTCCTCATTGGCGTGACCATGGATGGCTCTAAACAACGCTGCACTTGTGGGGATCCTCTTAAGAACGGTTGTGCTTGTCCTTACACAATGGTGGATCACTGAAGATCCACACAGGAGCTGATATTTGCTGGGTCAAAAGAAACAAGAAAAGGTGAAGAGCAGAAAGTATCTATAACTACATGCATGGGAGGCTTTACTCTGTACCCATTGTCCCTTGCAACATAATCATTCAAATGAAACAATGGTACTTTAGAGCTGCAACATATGCTTTTTCCTTCATTCTCTTTGGGATTATGAATCTAAGATTAAGCTTCTGGTCTGACTATGTGAAAAGCAAAGTTCATTTCCACTATAACCTGCATCTGACTCTGGGACCAGCAGTGTTGCGTTCTCCCATTTCTCATACATCATTCCCAAAAGATCTACACAGTTACAGCTGCAATTAGCCTAGGTGTGGTATCAGGATAGTCTTATCTCATGCCAAACTGTACCTCTTCAAAGAGGAACGAACTTTCCCCAAGGCAAATGGAACAGATTTGTATAAATCAGAAACAACGATGTCTGCAATTAAAAATAAAAGTAGAGTGATGTAGTAGTGGAAGGAAGCAGGAATCTACATCAAACAAGGACTGTTGAAAATTTTTACACAACGAACTACAACATCTGGCAGCTCACCTGCTACCTATGAATAAAACAGTGGCCATGAGGCAGTAAAGAGAGGAGGAGTACACCTCAATTTCCATGAGATCATGAAGCTGCAGCCATGAAAATAATTATACCTCCAGGGACCTTTCTACACCCACAGCTGTTTCGGGAGAATAACCTCTGACCTCATTCTAACTTTCTTTTTGTGGGGGGGAGGAATACTTATTTAGGATCAGATGAAATTGTTTTGATGAAAGAGAACATGTAAGTCCTGCTAATAAAAGGCTTTTGATTCACTTCCATTTCAAGTGGATTGTTTTCCACCACCAACTCCACTGCTAACAAAAACAAAGCAGGATTATGGATTATGTCTTTTGGGAGCTCACAGTTATAAAAAAAAGAAACATCCATTTTTAAATTATTCCTTGGTCAGCAGTACGAAAGTGGGCTCCAGAAGCAGGGGGACTTGTAATTCTGTATCTGAAGAAGGTAACACTGAGGAAAGCTGGGCTAGAATACCTGGGAATTACTATCTTTGAATTCTGATTCCATGAACAACCAATAGTGAAGCACTGTATGTCTGCTACTAATTAACTGCAGTATTTGAATATACTGTTAAAAGTTGACATACAGAACAGATTCAGAAAACATAGGAGCTAAGACTCTCTTCTTTCTCTTATTAAAACCACCCTACTGGAAGAAAGCAAGCACCTTGGAGATAAGCTGGAATCCTTCTCTTTTATGTGCTAATTTATCTTGTTTTGAGGTACACAGAATATTCCTAGGTCTAGTCCAGCTGGATTGAAGACTTGTCTCAAGCATATTTCTTCAGAGACAAATCTCATTTTGTAAAATGGATCTTACTTTCTTCTAAGTACACGAGTTGTGGATTCCAGTCTTAATCTTTTTATCAATATCCCAGAGAGCAGATGTTCTCAGCACATTTGTCGCAAACTCATATGCAGTTGGGATTTTAAAATTCTGGCCTGGGAACAAGGCATTTAATTCTTGTTGAATGAGGGTATAAAAGAGAGAATGCAGTCTAGAACATAAAAGGCCCTCGCACCATTCTTTTAAAGCAGGGCTTTCCAAACTGTGTGTCGCGACACAATACTGTGTCGCCTGGGGGCCCCAAGTGTGTCGCGTGACAACCCGGAAGCGCTGATGAAAATGCCCTTGGTTCCGGCAGGGAGGCGAAAATCGTGCGCGCACGCTGCCGGGCCGCCCTGGGTGGAAATTCTCTGCGCCGATCAGCTGTGCGCCGGGAAGCCCGGCAGTGCGCGCGCGCGATTTTCGCCTCCCTGCCGGAACCAAGAGCATTTTCGGGGTCCCCGGAGCCTGCCCTATCAAAGGGGCAACTCCTGCTGCTGTGGCAGCAACCCAGAAGCACCGCTCAGCGGGTAAGACGCCAGGCTTGTCGATCGGAAGATCGCAAGTTCGGAGGTTCGAATCCCTAGCCCCGCGTGACGGAGTGAGCTCCCGCTCTTGCCCCAGCACCTGCCAACCTAGCAATTCAAAAGCATGCAAATGCAAGTAGATGAATAAGTACCACTTCGGTGGGTAGGTAACAGCGTCATTCCGCGCGCGTCATGCGGCCACATGACCGTGGAAGCGTCTTCGGACAACACTGGCTCTTCGGCTAACAAACGGAGATGAGCACCGGCCCCTAGAGTCGGACACGACTGCACAAATGTGTGGGGGGAACCTTTACCTTTACTTAATTGGAAAGATGCTCCCTATATTGCAAGAATCACATGGGATAAGATACATATGGCACAGGAATGTGCATCTTATTCAGGTAGCAGCAGGTTCCTAATTGTACATGTGATGAAACAGACATGAGCACAGTTATACAGAGTATGTGTGCACCTTTCTGTAGATTCATAGAGGAAACTTAATGTAATATGAAAAAAGAAGCCTCCTGTACACTTAATTTTTCAGAGGATATTTTGCTCTCATCCAAATTATCATTAACAAATTATCCATTTTCAGTATTTATTTAGCAAACACATTGTTCCTAACACATCTAAAACACAGATACTCTCAATACAAAAGTTAGAAAGGTCCTTACTGCAATTTACCATCCCTATTTTAATCTAGGACAGTTTGCTGCAATCTTATGCCCAATGACCTAGGCCAGTGTTTCTCAACCTTGGCAATGCTGGCTGGGGAATTCTGGGAGTTGAAGTCCACACAGTTTGAAGTTGCCAAGGTTGAGAAACACTGGCCTAGGTAAAGAGGAGCTGCCGTTTTTAACAGATTATTGTATGTACAGTACATAAAAGTGCCGTTTTATCTACATCGGGATTGCAGCTACAAAATTAAAGCAAGAAAGATAATAGTTTGTGGACCTTAAGAAAGACCGGCAGAGGTTCTTTTTTCAAAAAGGGTTATCTCAGCCTCTGTGTTTTTCCTTGCGTACACAACAAACTTCCGAGGACCGGAGCAATTCACAGTCCGCCAGATCAATAACGTTCGCGCTGATTTGAACGCAGCTAATTACACCCTGTTCTCTAGTCCTGCGCAATGAAGTGTGCCTGGGGTAGGTTGGCTGCGGGGGGGGAGAGGGCTTTATTTCCCCTCCTCTCGCTAGACGGAACCAACCCGCGACCCATAGCTTTCCCACGGCCCTCAAGCTTTGGGTTGCGGCGAGCCGTCCACCGAAGGAGCCACCCCCGTCCTTCGCTGAAAAGCCGACCGAGATCACTTACCTGCGGTTGGTGTTCCTGCTTTTCCCGAGTCCGGCTCGTGCCCGCGGCGGAACGGCCAGGAGTCCCGCGGCCAAGTCTCCTGCGCCTAGCAAGAAACCGCAGCCGATTAGGCGCGCTCCTTCCGCCTCTCCTTAGGGCTGCCTCCCCCGCTTCTTAAGCAGCTTCTTCCTCCTCAGTCTCCTCCACCTGCCTCGAGCAAAGGACTCCGGGCGCAGGCCGGGAAGAGAAGTCTGCGAAGCGAAGCGAAGCGAAGCGGAACCAGCTCTGCTCTGCTAGGCTTGGGAGCTGCCGAGGGCTGCGGCGCTGGCGGCTGCTGGACTTTGCCTTGTTTCTCCGTCTCCCCTATCTGCTTGCCCAGGAAGCGGGATCCGTGTCCGCCCGGGTCCTAATTAGAGAGCTTTCTTGCCTTCGACTCCAGAGGCAGCCAATGAAAGGGAACCAAAACAAGGCAGGGAGGGGAGCGAGCAACGGGGAAGTGAAGGTTAACCCTGCAGGGAAGGCTTTGGCTCTGACCCTTTCCCTCGCTTTTGTTATCTCGAGCTGTTATGGAAACCCCAAGGCCATTTCCACACTACGGACGTTATACCGTTTAATGTCACCTAGCCATTGCTGCAATAGATCACGAATGAAGCCAGGCTTTGTGCCATCGTCGTGATGGTTGGGCAACGCTGTAAGACCTTCTCAGTCACTAGCGTGGAAATGGCACGGCAGGTATTCCGGCACGTGCTTTTGTGGGCTCCGTTTTAGCAGTTGCCTGGCTCGCTAGTATCTCTGCGGTATATGAAGCGAGCTTGTGCAGTAATAAGGCTGCAAGTTCACACAACCGAGACTTAGAAACCAACCAACAGCATTTTAGCTTAGCCTGTTGTGTAATCAACAGGCTTGGGTAATGGAATCGCTTTAGGGGTTCACTGTGAGGCAAAATAGGGTTAATTGAGTTAGTGGTGGATTTGTTTATTTTATTTGTATGCTGTCCATCCCCAAAGGCTCTGAGGGGATCACAATTAAAAAAATAATAAAAATAACTTCTCAAAAAAATAAGGCATTAAAAAAAATTATAAAAAATGTATCATCAGTGTTCATAACATGCCTTCTTTCAGGGCTAGATGGAAAAGCCAGGTCTTAACTGCTTTCCTGAAACCCAAGAGACAAAGAGGTACACTGGATTTCTATAGGGAGGGAGTTCCAAAGCATAGGGACAGCAGTTGAAAATACCCATTTCTTAAGTCCTGTCAGATGGTATTCTTGAAGAGACATGACCTGAAGGGAGGTGACCTTGTTTGATCTGATTGGACAGGCAAATGAATTCAGGAGAAGGTAATCTTCTAAATAACCTGGTCCAGCAAGGTGGCAACCAGCAATCTGAATTGCACCCAGAAGTCAACCAGCAACCAGTACAGCTCCCAAAGCAGTAGAGTCACCTGATTAATGATGAGAAACAACCATCACTACCTGGAATACTGTAGCTTCTGAATGCTTTTCAATAGCAAACCCAAGTAGAGCATGTTACAGTCATCCAAAGGGGAGGTGACTAGGGCATGCAATTGGCACACAAGTTGTAACTGCAAAAGCTCTCTTGGCCGTCAGGAGCTGGGTGTCTAGGAAGACTAGGAGGACTATACTCCCCAATCCCAGTCTTTGAAAGGTCACCTACAAGGTCTGTTGAGTGTGTTGTGTGAGCACAGCCTTAATAAATGTTTGTGATGCCACAAGTCTTTTAGGTGGCTATAACACAATAACGAACAATGGCTACCTCACTATGGTAGCTGACTGTGCATTTTTGAGGGCCTGGAGTTATATTATTTCACAGCAATGATGAAAAACGATTTTATACAAAGATAAATAATGCCACCAGTATGTACATACAGGCTAATCTATATGAATATGGACCTAACTGATTGGTTGCCATGTCCTATTAATAATCTCTGCTGTGGGCCTTTTTTAAAATGTTCCCTCTGGGGAATACATATTTATTTCCCGCAATGTCCTGTGCCAATGTTACAACAGACTTGTGGGAAAATTAAAATGGAAACTTCCTAGCAGTTATTAGAAAAGTTTGGGTTGGGAAGAATAAAAAAATTGGACTAGTGCCATTGGGTTTTTTATATCTGCCTGTTAGGGAAAACAGAACCTACAAATTATCCTTCAGCATGGGGAGTAAACAAGAGAAAGAGTAAACAATGGAGCAATATAAGCTGCTCAAAAAAATAAAGGGAACACTGAAATAAGACATCCTAGATCTGAATGAATGAAATATTCGTATTAATTACTTTGTTCATTACATAGTTGAATGTGCTGACAACAAAATCACACAAAAAGCAATGGAAATCAAATGTAAGCAACCCTTGGAGGTCTGGATGTGGAGTTACACTCAAAAATTAAAGTGGAAAAGAACACTACAGGCTGATCCAACGTTGATGTAATGTCCTTAAAACAAGTCAAAATGAGGCTCAGTAGTGTGTGTGGCCTCCACGTGCCTGTATGACCTCCCTACAACGCCTGGGCATGCTCCTGATGAGGTGGCGGATGGTCTCCTGAGGGATCTCCTCCCACACCTGGACTAAAGCATCCCCCAACTCCTGGACAGTCTGTGGTGCAACGTGGCGTTGGTGGATGGAGCGAGACATGATGTCCCAGATGTGCTCAATTGGATTCAGGTCTGGGGAACTGGCGGGCCAGTCCATAGCATCAATGCCTTCGTCTTGCAGGAACTGCTGGCACACTCCAGCCACATGAGGTCTAGCATTGTCTTGCATTAGGAGGAACCCAGGGCCAACCGCACCAGCGTATGGTCTCACAAGGGGTCTGAGGATCTCATCTCGGTACCTAATGGCAGTCAGGCTACCTCTGGCGAGCACATGAAGGGCTGTGTGGCCCCCTAAAGAAATGCCACCCCACACCATTACTGACCCACTGCCAAACCAGTCATGCTGGAGGATGTTGCAGGCAGCAGAACGTTCTCCACGGCGTCTCCAGACCCTGTCACATCTGTCACATGTGCTCAGTGTGAACCTGCTTTCATCTGTGAAGAGCACAGGGCGCCAGTGGCGAAGTTGCCAATCTTGTGTTCTCTGGCAAATGCCAAACGTCCTGCACGGTGTTGGGCTGTAAGCACAACCCCCACCTGTGGACGTCGGGCCCTCATACCACCCTCATGGAGTCTGTTTCTGACCGTTTGAGCAGCCACACGCACATTTGTGGCCCACTGGAGGTCATTTTGCAGGGCTCTGGCAGTGTTCCTCCTGTCCCTCCTTGCACAAAGGCGGAGGTAGCGGTCCTGCTGCTGGGTTGTTGCCCTCCTACGGCCTCCTCCACGTCTCCTGATGTACTGACCTGTCTCCTGGTAGCGCCTCCATGCTCTGGACACTACGCTGACAGACACAGCAAACCTTCTTGCCACAGCTCGCAATGATGTGCCATCCTGGATGAGCTGCACTACCTGAGCCACTTGTGTGGGTTGTAGACTCCGTCTCATGCTACCACTAGAGTGGAAGCACCGCCAGCCTTCAAAAGTGACCAAACCATCAGCCAGAAAGCATAGGAACTGAGAAGTGGTCTGTGGTCACCACCTGCAGATCCACTCCTTTATTGGGGATGTCTTGCTAACTGCCTATGCTTTCCGCCTGTTGTCTATTCCATGTGCACAACAGCATGTGAAATTGATTGTCAATCAGTGTTGCTACCTAAGTGGACAGTTTGATTTCACAGAAGTGTGATTGACTTGGACTTACATTGTGTTGTTTCAGTGTTCCCTTTATTTTTTTGAGCAGTGTATTATTTGCTTCAACTGGATATTGTTAGGCTTTATTTCAGCTTGAGATGAGAACCTGATTATCTTCACAGATTCATCCATTCTGATTTCTGGCAACTTAGGCCCATAATATTGGCCTCCTATAGATGCTTAACAGGCTGGGTAACAGGAATGTCTGGGGATAAGGGTAAAAAATGCTATGCAATCAAAGCCCTGACCCTGTTTTACATGTTGCATAACTTGTAAGAAAAGGGCAGAGCTTCAAACATGTGGTGGTAGCTGCCATCTTGACTTTTTGACACACACACACACCCTGCTGTAGACCCCTCTACTCAGTAAGAATGTTTGCAGGAGAAAAGCTATATTGGCTTCCACTTGAGCAAGTGCCCTGATAATGCAAGCTCTTGGCTCAAACTGAAGTAAATGTTTGTATCAGTCATTGGTTCAAAGGCTTCCCTGTTACAGACATTTGCATGAGTGTCTGCAGGAGATCTTCATCTGGTAAGGAACATCAATGGAGGTTGAGGCATTCCTGGAAAGTCTCATGGTAAGCGTTCTCAAGGAAGAACACCTGATTCCTGTAGGGTTAAATATGTTCAGTTATGTGGACTCTATTCTGATCTTCACAAAGCTGCCTGGTATTTATGGAACTCAGATTGCAGAAGTTACTATGTGCTTGTTGTTCTGCCAAATAAATACTAATGCTGATTTTTTTAAATTAAAAATCCCTAACCAACTCTAATCATGTATATTTCTGAGACCAAGTACTCCCCACAGTGTTTTCTGTGTCCTTTTGTCCTTATTATTTTTATCTGATTAGTCCTACCAACATACAACATTTGTTGTATCTTGGCACCACATAGATCTGCTAAAAGTAAATTCTGACATGTATTAACAAAAGTGCACATTTTATTTAAAAATAATTATTTTTTTAGCAACCAATAAAAGAAACAGCAAATACCTGACTGGTACAAAAGTTTATCAGATATGTTTACTTTCTTAATAAAAGCAAACATAGTCATGTTGGCCATAAAGAAAGATCCAAAATTTGTGCTATGGAAATATAGTTTTTGTGTGTGCACGCCTTCGAGTCAGTTTTTGACTCCTGGTGACTACCTGGACAAGTACCTGTAGTTTTTTTGGAAGTGGTTTGCCATTGCCTCCTTCCTAGGGCAGAGATAGAGTGACTGGCCCAAGGTCACCCAGCTGGCTTTGTGCCTAAGGTGGGACTAGAACACACGGTCTTCCGGTTTCTAGCCTGATAACTTAACCACTACACCAAACTGGCTATGTGGAAATATTTTTATTAGACCAAATTAAGATCATCATATTATATATATCATGTCAGTTTTCAGGTACTTCAGAACTCATTGGGCTGAATGAAGAATTCTGGGGAACACGAAAGTTTGCATAGTGTAATGTTGGGCTTGTATATGAATTCAACAATTTTCCTTTCTTGGGATAATGGTTATTTGCAAGTAAGTCTAGGAATACACACCCTACCCAGCTATCTGTGATGTCCTGGTTTTGTTCAAGTATGTGCCATCAAGTCGATGTTGTCTCTTAACAATGATATAGATAGATTTTATTCATAATGATCTCTCTTTAACCTGGTCTTTCAGGTCTTCTAATGGTGCACCCATCACTACTGTACCTGAGTTCACCCACCTTGCTGCTGGTCATCCTCTTTTCTCTTTCTTTCCACCTTTCCCAGCATTAGAGCCTTCTGCAGAGAGAGAGCTAGGTCTTCACAGAATGTGTCTGAAGTAGTATAATTTGAGCCTGATCATTTGTGCCTTGAGTGAGAGCTCTGGGTTGATTTATTCAATGATCCATTCATTTGTTTTGTTGGCTGTCCATGGTATTCTCAGGAGTCTTCTCCAACACCAAAGTTAAAAAGCATCAATACTTTTCCTATACTGTTTCTTCAAAGTCCATGATGTCCTGGACTTCTGCTCATATTTTCAAGGGTCCCCAAAAGACTTCATCACAGCTTTGAAGAGCAGCCAGATATTATCCATTGCCTTTTCCAGGTGTGTTGACTGTGGGACTGACCCCTTCATACAGAGAATAAGTGTTGGAAGGGAGTCTCTCTGGACATACCAAAGGAGCAGGAGGACCCATAACTGCCCCTTTAAACTGTTAGGGTCAGAGTTTTAAAGCAAGTATTGTCTCCTTTGAAAGCTTTAGTTTGTTAAGCTATTAAATCAAACTGTAATGTCCAACTAAAGAGATAAGCCATTGTGGCAGCAGCAGTAGGCAAGTTGGGAATGCCAGTCTCAGCTGAGAAAGTTTAGGGAGTCTTTTTCTTTTAAGTAACTAGCTCCTTTGCTTCCTACTTGGTATTCCTCTTTGACGGAACTGCTCAGTTTTCTGCCAGGGAAGGGAGTTCTTTCAAGGCCAGATTTCTTGAAGGGTTGTGGGAGAAGTCCAGCAGCAGTTTCTTCTTGCCTTTTGCTTTCTCTCGGTAATCAGCTTAAGTTTACTATCTCCCTCATCCTTGCCTTTCCTCCCTTTTCAAAAGCCCTCT
This sequence comes from Charina bottae, assembly GCA_023362775.1. NCBI lineage: Eukaryota > Metazoa > Chordata > Lepidosauria > Squamata > Charinaidae > Charina > Charina bottae. The sequence continues at coordinate 72,241,839 of JALMGJ010000003.1, read as the reverse complement.
TCTCCAGCCTTCCAGCTCTACAGGCTCTGAGTATGAAACTACTCACTCCCTGACGATGAGGCTTACCCCCAAGGAAGCTGGCATCTTCCTTTCACCACATTGATTAAATAAGGTCTTGTGGCTGAGCTCATGGGTCAGAATGTATTAGTGGGATAGGGTTCCTGGCATCTCACGTGTTTTTCCGAACTCTTCCTGTTTATTTATTTATTAAGAATTTTTATTATAATTTTATAATCTCATCCTTTGAATCACTCTCAACCTCTCTTATCTCATGTTTTCCAGCATTCTTACTGTGAGCTAGTGTAGGTGCTACTCAATGAAGAGCTATTAACACTGCCAACTGAAAGGCATTATGCTCTTTTATCTTTCTCTTCTTAATTGATTAATATATGTGTGGTTAAAAAGATTTAAAAATGGTGAGAAAAATGGAAGAATTACAAACAAAAGACATAATCTGCCTCCTCAACATCCAGTATTTGTTTTGCATTCATTATGGTCACGGTGGTGACATCAGCATCTTATTATCAAGTCTTTAGCTATGAATGAAGCCATTATATTGAGAAAAGGAAGAAATATATAGTCGAAGGCTTTCATGGCTGGAATCCGATGGTTGTTGAGGGTTTTCCCGGCTGTGTGGCCGTGTTCTGGCAGTTTTGGTTCCTAACGTTAGAATCTTCTAGCTGTGCTCCTGTCCTCTGAAGATGCCAGCCACAGCGACTGGCGAAATGTTAGGAACCAAAACTGCCAGAACACGGCCACACAGCCCGGAAAACCCACAACAACCAAAAGGAAGAAAGTTTGGACCTTTGACGTTAGCCTATCTTTCAGCACCAGAAATTTTATGTCAGGAAATGCCAAGGAAGAGGGTGGTAAAATGGATGGACTGTTAAAAAACTTCATAGATATAATTTTGAGTCTTCAGAATTAATGTGTAGCCCAGTGCTTTCCAAAGTCCCACTGTTGGTGACACACCAACGGCGGCGGC